>CM066032.1:215703141-216422516 GCA_033557465.1 Ichthyophis bannanicus | reverse complement strand
TGCAGTTGTGGTATCCAGCAAGGCCCCTATGAACTCTAGAGACTGAGTAGGGGTGAGATGGGATTTTGGAATGTTTATTACAAGTCCCAGATACTGAAGGATATGGCTTGTGCAGGTTAGAGAAGTCTGGGCCTCTGACTGTGATGGAGCTTGGATGAGCCAGTCGTCCAGATATGGGAATACGAATATCCCTAGAGTGCGTAGAAATGCAGCTACTACTGCCATGCATTTTGTGAACACCCTTGGTGCAGAGGCCAGACCGAAAGGAAGCACTCTGTATTGGTAGTGCTTCCCTTGATAAAGGAACCGAAGGAACCTTCTGTGTGTTGGATGGATGAGGACATGGGTGTACGCATCCTTGAGGTCTAGAGAGCAAAGCCATTCCTGACTCTGAAGGTATGGAAGGAGCGTACCGAGAGAAATCATCTTGAATTTCTCCTTGCATAGAAACTTGTTCAATTCTCTGAGATCTAATATGGGTCTGTAGCCCCCTGTTTTCTTTGGGATAAGAAAGTAGGGGGAGTAGAACCCTGAGCCCTGTTGAAGAAGGGGTACTTCTTCTATTGCCCCTTGGGCAAGAAGGGTAGCAATCTCCTGACCCAGAAGGTTGAGGAGAGATGTCTGAGAATTGAACTGTCTCACCATGGCGTGAGGAGGAAGGTTTAAGAAATGAAGCTTGTACCCCTCCCTTATGATGGAGAGGGTCCATTGCTCTGCTGTGATTTGTTCCCACCTGGGAGCAAAGTAAGCCAACCTTCCTGGAATGGTGAGAGGCTCTGGATGTTCTAGAGCCAGAAAGGCTAAGCTCTCTAGTTGTAAGTCAAAGGCCCTGAGGAGGCTGAGGCTGTTGGGCCGTAGCAGTCCTAGCAGCCTTAGGCTTGGCCTGTTTTGGTTGTTGCTGTCTCTTTGTAGCAAAACGACCTGCAGAAGATGACTGCTGACCATAAGCAGAATAATATTTCCCTTTTTGAACAACCTTTTCTTAAAAGGAGCAGAAGTAGACTTTGAAAGTCTATCTAAAGCAGAATTTTCAGCATCCATCTGGGTGGCCTTTGCTTGCCAATCTTTGCCAAAAAGGTTTTCACCTGTACAAGGAAGGTTTCCTAGTCCATCTTGAACCCAGGGTTCCAAATCAGAAGCTTGTAACCAAGCAACTCTGCGTGCACCTATGGCAATGGCCGAGGCTCTGCTGGCACCTTCAAAAGAGTCAAAGGCTGCACAGTTGGAAAACTTGGAAATATCCTGGGCATATTTGAGCCAGGTGAGGAACTCTTCCCTTTTATCTTCTGAAATAAAAGGAGATAAAGTTTGCAGGTGATCTGTAACTTCTTTTAACTAGAGAGAGACTGTTAGGAAAGGCGGGAAGGCAGCGCGCAGGCGCTGTGGGATGCTCCCAAAAGCTTTCCTTTTGGACGCTGGGGAGCGTTCCCGCGCAGGCTCCGTCGGTACCGACGATACCCATATGTGAAGACTCATTCCTGCTTGTTCCTGGAGATCATATGTTTCAATGGCTGTATTCAGACTTAAAGTCACATTCACTTAAGAGACAGTGACGGCTAAGTGTGCAATCTTCAGTAATGCCAAAAACCATTTTATCCCAAATAAGTTCATCTTTCAGTGGGCCCTATTCAAATATATTTGCTTTCTCTCTCAAACGTATGCGTTATCAATGGAGTAACCTTCCTTTTGTTTGTAGCTGTCAAACATGTACCTATCATATATTTCATTTTTAATGGGATTGAAATAGGCTTTTAAATCATCCAGGATAACATTCATATCCTCCTTCTACCCTTCTGTAAGGCTCAAATTGCATTTATAAACATTGCAGCAATCAGCATGCATCTCCCTTCTTCGTGTAGCTGCCAGCACTTCAGCTGGCTTTTTGTGTAAGCCTGTTGCTAGACAATCTTCAAACCCTGCTTTGACATGTTTCTAGTGCTACATGGAATAATGGTATAATTGACGAAAAGATAGATAAACGCATGGCCACCTTAACCAAGTCAACAACAAATGTGGGGTTACTCAGCCCGTCTTTGAGAGGTGATCAGACTCTCTTACCAATTACCAATTTCTCGAGATTACAAATTCCAAGTTCCAATGGCAGTACTGCTCTTTCTATATCTGTCTAGACAACAAATCAAATCTATACTCACCGGATCCGGTCCTCAAACTTCCCAAGCAGGCGCATGAGTTGGACCTCGGACTCCCCTCACTCGGGTTCGAGGCGTTGGCTCCAGCCGGGCCCGGCACCCACCGAGGTCCGACCAGCTCCCTCCGATACAAGGGACCGGCGGCGCCAGGGAGCAGCCCTCGTCGGAAAGGCGCGATCCCGGCAGGACCAAGCCTATGGAGGCGGAAAGTCGTGGTATTCCAGCAGTAATAGGGTCAGACAATGGACCCTCATTTGTCTCCCAAGTTACTCAACAGTTAGCTAAAGCTTTACAGATATACAATGGAAACTCCACACTGCATACAGACCCCAGAGTTCAGGGAAAGTTGAGCGAATGAATCGTACTCTAAAAGCCCAGATGTCCAAGCTTTGTCAGGAGACACACTTGAAGTGGCCCCAAGTGCTCCCGATAGCTTTACTCAGAATACGCTCAGCTCCTGTAAAGTCAACAGGTTTTTCCCCTTTTGAAGTCCTGTATGGTAAACCCCCACCAATAGTGCAGGGAATCAAAGGAAGTTTAGCCCAAATTGGTTCAGAAGTAACCAGACAAGAACTCCTAGCTCTTAGTTTTGTTCTGCAGACTCTCCATGCGTGGATCCGAGACCAGTTGCCTATCAACTTGACGGAACCTCTGCATCCCTATCAGCCTGGTACCTCGGTGTGGATCAAAAGATTGGAAGAAGACACCGTTGGAACCCCATTGGAAGGGACCGTACACCATCATCCTGTCTACCCCAACTGTAGTAAAGGTGGCAGAGATCGACGCCTGGATCCACCACAGCAGAGTCAAGCCCACCGCTGATCCTGAACCTGAGCAGTGGACAGCAGAACAGCATCTTGATGCACCCTTGCGAGTTACTCTGAGACGGCAACCAGCAACTTAGACACTTCATCACAGTGCCTTGCAGTAGCCAAGTCTTTCGAAGAGGATTGCTGTTTTCCATGCAGCAACAGTTTTGTTTCAACGAACCCAATTTGCGTGCGATTTTGCACACTACTTTGATACTATATTGAACCATCTATATTGAACCAACTGAACTTGCTAAGTTGGTTGAGGTGTGATGGACAACTTGAGGATCTTCAATCAACACTCAGCTCCCATTGAATTGCTTCATTAGCGCACGGGACGAAGAAGAAGAACGTCGTGTCAAGGTCTGCAAGCTGAGGATTCAGAAGAACTCCAATCAACATGTATCTTTGTCTTTGCTTTGCCCTGGTTGCCTTCTTTGGAGGATTTGAACTGACTTATGCTTTACCTCCATGCACAGCTTGCATTACTTCTACTCGAACTGGACTGAAAGTAACTCAGACTTTGATTTACCATTCTTACTATACCTGCAAGAGAAAAGTGACTCGGTGTATTTATAACACCACTGAACTAAATGTTTGCACTAATGGCAAATCTAGAGTATGCTATAATCCGCATCAGAATCCATCCTATTACACGTTGGAAATACGATGGAAGGATGCAGATGGACCTATAATAGCTGCTACGCCACCACTTAAGGACATTACTAAACCTGCTGTTTTGAATTTTGATGCATGTAATGTCATAAACAGAGATAGTTATTCTACCTGTGGTACTTGGGAGAAAGCGTATCGAAATGACCATAAGTATATGTGCCCGGAAGGTGCCACAGGATGGAAAAAGTGTACAGGTAAAAAGGAACCAGGCTATAGTACTGCCCCTGCAGCAGATTACTATTGCCCGGATTGGGAATGTGTGTTTTATGCTACATGGAATAATGGTATAATTGACAAAAAGATAGATAAACGCATGTCCACCTTAACCAAGTCAACAACAAATGATAAATGTCAGAAAGATGCTTGTAACCCCTTACACTTACGCATACACAATCCCAGTGCATGGAAACAGGGATACAAGTTTGGTTTACGTATTGCTGGTGGAGCAATAGATCCTGGGACCATTGTGTATATCAGATTGAATACCCAAGCCCACAAGTCATCTAAATATCATATCCATAACACCTTTTATGAGGCCATGCATGTAAATAAGTTTGAAATCCCTCATCCCTCTCAGAATTTATTTCTAGAATTAGCCGGAGCAGTAGTATCTAGTCTTAAAATCGCGAACTGTTATTTCTGTGGTGGAACCCAGATGGGAGACCAGTGGCCATGGGAAGCTCAAGAATTGAATTATTCTTTGGTCTACAATCAGACTGAATTACACAAGACTACTAGCGAATGGGTGTTAGCGCACTCAATCGTTGGACGTCTTTGCTATGCCAGAACTGGACCCCAGTTCACCCAACAGGTAGGACAGCTGGTCTGTCTTAGCCAGAAATTTTATAATGCCACAACCAAAAAGACGTCATGGTGGTCAGGAATCAAACACCCTGAACCTCCTAACCCATTAGCCAGATTTCCTGAACTTGCTGATGTATGGACTAATCTTGCCAAAGCCCATGCCTGGCAAGCCCCACCTGGCCTATATTGGATCTGCGGAAACCGAGCATATGCACAACTTCCACCACTATGGGGAGGAGCATGTGTCTTAGGAACCATCAGACCTTCTTTCTTTCTTTTAAACACTGAACATGGAGAACAATTAGGATACCCAGTATACACTACCCACCGACACAAACGAGCCTTGAGACAGAAGAGATCACCCCTCCAGGTAGGCAAGTGGGAGAAGTGGAAGGGGGATGATTAGCCACCAGAAAGAATCATTGAGTATTATGGGCCTGCCACTTGGAATGATGATGGTATGTATGGTTATCGAACTCCAATTTATATGATTAATCGTATTATTCGCTTACAGGCAGTAGTTGAAATAATAACCAATGAAACTAGTCAAGCTCTTACACTTTTAGCTAGACAAAGTACTCAGATGCGTACTGCCATATATCAGAATCGCTTAGCACTTGATTATTTGTTAGCAGCTGAAGGAGGAGTATGTGGTAAACTGAATTTAACTAATTGTTGTTTGAAAATAGATGATAAGGGTCAAGTAGTTGAAGAAATTGCCAAAGATATGCAAAGACATGCTTATGTGCCAGTACAAACTTGGCACTCATTGAAATTCCCTAACTGGTTTGCTAACCTTTTCTCCTGGCTGGGAGGATTTAAGACTTTCATTGTCTTAGTACTAATCCTTGTTGCTGTTATTTTCTTATTACCATGTTTAATTCCATGTTGTATGCGTTCTATTCATACTGCTATTGATAGTACAGTAGAGCGGAAGACCGCAACTAAAATAATGGCATTATATAAAGCCAGTCCTAGTCGAAATCCTTCTATCATGATGTGATTCTTTTAAAGGTGATTTAATCTCACACCTTATTAAGTAATAGGGTGAGATTAATCAAAGGGGGGAATGTGGCAGGTGCAGGCCTGTGATCCACAGTGTCTGACATAAGCAGGCAGGCCTAACTAGCTTGACCTGTAAATGAAGCCTGTGAAGAGGCTCATAGGAATTGCACATCCCCCAACATGCTGCTATTGTAGGATAGAACTCAGTAAAAGTATTGAATTAGCTTAGATAAGCAGAACAGATGGAAAAATACAGAAATTCATGTTTAAAACTGCTGACAGAAAAGTTCTAGAGCCCTGCTTCACTGCACGTAGCAACTAGCCCAATAGCCTTGAAAGAAGGAAAGTAACAAGTTGATGAACTGACCATTGTAATTGGGACTAGAAGGGGGGTAAGCAGGTGCTGAGCCCACTGAAGGAACATAATTGGATAATCATATCAGTACCGGCACCAATAGAAGGGGTACGGGAGGTACGGGAGAGTACCGGGACCAATGAAATGTTTCTCTATACCTAGAATGGAGCAAAAGTCTATAAAAGTTGTTGTATTGCTAGAAAACTTCACTCAGCCATTTTGAAATTGACTTTGCTTGAGACTTGTGCACAAATAAATGATTTGGACCTTCTGAACAGACTCCTGGTATCATTGGTTTGTCTGCGCTCTGCTGCTACACTAGTGGCCAAATAACACCACTATTATTCATGCCCTCCGGGGTGGAATGCTATCCGCAGCTGCCATGATGCTATAATGCTTTTATGCTTCTGTGTCAAGGGAGAGAACATGCAGTCCAAGGCTGATCAATACCACTGTAAGCTTTGCTGTGCACTCACAAATAGTTCTGCTATCCACTGCAGTCTGGAAATTCTCTCCATCACAGGCAGGAAAATAACACAGGTTCAGAAACTTCTGCTACCATAATTTCAGAGCTAGCAATAAAGACACATTAAACACAGTTGGAGCACATCAGGAGGTCAAAAGTGACAACAAAAAACAAGTAGAAAAACAGTGAGATATAATAATGAGCCACTAGGTGGCATTAGTATAAGTTAACATCTATAACAAGAAGGTGCTCTCATACACATGCTCTTTTGTCCTCTCTCCCTCCCAGGCAATCCCACACATTCCCAAGTATGAATGCTGATCCTGTTACCTGTGTTTTCTCTCAACAGAAGTATTTGGTGGGGAGAAGCCAAAGTGACATCTCTACATATCCCGTTCACTCTCATAGCTCATCATTGTCTTTAAAATGGCTATAAAAGACATTACAAGAAAATGCTCTAAAAGTCTTGTTATGTTGTATTTGTATTCTGCCTTCCTTAGCCATATTTCAACATGTTATTTTATACTGTATTTTTGATAGCATTAATACATCATAAAAATATAAGTCAAATATGTAGATTGATACAATTCACAATAATGACAACAGCTAGTGATCAGACTATGTGCATCTGTGCTGGGTTTTGTTAGCAATATAGCGGAAGGGCTGTCTGTGGTTTAGCCAAGGACTGTTGTGATAAATAGAAATTACACTCACCTGGTAATTGTAGTTCCTGGAGGGTCCAGTTTAGTCCTCCACATCCGGGTAGTGCACCACCTCCTGCAGCTTGGAGACTGGACCAATCAGAATCTTCCCATCTCAGGATGTATGCTGCTGGAGCTCCCATCAGCCCCCAGTGAGCTAGTAACAAAGCAGACTTAAAGAAGCAACACATGAGACAAGTATAAATACCTAACTAGAACATAATCTATTCCCCTTACCTTTTATTCGACCCCCTCCCCAAACGAGGAAGCCAGAACTCTGCACATTGCTTCTGCCTTTTTACCTGAATCAATAGGCAGTCACAACCACAGAAATACGAACTTAATTGCTGGCAAAGAGAGAGAGCATAAAGGACCCCTACTACGGGGACCCGAAGAAATTTGCTGAAAAAATTCTCCCCCATTTGCATCAAGCGCGCCGCACCAACCAAACCTGACACTTGGGAGGGAATGAGGACTAAACTAGACCCTCCAGGAACTACAATTACCAGGTGAGTGTAATTTCTATTTCCTGAGTGGTCCACCAGTTTAGTCCTCCACATCCAGGATGTAACAGAGCAGTCAACAACGGGCGGGACCTTGCCAACCGGCGTGCAACACCGCCGAACCAAAACAAGAATCCCGAGCGGCCAGCACATCTAACCGGTAGTGCCTACTGAAGGCATGAAGAGATGACCAGGTAGCCGCCCTGCAAATTTCCACTGGTGGAACAAGACTATGCTCTGCCCAGGACGTCACTTGCGCTCTAGTAGAGTGGGCCCGCAAGCCCAACGGAACCGGCCGACCTTGCAAAACGTAAGCCGATGCAATCGCCTCCTTAATTCACCGAGCAATGGACGCCTTCGCCGCTGCCTCACCTTTTCGGGCTCCGCCAAAAAGTACGAACAACCGGTCTGTCTTACGGAACGTCTCCGACACCTTTAAGTAGCAACGAAGAACTCGCCGTACATCCAAGCGATGTAACCCACTGTCCGTAGCGTCTGCCGCTTCTGAATTAAAAACCGGTAGAAAAACAGGCTGATTTAAATGAAAAGGCGAAACTACCTTAGGCAGACAGGAAGAAACCGGCCGCAGAACCACCCTATCTCTAGAAAAAGATAAGAATGGTTCTCTACACGAAAGCGCCTGCAACTCGGAAATTCGCCTCGCCGAACAGATTGCCACCAGAAAAAACGTCTTCAGAGTCGATCTTTAACGGACGCCCACCGAAGGGGTTCAAAAGACTTTCATGCTAAGGCTTGTAACACCAGATTCAAATCCCATGAGGGAACCGACACTCTGCGCGAAGGCCTCAGCCTGAATACCGCCTTAAGAAAACACTGTACGTCCGAGTGTGCTCCCAGGGGAATTCCTAGAAACTTGCCCCTGTAGCATGCGAGCGCAGCCAACTGCACCTTCAGGGAACTGGTGGCTAAACCTTTGTCAAAACCATCCTGCAGAAAGCTGAGAATCACGGATACCAGAGCTGTCACTGCCCGAACACTACACCGCGAACACCAGTCCTCAAAAATTCTCCACACCCGCAGATTCGCGAGCGAGGTGGACGTTTTCCTAGCCCGAAGGAGAGTGGCAATAACCGCTGGAGAATAACCTTTCTTCCTCAACCGAGCCCTTTCAATGGCCAAACCTTAAGCGAGAATCGATCCACCTGAGGCATCCGTAGCGGATCCTGAAGCAGCAGGTCTGGCAATGGAGGAAGTGTCCACGACACTCCGTCGAGCAACCGCACCAGATCCGCATACCACAGTCGCCTGGGCCAATCCGGAGCAACTAGCAGGACCCGCACCCGGTGCGCCTCGATGCGCTGAATGACACGGCCGATCAACGCCCAAGGGGGGAAGACATAAAGAAGCCCGGACTCCGGCCACAGCTGAATGAGGGCGTCGATACCTTCGGACATGCGTTCTCTCCTTCTGCTGAAGAATCGACCTGTCTTTGCCGACTGAAAGGTTGCCATAAGGTCCATGATCGGAGGCCCCCATCTGCGAACTATTCGCGCGTATATCTGCGGGTGCAGTTCCCACTCCCCGGGGTCCACCTGCACTCTGCTGAGAAAATCTGCCATCACATTGTCTTTTCCCGCGATATGCGCTGCTGAAATGGCCGGCAGACGGGCCTCCACCCATTCAAACAACGCCTCTGCCTCGCTTTCCATGGCCACGCTCCCTGTGCCTCCCTGACGGTTGATATACGCCACCGTTGCTGAGTTGTCCGATAGTGAGGGGGAGGGCAGTGCGAGTCCTAACGTCTCGAGGGCTTGCAGCGCTTGTCTCACCGCTCGCAGCTCGAGTTGGTTGATTGACCAAGAGGCCTCTAGAGGTGACCACGTCCCCTGCGCGTAACGACCCTCGCAGTGGGCTCCCCCGCCCACCAGACTCGCATCCGTTATGAAAGGGATCCAAATGGGCTGCTCCAAAGACAGACCCGCTCGCAGGGACTTTGAGCACAACCACCACCGGAGAGACAGACGAACTGTCCTCGGGCAGGGCAACCGCTTGTTCAGCGAATCCAACTGGTTCGACCAATGACATAACACGGCTCTCTGAAGTGAAGTGGACGCATATGAAACCTGGCCCACGGGACCACCTCCAACGTTGCCGCCATTGTTCCTAACAGCCGCAGGTACCACCATGCGAACAGAGCAGGGATCCCCAAGAACGTGCACACCAGACGCCACAAGGCCTGAACGTGGCGCTCCGGCAAGCACACCAAACCTCTTGCCGTGTCGAAACGAATCTGAGGTATTTGAGGGACTGCGTTGGCACTAAATGACTCTTCTTCGCGTTGACCACCCAGCCAAGAGACTGCAGCAAGGCTACAACTCTGCCTGTGGCCTGCAAACGCTCCTCCTCGGACTTTGCCCGAATCAACCAGTCATCGAGATAAGGGTGGACTAAAAAAACCTTCCTTTCGCAAGGCTGCCGCTGCCACCACCACCACCAAGACCTTGGTGAAGGTGCGTGGAGCTGTGACTAACCCGAACGGCAATGCCCGAAACTGAAAGTGCCCCCACGGGAACGCGAACCTCAGAAACCTTTGATGAACCGCTCTGATCGGAATGTGCAAATAGGCCTCCAAGAGATCCAGAGAAGTTAGAAACTCTCCTTGGCGCACCGCCACTATGACGGACCTTAAGGTCTCCATCCGGAAATGCGGCACCCTGAGACAACGATTTAAGCCCTTGAGATCCAGGATAGGACGGAGCGAACCGTCTTTCTTTGGCACTACGAAATAAATGGAGTAGCGACCTACGCCACGCTCGGAAGCCGGGATGGGGATTACTGCCCCCAAGGCTATGAGTCGATCCAACGTTAACTGAATTGCTAGCGCCTTCTGCTTTCCTTTGCTGGGGGAAAGGACGAAGGAGTCCTGAAGCGGACAAGCAAACTCCAGCGCATATCCCTCTCTGATTATCTCTAGCACCCACTGATCTGAGGTTATTTGGGCCTAGGAAGGAAGAAAGTCCTGCAGGCGACCCCCGATGACTTAACTTCCCCCCGGAGCCCACCTCGCTTCATTGTGGCTTGCGACCAAAAGAAGAGGACGAAAAGGACGATGCAGCTGCAAATCCTCTGCCCGCTCCTCGAAAACCTTGGGACCTAGACCCAAACCGGCCACGCTGGGAACCCCACAGGCAGGAAGAGCGGAACCTTCGAAAGTCCCGAAACTGGCCCCGCGCGGTCGGCAAGTTTCTACCCAGCTTAGGCTTATCCTCCGGCAGCCTACCGCCCTTAGACTCTCCGAGGTCTTTCACCAACTTATCCAGATCGTCCCCGAACAACAATTTGCTCTTAAAGGGGAGTTTGCTGAGTCGGGATTTAGAATATCCGTCGGCCGCCCAATTCCGCAAACAAATAGATCTCCACGCCGCCACCAAGGAAGCCATGCTATTTGCCAATGTTCTAATCAAATCATAATGTACATCCGCCAAATACGCCGACCCAGACTCCAACCGGGTCACCTCTAGCAAGCCCTGCTGATCCAAGCTGGAGACTTGCCGTAACCGCTGAGCCCACCTTAGGCAGGCCCTGGCCACCCAGGCCCCACAAATAGAGGCCTGCAAAGATAAAGCATTGGTTTCAAAGGCCTGTTTCAACAAACCGTCCACCTTTCTGTCTTGCATGTCCTTCAAGGCCGCACTGCCTTCAATGGGAATGGTCGTTTTCTTGGTTACAGCTGACACCACTGTGTCTACTCGCGGCGACTTAAACTTATCCTTGTCCGCCAACGGAAACAGGTGGTTCATTGTCCTAATTCCCTTCAGACCTGATTCCGGTTGATCCCACACAGTTTGAATCATCTGCTCCACAACCCTGTGTACCGGAAACACTACCTGAGACTCCCGTACCGCTTGAATGAGGGGATCCTCCAACCCGTCCTCTTCAGCAGGATGAGCTGCCACTAGATTGAGCGTCTGAAGAGATTCTGTAATCAAGGGAACCAGCTTCTCTTTACGAAACACCCGAATGATCCGGGCTTGGTCCTCCGGCTCTGGGATCTCACCTTCCTCCAGCTCTTCACAACTGTCCCCGGGATCCACTTCTGCCTCAGGCTCCTGCCACACCATATCCTCCTGCTCTAAGTCCGCATACCTAAACCGCTTGGCTGACTGCTGGATATGCCGCCTGGGCTCCTCTCCTTTAAGGGACGGCAGGGGCGACGGCATTGCCTCCGGCAACTTGCCCAAACGCCCCAAACGAAAGGCCTGATGCATAATAAGGACAAAGTCCAGGGAAAAATCTGTCAAGGAAGACTCTGTTGCTTCAAACGGCAATGTGCTCCCCTGCCCCCTAGGGGGAACAGGAGAAAAAGATGCGTGAGGACCTGGAGAAGGCTCTCTCTCCGCCTGCCCAGCCGGACTTCCGGGGTCTGACAGGGCCTTGCCCTCCATTTGTTGCTCTAAGTCAGTGGAAACCGAGGCGCAGCCCCTGCAAACCAGACTCAGATACAGCTCCTCTGCACGAACCGCAGATAACGCACTGCGGTCTCGCAGCCATTCAGGTACAGGGAGCAACTACTGTGAGGAGGGAATGTCCATAAACTAATGTTAAAATAAAGGCGTTTTAATTTATTTGCTTTATTTTTTTTTTTAAAACCAGCAGTCATCCATCCTCAAATCCACGAAACCAAAACGCCAGCCCGAAACAGTGCTAAACGCAGAGGGAAAACCGCTGCAGAGCTCTTCACTTCAGGCGGGAAAACAACGGAGCTACAAAATGGCCGCCGCAACAAGCAGCCGGTGAGAAAATGGGCCGAAAAAAACAAAGAGAGAAAATTACTCTTGCTAAACTGCCCCGGATAACTAAAGAAGGGCGATCTCCAGGAGCACACCGGTACTAAAACAAAACTCACCCCGCTTGCACAGAATCGCCTGGAGATGGAACACTGCTGGAATCCTGAGCGGCATATGTGCTACTGCTCCGGGCTGTAAAAACAGCCCGCCAGTGAGGATTCCAAGCTGGTCCTCTGTCCGGAAGCCAGATGACGGTGCAGGGACTCCCTGGATCCAAGCGGGAGGCTGGCAATAGCAGATCTCTCCTCTGTACCATACCGTCTAGGAGGAGAGATCTAGCATCCCTGGCTGCAAATGAAACCTCTGCAGGAAGCAAAAGCAGAAGGGCAGTGCAGACCCGGCTCCTCGATCGCCGCTTTCTCTTTTTTTTTTTTTTAAAAGGCACAGCTACCTATTAAAAAATAAATCAAAGTAACTATAAGAGTGAGAAATAAACCCCCAAAAGGTCTAACTAGTGTTGCCTCCAATGTCCCTAAGTGAGCCCAGTGCCAGGCTCACACATCCTCCAGCTGCAAGGAGACTGGACACACTGGGGGCTGATGGGAGCTCCAGCAGCATACATCCTGAGATGGGAAGATTCTGATTGTTCCAGTCTCCAAGCTGCAGGAGGAGGTGCACTACCCGGATGTGGAGGACTAAACTGGAGGTACGCTCAGGAACATACATAGCTAGAAGGAAAAGGTCCTGGTCAAAGAATTCAGTTGTGTATATATTTCAAGATACTGAACTTTATAACATTTTTAACTGAAATAGTTAAATGATTTCATAGTAATATGGACCAATAATATGCTGAAGGACAGTCACATCACAGTATTTTAATAAAATAAACACATCATCCTGAAGTGAGATCTCGATCACTGTGGAGTGGAGGCGTAGCTTAGTGGTTAGAGCAACAGCCTAGAACTCAAGAGATCTGGGTTCACTTCCCATTACAATGCCCTGTGACCTTGGGCAAGTCACTTTACCCTCCACTGCTTCAGAAGAAAAGGCCTGGCAATTTACTTCCAATCATACCTTCCCAAGAAAACCCAAAGGCTGTTAGGTCACCAGGAGTCAGTACTGACTTGATGGCACTTGGGGAAAAAAAATACATATATAAATTCAAAGTACCTAGGATGGCATCTTGTCTGTTGGCAATCATTGGGGTGTGTATGTACTCCTCTTGGGTAGATGGCTGGGTTTTATATGTATAAAGAAACTCCTGCCAACATCAAAGATCAAGGTGATCAATATACTACAACGCACACCCCTGAATTGCAAATACATTTTATTGCTGGTATGTCAGTCCCCACCCTACACAGCCATGTTTCAGCAAAGCCTTCATCAGGGGTGTATCTTCGAGACTATAAAGAAGAAAGTGATCCATATACAATATGACCATATGTGGACCCTCACAGACTGTAAATCACTGTGTTCTCTATTCCATCCAGACCTCATACAGGATGCTTGCATACTGTGATCATGGTCATACAGCTACACTAACAGCTTTTACTACATGCACCAGTAACAAATTCCAGAGTTTGATTAAGTATTGAGTGAAAAATATTTTCTCTTTATTAGTCTTAAATGGGTTACACTATAGCTTCATTGACTGTCCCTTATTCTACTTTTTGATGGAGTAAACAAACTATCTATGTTTATCCGTTCCATTTCATTCATTACATTATAGACCTCTATCATATCGCCCCTCAGCCATCTTTTTTCCAAGTGGAAGAGCCTTAACCTATTAAACCTTTCCTCATAGGGTATCCTTCCATCCCATTTTGGTGGCTCTTCTCTGTACCTTTTTTTAATTCTGCTATATTCTTTTTAAGATATGGCAACCAGACGTTTCTCCAGGGCCATGTGCCCATGAGGGAAGGGTTAGGACAGCCGTTATAGTTGGTGATTCGATCATTAGGCATGTAGATAGCTGGGTGGCTGGTGGACATGAGGATCACCTGGTAACATGCCTGCTTGGTGCAAAGGTAGCAGACCTCACACGCCACCTAGATAAGGTCTTAGATAGTGCTGGGGAGGAGTCTGCTGTCTTGGTACATGTCGGTACCAATGACAGAGGAAAATGTGGTAGGGAGGTTCTGGAGACTAAATTTAGGTTTTTAGGTAGGAAGTTGAAATCCAGAACTTCCAGGGTAGCATTCTCTGAAATGCTTCCCGTTCCACGCGCAGGACCCAAAAGGCAGACAGAGCTCCGGAGTCTCTATGTGTGGATGAGACAATGGTGCAGAAATGAGGGTTTTGGATTTGTTAGGAACTGGGGAACATTCTGGGAAAAGGAGGGGCTCTTCCGAAGGGATGGGCTTCACCTTAACCGGGATGGAACCAGGCTGCTGGCATTAACCTTTAAAAAGGAGATAGACCAGCTTTTAAACTAGATAATAGGGGAAAGCCGACAGTCACCCAAGAGTGCATGGTTCAGAACAATGTATCCTTGAAGGATACTACCAAAAGCAGAGAGGTTCCAAGAAAGAGTAAAGTAGCCCAAATGCCCTCAAGTATGGAGCAGACAGAGCTTAAAGATCCCAAATTACGCATGCCTACCAATAGCCAGATTAATATGAATAAAATACAGTCTCTAAAATGCTTGTATGCAAATGCTAGAAGTCTAAAAATAAGTTGGGAGAGTTAGAATATATAGCACTAAATGAGAGGTTAGATATGATTGGAATATCAGAGACATGGTGGAAGGAGGACAACCAGTGGGATACTGTGATACCTGGGTACAAATTATATTGTAATGATAGAGCTGATCAAATTGGTGGAGGGGTTGCACTCTGTTAGAGAGGGCATTGAATCAGAAAGGATTAAAGTTTTGCAGGAAACAAAATTTGCTGTAGAATCTCTATGGATTGAAATTCCATGTAAAAAGGGGAAGGCGATGGCAGTGGGAGTGTACTATTGACCACCTGGCCTAAATGAACAAATGGATGATAAAATGCTCAAAGAAATCAAGGACGCTAACAAAGGTTACAGCGCAGTAATAATAAAGGGTGATTTAAATTACCCCGGTATCGACTGGGTCAGTGTCACAGCAGGACATGCTAGGGAAATAAAGTTCCTAGATGAAATAAATGACTGCTTCTTGGAGCAGCTGGTTCATGAACCGACCAGAGGGGAAGCCATATTAGACCAAGTCCTTAGTGGAACACCAGATCTAGTGCAAGAGATAAGGGTGCTGGGGCCACTTGGCAATAGTGATCATAGCATGATCGCATTTGATTTAATTAGTGGAGAAGGGATAGTAAGGAAATCCACAGTACTACCTTTTAACTTTCGAAAGGGAGATAAAATGAGGAAAATAGTTAAGAAAAAAACTAAAAGGAGCAGTTGCAAAGGTTAAAGGCTTACATCAAGCTTGGGTGTTGTTGAAAAATACTGTCATGGAAGCCCAGACCAGCTGTATTCCATGCTTTAAGAAAAGTGGAAGGAAGTCCAAAAAACTGCCAGCATGGTTTAAAGGTGAGGTTAGAGAGGCTGTTGTTGCTAAAAATGCAGCTTTCAGGAAATGGAAAAAAGAACCAAACGACGAAACCTGGAAACAGCACAAGCACTGGGAAGTTAAATGCAAGGCATTGATAAGGCAGGCAAAGGGAGAATTTGAGAAGAAGCTTGCTGCGGAAGCAAAAACGCGAAATAAAGACTTTTTCAAGTAAATTTGTAGCAAAATACCTGTGAGAGAGTCAGTTGGTCCATTAGATCATAGAGGGGTTAAAGGGGCACTAAGAGGCGACAAGGCGATAGTGGAGAGACTGAAAGAATTCTTTGCTTCGGTCTTTACTAAGGAAGATGTAGGGATGTTACCCATGACTGAAGTGGTATTTAAAGGTGCGGAAGAATTGAAGGAAATATTGATACATCGGGAAGATGTATTACAACTATTAGATAAACTGAAGAGTAGCAAATCATCTGGGCCAGATAGTATACATCCAAGGGTGTTGAAAGAACTGAAATATGAGATTGCAGACCTGCTATTAGTAATCTGTGAATTTTCATTAAAATCATCTGTAATACCTAAAGATTGGAGGATCGCCAATGTAACGCCAATTTTTAAAAAGGGTTCCAGGGGTGATCCGGGAAACTACAGACCGGTGAGCCTGATGTCAGTACCAGGAAAAATGGTAGAAACCATCATAAGAACTCAGCATGTAGATAATCATGGCCTAATGGGAGACAGCCAACATGACTTTAGACAAGGAAGATCTTGTCTTACTAATCTGTTATGTTTTTTTGAAAGTGTGAATAAACAGGTGGACAAAGGTGAGTCGGTTGATATAGTGTATCTAGACTTTCAGAAAGCCTTTGACAAGGTCCCTCATCAGAGACTTTTGGCAAAACTAAAGAGTCATGGGATAGGAGGCAGTGTACTACTGTGGATCAGGGACTGGTTAAAAGATAGAAAGCAGAGGGTTGGGCTAAATGGCCAATTTTCCCAATGGAGAAAGGTGAATAGTGGTGTACCCCAGGGATCTGTGCTGGGTCCGCTGCTTTTTGACATATTCATAAATGACCTGGAAAGTGGAATAACGAGTGAGGTTATGAAATTTGCAGATGACACAATACTATTTAAAGTTGTTAAAACCCAAGAGGATTGTGGAAAATTGCAAGAGGATCTTGATAAATTGGAAGACTGGGCATCAAAATGGCAGATGAAATTTAATGTGGACAAGTGCAAAGTTATGCACCTAGGGAAGAACAACCCAAACTATGGTTACACGATGCAAGGTTCCACATTAGGAACCACCACCCAGGAAAAAGATTTAGGCGTCATTGTGGATAACATGTTACAACCCTCAGCCCAGTGTGCAGAGGTGGCCAAGAGAGCAAATAGAATGCTAGGTATCATAAGGAAAGTAATGGAAAATAAAACAAAAGATATTATAATGCCTCTATATCGTTCCATGGTGAGATTTGCACCTTGAATATTGTGTGAAGGACTGGTCTTGAAGGACTGGAAAGGGGGGCTGTTACTTCTGGAGAGAAATCTGAAATTGTGAGTATATACTTCTGGGAATTTTTCTGAAAGGAATTTTTTTTCTTTTAAAGCTAATTAATCTGTGAACCCACTATTTTTTTTGTTAAATCAGTCAGGGCCTAGTAGCAACAGTTTAAGATTCAATTTAAAAACACAGAAGAGAACTTTCTGGTTACCTTTCATACCCAGTAGACAGCTGTAGTTTAAATTTCATAGTCACTCAGGGCCTAGCATCAGCAAAGTACTTTTAGTTTCAAATTAAAACACAGAAGGGAGCTTTCTGGTTAAATTTAGAATCCAGCAGAGAGCTTGTAGTTTAAATTTCATAATAGGTTAGAGCCTAGTAGCAGCAAAGAGCTATAATTTAAATCAAATCAGAATATAGTTTTCCTCAGCAGCACAGGACAAGGTACTGTGTAGCAGCCCTTTTTTAATAAGTGTTATACATCCAAGGGTGTTGAAAGAACTGAAATTTGAGATTGCAGACCTGCTATCAGTAATCTGTGAACTATCATTAAAATCATCTCTAATACCTGAGGATTGGAGGATCGCCAATGTAACACCAATTTTTAAAAAGGGTTCGAGGGGTGATCCGGGAAACTACAGACCGGTGAGCCTGACATCAGTACCGGGAAAAATGGTAGAAACCATCATAAAGAATAAAATTACTCAGCATATAGATAGTCATGACCTAATGGTTGACAGCCAACATAGCTTTAGACAAGGAAGATCTTGTCTTACTAATCTGTTATGTTTTTTTGAAGGAGTGAATAAACAGGTGGACAAAGGTGAGTCGGTTGATATTGTGTATCTGGACTTTCAGAAAGCCTTTGACAAGGTCCCTCATGAGAGACTTTTGGCAAAACTAAAGAGTCATGGGATAGGAGGCAGTGTACTACTGTGGATCAGGAACTGGTTAAAAGATAGAAAGCAGAGGGTAGGGCTAAATGGCCAATTTTCCCAATGGAGAAAGGTGAATAGTGGTGTACCCCAGGGATCTGTGCTGGGTCCGCTGCTTTTTGACATATTCATAAATGACCTGGAAAGTGGAATAACGAGTGAGGTTATCAAATTTGCTGATGACACAAAACTATTTAAAGTTGTTAAAACCCAGGAGGATTGTGGAAAATTGCAAGAGGATCTTGATAAATTGGAAGACTGGGCATCAAAATGGCAGATGAAATTTAATGTGGAGAAGTGCAAGGTTATGCACCTAGGGAAGAACAACCCAAACTATGGTTACACGATGCAAGGTTCCACATTAGGAACCACCACCCAAGAAAAAGATTTAGGCGTCCTTGTGGATACCATGTTAAAACCCTCGGCCCAGTATGCAGCGGCGGCCAAGAGAGCAAATAGAATGCTAGGTATGATAAGGAAAGGAATGGAAAATAAAACAAAAGATATTATAATGCCTCTATATCGTTCCATGGTGAGACCGCACCTTGAATATTGTGTGCAATTCTGGTCGCCATATCTTAAAAAGGATATAGCAATTTTAGAAAAGGTTCAGAGAAGAGCCACCAAAATGGTAAAGGGGATGGAAGGCTACTCCTATGAAGAAAGGCTAAAAAGGTTGGGGCTCTTTAACCTGGAAAAGAGACGGCTGAGGGGAGATATGATAGAAGTCTATAAATTAATGAACGGAGTGGAACGGGTAAACGTAGATCGATTGTTTACCTTATCAGAATATAGAAAGACTAGGGGACATGCAATGAAGCTACAGGGTAAACTATTTAAGACTAATAAAAGAAAATATTTTTTCACTCAACGTGTAATCAAACTCTGGAATTTGTTACCGGTGGATGTAGTAAAGGCTGTTAGTGTAGCTGGGGTTAAAAAAGTGTAGCTGGGTTTAAAAAAGGTTTGGACAAGTTCCTGGAGGAAAGGTCCATAAACCATTATTAAGAAGGGACCCAGGATATCAATGCTTGAACCAATACAAGCATTGTGGAACCTGTGTCCCTTGGGGAAACTGCTAGGTACGTATGACCTAGATTGGCCACTGTTGGAAACAGAATACTGGGCTTGATGGACCTTGGTCTGACCCAGTATGGCATATCTTATCTTATGATCTTATGTTCTTATGTGCAATTCTGGTCGCCGTATCTTAAAAAGGATATAGCGTTATTAGAAAAGGTTCAGAGAAGAGCCACCAAAATGGTAAAGGGGATGGAAGGATATCCCTATGAAGAAAGGCTAAAAAGGTTAGGGCTTTTTAACCTGGAAAAGAGACGGCTGAGGGGAGATATGATAAAAGTCTATAAATTAATGAACAGAGTGGAACGGGTAAACGTAGATCGAGTGTTTACGTTATCAGAATACAGAAAGACTACAGGACATGCAATGAAGCTACAGGGTAAACTATTTAAGACTAATAAAAGAAAATACTTTTTCACTCAACGTTTAATCAAACTCTGGAATTTGTTACCAGAGGATGCAGTAAAGGCTGTTAGTGTAGCTGGATTTAAAAAAGGTTTGGACAAGTTCCTGGAGGAAAGGTCCATAAACCATCATTAAGAAGGGACCCAGGATATCAATGTTTGACCCAGTACAAGCATTGTGGAACCTGTGTCTTTTGGGGAAACTGCTAGGTATGTATTTCCTTATGATTTCTAGCATTCTATTTGCTTTTTTGACCACTGCTGCACACTGAGCGGGGAGGGGGCAGGGTTCGAAGTGTTAACCACAATGGTGCCTCAATCATTTTCCTGACTGGTGGTTCCTAATGTGGAACCTTGCAATGAGTAACCATAGTTTGGTTTGTTTTTTCCTAGGTGCATAACTCTGCACTTTTCCATATTAAATTTCATCTGTCATTTCAATGCCTCGTTGGAGTCGGGAGTGGTGCCAAAGGACTGGAGAGAGGCTCATGTGGTGCCTTTACACAAAAGCGGAAGTAAGGATGTGGTTGATAACTACAGGCCGGTTAGTTTAACTTCGGTGGTGAGTAAATTATTGGAAACGCTGCTGAAAGAGAAAATAGTGAGGTTTCTGGAGTCCAGCGGATTACAGGATCCGAGGCAGCATGGATTCACCAGAGGCAGGTCTTGTCAGACAAATCTGATTGATTTGACTGGGTGACCAGGGAGTTGGACCGAGGGAGAGCCCTAGATATGGTGTATTTGGATTTCAGTAAAGCCTTTGATATTGTTCCTCACAGGTGACTTATAAACAAACTGAGCACCCTAGGGATGGACCCTAAAGTTACTGCTTGGGTTAGAAATTGGTTGGGTGGGAGGCGACAAAGAGTACAGGTAAATGGAGCTCACTCTGAGGAGAAGGATGTTACCAGTGGTGTGCCCCAGGGATCTGTCCTTTGTCCGTTTCTTTTTAACATCTTTGTTAGTGATACAGCGGAAGGGCTGTCGGGTAAGGTTTGCCTCTTTGCGGATCATACCAAAATCTGCAATAGAGAAGACGCCCAGGAAGGTGTAAATAACATGAGGAGGGATCTAGCTAAGCTTGAAGAATGGTCTAGAATTTGGCAGCTGGGATTTAATGTTAAAAAATGTAAGGTCATGCATTTGGGCTGCAGCAATCCAAGGGAGCAATATAGTATAGGGGGTGAAGCACTTTTGTCCACTAAAGAAGAGCGGGACCTAGGCGTGGTTGTGTCTGATGATCTTAAAGTAGCTAAACAGGTAGAAAAGGCAATTGCAAAAGCTAGAAGGATGCTTGGGTGCATACAGAGAGGAACGGCTAGCAGAAAAAAGGAGGTGATAGTACCTCTGTATAAGTCTTTGGTGCGACCTCATTTGGAGTATAGTGTGCAATTCTGGAGACCGCACATTCAAAAGGATGTGAACAGGATGGAATCAGTGCAGAGGGTGGCTACTAAAATGGTTAGTGGTCTTCATTATAAAGCATATGAGGACAGACTTAAGGATCTTAATATGTACACCTTAGAGGAAAGGCGGGATAGAGGTGATATGATTGAGATGTTTAAATACCTCCGTGGCATAAATGTTCAGGGAGAGAGCTTCTTTCAATTGAAAGCAAGTTCTGCTACGAGGGGACATGGTATGAGGGTGAAGGGGAATAGATTCAGGAGTGATATGCGGAAATATTTCTTTAGGGAAAGAGTAGTGGATCCATGGAATAGACTCCCAATGGAGGTGGTAGAGATGAGGACAGTAACTGAATTCAAAAAAGCATGGGACAAACACAGAGGATCTCTAATGGTAAAAAAGGGACTGTTGTAATTGTTGATATGGAAGGACAGACTAGATAGGCCATGTGGTCTTTTTCTGTCATCATATTTCTATGAATGTCCAGTCTTCCAATTTATCAAGGTCCTCTTGTGATTTTTCACAATCCTCTTGTGTTTTACCAACTTTGAATAATTTTGTGTCATCTGAAAATCTGATCGCCTCACTTGTTATTCCCATTTCCAGGTCGTTTATAAATATGTTAAAAAGCAGCGGGCCCAGCACAGATCCCTCAAGTGCTCCACTATTCACTTTTCTCCACTGAGAGCATTGGCCATTTAGCCCTACTCTCTGCTTTTTATCTTTTAAACAGATCCTGATCCACAGTTTCACACTACCTCCTATCCCATGACCTTTGTTAAAATTATTTGATAGCACTGATTCGACCAATTTTTCTATATTTATCTATATCCTTTGGGAGGCATTTGGGAAGTTTTTGGGCTTGGGCTGATGATATCCAACTATGTTTGTTGACCCAGTTAAGATATTGAAGTCTTATCGGATTGTTTAGAGCAGAGGTGGCCAAAGCTTTTAGGCTGGGGGGCCACATTGTGAGCCATGCCAGGAGCCCAGAGGGCTGTTCCCCACTGTTGGAACATGTGAGTACTCAATGATCAAGCCATGCAGGAAACGATGATGTCAAAAGTCAGAATCCTGAATGTCAGCTTTAAATGACATGCTGATATTTGCTCATCATTAAAAGTTGATATTCAGAGCCCCTGATGATAATGTTGGTGCTTTCTGCATTGTTTGAACCATAGGTAGGTGTCTGCTGGCTGCACTGCAATATTGGTCCAATTCTGCAGACCACTGCTCTGACACTGCAGGGTGGGCCAAAATTTGTGGGTCAGTAGGCCAGGTCTAGCTCATGGATCATAGTTTGCTCACACCCAGTTTAGAGGTTGTCAGAAGCTGGCGCCACACAAATAACTTAAGTTTGAATTCTGAAGAAGGAAAAAAAAAGAAATACTGTGAACAGCAAACAGTGACTCCCAGATCCTGCTAATCCTCTGAAGTTGGAAGAAACTTGCTGCTGAATATTGTGGCCAAAAGGATTAACACAGTTAGCAGGTTTGCTAACTGCATTAATCCCTATAAATATCGGGTCCTTACAACATAAAATTCTGTACTTTAATATGCTGTGGCAAATAAGAGATTTCATTTTCAAATGGAAGACAATAAAATCTCGCCCCTGACACATAGCTTAAGGTTATGTATTCCACATCTACAGTCCTACAAGAGACAGGGCATGGAAACAAGGATTGGTGGAGGTGATAAGAAATCTTTTTGAAAGGATCACAATGCACAATGTATTTATTTATTAGTATTTAACTCACACCTTTCCAGTAGGAGATCAAGGCAAGTTACAAATCAGGTACCGTAGGTATTTCCCTGTCCTTGGAGAGCTTACAATCTAAGTTTGTACCTGTGGCAATGGAGAGTTGACTTACCCAAGGCCACAAGGAGTGCCAGTGTGATTTGAACTCTGGTCTTAATGGTCAAAGGCTGTTGCCCTAACCACTAGGCTACTTCATTCCATTCATTATGGATGTAGTTAGAATGGGGGCTTCCCCCCCTCCAAATGCTGCAGGATGGAATGCCTTCCTCCACTCCCACATGTTCCAACATCTCCACTCCTTCTAAATGAGCATCTCTTCCTGTTGCTGTCATGGCTCCTTCCTGCTCTCACAACAGTGTCCGAGCTGAAAGAAAAATATTCCTGCTGTACAGCTTCATATTGAAGCACTCTGTGCTTTGCCGGTTCCACTCCCATGACAGCAGGAAATGTGCATCAGAGGGGTTGGACTGATAGAGCCTCACAGAGCACTTCAGCATGAGTTTCAGTGCTGACGCTATAGGGACAGTTAGAAGGAGCCATGGCAGCAATAGCAAGGGGTATGAGAGAGGAAGACTGGGGGGGGGGGGGGGGAGCTGATCATGAGAGACGGAGGGAGAGGGAAGACACTGGAACATGTTGGGCAGAGGCAGGAGAAGATGCCAGAACGTTTAGGGGAGTGAGGGACAAGAGAGAGGAAATGCTGGACATCACAGAGAAGGGAACAGGGAGACAGAAGGGAGATGCTACATGTGGGAAGGGGGGAAAAGACAAATGGAGACTGATGCTAGGAGAAGGATCTGTTGCTAGGCTGGGGACTGACAGCTGGAATGACAGAAGGGAGTTGACTCTGGAAGATGTTAAGGATGGAAGAGGGGGCATAATGCTAGGCCTGAGGGTGGAGTTAGGAGAAGGGAACTTATTTTGGGAGAAGGTTCAGATGCCGGGGCTGAAAAATGAGAGCTGAGAGAAAGAGTAGATGCTGGCAGGCAACCATGGGAGAAGGGAGTTTGATGCTGGAAAATGAGAAGGAAGAGGTGACAAACAAGGTGGGGTGGCCAAGCAAGGGCTTAGGCAGTGTAAGGTAGCAATACATCATCATAGAGAATGATGCTGGGGACAAGAAGGAGAAAAGGCAGGGTAAAAGGATATTGGAGAAAGAGGTAGTGGTCAGATATTGGAGGAGGTGGTGTGGAGAAATGAATGCTATGGCTGGGGGTAACACAATACCAAAAAAACCTATAGGTAAGGGCTAATCATCAATTATATCAAAAACCCAACCTCAGAACAATGACCTTCTAAATTAGATATTTATTGTCGGAGCTAGCCGTAGGAAGGTCGGATGGGGAACCGACCCACACCAAGCGGGTAGCCACTTTTATTTTATTAAGGTTCTTCACCAGAAGTAAAAATTCAAAATCTATTATCTAAGAATGCAAAAAACTTATCTTAGTCCAGAGACGCTGGTTTAGATGATTCCAAACACGACGTGCACGTTTCGGGCACTGTCGCCCTGTATCAAGTGCAAAATCCAAAATTCCAACTTCAACAGCCGTCCTCAAAAAACGCTGTCACTGCAGCTCAGGTCATAGCTTTTTACAATGGCAGATCAATCGCTTTTTTAAAGGAAGAGAACCAACCAATCAATATCGGGAAAACCCCCACATGACGGGGAACCCCTGATCTGATTGGTGAAACTTGAGTTATGACGAAACTTATTCAAATTAAACTTTGCCAGTCAATTTCTCTATTTAGACCTCCCGGCTCCATTGAATCAAGGCGAAATATCCAGCGTTGTTAATTTGAATAAGTTTCGTCATAACTCAAGTTTCACCAATCAGATCAGGGGTTCCCCGTCATGTGGGGGTTTTCCCGATATTGATTGGTTGGTTCTCTTCCTTTAAAAAAGCGATTGATCTGCCATTGTAAAAAGCTATGACCTGAGCTGCAGTGACAGCGTTTTTTGAGGACGGCTGTTGAAGTTGGAATTTTGGATTTTGCACTTGATACAGGGCGACAGTGCCCGAAACGTGCACGTCGTGTTTGGAATCATCTAAACCAGCGTCTCTGGACTAAGATAAGTTTCTTGCATTCTTAGATAATAGATTTTGAATTTTTACTTCTGGTGAAGAACCTTAATAAAATAAAAGTGGCTACCCGCTTGGTGTGGGTCGGTTCCCCATCCGACCTTCCTACGGCTAGCTCCGACAATAAATATCTAATTTAGAAGGTCATTGTTCTGAGGTTGGGTTTTTGATATAAATAATGGCTGGGGGTAAGGCAGAGGCAGTGGATGCTATGAAAGAAATGATAGAAGGTGAAAATAAAAAGGGGAATGAGGGCCTGACTAAGAAGGTGAGACATTGGAAAGGGACTGAAGGTAGAGAGGGTATAAGTGGCAGGGAAGGAATGGGGTTAGTGAAGGGATGAGAGGCAGGGTTAAATGAGGCTGGGGAAGGGATGAGTACAGAGGATGGAAATGGGAGACTAGAAAGTGGCTGAAAGATGATAATAGGTGCAAAAGGGAGGACTAGAGAAGCAAGGGTAAGAAGTGGAGAGAGACAAGGCTGGAGAGGGGAGCAAGAGGAATAAACTCTAGCTATAAATAGATAAAAGGCAAATAAGAGAAACGGAGAAAAAAAAGATGAAATAGAAAGATCAATATCAGAGACAGATATAGGGGAGGAAGTGAAGAAACAAAAAATGGAAATGTGGGAGGGATATTCAGCAGCAGCAGCGGCTAGCCATCGTCACTGAAATTAGGACCCGGATATTCAATGCCGGGATCATATCTGGCCACCAGCATTGCTATCTGGCTGATCCGGATAGTCAAAGAAGCTAACTGGGCAGCGGTGATTAGTTTTG
Organism: Ichthyophis bannanicus; assembly: GCA_033557465.1. NCBI lineage: Eukaryota > Metazoa > Chordata > Amphibia > Gymnophiona > Ichthyophiidae > Ichthyophis > Ichthyophis bannanicus. The sequence goes on along the minus strand of CM066032.1, from coordinate 216,396,856 downwards.
GCAGCAAAAGTTAAGCTACCCTTTCAGGTACCTACCTTTCGCTGCTTTGTGATAAGGGCAGTGGCTCTATATTGTTGCTGCCTGGTTATCACCAGATGCCGCCCCTGGAGCATGCAGCAGCGGCACCCACAAATATTCAGTAGCACTAACTGTGTTAGTACCACTGAATATCCTGGTCAGAGCGATTAACGCGGTTAGCTTTGAATATTCCCCCATAGTCTTATTCCTTACTAGGAAGAGGTATATGTTTTCTGTGTATAACCAATGTGAGGGAATTGTGTTTACATGTTGGTTTGGTGTAGGAATCTGTGGTAATCCTCTTTCCCAAATAGAAGCATAGTGGTGTAATAGAATATTTGCACTTCTATCTTTTCACAGATAGAAGCTTACCATACCACACCAGCACCAACCCTGAGTATCTATTTGCAGGGTTTTTTGTTGTTTCACACAGTGTCCGGCACTGGAGAGAGAAAATGTGCCAAGAGAGGGAGGAAAAGTGCCAGGAAGGGGAAGGAAAAGAAAAAGAGGGAGAGAGTGCGCCTGAGGGAAGGAAAAATGGGAAGAAGAGAGGGTGAGGGAGTGCCAGGAAGGATGGAGGGCAAAGAGTGTGCTAGGAGGAGGAAAGCGTAGTTACTCACCTATAACAGGTGATCTCCAGGAACAGCAGGAATTTAGTCTTCACATATGGGTGACCGGTACCGATGGAGTCTGCATGGAAATGCTCCTCAGTGTCCAATAGGAAAGCTTTTGGGAGAATCTCGCTGCGCCTGCGTAGCTGCCTTCCCGCCTCTGCCACTCTCCCTCCTCAGTTGAGTTTGTAGCTGAAATAAAAGGAGAGGAGAAAAGAAAAAAAAACTTACAACTCCTAGGGGAGGAGGGTGGGTTGTGAAGACTAAACTCCTACTGTTCCCGGAGATCACCTGTTATAGGTGAGTAACTGTTATCTCCAGGAACGAGCAGGAATGTAGTCTTCACATATGGGACTCCCTAGCTGGAAGATACCAGAGAGACCTCAGAATCAATAATGGTTCTTCTCAGGAGAGGCTAAAAGAGGCCATGGATCCTCCATGGATGTCTGGTATTGAAAATTCTGGGACAGAGGATAGGAGCTGCTCTAAGTCTGAAAGAGATGCTGGAGAACAGCCTGGCCAAACATGGCATCCCAGCAGGAGTCCTTGTCCAGACAGTAGTGAGCAGCAAAGGTATGGACCGAAGACCTAGTTGCTGCTTTACAGATTTCGTCAATAGCCACAGAGTGTAGATTTTCTATTGAGGTGGCCATAGCCCGAACATTATGGGCAGTGACATGACCTTCAAGGGATAGGACGGCCGCATCATAAGCAAAAGTGATGTAGTCTGCTATCCATTTGGAGAAGGTATGCTTGGATACTGGCAACCCCAGATGACTAGGATCAAAGGAAACGAATAATTGAAAAGCCCTTCAGTGTTCTTTTGTCCTCTGAAGGTAGAATGCTAAAGCACATTTACAATCCAGAGTGTGGAGGGTTGCCTCTGTCCTAGATGAATGCGGTCTAGGGAAAAAGATAGGAAGGTAAACTGCCTGATTCAGATGAAAGGGCAAAACCACTTGTGGCATAAAGTGAAGATGAATCTTAAGGACAACCTTCTCATGGTGGAACCAGGTGTAAGATGGGTTGGCCACCAAGGCCTGAAGCTCAATAATGCGTCTTGTTGAAGTGAGGGCAATAAGGAAGATGACCTTCCATGACAGAAACTTGAGCGAGGTTGTGGCTAAAGGTTTGAAGGGCGGTTTGAGAAGTTGCCTTAGAACAACATTAAGGTCCCATGCCACTGGTGGTGGTCTGATGGGAGACTTGGTTAAAAGAAGTCCTCTCATGAAGCATGAGATGAGCGGCTGCGAGGAGATGGGCTGCCCATCTAAGGGATGATGAGAGGCTGCAATTGCACTTAAGGGCACTCTTACCAAGTTGGTCTTGAGACCAGAGGAAGAAAGGTGGAGGAGATATTGGAGAAGTGCCTCCACCGGAGCTGAGAAGGGATTAAGATCCCTTTGTGAACACCAGAGTGAGAATCTACGCCACTTAAAAGCATAGGAACGTCTGGTGGATGGCTTTCTGGAAGCTAAACCTTAACCTCCTGAGAAAGGTTAAGGTGCTGAAAAGCTATGTCTTTGGCAGCCATGCTGTAAGGTGGAGAGACTGCGGATTGGGATGGAGCAGTGTCCCTTCCCTCTGAGAGAGTAGATCTGGAGCAGATATGAGATCTATTGGCTGAGTCTGAGAGACGTCGGTGGACAGGAAACCACAGTTGATGTGGCCAGCATGGGGCTATGAGTATCATGGAGCCCCTGTCTGCCTGGAGTTTGAACAGAGTTTTGGGAATTAGGAGAATGGGGGGAAAGGTGTGAAGTAGGCCTTGCCCCCAGTGCAGGTGAAAAGCATCCGCCTGTTGAACTGGCCAAAGTGAGAGCCTTGGTGCAGATGCAAGGGAGCTTGGCATTCTGAGGGGTGGCAAAGAGGTCTATCTCTGGAGTCCCCCAGGTCCGAAACATGTAGGATACTGTGTCTACATGGAGAGACCATTCATGAGGAAGAAGGATCTGACTCAATTTGTCTGCTAAGACATTTTGTTAGCCTGGAAGATACACTGCTTGTAGGTGGATGTGATGAACAATGGCAAAGGACCAGAGATGTAGAGTCTCCTTGCAGAGGGACCAAGAGCTTGTCCCTCCCTGCTTGTTCACATAGAACATAGCAACTTAATTGTTGGTTTGGACCAGGACTCTGTGGTAAGAAAGATGTTCCTGAAATACTTTGAGAGCACTGAAGATGGCTCGAAGTTCCAGGAGATTTATTTGGAGTTGTGACTCCTGTGGTGACCAGAGGCCCCGAGTGGAGAGATGCCCTTGATAGGCTCCCCAGCCCAGTTTGGATGCATCCGTCATTAGGATGCATTAATGTGGAAGCGACCCTGTGAGGAGATTTTCTTGGGAACATCAAACACTGGAGAGATGTTATCTGAGGGGGAGATACAAGTATCTTGTCCTTGAGACAGCCCGAGTCCACTGGGAAGCCAGAGTCCAATGTTCTATGTGCATGTGGAGACGGGCATATAGGACTACATGCACCATTGATGACATATTGAAGCATTTCTCGAGCAGTAAGGTAGTCCTAGAGAGGTGGTGTCTGAGATACCAGCTGACTGAGTCCAGTGCAGCGTGGTTAGAGCAAGAATGCCTTAGACTGCTGAGTGTTTAAGAGAGCCTTATGAACTCTAGAGTCCGAGTGGGAACTAGTTGGGACTTTGGAAGATTTACAACGAAGCCCAAGTGTTGTAGCACCTGCATGGTATGTGAGAGAGACAAGCTGGCTTCCTGAGAGGTGCATGCTCTTATAAGCTAGTTGTCCAAGTAAGAAAAGACAAATATCCCTAGAGTTTTTAGGAATGCAGCTATGAAAACCATGCACTTTGTGAAGACTCTAGGGGCAGAGGCTAGTCCAAATGGAAGGACCCTGTATTGATAGTGTCTTCCTTGGAACATGAAGTGTAGAAACTTTGTGTTCTGGATGAATCAAGGTAGGAGTGTACGCTTCTTTTAAGTCTAGAGAACAGAGCCAGTCCTGACTCTGGAGATAGGGGAGAAGGGTCCCTAGAGAGACCATTTTGAACTTCTCGCGTATTAGAAACTTGTCTAGGTTTCTGAAGTCCAGGATGGGCCTGTTTTCTTTGGGATGAAAAAGTACGAAGAATAAAAGCCCATTCCCTGCTGGGATGTTGGAACCTCTTCTATAGCGCCCTGCAATAGAATGGAAGTGACCTCCTGTAGTAAGAGCAGGGAGGGGGGTGGTGGTCTGAAAATGATACTCTTACTGAGGAAGAAGGGGGGAGGCTTTGAAGATTTGGAAATTCTCCAATACCCAACAGCTCCTAAGGAAGCAACCACACTTCCTATTCACCACATTCTCCATAACCTCATGCTCCATATGTGGGAGACACCCCTAATCATTTCTCCACATGCTCGATGGCTTGATACTATGTACCTGACTATCTTCAAAGTCTACTGCTCTGAGGTGATCATATGCCATCTGTGGGCATAATGGCACAGTCTGATGGCAATGTGGAGGGGATGGGGGTTCTCTAGTGGCAGAGCAGCTATGTTCTCTAAGAAGGAGTCAAAAACCAGGAGCAGGCTGAGTCTGCTGAAATGACTGTGCCTTAGGAGTCTGACTTCCTCTGCTGTTTTGAAGGCTGCCATCCCTTTGGGGGGAGAATGATGCTGACATTGAGAAGCAGGGGTATAAGAAGAATAGTACTTTCTTTTTTGTAAAGAGACTTTCTTTGCTGCCTTCTTTTTAGCTGGATTGGCAGTGAATCTTGAAAGCCTATTCAGGGTAGTATTTTCAGATTCTAACTGAGATGCTTTGTCTTGCCAGTCCTTGCCAAAAAAGGTTTTCACCGGTTCAAGGAATATTACCCAATTTATCTTGAACTCATCATTGAAGATCTGATGCTTGTAGCCATGCAATTCTGTGTGCACCGATGCAGATCGATGTAGCTCTACAGGTGCACTCAAAACAAATCAAAAGGCTGCTCTACTGACAAACTTTGAGATGTTTTGAGCATGCTTGACTAGAGTGAGGTAGTCTGCTCTCCTGTCATCAGGGAGAAGAGGAGCCATTGATTCTAAATCCCTAGTTACCTCCTTGAGGAACATACCCATGTAGGAACCGATTCTGGCTGATAGCATGGAGGCCTGAAAACAACGTTGACCAAAAGAATTGAGGTTTTTTTGATTCCCTACTCGGAGGGTTGGAGGAATGTGTCTTTGCGCTCTTTGTCACTGTTATGGAAAGGCCCCTGGTAATATTGTGTATAAATTCTTGAAAAGACATGTCCTCTGGCGGGGACATGCAACTTTGCTGAAATGGGGATGGGTCTTCTGGTAGGCTTTGCAGGCCTCAAGTATCGGCTAATTCGTCATCTGATGAATCCGATTCCAAAGACTCAAAGCATTGACGGGTGGGGTGTTCGCATTCTGTTGTGACTCGGTACTGATTGAAGTCGGTACTTGGAACCTGCTTAGCCAGAACCTCTGTCCTAGAAATGGATTAGAGGACAAGCATGGGTGGCAGTGTATCAAGTGGCATATAACCCTGTGTGGTTTGGATCAGTACTGAAGATGGTGGTGGCGTTTGCGTAATTGACGGTAAAGTCTTTACAGGAACCGAGGCTGCCAGTAAGGCCGTTAGGATCCACTCGATGGCCATTATGCGCTGATCCATGGAGCTTGCCGATGTTTGAGTATCGGTACTGGAGCTGTGAGCCATGATCCCTGAGCACGGTACCAGGAGCTCTCTGGAGGTGGAGGCTTCGGGAGCGTCCTGAGACCCCACGATAGCTTTGGAGAAAGGGTCCTCCCGTCAGGGCTGTTTGGCCAGTGTATCCCCCTATAGGACAATGCTCAAGGCATCTCGATGCTTAGAAGGAGATCTACCCTGGGGGGGGGGGTAGATGAAGACTTACGTTTCGATACCTGAGATCCATGGGAGGAAGACAATGCCCTTGATGACACTGATGCTAAAGAGATGGCGTTGGAGGCAAAGAGGGTGCCTAACTTTGAAGCCCGATTCTGTAGGCCTCTCTTCGCCATCTTCCTGCAGAGAGGATCCTGAGGGTTGATGGTCAGGACCTAGGCATTTTAGACATCAGTCATGGGTATCAGTGGCCAAGATGGTACTGCCACACTTAGAACATTTTTTTAAACCCACTAGTTGGTTTTTCCATTTTGTAGTAAAATGGCATTGATGCGCCTGAAGAAAGAGAATTTTCCCTCCTTTTTTTTTTTCAAAGAAAGAACCGATCGGGAGTCGGTACCAGCGTCAACAGGAAGACAAGATGCGAACCACAAAAATATGAAAACCAGGAATGTTCTGTGGTGACAGGATTTGCTTCTTGCCGGCTCCGCGGAAAACAAATAATAAAGGAGGGAGAGTGACAAAGGCAGGAAGGCAGCTACACAGGCATAGTGGGATGCTCCCAAACGTTTTCCTATTGGACGCTGGAGAGCATTGTCACGTGGGCTCCGTCGGTACCGATGTCACCCATATGTGAAGACTACATTCCTGCTTGTTCCTGGAGATCAGGAGAGAGAGAGAGAGAGAGAGAGAGAGAGAGAGAGAGAGAGAGAGAGAGAGAGAGAGAGAGAGAGAGAGAGAGAGAGTGTGGGTGTTGGGGAGATGGAAGGTGAGAGATAAGGAGAAGATGTGAGGAAGGGGAGGGAAAGGAGGTGGGGAGGGGGAAGGAAGAGATGGAAAAAAAGCAAGAGGAGAGGGAGGGTGAGGAAGGGGCAGAAGAGCTGAGAGAATGGGGGTGGGGAAGAGATGAGTGGGAAGGGGCATAAGTGGAAAGAAGGCAGGAGGGAGAGGGGGTGGAGGAAGAGATAAGGGAAAGCGGTGAAGGATGAGAGAATTATAGAGAGGTGGGGAGAAGAGAAGAATGCAAGAGTATAGGTGAGATAAAGAGAACACAAGGAAAAAAGTGAAATCCAAAAGAAGTGGGACCTATATCATAAGCAAAAGAACGAAAACAGAATGGACAAACCTAGATGAAATGCTGAGAGAAAGCAAATAGAATGCTAGGAATCATAAGGAAAGGAATGGAGAATAAAACCAAGGATATTATAATGTCTCTGTATCTCTCCATGGTGCGACCGCACCTTGAGGATTGTGTGAATTTCTGGTCACCATATCTTAAAAAGGACATAGAAGAATTACAATAGGTACAGAGAAGAGCCATCAACATGGTAAAGAGGATGGAAGGATACCCTTATGAGTAAAAGATTAGGGCTCTTCAACTTGGAAAAGACCTGGCTGAGGAGAGATACGATAAAGGTCTAAAAAATAATGAATGGAGTGTAACGGGTAAATGTAGATCATTTGTTTAGTCCTTCACAAAGTAGAAAGACTAGGGGACACACAATAAGGCTACAATTTAGCACGTTTAAAGACTAATCTAAGGAAATATTTTTCACTCAACGTAATCAAACTTTGGAATTCATTACCAGGGGATGCAGTAAAAGTGTAGCTGGGTTTAAAAGAGGTCTGGAGAAGTTCCTGGAGGAAAAGTCCATGAATCATTATTAAAAAGGACTGGGGAAATCCACTGCTTATTTCTGGGACAAGCAGCATGGAATCTGTATACCTTTTAGGAATCTAACAGGTACTTGTGACCTGGATTGGTCACTATAGGAAACAGGATACTGGGCTTGATGGACCCTTGGTCTGACCCAGTATGGCATATCTTATATTCTAAAATGGGTAACAGAAGAAGGAAAATTAGAAATCAGAGTGGAGAGGAAATATGGAAAAAAGAAAAAAAATAATTAAGAAAAGCGTTTAGAAATTAAAAATCTAATAAAAGGAAAAAAAGAAACATAAGGAAATACAATATAATATTTTCAAACTTTGTATCACCCTGCTGCAGTTACAACTGAACAGGAGCAAAGGTTGAGGCTGATGGCTACAGACCTGGGAAGAAGTGGTGGTGCTGAGAAAGTGATAAAAAAAGTATATGTGTGTAACAGAATGCATGATAGAGGGGGGAGGGGTAGTGGAGAGAAAGCTAATCAATGCCCACCTGAGGAGAACAGGAAAAGTCCCCCTCCCACCATCACTAATCTGAGCTCTCTACCTCTTGTCTTCCCAAACAAACCTGGCAAACTATGCTTATGTGAATCACTGATACCATATAAGAGTCTGTATTGTGGTTTACAGCTTTAAATATTAAGCATAAGGATTTAAACCAGTGATTCCCAAACGTGGGTGGCACTGCTCCCCCAGGGAGGCAATGGGCTAATCTAGGGGGTGCTGAAAGACAAGGTGGCAGTGTGGGAGCGCTGAACTGCCCTAGAGAGGTGCCAGAGAGATAAGCACAATATAGCGGCATGAAGAATAAGAAATAAGAAAGTATACACATTGTGCAATATAAATTGACTGTATACTAAAAGAGCATATGCTTGTATCGTTGAGAGAGAACCAATGGTGCATATGTTTACATTACATGATTACACCATATTTGGCAGGAATAAGCAGTAAATTGCGTTGAGCATGTCAGATTCATATGTACGAACTAAGGGGTATGTTTACTAAACTGTCTTAATGTTACCGGCGTTAGTTGCAGTCTTACTGTGACAAATGCCATATAAGGTAGTGGGCGTTCCGGTCTTAAGGTAGCATTTCGGGTTATCACGCAATAGAGGGAGCCGTGGCACGTTAACGCACGTTAGCCTTAATTAGGCGCGCTGAACTGCAATCACAGCAACAGAGGTGTAGCACACTGGTTAATACATTGACTGCTGATACAGTGATCATGAGTTTGATCCCTCAGTGGGCTCAGTTAAAAGACTGTCTGAGGCAATCCCTTTTCTTGCTTGTAACAGTCAGACACATCCCAACAACTTGAACAGCCAGCCAAAAAAGCCTCACCCCAGTGCCGCAACCTCATGCACCTTTTAGGGCGCACCATAAGGCACATCATAAAGCACCACGTCATCCAAGGCAGGTCATAATGTCCCCCAGAGGACGGCAGGAAAGGTTGGCACCCTCCAAGGCAGCATATAAGGTGCCCCATAAGCTGGCCAAACCTAAGGTGCCGTGAAAGATACCCCAGGGATGCCAAGGTGACACAGGAGATGGTGCCCAGGGGCACAAAGGTGCCCCAAAGTCACAAGCATGAAATGTATGGCTCAAACACAGATGTAACCATAACACTGCACAGAGCACCAAGGAAAGGCAATGAATAAGTGATGGAAGGAAGTAGATGACGGAGCTCATGGACCAGCCAAATCTGCGTGCAGCCCATGTGGCAGCAGGTAAAGTGGACAAACATATCAGGGGCAGATGTACCGATGTACAGGGTGATGGTAATGTACAGTGCAACAATGACAGTGTGTGGCAGAGGATGGGGATACTTGTCCACCAGAGGAGGTAGAGGTTGCAGGATAAGTGCAATGACAGGACGACAGAGGAAAGCAGTGCCATGCAGAGCAGACACAGGAGAGGCAAGCATGAAGAGCCGCAATGCAGAAAAGTGCGCCAGTGCAGGACATGGGGTAGCAGCCTGCACATTAGGGCAGGACGCCACACAGCTGGCACACACACATAGACAGACAGAAGGATGGATGGCAACAGTGATGAGGGTATAATGTGGCGGCAGCACAGATATGACTGTTACACGAATGAAACGTAGTTGTGTAGGACAGCCATAAAAAAAGGGGAACAGAAAGGAATCGAACCCATGACCTCTGCTACTGAAGTCATTGCATTAACCATTGTGCTACATCACTATGGGAGTTATCATACCAATGGCTGGCTACAGAAAGAGTGCACGTCACCATAAAACTGTCTGCTGTGGCTACCAGGATAGAGTAGTTACTCACCTGTAACAGGTGTTCTCCAGGAGCAGCAGGAATCAGTCCTCACATATGGGTGACATCGACGTCGATGAAGCCCCTTGCGGAGCATTTCCCCAGCTTTCCATGAAAGCCTTTGGGAATGCAGGCACGCATGCGCGGTTCCCTTCCCACCTAAAGGTGCCATCTTACCTCAGTCAAATGACATAGCTAAGAACAGCACACAAAAATGAAAAATAAACTATGTACAACTGCAACTCCCAGGGGAGGAGGGAGGGTTGTGAGGACTGATTCCTGCTGCTCCTGGAGAACACCTGTTACAGGTGAGTAACTACTCTTTCTCCAGGACCAAGCAGGAAGTCAGTCCTCACATATGGGTGACTCCCTAGCTCTGGGCTACCAGGAACCCAGCCTGAACAAGAGAACTCCCTCTAGTCCCAGCATCAAAGAAAGGCTTTTCACTGACAGAACCTCCACCGGTAGCCCAACAGAGGGCAGGAGTTGCCTAAACCTCAAAGAGATTCCAGAGTACTGCCTGGCCAAAAGCACTGTCCCTACGGGACTCCCTTTCCAGACAGTAATGGGCCGCAAAAGTCTGGCTTGAAGACCAAGTAGCAGCCCTGAAGATGTCTACCAATGGTACAGAGCGGAGATGAGCCACTGAGGCAGCCATTGCCCTGACACGATGGGCCGTGACCCGACTCTGCAAAGGGAGGTCAGCCGCCTTGAAAGCCCAGGTGATACAGTCAGCCACCCAGGTGGACAAGGTACGCTTGGACATAGGTAACCCCAGCTTATTAGGGTCAAAAGAAATGAAGAGCTGAGTAGCCCTTCTGTGCCCTTGCGTACGGTCAAGGTAGAAGAATAAGGCCCTCCTACAGTCCAGGGTATGCAGAACTGCTTCAGCCTGGCTTGCATGAGGCCTAGGGAAGAATGTTGGAAGAACCACCTCCTGGTTGAGGTGGAAAGAGGAGACAACCTTTGGGAGGAACTTTGGACGAGTCCTGAGGACTACCCTGTTCCTATAGAATCTGGTGTAAGGCCTGTCGCAGACCAGGGCCTGAAGCTCACTCACTCGCCTGGCCGAAGTTAGGGCTATCAAGAAGAGTGTCTTCCAGGACAGGAAGCATAGAGGACAAGTAGCCATCGGCTCAAAAGGTGGGCGAGTCAGTTGCTGCAAGGTCACATTCAACATCCACTCAGGAGCAGGACGACGGATTAGAGGCTTGAGCAAAAGCAAGCTTCTGAGAAACCGGGACACCAAGGGGTGAACCGATAGAGAATGTCCTTCCACCAGTGAGTGGTGAGCTGCTAGAGCTGAGAGGTGGACCCGAACAGAATTGGACTTAAGTCCTTGATTTGATAAGTGCAGTAAGTACTGAAGGACAACTGGTATAGTGCAGGAGAAGGGATCTTCTGTACGTAGTTGACAACACACAGAAAACCTTTTCCATTTCAGGGCATAGGTTTTCCTAGTGGACTGCTTCCTAGAGGCTAGAACAACCTCCTCAACTTCCTGAGGCAGGCCAAAGGGAGCCAAAACTACCCTTGCAGCCTCCATGCCATCAAATTGAGAGCTTTGAGATTTGGGTGCAGAAGGGAACCCTGATCCTGAGAGAGAAGGTCGGGTTGCAACCCCAGAGGCAAAGGGGAATCCACCGCCAGTTGAAGCAGAAGTGGAAACCAAGGCTGTCTCGGCCACCTGGGAGCCACCAGCAGGACCGAGGCCTTATCCTGGAGAATCTTGAACAGAGTTCAGGCCACCAAGGGCGTGGGAGGAAACGCATACAGGAGGCCCTGAGACCAGGAAATCAGAAAAGCATCTGCTGCTATCCGCAGAGGATGCGGTTGCCTGGAGCAGAACTTTGGCAGCTGTTTGTTCAGAGGACTGGCAAACAGATCTATGGATGGAAGTCCCCATTGCAGGAAAATCTTCTGAACCACCAAAGGATGGAGCTGCCACTCGTGGGGCTGCAGAATCCTGCTCAACTTGTCGGTCAGGTAGTTCTCCTGGCCAGGTAGATGCACTGCCTTGAGGAGCATGTTGTGTCTGAGAGCAAACAAGCAAAGGTTCTGTGCTTCCTGGCAAAGAAGCCTGGACCCAGTTCTGCCCTGCTTGTTCACATAGAACATGGCCACCTGACTGTCTGTTTGAACCAGGACAGACTGGTGAGCCAGGGTGGGAGAGAAAGTTTTGAGGGCTAACCGAATAGCCCTGAGTTCCAAGAGATTGATCTGCTGTGCGGCTTCCCAGGAAGACCATAGGCCCTGGGTGCACTTGCCCAGACAATGAGCTCCCCAGCCCTGCAGGGAGGCGTCCGTGGTTAACACCACTGTGAATCCAGGAGTCTGAAAAGGCATACCTCGCAGCAGATTGGGTGGATGCAGCCACCAGGTGAGGGAGTTCAGAAATTGTCTGGACACCCTTATTCTGTCTCTGAGGCTGCCTGTGGCCTGTGACCACTGAGACCGAAGTCACCACTGTGCAGGCCTCATATGGAGCCTGGCATTGGGGGTCACATGTACTGTCGAAGCCATGTGGCCAAGAAGCCTCAGGCAGAGTCTGGCGGAGACCAGTGACTGGCTGAGAAACTGGCTTGCCAAGCTTATCAGTCTTTGGGCTCTGTCTTTTGGCAAGAATGCCTTTGCCAGCAGAGAGTCCAACATTGCCCCTATGAACTCCAAGTTCTGGGAGGGGAGCAAAGTGGACTTTGCGAAGTTTATGACGAACCCCAGGCTTTGAAGAAGAGCAATAGTTCTGTGAGTGGCTTGTCTGGCCTCCTGGCATGTCTGACCCTTGATGAGCCAGACGTTCAGGTACGGGAAGACAAAAATTCCCTGATTTCTCAGGTAGGCCACCACCACTGCCAGGCATTTGGTAAAGACCCTAGGAGCGGAGGTGAGGCCAAAAGGCAGTACTCTGTACTGATAATGGTTTCCTCCCACAATGAACCTGAGGTACTTTCTGTGGTCTGGATGAATGAGGATGTGAGTGTACGCATCCTTTAGATCTAAGGAGCATAGCCAATCTCCCTGCTGGAGGTAGGGTAGAAGTGTTCCAAGAGTAAGCATCTTGAACCTTTCCTTCTCCAGGAACTTGTTGAGGTTTCGGAGGTCCAGAATAGGTCGAAGACCACCTGTTCTTTTGGGTACCAGGAAATACCTGGAGTAGAACCCTCGACCGTGTAAGTGGGGAGGCACAGGCTCCACTGCTCTGTCCACCAACAGACCTTGCAGCTCCTGAAGGAGAAGATCTGTGTGCAGGGGAGGCCTTGGAGGCTCCCCTGGAAAGTATGGAGGAGGCAGTTGTTGTAAGTGTAGTGCATAGCCCCTGTGGACTATGTTTAACACCCAACTGTCTCCAGTGATGAGTGGCCACTGGTGGGCAAACAGAGTGAGGCGACCTCCTGTGCAGGATTGGAAGAGCAGGGACAGAGAGGCTATGCCTAAGGAGTCAAAAAAACCCACCCTGTTGAGTGGGAGCAGGGGCCGGAGGCTTGGGGGTCCTCTGCCTACGGGGCCCATTACCCTGCCTTTTGGCCTGCTGACCCTGAGGGGCAGCTTGGGCAGCCTGATATTGTGGGTACTGTTTGTAGGAAGTGCCCTTCCTCGGGTAAAAGGACTTTTTACCCGAGCCCTTCTTCTTGTGAGAAGGGGCAGAGGTTTTTCTAGACAGCCTTGTCCTTGTGAGGTGCTCGGTCTCGAGCTGTGCGGCCTTCTCAGTCATGGGCTTGCCAAACAGGTTCTCACCTTGGCAAGGGACATAGACCAACTTGTCCTGAACCCATGGCTCGAGGTCTGATGACTGCAGCCATGCCTGGCGTCGAGCCGCGATGCCGGCTGCCGCAACACGGGCCGAAGCCTCGAAGCCATCGTAGGCAGCGCGAGACATAAATTTTGAACATTCCCGGATCCCCGAGGACAAGGACTTGAACCTCTGCAAGGGTTTCCTGGAGAGACCAGCAGAGAACCCGGCCAGCTCCTTGGCCAGGTCTCGCAAGTACATGCCCATGTACAGCTGGTAAGACTGTACACGGCAAGCAAGCATCGAGCCCTGGAAGCACTTTCTACCAAAACCATCAAGGTTTCGGGCCTCCCTGCCAGGGGGCACCGCGGAGTGCATCTTTTGACTTTTCAGGCGATGCATGGCCGATTCCACAACCATGGAATGGTGTGGTAGCTGCACCTTCTGAAAGCCAGGGCTCTTCCGGAGTCGATAGATCGAATCGACCCGCTTGCTTAAAAACAGCGCCGAGGCCGGTGCCTCCCACATTCGAAAGAGGAGCCGCTCCAGCATCGGAGGAACCGGTACAGTAAAGGCCTCCTTTGTAGGAGAGTCATACTGCAGGGCCTCAAGCTCCTCGGCTCAAGGCTCCGCAGGGATAGCCAACACGGTGGCCATATCCCGGACGAACTCCGAGAACCGGGTATCCTCCGGAGGGGATCTACTCCGGGGTTCAGACTGCGGTGAGTCCGACGGGACGCACCGAGTCTTGAAAGTGTCGGGGGACTCCTTGTCCTCCGTCTCCCATGCGGACTCGTCCGATGAGGAATCGGGGTCCGACCACCTGCCCCGACGCCAAAGGCACCGGCATCGACGCCCTCTGTCCTGAACGGGAGGTCGAGGGAGACCGCGACCGAGGACGACCTCGAGCCTTCATGGCTTCGAGTATCGGCTCGGTCTCCGGGGTCGACTTTAATGGCGATGTCCCGGTGGTCGGGGCAGATGCGCCAGACAGGCTGGCCATCAGTGCCCGCTGCTGTTCCATGAAGGCAGACAGTCTGCTCTCCAAGGCTGTCAACCTGAGACCCAGCTCAGGAGACTCCGCAGCTACTGACTCGGACCCCGGCGGCGGCTCCCTGGGAGGAGAGTCCACGAGGACTACAGGGCTCACGTGTCCAGCAGACTCCGGCTCCAGTCGAGGGACTTTGGAAGGTTTCTCCTGTTCCACGGGCCCGGGGCGACGGTCGGGGATCTGAGACCTAGCTCTCGAGGAGCCAGGGACCTCTTCCGACGACGCCCTCGCGAGCCGCTTCTTCCTCTTCCGTTCCCGGTCAGGGGACCCCCTGTCCGAGGAGCCACGACGGTGCTCGGGATCCGATTCCCGAGATGTCGAGGCCTCAGACGAGGTCTGGGCCCAGCCAGAGGCCGAGTCAGAAAAGAGCCTTTCCTTTTGATGCTGTCAACTACGCAGTGCCTTGGAAGACATCTTCCCACATGGTCCACACGTCTTCGGGTCGTGATCAGGACCGAGGCACCGGAGGCAGCAGTCGTGTGTATCGGTGAGAGACATCAACTTCTTACACCGATCACACTTTTTGAAACCGCTGGAGGCCATCGGGGAAAAAAGAGATCCTGTGAGGTCAAAGGACCAGCCTTCCAGGGAAAAGGAGAAAAAAGGGCGCGAACGCCAGCCACGAAGAGCAAAAACCGAAAAAGAAGATCGGGCTCGATACCGGTGTACCGAACCCGGTGGGAGGGGAACCGGCGTCGAACCGGGAAGAAAAAATAGCAAAAAAATCACAAGAATCTAACAATTTTCCAGGATGACTAGGACTCACGTTGTCAGACGGCTGCCTGGGTGAGAATCTTCACAGTCTTGGCAATGCATATATCTATATGATTTGCAAGGTATTGTGGGCAATGTAGTTCATTCACACCAGACACAGCTGCTAATAATTTAGTTGTGCTCTTGGGTAAAGCCAATAAGATATTTATTTATGGGGTTATTTCTCCCAACACAGATATGCTTGGTAGCACATAAATTAGGTTACTTGCTTTCAGTGTTAACTTGGAAAAACAAAGTTAAAATCAGGAAAACAACAAATGAAAAGCCACAAAGCAAGAAACAAACTGTTCTTTTCAGGTTAATTTCTGATTACTTCCCACACAGATACAGAAGTGATTCTCTCCTAGCTCACAAGCAATTAGGTAAGGCTTAATTGCTAGCAGTTACCAGCTGAAACCCCTTAGCTGGCTTGCCTTCCACTGTGTGGGTCAAATCCTGCTTCAGGAGCTTTTCTGAGTAGATTAAAGAACAAATTTGTATTTCTTTGTGATGGTTGCTGTTTTCTTATTTCTACCAGAACTGACAGGTTGCTTGTTCAGAGACACTTCACCTTTTCTATAGCTCCTTCCTGAGCTATGATAAGCTTCCTTATCACAACGTCCGGTGGGCTTCACGGAAAACGAGAGACTGAGGTAAGATGGCACCTTTAGGTGGGAAGGGAACCGCGCATGCGTGCCTGTATTCCCAAAGGCTTTCATGGAAAGCTGGGGAAATGCTCCGCAAGGGGCTTCATCAACATCAACATCGATATCACCCATATGTGAGGACTGACTTCCTGCTTGGTCCTGGAGAAAGGATAGAACCAACAGTTCTATCCTATCCTATCCAGCAGCAGATAAAAGTGGCGTCCCTGCAGGGTGTGCCCGCGCCTGAGGGCCCTTTGGCGTGGCACGAAGGCGGGCAAAAGGAATCCAAACAAAAAGATGACACAGGCTCTCCAACAGCTCAACAGAAAAAACCACCAAGGAGCAGACAGAAGAGGAGTACAACAAAACGCAAGTAAAACATAACGGGCATGCACGCAACAGTTTTTCTCCCCCTCAGCCTCCTCATCACACAACTCCTTCCACCACCCACACACTTACACCACCTACACTCAAACCCACCAGTTTGTTCAATGTAAACTGCATTGATTCAGAATAGCGCGGTATATAAGAGAGTGTAAATAAATAAATAAGAACTGCAATAGCCCGCAGTCCCGCTCCGTCTAACTCGGGGCTTTTTTTTTTTTTAAATATCCAAATTAACCACTTAAATCAGCAGAGGGAAAGCCCCCTTGCAACATCCGACCCAAAGAGGCCGAAAACGAAGCTTTCTGCGTTCCCCCGGCCCCTCCACAGAAATTGAGCCACCACTGTCTTTCCCGCGCGGGAAACAAGCGGTCGGGCCTGCCGCCCTCCGCGACCACCGAAAAACACTGTGAGCCCAGGCCCACCCAAAACACCCTGTGGTATTCTCCTTACCTCAGCCGAGGAGCCCCAGGTGCCGTACCACTCTCCTGGCGCTCCTGTCTTGCTCTCTCTACACGCGCTTAGCCAGTAACCGTGGCTTACGCGTCGTGGAGGAGCGAACAGCTGAAAACGGGCTGCTGCAGTGAATTTGTCCTCCGCCTACTGCTGCTTGCGCCTTGCTACCTGCTCCTCACCCAAAATCGTGGGTTTGGGAGCCAGAGCCTTCCCCCTGCAACGGGTTCTCTTCAGCCCTCCAGACAACGGCAGGTAAAGGAGAGGGGGGAGAAGGAGGGCGGGCCCCTTTCAACCTTCCTCAAATCCCCTACAAATTAGTAGATCTGAGGCCCTGTGTAAAATTAATCCCAAGGAAAAAATAAGAAATGCCACTAAATTGAACTAAACTCCTTAATTGTCCCTGAAGTGAGTCCTAAACATCTGGGCTCACTACTCCTAGCAGCTTGGAGACTGAGATACTGGAGAAGGAAGGCGGTCCCTCAGCTATTTATACCAACATCATCAAAAAGATGACATACTCAGTCTCCAAAGCTGCTAGAAGAGATGCAAGACCCCGGATGTTTGGGACTAGACTGGAGGGCCGATAAGGAAAATATCTTTAGCCTCATCTATTTTAGTCTTATATTCCCTTAATATTTGATAGTACATGGTTCTTAATTCAGTGAAAAATACTTTTCTCTGTGCTCTCTCTACTCTTTTTAACAACGCTTTTAAGCATAGAGTATTTGTGTACCATGGATCATTGCACAAGCAATGGGAACATTCTACTGTTTTGGTAGGTGTCATAGAGTACTGTGCTACTGTTGTATCCCATATCTTAGTCAATTCATGCGCACCCTTATCTTTAGGAGCACTTTCCATGTAATTCCAGTTCTCACAGAGTTTCTAAATGTCAATTTTAATACACTTAAATTGTTGCTTCAAGCTTTCCTTACTTATATGATCTCTATCTAGATATTAGATGAAAAAAACTTTTTACATAGTGGTCAGACATTTTTCCTCAGAACAATATAGTAAGATGGTACCAGCTTACTATCACTACTTATCATTTCTAAGTGCTACTAGATGCATAAAGCACTGTACATATACACAGAGCTTACAATCTATTCAAGAGAGAAAACAGGACAAATAAGTTTGTTTTGTTTTAGTGCCGTCAAGTCAGTGCTGACTCCTAGTGACCCAGCTGCCTCTGGGTTTTCTTGGCAATATAAGTAGATTGCCAGGCCTTTTCTTCTGAGGCAATGGAAGGTAAAGTGACTTGCCCAAGGTCACAAGGAATGCCCATGGGAATCTAACCCTTGATCTTCTGGGTATTAGGCAGTTGCTCTAACCACTAAGCGTGTATACACTTTGAGTGTATCAGGAATGACTTGACATGAAAGAAAAGTCAAGACAGCGATGGTGAACAGGATGAAAAGCATGTTTGAGTTGTTTGGGAATAAAAGGAAGGAGGGAGATGGGACAATAATTGGAAGGACAGGTAGGGTCCAGTGAAGGTTTTTTTTGTTTTTTTTAAGGAGTGATGTAACCACATCAGGCTTGAAGGCATCAGAAATATCTGTAGTGGAAATTGATAGCTTGAGAATATGACAGATGGAAGGGATAACAGCAAAAGAATGAGAGCAAAGTATATGGGTGTGAATGGGATCAGAGGAACATATAGTGAGCTTGGAGAAAAGAAATAATGTAGTTCCTTCCTCTATGAATTTAGAAAATGAAGAAAGGGTGTGAGAATGAAGGTGGGGGAAGGGGAGATAGAAGTGACCTGGTGGAGATCAAGATTAATTGTGTTAATCTTGTCATGGAAGTAGCAGCCATAGTCTGGGCAGAAAGTGAAGGGCATGTTAGAAATGAAGGCACTTTGAGGAGAAAGTTGAATGTGACAAAAAGACAGCGAGAGTTGTAGGGAAGAAAGTTTGCCAGATAGACATGGTATGCTTGTTTGGCAAGTGCAATAGCAGACTGGAAGGAGATTAGCAAGAATCCGACATGTATGAAACCAGCGCGGGCATGGATTTTTAGCCAAAAGCATTTTGCAGGGCAGACACAGGATTGTACGTAATGGATTCTGGAGGTCAGCCAAGGCTGAGGTTTATTTTTATTTATTTATTTATTTATTTATTTTATACCGCCCCTTCCAGAGATCAAGGGCAGTTTACATATAACAGATTAACAGTCTTGTACACATTTGTATACATTTTACATAGAACAATAGAAATCAACTATTTACATTGAACAACTATTTACATTGAGGTTTGGTATGCTTTACAGGATGTGGAATAGGAGGAGCGAAAAAATCCAAAACAGAGGAGATTAGACAGACTCAGATTAACAAAGTAAAATGAAAGAAGAGATGAGACAGTAGTGGAAAAAATGCAAGGGTCAATAGTCTGACGATTACTAAATTAATTGGTGGTAAATGGATGAGACTGAAGAGTTGGGTTGTTAAGTGTGAAAGTTAATAGATGATGGTCAGATGGGAAGAACTGAGATGGAGAGGTTTGTGCAGCTGGAGAAAAAGGGTTGAGGCAGTGGCAATGTTGGTGAGTAGGGATGGTAGAACACTGCTGGAGACTGAATGAGAAGATTAAAGCTAGGAGCTTTGAGTCCTCATCGCAAATGTTAAAAGTCCCCAAGAATGAGGAAAACAGAAGATGGTTCAAGAAAGAAGGAAAGCCAAGTGTCAGTCAGTGAGAAAGGAAAAAGGGGACTTGTCAGGGGGTTGATAAGTAACAGCATCCCAGAGAGGTGGTAGAGTAAATAGGCAGATGAACTGAACTTCAAAGGAAGAAAAAGAGTGAAACTCAGGTGGAAGAAGGGATTGAAACCTACAGGAAGGAGAGAGCAGCAGCATGTGACCAACTGGGCGAGATATATGGAAGAAAAGGTAACCTCTATGACAGAGAGTAAAGTCTAAAGTAGAGTGTTCAGGGAAAAACCAAGTCTCAGAGCAAGAACATGAAGAGTTTAAGAGAGAAAGTGGTCATGAATGTAGGTAAGTTTGTTAGAGACAGAGTGGACATTCCACAGAGTGCATGAGAAAGGGAGAGGAGAGGGAGGAACACAATTAGTTTAATAAAAAGCAAATATATCTTCACCCTGATGAACATAAAACTATAGCAAGTTCCCCTCCATCCTACCCGGAGTCCCATCCCCTCTCTTATTGCACTACCACTAATCCCATAAATCATCTAAAGAATCTAAATGCTCTAGCTTGTCACAGTGCCTTCCAAGAGGACCCAAGCCTTCATCAACATGCATATGGTAGTCAATGAGTTAATCATGAGTCACCCACTGAGCAAAATTACTCCATAGTCATACAAAAGTAATAAATTATTTTCTGCTGCAATGCAGTCAACTTAGCCATCAAATCGATATTTTTCATTTTATATAAAACCACCTTAATCAAAGGTACAATCTGCTGCTTCCAATACCGCACCACCACCAGTCTGGTACTAATCATCGCAAAGGAAAATAGTTGAGCCTTCTCTTTTGTGGCCTCCCTTGGCTTGCAGATAAGCAGCACCACAGCCATCTAAGTAGGGATGGATTTACCAAAGCTCTGACTGGGTGAGAATCTTCACAGTCTTGACAAGTGCATATATCTATATGATTTGCAAGGTATTGTGGGCAATGTAGTTCATTCACACCAGACACAGCTGCTGACAATAATTTAGTTGTGCTCTTGGGTAAAGCCAATAAGATATTTATTTATGGGGTTATTTCTCCCAACACAGATATGCTTGGTAGCACATAAATTAGGTTACTTGCTTTCAGTGTTAACTTGGAAAAACAAAGTCAAAATCAGGAAAATAACAAATGAAAAGCTACAAAGCAAGAAACAAACTGTTCTTTTCAGGTTAACTTCTGATTACTTCCCACATAAATTCAAAAGTGATTCTCTCCTAGCTCACAAGCAATTAGGTAAGGCTTAATTGCTAGCAGTCACCAGCTGAAACCCCTTAGCTGGCTTGCCTTCCACTGTGTGGGTCAAATCCTGCTTCAGGAGCTTTTCTGAGTAGATTAAAGAACACATTTTTATTTCTTTGTGATGGTTGCTGTACTTTATAACAGAAAGTTACCAATGGAGTTTGGATAGAGAACAGTCCATATAAACAGGATCCTCATCTGCTATTATTCCCCCTTGTTCAACAAGCATGGGTTCAATATCATGGATTGGCACAGATGAATCTCTCAATGGAACATTTTCAGGAGAATACTTGTTTCCCTGCTGTCTTTCAAGGTTATAGCTAGGGCTTAGATCAGTGTTCATACCTGAGCTTCCATTGCTGCTAAAGTTCCTCTCTATATAGCCTGGCCAGTATGTAGTCCAGTTCTTATGTCCAGCCTTCCAATCCAGATCCCTGGACACTGGATCTCTCTTCACATACCTTCTGGCATAGGTCTTAGGGGGTCCCTTCCACGTGCAGCCATCTCCCTCACAGGTAGCGTCTGGTGATTCCTAGCTCTGCAGCACCATTCCTCTGGCTTTCTCCAGTCCAATGGTGTATGCTGGCCCTTGAAATACCTCCCAGTATGCGTACTGCTTTGGACTCTTCTAGACCTCTCAAAGGCTTTTCTCCTCTTTCTTCCAGAGGGTCTCTCTCCCTCTCTGTCTGTCCGGTTTGGCTTCTGCTTCTGATGATCCTTCAGATGAAACTGAGGATAATTCTCTGGATATCCAAGGTGATCATGAAGATGGTCATCTGTAGAATAAACTCTACTCTTATTCTGCTTAGATGAGTGCTCCTCCCTAACACAGTGCAGCTGTGCTGAATCATGCCCTGCCCTTTGAGATGAGTGCTTAGGGATTACCTCATAGCCCTCCTGATTGAACACACGTTTCCCCACTTCAGCTCCTCTAATGGCTGTTGGAAACCTGGTGCATTCTGGGACTGGTAGTCTTTTATGAGAAAATTCTGTTTTCTTATTTCTACCAGAACTGACAGGTTGCTTGTTCAGAGTCACTTCACCTTTTCTATAGCTCCTTCCTGAGCTATGATAAGCTTCCTTATCACAGACTCCAAAAAAGATACAAACGTTATGGCAAAATGTGTATCTTGTCACAATTCCACTAAATATGGCATAAAAATCCTTCCTCCCACACTCTCTTCAGGATTGACCATTACCATACTCAATACTCTAGAACAGAAGAGCTGGGGTACAGTACCATCTGTAAAGCATTTTATAGTTATTTTCTATCAAGTTACTTGCCATATAACCTCTATAAAGTCTTTCAAATATCTCCTCCCACTGTTATAAATTCCATGTCACTCCCGGGTCTTTATCCCAGCTCACGAGATGTTTGAGTTTAACCTCATGCAATTTAATTATATCTAAGTTGTATAAAGTTTTAAATAAAGGGTACGGGGTATATATACTGTACAACCTTCATCTCAGAGGAGGTAAATACAGATTTTATTGTGAGCCATTCCCTCTGTGGCTCTACTTAAAGTGGGGCTGCAGATAGTGTATTATTTAACAGATATTGCTAGAGTCTAATTGAAACCAGTCCTTTAATTCAGTGAAATCTATAAAAACATTATTGCCCACAGACTGATTGAACTTTTGGGAGGTGGGAAAAATTGGGTTTGTTAAGAGTTGGGCAAACATGCCTGAAGGAAAACCATATTATATCGGTGAGGGGTATACATAAAAGACTTCTATGTTTCAGCCATTCTCCTTTCCATCTATTCCAAAAATTTTCATAGTAAGGTTTACAAAAGGATTCTTAAACACCCCTCAATGATGGCTGCACAACCGAAAGACATAGCCTATGGTGGAGGGGTATATACCCAGTATCATATTTCTCCAACAGTGTCTACTCTTTATGAGTCATAATGATCTGAAGGAATTCTCAACTGGGCCACTTCAACATATCTCTGGAGGTCTGGGACCACTAATCCCCCTGCTCCTTTGCATGAAATAAAATGTATCTAGCTATATATGGTCTCTTGCAAACCCCCCCCCCCCCCATGTATTAAAAAAATCTTCCTTTGCACTTTCTATAGAAAAATCTTGGGGATTTCAATTGGTAATGTACTGAACAGATACAAAAATTGTGGATATACCATCATTTTAACCCCTGCTATTCTCCCAAATCAAGACAAAGTTTAGTTTACTCCACTGCTCATGATTTTGAACCAGTCTCTGAAAAAGAGGCAAACAATTTATACCAAATAATAACTTGCAGCAGAGAGATAATTTCCAAATAGTGAATTTGAGTTTTAGCTCACTTAAAAGGTATATCTAAGCTGCAAAGGCCCAATTTCATCAGATGGTACCAAGATATTTAGTATTTCTGATTTTGTAACATTGAACTCAAAGTCTGACGCTTTTCCAAAAAGGTCCATCTCTCTGAGCAGCTCTGCCTGTGGGTGGAGTACAGTAAATAAAATACCATCCACACAAAGCTAAACCTTACGTTTTCTCTCCTAGTTTTATCCCTTCGTAACCAGGATTATCTCTACCACTCTGAGCTAATGATTCCATAGCTAAAACAAATAAAAGCAGGGATAGCGGACATCCCTGTCTGGTACCCCTTCCTAATCCAAAGACCTCAGTGTAACCTCCATTAAATCTCAGACATGACAGGGGCTCTGCATATAAGATTTGGACCCATCACAAGAAACCTCCAGTTATGGGGTATGATCAAAAGGTATTGAGACTTGTACAATAACATAAGAAGTATAACACTGACAGTTATTGCACTCATTCTCCTTCAAAGTAGTCCCCTTCCGATAAAACACACTTCCTCCAGTGTTCCAGCCACTGCTGGAAACAATTTTGAAATGCCTCTTTCATTATGCTGTGAAACTGCTGTGTCGAATTTTGCTTAATGGTCCCCAAGTTGTCAAATCGTCTTCCTTTCAGTGGTAATTTCAGTTTTGGAAACAAGAAAAAGTCACAGAGTGCGAGGTCAGGTGCGTATGGAGGCTGATGGACTTGCTTGATTTGGTGTTTGGCCAAGAACTGCTGGACAACATGTGATATGCAAGCTGGGTCATTATGGTGATGAAGCAACCATTCATCATTCCTGTGCAACTCTGGCCTCTTACAATAAACTGCATCTCTCCAACAAGTCAGAACTTGGACGTAGTACTCCTTATTGATGGTTTGGCCTTTTGGAGCATACTCATGATGAACAATACCCTGGTAATCAAAGAAAACTGGGACCATGACCTTGCTTCTCACCTGACGGACTTTCTTGGGTCTGGAAGAGTTTGGAGTCTTCCAATGTGAGGATTGAGCCTTAGTTTCTGGGTCATAACCATAAACCCATGATTCATCTCTAGTAATAATCTTTTTAATGAAATCTGAGTCATTTTCAACGCATTCCAACAACTCCCTAGCTCAGACAGTCAATCTTCTTTTTTGGTCAGGGGACATGAGTTTTGGCATGAATTTTGCAGACACACACCTCATCCGAATAACAGTAAGAATAGACTGTACCAAGCCAAAACTGATGTCCATGTCCTCAGCAGGCTCTCTCATAGTCAATCAACGATTTGAGCATATTGCGGCACGCACTACTTCAACTTTGTCTTCGTTCCTGCTCGTGGATGACCTTCCAGAAAGTTTGTCACTGTCAACATTTTGGCAGCCCTCTTGGAAACCGTTTGTGCCAGTCATAAGCTTGAGTATGACTCATACATTCATTACCATACATTTGCTGTAATTTGTCATAAGTCTCTTTGCATGAATCTCCAAGTTTCTGCCAGAATTTAATGCAAATTCACTGTTCAATTTTTTCACTCCGTAAATCTGACAAATTGCTTTTACACGATACTAAATATCACATGATCTAAAACAAGTACAGGTATGGTGCAGCAATGATATATTTTGCATATGCAGAACACATAAATGCATTACTGCATGCTTAATAGCATTGTGGTGAGACATATTGTTATGTGTCTTACAAGTCTCGATAATTAGATGGGTTTACAAGATGTGATCAAAAAGTAAGGATTTGAAAAAGAAATGAACAATACACACAGTTGAAAGCCTTCTTGGCACCCACAAAGAGGAGGAGCATATTCTTTCTGTCCCCCCACCCCCAAGCTTGCCAGATTACATTCAATATTTTCCTGATATTATCCTAGACATGATATCTCAGGATAAATCTAAATTGATTTTTTTTAATCAGAA
Organism: Ichthyophis bannanicus; assembly: GCA_033557465.1. Taxonomy (NCBI): domain Eukaryota; kingdom Metazoa; phylum Chordata; class Amphibia; order Gymnophiona; family Ichthyophiidae; genus Ichthyophis; species Ichthyophis bannanicus. The sequence continues at coordinate 216,372,281 of CM066032.1, read as the reverse complement.
ATTTGAATGTACCCTCAATTCAGATAAGGTCTACTGGCCTAGGACACTGAATTCTAGATATTTCCCTGCCTGGGACTGAAGAAATCATGTACTTTTAAATTTGCATAGACTTTCTCTATACTACACAATTTTTGCAGCAAAAGGATATTTTAAAATTACCAGGGTCTTTCCATAGTGGGTTAACAAACATACAAGTAGGAATAAAGTTCCTTTTGTTCTCTTGTAAGCCTGCCTCTCCCTAGGAGTGTGGTTTAATTCACTACCTGAACAAGCAGGAAGAAATATGTTACAGCATTTTCCAGCACACTTGTGGAACTCATCCTCACTGATTCAGAGTATCAGCAGAGAAGATATTCTAGCACTTTACTTTTTGGCTGTTTTTTTGATATAGATATTCTGTTGCTTACCTCTTATAGTACTGTTTAGCCACTGTTGTGTTGTGGTACCTACACAAAAAATAACAAACCCTTACTTTGCTTTTACATCTTTGTTCTTTGTGTAAAGGAGAAGGTTTTTCTTGCAATTTCTACCTGGTCACAATCTAATTTTTGCTCAGAAACTTAGGAAAATGTAGCTAGTCTGTATTACTTGCCTAGTCTTTTTTAATCAGAAATGTGAGCATATCCTCAATTCAGATAAGGTATTTTGGCCTGAGATTCTTAACTTCCCTGAGCTGCACCTGACTATATAGCTTTCATATCATAATCACCTGTTCTCCAATTAAGTGGAACACCCACCTTTTTCTTTCTGCTACAACTGCTTTATAACTCTCAGAGTCAACATGTTGTGTATTCAATGAAATAACTATGTTGCCTTTATTCTAAGAACCACTATTTGGAGCCTTAGAGCTTGCCCTATATGTCTCAAGCTAGCTGCTATGAATAAAGCAGTGACTCTATTAAAGGAAGGACTAGCTGCAATGAAATGCACCCCCCTTAGGGTGCAAATTGAAAACAACTCACCACCACTCCCACAAAGAATCAAGAAACCCATGAACAAATGGATCACACTGGGGTCTGGTAGGTTGTGACCTGTAACACAGAAACATCCTCTCCATCAAGAGATATCCCTGTGCAATTCCTTCTTTGCCTTGGAAAATGAGGGTGCCCAATCAGTGGAAACTTTCTCATTCAAGGTTAACACTGAATCTACTGGTAATGCCCTAAATGTAAACAAAACCCTCACAAAACAGGAAACACTTATTACTTGGAGACTCCATCATTAGAGGGAAGGACATTCCAAGGGACAGAAGATGGTCAAATGCCTCCAAGGATCTTCAGCTAGCAGGAACGCAAACCAAATTGTTAGCATGGTCAATGCGGAAAGTAGGCATTTCAGAATTGATATTGTTATCCACTTGGGTACAAATGACCTGGCTAGAAACAGTATTTCTACAGTACAAAGGGACTTTCAGCTTTTGGGAGAGAAACTTAAACCACTGTAGCATTCTCAGAAGTTCTACCTGTTCATGATAAGTGGGAAGAGAGGCTGCATCACATAACCAACTTTAATATGTGGCTCCAACACCTGGTGTAAACGGGAAGAATTTAGATATATAGGCAACGGGAGCAAAAGATGGAACAACAAGAGACTGTACTATGTTGATGGACTGCATCTCTCTGTGGCAGTGAAAAATTCAGGCAAGATGTGGACAAGCATTTAAACTAGGGAAAGAGGTGATGGATGGGAAACAAGTTCAAGACGTCACTCCCAGCAAGAACATAATATTGGTAATAGTCATCATATTAATCCACACATCCATGACTAGAGGAAAAGAGGAGTCTGCAACAAAATCCATCAAAAATACAAGCAAGCCGATCAACAATTGTTGGAAGACAATGAGCACAGATGCTCATAGTCTAGCCAACAAAGCTTCTGACCTAGAAGCCCTGATGGTGGAAATGGACTTGGACAGTGTGTCCATTACAGAAACATGGTTTAATAAGTTGCATAAATGGGATATAACCATAGCTGGCTATAATTTATTTAGAAGAGATAGAGAAGGCAGAAAAGGAGGAGGAGTAGCCCTATATGTCAAAACAATATTAAAGCCACTGCAATGCAGTGGACGTGGGGAAAAGATGAAGCGCTGTGGATTGTGTTGGAAACAGGAGATAGCACTATCATCCATACTGGTGTAGTCTACAGGCCTCCAACTCAAAATGAGGAAATGGACAGAGACTTGATCATTGATATTGCAAAGATAGCTATGAAAGAAGAATTGATCATATTGGGTGACTTTAATCTACCAGATGTGGATTGGAGTAGTCCTTCTGCAAATCTGGAAAGAAGTAAAAAGATTGAAGATGCCTTCCGAGAAGCATTGCTCAGACAACTGGTGATAGAACCGACCAGGGAAAGTTTGATGCTGAATTTGGTACTCACCAATGGGGACAGTGCGTTGAATGTCTGGGTGGGAAACCACTTGAGCAGCAGTGATCATCACACAGTACGGTTTGAGGTAAAAGCCAAGCTCAATCACACTGAATTCAAAAATGCTGACTTCAGTAAAATGGGAAAGTACCTGAAGGAGACGTTGGCAGAGTGGGAGGAGTTAAGGGAAGTGAAATTGCAGGGGGCTAAACTTAAAGTGTAAATAAAAGGCGCAACGGGTATATATATATATATATATTTTTTTTCCGCCAAAGAGGTGACTGCACAAATAAAGGCAAAAAACTCAGCTTTCACAAAATTCAGAACATCACAAAAAGAGAATACAGAATAAAGCTAAAAGAGACAAAGAGAGACATAAGGATAGCAACAGCAAAGGCAGATGAAAAGATGGCTAAAGAAGTGATGTGTGGAGACAAAACTTTTTTTCAGGTATATTCGGGGGAAGAGGAAGATCAGGGGTGGAACTGCCAGCCTTAAAAGTGCCAAGGACAGATTTGAGGAAAGTGACATTGAAAAAAGCAAAAATGCTAAACAAATACTTCTGTTCTGTATTCATGAAAGAAAATCCTGGAGAAGGACCATGAAAGATTGACAAATATACAAATGGGAAAGGAGTAGATAACACACCATTCACAGAAGATGATGTTTTTGAGCAGCTTGCAAAACTGAAAGTGGACAAAGCCATGAGACCAGATGGGATGCATCCCAGGATACTGAAGGAGCTCAGAGAGGTTCTGGCAGGACCTTTAAAGGATGTTTTTAATAGATCCTTGGAGATTGGAGAAGGGCTGATGTGGCACCTCTTCACAAAAGTGGTAATAGAGAAGAGATGAAAAACTATAGACCGGTAAGCCTTACCATTGTGGGGGTAAAGGTAATGGAGGTGCTCTTGAAAGAAAGAATAGTGAACATTCTGGAAACAAATGAATTGCAGGATCCAAGGTTTCACCAGAGGAAGACCATAACAAACAAATTTGATTGTTCTTTGACTGGGTGACCAGAGAACTAGATCAAGGGCATGTGATGGATATGATTTACCTGTATTTCAGCAAAGTCTTTGATACTGTTCCTCATAGGAGGCTTATCAATAAACTGAGCAACCTGGGGATAGGTCCCAAGGTGGTGAAGTGGATAAAAAATTGGTTGACTGGCAGACAACAGAAGGTGGAGGTAAACAGAACTCACTCAGAAGAAAGGAAAGTGTATAGTGGTGTGCCTCAGGGATCGTTTCTGGGACCAGAACTGTTCAATGTATTTGTAAGTGATATTGCAGAAGGACCGAATGGAAACGTATGCCTTTTTGCAGATGACACGAAAATTTGCAAGAGTGGACACTTCTGAGGGAGTGGACAACATGAGAAAAGTTCTAAGAACACTGGATGAACGGGCCAATGCTTTGCAGTTAAGATTTAACGTGAAGACGTGCAGAGTCATGCATTTGGGATGCAAAAATCCAAAAGAATCATATGCAATGGGGGAGGGAGGGATAGGTTGGTTTGCACACACCAGGAGAGGGACCTCGGCGTGCTAGTGTGTGAGGATCTCAAGGTAGCAAAACAATGCAACAAGACAGTAGCCAAAGCCAGAAGGATGCTGGGCTGCATACAGAGAGGAATAACCAGCAGAAAGGAGGAGGTACTAATGCCCTATACAAGTCGTTGGTGAGGCCTCATTTGGCGTATTGTGTTCAGTTTTGGAGACCGTATCTCACAAAGGATTTAAAAAAAAAACCTCAGAGGAAGGCAACCAAAATGATTTGGTGCCTGCGCCAGAAGACGTATGAGAAGACTTGAAGACCTAAATATGTATACCCTAGAGGAGAGGAGGGACAGGGGGGATACGATACTGACCTTTAAATACTTAAAGGGTATCAATGAATAAGCAAAAGAGGAAGCTGTAAAACTAGAAGGCATATGATGAAGCTGCAAGGTGGTAAACTTAAAAGCAATTTAATGTGGACAAGTGCAAAGTTATGCACCTAGGAAAGAACAACCCACACTATAGTTACAAGATGCAAGGCTCCACATTAGAAACCACCACCCAGGAAAAAGATTTAGGAGTCATCGTGGATAACATGTTAAAACCCTCCGCCCAGTGTGCAGCGGCGGCCAAGAAAGCAAATAGAATGCTAGGTATCCTAAGGAAAGGGATGGAGAATAAAACAAAGGATATTATAATGCCTCTGTATCGCTCCATGGTACGACCGCACCTTGAATATTGTGTGCAATTCTGGTCACCGTATCTTAAAAAGGACATAGAGTTATTAGAAAAAGTACAGAGAAGAGCCACCAAATTGGTGAAGGGGATGGAAGGCTACTCCTATGAAGAGAGGCTAAAAAGGTTAGGGCTCTTTAACCTAGAAAAGAGGCGGCTGAGGGGAGATATGATAGAGGTGTATAAATTAATGAATGGAGTGGAACGGATAAACGTGGATAAATTGTTTACGCTATCAGAATATAGAAGGACTAGGGGGCATGTAATGAAGCTACAGGGTAAACTATTTAAGACAAATAGGAGAAAATATTTCTTCTCTCAACGTGTAATCAAACTCTGGAATCTGTTACCGGAGGATGTAGTAAGGGCTGTTAGTATAGCTGGGTTTAAAAAAGGTTTGGACAAGTTCCTGGAGGAAAGGTCCATAAACCACTATTAAAAAGGGACCCAGGATATCAATGCTTGGCCTAGTACAAGCACTGCAGAACCTGTGTCTTTTGGGGAAACTGCTAGGTACGTATGACCTAGATTGGCCACTGTTGGAAACAGGATACTGGGCTTGATGGACCTCGGTCTGACCCAGTATGGCATTTCTTATGTTCTTATGTTCTTATGTTCTTAACATCAGAAAATACTTTTTGACTGAAAGGGTGGTGGATGCTTGGAATGCCCTCCTGATAGAAGTAGTGGGATTAACTATAGTGACGGAATTCAAAATGGCATGGGACAGAGGATAAAATCAAAGCAAACTTAAAAATCTTTTAATAGAGGGGGGTGACCTACATGGAGCTGCAGTTACAACCACTCTAGCCACCTTACTGGGCGGACTAGTTTTTATTTGCCGTCATATACTATGTATGATTAGGGTGCACAAACGGAGTAAGAGAGGTAGCAGCCTATTTTCTAGCCCTCCTGTAAAAATGTTTAAGTCAACCCTCAATAAGGAAATGGGTCTATAGGATCCTTCCCTTCCTTGAATACTAAGTTGACCCCAGCCACTCTTCATAGAGCATGGCAGTTTTAGATCAACCAACAAACCATTAAATGTCTTTACTAAAAGATCCACTATTTGATGCTGAAAGTTCGATACAGCTTGCTAGTATATTCATCCACTCCTGGTGCTTTATCCGCAGGCAGTGATTTGATGCCCTCAATACTTCAAGGAACTAAATATTGTTAAACTTCCATTAGCCAACGCTGCGCTGAGCTTTAGCATAGGGGTCTAACAGAGTTTCTGCACTGGCCTGTCTGTGATAGAGCATTACCCCCTCCCAAGGCTGGCACATGGATTGGATGCACTCTAGTCGGGTCCTCCATCCTGCCACCCCCTGTGTCCTCCCTCCCACTGCTACCCCTCTCTCGGGCTTACGGCAGCAGCAATAGCCCTCAAACCGTGATGCAGTGCTTACTAACACTTCAGCACTGTGTTGCGGTCTTCTCCTTTTCACAATGTCCTGTTTCCACTCCCCTCCAATGCCACTTCCAGTTTTGGAGGGGTGGGGGTGTGGAAACAGCACATTGTGAACAGGAGGGAGCTGAAATAGTGTTAAACTTGAATTAGCAAACCCTGTGCTGAGCTTTAGCATAGGGGTCTAATGTAGAGTTTCTGCATTGGCCTGTTGGTGACAGAGCATTTCCCCCTCTACCACCTCCACTGAGAGACTACTGCATTCATCTACCACTCTTTCTGTAAAGAAATATTTCAGCATATTACTTATGACTCTATTTCCTTTCACTCTCATCTTATGTCCCCTCGTAGCAGAGCTTGCTTTCAATCAGAAGAGACTCTTCTCCTGTGCATTTATGCCATGGAGGTATTTAAACATCTCTATCATATCTCCCCTATCACACCTTTCCTCTAAAGTATACATATTAAGATTGTTAATTCTGTCCTCATATGCTTCATAACGAAGACCAATAACCGTTTTAGTAGCCACCCTCTAAACCGACTCCAACCTGCTTATATCCTTTTGAAGGTGCGGTCTCCAGAATTGCACACAATACTCCAAATGAGGTCACACCAGAGACTTATACAGAGGCATTATCACCTCCTTTTTTCTGCTGGCCACTCCTCTCCCTATACACCCAAGAATCCTTCTGGCTTTCACCGTCACCTTTTCTATCTGTTTAGATACTTTAAAATCATCAAACACAATTATGCCCAAGTCCCGCTCTTCTCTCATGGACAGAAGTACCTCACCCCCTACACTGTACCGCTCCTTTGGATTTTTGTAGCCCAAATGCATGACCCTGCATTTTTTAGCATTACATTTCAGCTGCCAAAGCCTAGGCCATTCTTCAAGCTTACCTCGCTCCTCCTATTATCTACTCCTTCTTGGGTGTCTACTCTATTGCAGATTTTGGTATAAGCCACAAACAAGCAAACCTTAATCGACAGCCCTTCCGCAATATCACTAACAAAGATGATAAAAAGAAAAGGACCAAGGACAGATCCCTGCAGCACACCACTGCTAACTTCCTTCTCCTCAGAGTGAGCTCCATTTCACTGTACCCTTCGTTGCCTCCCACACAACCAATTTCTAACCCAATCAGTAACTTTAGGGTCCATCTCTAAGGTGCTCAGTTTGTTTATAAGTCACCTGTGCAGAACGGTGTCAAAGGCTTTACTGAAATCTAAGTACACCACATCTAGGGCTCTCCCTTGGTCCAACTCCCTGTTCATCCAGTCAAAAGGTCATATAGATTTGTTTGACAAAATCTGTCTCTGGTGAATCCATGCTGCCTCGGATCCTGTAATCCATTGGACTCCAGAAATCTCACTATTCTCTCTTTTAGTAGCCCTTACAATAATTTACTAACCACAGAGATTAGACTAATCAGCCTATAGTTCTCAATATCATCCTTACATCTGCTTTTGTGTAAAGAGATCACATGTGTCTTTTTCCAGTCATCTGGCACCATTCCAGACTCCAAAGAAGCATTGAAAAGATCTGACAGTAGAGCCAAAGCTGGAACATAAGATATTCCATACTGGGTCAGACCAAGGTCCATCAAGCCCAGTATTCTGTTTCCAACAGTAGCCATTCTAGGTCATATGTACCTAGCAGTTTCCCCAAGGGACACAGGTTCCACAATGCTTGTATTGGTTCAAGCATTGATATCCTGGGTCCCTTCTTAATAATGGTTTATGGACCTTTCCTCCAGGAACTTGTCCAAACCTTTTTTAAACCCAGCTACACTAACAGCCTTTACTTATCCCAAAAAAGTGAGATTTTTCAGAGCATCTGGGTATAAATATTTATGTCTTGTTATATTGTTTTTCAAGTGGTGCCTTTGAAAGGATATAGACAGAGCTGAGGCAATATGTGGTCAGTTTTGAAAGAAATTTGCCCTGCTAACTGAAGCATTATTTGCATAAAATCCCTGGGCTAAAAACTACCCTCTACTCAATGCCTAATAAGGCACAGGTTTCATAGCAGGGTAGGTGTAAGCAAAGCATGCAGAAAGTCGTGTTTTTTTCTGATGTAGTCACCAAAATATCTGATCAAGATGTCCGTGTTACTAATTGTAATTCTGTTGTATCTAAATTGGAGGGGCAGATGGCGGTTGCCCAATATGCACTTTTTTCTGCTGTGCTTGAGATTTTGGTGATTCACCACCAACTGGAATCCTTAGAGAAGATAGCTCTGGCAAAAAATCTTTGTTTTATAAAGTTTCCTCGTACGCCCTATTTGTCCCCTCTTATTTTGTTTCAAAAATACCTTAAAGATATCCCTATGATTAATGATATTGAGGTGACTAAATTGTCTGCTGTCCCTTATGGGGTCAGGACAGAGATTTTAGAAGAGGATGATTTTGCTCAGCTCTCCTCTGAGACCTCAGATGTTTCTGCATTTTTGAAATTGACTGATGCTATTTTGACCTGAGCTACTCTGGTGGCTTCATTTTTGTCTATTGCAGATAAAAATATGGTATTAGAAACATGACGAAAGAAAAAGACCACATGGCCTATCTAGACTGTTCTTCCATATCAACCACTACAACAGTCCCCTTTTTTCTTTTAGATATCCTCTGTGTTTGTCCCATGCTTCTTTGAATTCAGATACTGTCCTCATCTCTACCACCTCCACTGGGAGACTATTCCACAGATCCACCACTCTTTCCGTAAAGAAATATTTCCACATATCACTCCTGAATCTATCCGCTTTCACCCTCATCCCATGTCCCCTTGTAGCAGAGCTTGCTTTCAAGCGAAAGAGACTTTCCTCCTGTGCATTTATGCCACAGAGGTATTTAAATGTCTCATATCATATCACCTCTATCCCGCCTTTCCTCTAAGGTGTACATATTAAGATCCTTAAATCTGTCCTAATATGCTTTATAATGAAGACCAGAAACCATTTCAGTAGCCACCCTCTGTACTGACTCCAGCCTGTTTATATCCTTTTGAAGATGCGGTCTCCAGAACTGCACAAATTACTCCAAATGAGGTCGCACCAAAGACTTACACAGAGGCACTATCACCTCCTTTCTTCTGCTGGCCATTCCTCTCCCTATGCTCATTTTATATCTTCCCTCCTCATCAATCTGGTCATAGCAAAATAAATCCAATGTGGAAACTCTGGCAAAAAAGGCACCTCTGAAGGCGAGATGGTCCTTCCAATAGAGCTATGAAACTATTTTCTGTGCAATATCCTCTGCCGAGCTCAAATCCGAAGAGCCTTCCCTGAGGCCCACTGCCTGTCCCAGAGGTGATACAATGGCAGCATATCCCAACAAAATCTGGCTCTCTACCAATGCCAGTGACAAATTGTCTGATGCTGCCCCCCCCGCCCCACTAACCTGCTCTGCCTCTCTGAGATGAAAAAAATAACCACCTGTGCCCAAAAACAACTCTCTCTGTCAGGTGCGGCAGCACCTGGCTGCGCTGAGGTGACTTCTCCAACTGCTACCAAACTGGCAGCGATTTGGCACAGCTCTGCCCTGCCGCCCCTGCTTCACTGGGGTCGGCAGCAGCAGAAGCAGGCCACCGAAGCTGGGAGTTTGAATATAAAAAAAAAGCCAACCAACCAAGCAAAAGCACTATACTTTGTTAATAAAAATGCAGAATTTTGTGGTAAACCAATTCATGATTTTTCTGATTTATGTAAAGTTATGCAAAAACGTTGGAAGGAATTTTTGTGCTTAAAACCTCAGGTCTTGGTCCTAGGAGTGTCTTTTTTTTTAATACTCTTGTATCTTTATCTTTATTTACAACATTTGATATACCGCCTAGACCTGAGGTAAGTGTTTGGTGACTTATCAGAGTGCTAAGTATGCTTTTTTTTTATCCTGTCCAACTGGAGACTTTTCTTTTGGGAAGCAAAATCAGACTGATATATTCTTTATTTCTCTCTTCCTGGCTATATTAATGAGGGTATTGTAGAATTGTATATAGTTTGAGATCCAGAATTTGATATGTATAAGCCAAGGCATTTTTATTGTTTATGGAGCTGACCTCTCTCTTGATGGGGACTTTGTTATTAATTCTTATCAGTTAATAAATTATATTGAAACTTAAAAAGGTGCGTTCGGATTTCTTTCTATTGTATTGATGAGACCACCTGGCTTTTTCTTTCTTTTAAGTTTGCCCTTCCTGAAAACTGATTAAGAGTGGTGCACTGGCAGGGAGTCTCTGATAAGTGAGAGAAGGGACTGAAGGAGTCGGAGAATGAGAGAGCCTTCAAATGAGCAAAACCTGGGGGCTAAAGGCACTGAATCTGCATTAAAACCTTTAGTAAACATGCCCCCTAGGTCTCTTTATCCCAATATTTTAGAAATTTTCAGTCAAATGGAAAGGATAGGAGTTACTGGACCATCCTCCACTCATGGTCACAGCCTTGCACTTGTATGCTAGCCACAAACAGGACAAGAGTGCTACTTTAGTCTGACTTGAAACTGGTAGTGTTTCTTTAAGCATTCCTTGAAATTCCATTACAGGCTTACGAGAGCCCCCTATTATTCTTTAAGCCAGTAATGAATTTTACTAAACGGTCAGCCATAGACGCCAGACTAGATACAATTTGGAACGAAAGGCTGAGGCAGTTCCTCTTCTATTACGTACTTGCTATAGCCAGATCTGATTTCAAAAAGAAAAGGCTAAGCTCCAAACATCACGGTACAGTGTAATGCGAATCCAAAAGCTTGGAATGCTTAAACGTTTCTTTGCATTTCAGTGAGTGCACAAAAAGCGCAGGCTCATAGGGAGAGAAAGAGAAAAAAAACACACCAGAATTTGTTTAGGAGAACCCGCCTCTTTCAATGCCCAGCGTGTAGATAGATACCCACCTGTTCAGTAGTAAGCAAAGACTACTTCGCTCCCCAGTCCCCCCACCACCAGACTGCCCTTGGAATTCGGCCACTTCCTCTTTCTTCGCCGCCTCTCTCTGGCCAGAGTGCCACATCCTCCGGTGACGTCACCGACCGCCGCCATATTGGAGAAGCCGCGGCTGTTCCCCACAGTGGAGGAATTGCTGCTGTTGCCGGGTTTAGTGACTTGGTGGGAGGAACGGAAAGTATACACACCGGGCCGTTTTCTGATAACGAGTCGGTTCGGCCGGTTGCACACGGTTCATCTCCGTGCGCCCTGATCTCACCTGCACACCCCTCGCCCTCTGTTGCCCTGTGGTCATTGCTCGGCTGCCGCTTCCTTTGGCGGTTACCCCCCTCCCCCTCCCCGCCGCGGGGCTCGGGAAGAGCGAGCGGAGCAGGGCGGCGGCGGCGGAAGGAGCAGGATGACTTCTCTGACCCAACGGAGTTCGGGCCTGGTGCAGCGCCGAACCGAAGCTTCGCGCAGCGCGGCAGCTGCCGACAAGGAGAAGGTGGCCGAGGGCGACGAAGAGGAGGGCCGACGGGACGAGCAGGACGACGATGAGAAGGGAGACTCGAAGGAGACGCGGCTCACGCTCATGGAGGAGGTGCTGCTGCTTGGCCTTAAGGACAGAGAGGTGCGGGCACGGCGGTAGCAGTTGCGCTCTCTTTTGATATTTGTGCTGTGGGGAACCAGGAGTGAGCTCTCTCCAGGCTCTGCTGTGTTGGGGACTCTCTCCTGTGACTCCTGTGGGATGTGAATTGCAAAGAGGGGGAGACTGTCACTGAGAGTAGTGTTGCTGGGCATTGAGAACAGAATCGGCGACTTCCCTATCAAGTTCTAAGTGCCCAGAACATAAGAGGGACTTCTCACGCTCAGGGCGGATCTGCAAGTTCTGGGGTGATGATAGAGGACAGTAGTTTGGTTGCACTTACAGGGTGGTTTATACCATATATAGGGCCTCCAGCCGTAGACACAGATTTTTCGAAAGTATTCGTGATGCTGAAAGTCAACCCAAACTACTCCCTTGGACCTAGGGCAGGAGTTTGCACGCTATTTGGATTTACCCCCAGAACTTTAGTCTTGTATAGTCTTTTCTTCTCCTTAACAGTAGTTTTTGAACTATTTTTATAACGTTTTGACTTTTCTTTGTAAATCGAAAAAGGGAAAGCGCGGGGGGTGGGCATATAGCTCGCTCATTTTTCAGAAGTAGCCTCAAGCTGAGTGTGTTTAAGTACAGTTCTAATAGTTTGCTGATCCTTGTTGCCAGCGATTCTTAATGCATACCATCAGGGTAAGTGGTGTCCAAGAAACATAGATGGCTGAGTTACTAATGTATGCTGACCTTGTCTTTCACATTATTTACCTTGGGTCGTTTTCTGCATTGGGATCTATCTACTGTTAAGGGCCGTCGAGTTGGTATCGACTCATGGCGAACCCCTGGATAGTTGTCTCAAACTGTGTTCAGTCTTCGGTCAGGCAGCTCCATTGTTGACAGAGTGGCACCTATATCTGTTGTTGTTGTATAGAGTAGATCCATCTTATTGCTGGCCTTCATCTCTTGCGTTGCCCTTCTACCTTGCCAAGCATAATGTCTTTCTCTAATGATCTCTCTCTTTGCATGATGTGTCCAAAGTATGGAAGTCGAAGCCTTGTCATCTGAGCTTTTAAAGAAAGCTTTAGTTTGATCTCCTCTAGTACTCTTATCTACTAATAACATGTATTAATCATGTTAGCATGCTGTATTGTAATGTTGTAGAACATTTTCATAAATCTAATACAGAATATCCTGGCAGTTAGGAAGACCATAAGGCCTATTTAGTTTGCTCATCCTTGTTTCCTTCCCAGGTTTACTATGCTGCCTTCTTTATCAGCCATCTTCTGTTCCCCGTGCTTTCCTGAGTTTTGATACTGATCTTGTGGAACCATGGCCACATGGAGGTGACAAGTTTGCTCTCTTTTTTTTCTTTAAATGTTTATTTTCTCCCTTTCACTCTTATCCTATGACTCTTCTATAGTTTTCCTTTCTGTTGAAGCAGGCCTGCCTCCTGTGCATTTATTCCTTGGAGGTATTTAAATGCTGCTTATGTCTCTTCCTTTTATGTAAGGTAAGCATGTTTACATTCCATATATGCTTTATGGTATAGCTGCCCAGTGGACTGATTCCATGTGGTTCATATCCTTTTGTACTGAATATTCTGGGTTTGGATTTGATTTACCTGCTTGCTTTCCAAATAAAAGCTTAAGGGTCATAGGTCTCACTGGAGATTGTATAGAGATAGTATAACTTCCCTTAAAAAAATCACCATCCACTCTCCAAGTCTTCTGGCTTTTAGTGCTGCCTCACCAAGCTGTTTAATTACCTTAAGATTATCTAATTTGATCACTCCACTCCTCCCCCCCCCCCCATCCCTCACTTGTGCACATCAGAATTTTACCCCTTCATATCTGCAACCCAAATGTATTATTTTGCACATTTTTGACATTAAATCTTAGATACCGAACTCTAGACTAGTGATTCCAAAACTTTATGCAATCATGGTCCCATTTTAGTAGGGCAAACAGCACGTGATGCCAGCCCTTTCCAGACTCACGTGAACCATTTGTGACAATTCCATAGTTACCCTCCCCTTGCAACCTCTCTTGAATTTGTGCAGGCTGATGCAACTTATTTTGCTGCTATGGTTATGGCCCACAGTTTGTGAAGTAGACAGTTCTCAAGCTTCATTAGACTGCTCTTGGAACCTTCTATTATGTTGATTCAGTTGCACGTTTTGATATATGCAAAATAAGCATACCACAATAATACTTATGAAAATGTTAAATTGAATTGGAATAAGAACTAATCCTGTTTTGTGTTGCTAGTAACCTCCCTTTTCATGTTGCCATTCAGTTTCTAACCAAGTCACTCATTTTAGGGCCCATACTCGGAATACTGCTTTTGTTTATTGGCTGCTAATGCAGAACTGTCAAAAGGTTTGCTGAAAGCTAGTATGCTGTATCTGTCGCACTTTCCTGATCCCAATTCTAGTGTCGCCCAGCCAAACAAATGGGTTAGATTCATCTGATAGTACCTAACTGATAAGGTCATGTTGCCTTGTATCCTGCAATCCAGTGGATTTCAGAAACTACAATATTTTGTCATGTGCTGGGGACTAAAACTTTGCTGATTCTTGCTAGGGTGCGCTTAGTCAGGGCTGGTCCCATTGTTTGTTCAAGGTGTTGGTACCTTAGGCAAATCTCAGACTTTATCATCTCCCCCCCCCCCCTCCCCCGGCTCTCAAAATCTTTTGTTTAGCTTTGAGTGCCTGGTTCTTTGCTGCCACCCTTGCCTCCTGAAGCTTCTTCCCTAGGCGGCTGCCTAGTGGGTGGGCTGGCCATACCCTCAGTTACTGTCCTTTGATCCACCAGCCATACCCAGTAACACCTTTCCTGGAGGCATTTGCCTATTCGGATGCCACAGGAGTAACCAGAGAGGGTCTCCACTCTTGTCATTCCACTATCACCTGCCCTAGCTCTCATCTCCCATGCATTAGCCAGTTCATGAGGGAGATCTTGTGGGTATTTTTTGTTGTTTTTTGAGGGGGTGGTGGCACACACTTACACATGCCGACTCTGCATGGAACTTGTTTTGTTTTTGAATTCATCCTAGCATTTAGCACAGGATACTTGGGGTTAGAGTTGTGAAAATACATGTGTACTGTAGAAATAACATTGTGAAGTGGAAACTGGGACAGACTTGATCTTATATATATTAATTGTGGCATGTGTGATCCCCAGGATGGGTTTGAGAAGCCCTGACTTTAAATGTTACAAACCCATAAATGTTCTGGGTTCGGTACACAGTAGTGGTAGTCACCAGCCTACAGTTATGGTCAACATTATTGGCACCCTTGCAGTTCAACCACTTAATATCCAATATCTCTTTTAAAAAAAATTAAAAAAGTGACCAATGAAATGACTTTGGATTACATATGCATACATTTGACACACACACCAAAAAAAATAGAAACAAGACCAATTAAAGGAAATAGTATACAAACTAGGACAGTGCCAGAACATGATTATATGGGGTACATTGTTTGACCCCCAATGTAACCATCCAAGTTGAATAACCTGTTCAATGTAAAGCTTGATTGTAAACCGCTTTTGAATGTAAATGATAAGGTGGTATAGAAGACCCGTTAAATAAAATAAATTATTGGCACCCTTATAAACAATTCAAATCATTTTGAGCAGAAGAACCATATTCCCATTGCAGTAAAATTAGATGCACCTGTGATCAATTGTCAGTACTCACATGACTTGAATCAACCATTGATAGGTCTAATTTTTAAAATTGCCACATTTTGCTCAATGTTCCGTTTTCACAGTGGTGAAAATGAGAGCTAACTGAGACCGTTAGAAAAGCTATTTATCATCAAACTTCAAAAGGGTACAAGGTCATCTTCAGACCTTGGGATTCTTGTGTTCACAGTTCACAATGTTAAGAAGATTTCTGCTCATGTAACTGTCAAGAACTTCCCAGGACGTGGTGGGAAGAGAAAAAATTAATCCAAGAAGTCTTTGAAGGTTAGTGTGAACTGTTGGAAAAAAAACACGTACAATATCCAAAGAGCTTAAGGCTGACCTGGAGCAGTGTTGGTTTCAACCCGCACCTTACGCCGTGCACTAATCAAAGAAAGACTTCGTGGGCGAAGGCCAAGGAGGACCCCATTGCTCAAAGACAGACAGGCACATCTGATCTTTGCTCAAACCCACCTTGAGAAACCACAGTTCTTCTGGGAAAATGTTCTGTGGACAGATGAAACCAAACTTGAGCTCTTTGGTAATGCAGACCAACGATACATTTACAAGTGAAGAAATGATGCTTGTACGGGAGGGGGAAAATCATCTGTCCTGTAGTTTAAATATGTTGGAGGTTCCATAATGTTGTGGGGCTCTTCTGGTGCCTCAAGAACTGGAAACCTAGAATGTATTAAAGGAATCATTGAGTCAAAGCTCATGGGTCCTCCAGCAGGACAAAGACCCAAAACATACATCCAAAAGTACAAAAGAATGGTTAAAAAGGAGCAAATTGACTGTCTTAAACTGGCCAGCAATGAGTCCTGATCTCGATTCAATCGAGAATCTTTGGAAAGAGCTGGAATCTGGTAAAAGGAATCCTGGAAACATTCATGAGCTGGAACAAATTGCAGTTGAAGTGTGGGAGAACCTACTAGCAGACAGATAATATGAAACTTATAGATGGCTTCAAGAAAAGTTCGGAGGCTGTCGTCACTACTACTACTGAGCATTTGTATAGCGCTACAAGACATACACAGTACTGCACAGACACATGTTAAACATGGTCCTTGCTTATCAAAGCTTACAATCACTGCCAAGGCCTGTGCAATTAAATGTTAGTGAAGAGTGCCATTAATCCTTTTCAGGTTGTATTTTTTTTTCTTCACAGAAATTACCATGTCTAAGTTTCACAGTTATATATATTTGTTTATTGTTGTATACCTTTTTGAATATACTATTAAAATATTAGGATGACATACAGTTGAACTATTTCCAATTATTTCTCAAGATATTGTACATAACATACCTAAAATGCAAGGGTGCCAACAATGTTGACCGTAACTGTATTGTAAATGCTAGCCATGCTGTTTAATATTTAGTGCTCATATATGTATAGTCCATACTGATAAAGGGTCACTTTCAGAGTGAAGTACAACAATGGAAATGAAAATCACTCCACAACATTCACGATTCTCAATAAAAATGATGATTCATACAAACGAAAAACAAACACAGAGGAGAAAAAGACCTTAGAATCACAGGAGTACAGAGCAAATGGGCATATCCACCCAGAGCTCCCCCATATACATCATTAGCTAGAAAAAACTCCTCAGTCAACATTTGAATATGAATATAAACACTTTTGTTCTCTTTCTAGAGCTTATCCCGAGTAATTCACAAATTATAACTACAATCAAAACCAAAGAGAGCTGCAATTATCTTCAACAGCTCCTCGACGGCTCTCAAATAGCTGCAGAAAACTGTATACAATTGCCAGACATTCACTCGTTCCAAAACCCCGACGCCATCAGCAATGCCAGCTAGGCGTTTCGACATGTGCTTTTTCAAGGGGAAGTCCATTAGAAATGGATTCCATAGAGTCAGCAGACAGCCTCTCACGATATGCTCTACCGCTGTAGGTGTATCACAGCTCCTTTTTTAGGACTCAGTTTACCATGACCTATTTTATACAAGAAAAGAACACTTAATAAATATATTGGCATGTTAACCCAATGTACAGTGCCAACAAAAGGCAGTTGCCCCCCCTGTTCCCCCGCCCCCCCCCCCCCCCCCCGATATGTGCACTGTTATCAGCATATTGTTGATCCATTATAGCTGCACCCGAGGGAACTTAATTTTTTTGCTTCAGACATCATCATGACTTGGTAATATGTGAAGCAAAAAGTTTTATAGACCCCAAACTGTCTTCTGCCAGTCTGTCTCTCACTTCTCCATTTCTCTCTTGCCTTGCTGTTTTCAGCTGCAGTAAAAATGCCACTCTTCTAACTCTCCCACTGTATTCGGCTCTTCAAGCAGCTTGAGCTGTGCAATGGGGAAAGTTTGGATTGATCTTGTGATTTTAAGTCTTGCAAGATTTGATACTTCAAGATCAACCTGAACTTACTCCACTGTGCGGCTCGAGTTGCTTTCAGAGAGCTGATCACAGTGGGAAGATGAGAAGTGTGGCATTTGTTCGGCAGCATCAGCGTGTACCAAAACCATTCGGGGGCATGAAATACCAAGTGCTGGGGTGCAATTTCTAGGTGCCATGGTGACCTGGCATCTGGGATTTGTCAAGCCCTGGTGTGTGTGTTTGTCCCTCTTGGTTTGCAAGTTCCAAGCCTTTTTTTTGGTAAGCTAAACTGAGTGGTGAAAAGTAGCGGAGGACAAAAACCATGGCCAACACAAGGGATATCCGAATAAACCTTTATTGGAGACCCAAAGGGATATCCCTTGTGTTGGCTGTGGTTTTTGTCCTCCGCTACCTTTCACCAAACATTTTGCGGAAGGCCGCCTTCTCCTGGTTTAAGCTAAACTGAATGTCAACAATGGTCAGAGCAATACACATAGGGCCTGATTTTTTTTTTTTTTTGAAGGCCTTTACATGGGTAACTTCCCTAGTTACTCATGTAAAGACCTTATCTGGGATTTTTGAAGGGCAACTACAAGGATAGTGCCTTTTGAAAATCCCGGATATGTCCCTAATGCGCCCAGATGCTATCTGCATAGCATTGGGGCTTATTGGGGGCGTTCTGGGGTGGAGTGATTTTTGATGCTACACAGTTAGTGCTCTGCTTCTTAAAGATAGGCATGGGAAAACCTTGTAGCATAGAAAATTGGTGCTACACGGGTATGGCGACACCTGGACTTTCGATGCCGGGGCTGCATATGACCCCCATGGTAAAGATTATCCCCAGTGTCAGTTAACAGTGAAAGTATCTGATTTGGTCTACTCATGATGCTTATGATACATCCTTTAGAGCAGTGGGGCTTATAGCTACTTGTGCTTGAAGAATGGCCCAGCTTTGTGCTTCTGGTCTCTGTAAGAATCTGCATGATCACTTTGGAAATGTGCCTTGCCTTGGTGACAATTTCTTTGGTGAAAGAGTCAAGGATAACTGCCTCACAGTGAAGGAGTTTTCAGTGCCACAACCTGAATCATCAGTTTTCTAACAAGGCTCAAATACCCTAATGATGTTAAGTGCCATTGAGTCTGAGTCGACTCATGGCGACCCTCTGGATAGCTATCCTAAATTGTGTTCGGTCTTCAGTCACGTGGCTCATTGTTGACAGACTGGTACCCGTAGCTGCTGTTGTTGTATCGATCCATCTCATTGCTGGCCTTCCTCTTTTTGTGTTGACCTTCTATCTTGCCAAGCATGATGTCTTTCTCTAATGATCTCTCTCTTCGCATGATGTGTCCAAAGTATGAAAGTCATATCTCCAAGCTTCCTATCACTGTAGACAGCATCAGCCTTATAGCTGCCCCGACCTTAGACAATCGGTGCAATCCTAGGCTCCAAGACGTCATTAGAGACAGAAAACGAGTTGCTGCTACCTCTCCCAGTAAAAAGCCTGTCCTGACTTTGTGACACTTTGTCCATGTGGAGGAGGCTTCATCAGTTTCCATTAGCATGGCGGGCCATCTCTCTTTAGATCAGCGGTTCTCAACCTGTGGGTCACGACTCCCACGGGGGTCGCCTCAGGATTTACCAGGGGTCGCCTGACAAATCCCGGGATATGCCGCCTCACTCCACCTTCAAAGATTTTTTAAAATGCATGTTGCTTCCGCTGCTGAGTCCGCTTCTCGGCAGTGGCAGACTCACCCTCTTTTCTCTGGCTCTGGCAGCAGTGGCGACTCTGTGAGTGATCTTCAGTTTAAATAAAAGCCAAGCCGGTGCAGAGCCTTCCGTCTCTGTGAAGGAGCCTGTGCAGATGTGTCTTGCCCCAAAGGAAATTACATTAACTTCCTTTAGGGGTGGGGCACATCTGCATGGGATCCTCAGAGGCGGGACGGCTCTGCACCCGCTTGGCTTTTAGTTAAACTGAAGATCACTCACACAGCTGTGGCCGCCAGAGAAAAAGGTGAATCTGCAGGGTCATCGTTTAAGCGCTACCCCAGCTTAGTCTGATCATTTTTAAGTTCTGCTGCAAAGTGGAAAACCATTCTTTTTATTTCCACTTGCCGTTTTTGAGCTTGCCCACAGAGCCATCTGCCGGCACTCCACTCTCGCTTCCCTTTCTTGCCGCTCGTGGTTACAGCTGCTAGCTTGCCTCCGGTTGCTGTCTTCATAGTTTTTTTGGGGGGGGGGGGTTGCCTGCCATCGGTTACTGATCTGCTCCCTAAACCTGCAGCTAACTCCAGCACTGCTCTCTTTGGGATTTAATGCACTTTATTGTAGGGGTTTATTGTTCTGCCTGCGGAGCCTCTTTTGAAGAGGAATCCAGTTTTGAATAGAAGTAATTCAGAATAATAGAGATTCATCTGATAGCTCCAACTTTGTTATTTATTTGATTGTTTCTTACATTATGTATTTCATATTTCGTCATTGTATACTGCATTTCGTTTTTAACCATTGTTTCATCAATTTTTATGTATGTTCAAATTTCTTTTATTAAACTTTTAACAAAACGCACAATGCACACAATCCAACTCGAGCAATGACAAAATGGGTATTGCTTACATTCAGAATAGGTATCCTCCAATAGGTGCAATACGGAGGCCCCCTCACCAGACTCCCACTCTCCGCATCTGGACCTTCCTTTAGCAAGACAGTCTAATATTACCCATATTTCACAACCCATTATGCAGCAACTATAAACATTACATGCATACAAACAGCAGAACTACTGTGACCCTCTGGATTTATTCGTAGTCTTCTATTCCTCTCCCCCGGGAGATAAAAAGCATTCATTCATTATCTTTTACACAGTTACATATGTAAACATTTATACATTCAGTAAGGCACTACGATCCTGTGGGGGCAAGGTATCAATGAGTGGCAACGACACCTCCAGGAACTTGTCCCAATGCTTTCCCTCCAGCTGCTTAGCTGTTAGAATTGATGCAAATGGAGAGACAAACATAGCCCGCTCCCAAGTGTCAAATCCGGGAACAGGCCCTTCCTGCCAGCGGCCCAAGATGACCACCTTCACCATCAAGAAGCCTCGCTCCATCAAGAAGCCCCCATTTCCCAGTTATGAAAAAGACATATGACTACCTTCCGTGGGGCCTGGAGCTTCAGCATAGCAGCCAACCGAGCCCCCACTTGCTGCCACAATGTCTGAACTTTGGGGCAGCTCCAGAATTTATGCAAGAGAGTCCCACTCTCCCTCCCGCACCAACGACACTTATCCTCTCGTAACCCCGCCTTACAAGCCCACTTATCACATATACTGTCATGAGGCTGGAGCTAGAAAAGAAACAGTGTTGAAAAAAACTCCTGATTTTCATGGAACTCAGAAAAGGCAGAGAGCGCAGTTCCAGCGCAGCTCAGCCAGAGGGTGCATGAACAATTACACAGTACCGGAAGCAACGTGCTCTAGCATTGATCACATTAATAACAAGCAGTTTCACCTGTCCTCCAACTCAGAACGGGCAAACCAGAAATCCCTTTATAAAGGAAACCAGATGATCAGAGGAACAGGAGGAAGAAGGAGAACAGGCACAGGTGGAGGCAAGAGCCAGTGCTGGGGATGTGCCAAGAGCAAGGTCAGAAGGACCGGCAGCAGAAGCAGTGAGAGAAGCCTGGAAGAGGAAGGCTTCCATGTGCAGCCAACTCAAGGAGACAGAATCCAAAAGAGGTATTCTCAAAGGGATAAAGTCCAGAGAGGCCAAAGGTATTGGAACGGAGTCCAAAGCCAAGCAAACCAAAGAAGCAGCTTGCCTGATGAAAGCAACTCTCCTAGCCCAAGTAAGTCTCCTATGCTAAATCAGAAAGGCACAAGGAAAGGAGATTCCTTCTACAGTGATACTTTTGCCAAGAAACACAGAGAGTGGGAAATCCACGTCAGGTTTTCCTGGTAGCTCTGATTATAGAGCAGTGCACAGAACAGCTTGTCAGCCTGAGAAGCTGAGTACTGGGTGTGGCAGCCTACAGAAGCCAAGGTATGAAAAGCATTTCATTATAAGGGAAAGTTTAAGTGATGAAAGCCTTATGGAAATAGATAAGCCTCAGAAGGTTAGAAGAAGTAAAGCTAACCTTTTAAAAGTACTTCCCAACAGTGTGATAAGGAAGTTGTATGAGAAACAGAAGAACTCCTGTGAGGAGTTAACAGATACTGAAGCCAGTCATAGCATTGAAGAAGGTAGTGACCCAGAATCAATGGACTGTGATTGTGAAACCAGTGTTCCCATTCCTCAGAGTGAACCAATGGAATGTAACTTTTGTTCAAGAGCTAGCTTGATTGCCTTGCTAAAGGTATAGAGAAAAGAGAACTCTGCATATGGTGAAGTTGATAACCATTTGTTTCCTGATGTTAATTTCTATTGATATAAAAGAAGCCTCAACCCAGTTAAACAGTTAATTGTGAAGCCTACAACCCTTAACTGTTTATATAATGGTGGAACCTTTTTGTTAGAGGAAAGAATTTCCTTCATTTTCTTTTGTGTCTTATTGAACCTAAGCGTTGACCGGGGAAATAAAGCCTTATTACCCTACACTTTAGCGTAGATTGTTTCTTTATAAGGAGTTCTGCACTACAAGGACCAGAAGCCTCCTGGTCCTTCAGCTCAACCACTCCTTAAAATAAATGAAATGTCACCGGACGCCCTTATTTCCTACGCCAGTAGGGGCGCCTGGCGACAATACGCCCACCACAAAAACTTATACTGCATTTCCTGCAAATAGACCCACTGCCCACTCACGGGAATTTTCTTAAACGCCCTCTCAAGGCACTCCGGAGTAGCCTCTTCCACCCCATCCCCCATCCATCGCTCACTCAGTCGGTTCAGAAACAGCTGATCCCCTTCTGGGCACACTATACTTCTCCTCACCTCTGTACTGTTTCCCCTCTGCACCACTGCCCGCAACCATTCTCAAAAACCTTTCTGTTCCAATAGCCCTGGGGCCTTCTTCATCACCTCAATAGCATAGTGCCGTAGCAATAAAACTCATGCTTAGATAATGAGAATTTTTCAGCTAATGTCTGGAAACTCTCCACCCCCACCTCACACAGATCCCCAAGGCATACAAGGCCCTTTTGGGCCCAGTCCTTGAAAATACTCGAGGTTAAACGCGGTAGAAACTTTGAATTCCCCACCAGCTGGAGCAGCACCGAGCAGTGCCAATCCCACCCCTTTTCCCTGCAGAGGGCCCTCCACGATGCTGTGAGTGCTCCCATATAGATCCCACCTCTAACACCCTCTGGCAGGTCCTGACCATGAGCATGTAGCAGGTATAGGCCATGGTATGGATGTGCTACCCAGTTTAATGGCTGCACGGGCGCGCATCCACCACTGCCAACCCCGCTATGTGTCGCATCATGTATCGGAGATTGTAATTGCGCACTGAGGGGAGCTCCAACCCACCCTCCTCCCTACACCCCATAAGTGCCTTTAGAGGAATACGAGCCCGTTTCCCTCTCCAAAGGAAGCATCCTAGATGCCGCTGAAAACACTGCCAATCTTTACCTAGAACCCAAATAGGGAGCATACGGAGCACATAAAGCCATCTTGGTAGCTCCACCATGGTAAATAGGACTATTCTACCCCTCAGAGACAGAGGCAGAGCGGACCATCGCTGGAATGTAAGCCGTGCTCTCTCTAGCAATCTGGGAATATTGCACTTATACAAATTCTCGGCGGCATCTGGCAGCTGTATCCCTAAGTATCTAAAGGCGCCCCAAAGCCCAAGTCGAGGGGAAAGAGCCCCCCCCCAGGATTGTCTAAGCCGCCCCCCCACATCTAGTGCCATGAACTTCGCTGTATTAATTTTCAAGCCTGAAAAACTACCAAAATAAGTTATGATCTGAAGTGCCCGCTCAAGTGATGGCTGTGGAGCCCTCAGACATAAGAGCATATCATCAGCAAATGCACTGAGTTTCATCTCCTCCCTATCACCCAACCTCACCCCCACTACCTGATGGTCCTCCTGCAAGGCTCTTAGAAGAGGCTCTAATGTAAGCACAAACAGTAAGGGGGACAAGGGGCATCCCTGCCTCATGCCCCTTTCGAGCGTAAAAGGCTCAGAGAAGGCTCCATTAACCCCAACCCTCGCCTGGGGTGCAGCGTACAAAATCTGGACCCACTGTAAAAAAGCACCTCCGAACCTAAGCCTCCTCATAACCTCCCACAGATATTGCCACGCCACCCTATCGAACGCCTTCTCAGCGTCTAAGCTGACCAACAGCAGAGGTGCTTTTTCCTTAAGACAATACTCCATGCCCACTAGAAGCTTTGCTATATTCCCAGTGGCTTCCCTGCCCTGTATAAAACCCACTTGGCGAGGGTTAATCAAACTAGGTAAAATAGGATTCAACTGCCACGCCAGAATTGAGGCCAGAATCTTTGTCATAATTAATCAAGGAAATGGGTCTATATGAGGCTGGATCCTGGGGATCCTTCCCCTCCTTGGGATAACCGTAATGTTGGCACACCTCATATCTCTGGGGAAGCAGCCTTTGTGGAAGAGCACTTCATACATTGCCAGGAGTGTTGGAGTGACTTTATTCTCCAGTATCTTATAATATTCAGACCCAAATCCGTCTGAGCCCGGGGCCTTATAGGCTTGCCTTTCCAGATTGCTGTCTGTATTTCCTTCCCAGAGATAGGAGCATTCAGAGCCCTCTGCGCCTCCTCCCCTAGGGTTGGAAGGTGCAACCCATCGAGAAACTTTTGGCCCTGCTCATAATTCTTATCCTCCTTGGTATACAATTTGCGAAAATCTTTAGAAGCTTTTATGCCAATCTGTTGTGGTTTGTGCTGCAGAACTCCCCCCTCATCTTTTAAGACTGGAATAAATCTCGAACCCCCCGGGTCTCTGACCAGCTTGGCTAAGAGTCTGCCCAACCTATTCCCGAATTTGTATAACTGATACTTATAATATTGCAGGGACATGCTTGCCCGCCTCTGTAGCAACTCACTGAGAGCCGCTTGGACCCTCATATATTCCTGCTGTGTAGCTTTATTCTGCACTCTACTCTGCTTCCTCTGTAGGGTCATGAGAGAACACTCCAGGGCCAGCAAGCTCTGGTCAAGGTGTTTGCGCCTACGTATGGTGTATACAGTAATAGCCTTGCTTGCTTCCCAAAACAAAAGCGGTGAACACTGGGGAGTGTCATTAAACTCTGTGTATTCCTCCCATTGTTTCTCTAAGTATGCTCTAAAATCCCATCCTTACTGGGCCTTGAGTGTCCCAGTTTACCCAGACCATCCCGTGATCGGAAATCATTATAGGTTCGATTTCCGCCTGGGAAACTTGCGCAAAACCCCCTGCACTGACCAAAATGTGATCAATGCGAGACCAAGTCATGTGTGCTCTGGACTGATGGGTGTATTCCCGTGTCCCTGGATGTAGTGCCTGCCACACATCAACCATATCTCCCAGCCTACACAAGTAGCCAATCCCCCTCTTGGACCATGCCCCTATGGCACTCTCTCCAGACTTATCTATCCTTGGGTCATGCGGACAATTAAAATCCCCTGCAAGGATCAGCTTCTTCCCTCCTGCTTTCAGGATAAATCTCAGCAGATCTTTGAAAAAACCATGATCATACACATTGGAGGCATAGACATTCCCCAACCAAAGCTCTCGCGTGTAGAGCCTTGCTTGCAAGAAGATATATCGCCCATGAGGGGCTGCCTCGCATTTCACCACTTCCAAGGGCAGGCCCCTTTTGACTAGAATCACCACCCCTGCTTTCTTTGATCCCGAGGACGCCCCATAGGAGGTTGCCACCCAATCCCTCGCCAGTTTCCCGTGTTCTACCTCACTCAGATGGGTCTCCTGCAGCAATGCAATCTGCACTCCTTTCCTCTTGAGCGCCTGCAGTATCTTAGTTCGCTTGACTGGTGAGCCTATTTCCCCCCCACGTTCCATGAGATAATCTTAACTCTACTCATCGCGATTTATACTAAAGTGACCCTCTACAGAGTTTGCTCCCCACCCCAAACTCGGGGGGCCCCCCAGCCTCGGTCCCCCACACTCTTACCAAGCTTCCCCAGACTACCATCCTCCCCAAACACTGTTCTATACCTCCCCTAACACTCCCCTGACTCAGTTAACCCCTCCCTCCAGCCTTACCCCTTCCAACCCCTTCCACCCTCCAAACCTCCCCCACCCCATCTCAACCTGGTAGCCATCACTATTATCCCAGATCACTGTCCACACTTCCGGGCCGCCCCCCCTCCTCAGCGCACTAAAAGGCGTGAACATAACATAAGATATGCCATACTGTGTCAGACCAAGGTCCATCAAGCCCAGTATCCTGTTTCCAACAGTGGCCAATCTAGGTCATACATACCTAGCAGTTTCCCCAAAAGACACAGGTTCCGCAGTGCTTGTACTAGGTCAAGCATTGATATCCTGGGTCCCTTCTTACTAATGTTTTATGGACCTTTCCTCCAGGAACTTGTCCAAACCTTTTTTAAACCCAGCTACACTAACAGCCTTTACTACATCTTCCGGTAACAAATTCCAGAGTTTGATTACACGTTGAATGAAGAGAGATTTTTTTTTATTAGTTTTAAATAGTTTACCCTGTAGCTTCATTGCATGTCCCCTAGTCTTTCTATATTCTGATAACGTAAACAATCGATCTGCGTTTACCCATTCCACTCCATTCATTAATTTATAGACTTCTATCATATCTCCCCTCAGCTGTCTCTCTTCCAGGTTAAAGAGCCCTAACCTTTTTAGCCTTTCTTCATAGGAGTATCCTTCCATCCCCTTAACCATTTTGCTGGCTCTTCTCTGAACCTTTTCTAATAACGCTATATCCTTTTTAAGATACGGCGACCAGAATTGCACACAATATTCAAGGTGCGGTCTCACAATGGAACGATATAGAGGCATTATAATATGCTTTTGTTTTATTTTCCATTCCTTTCCTTATGATACCTAGCATTCTGTTCGCTTTCTTGGCTGCTGCTGCTGCACACTGGGCCGAGGGTTTTAACATGCTATCCACAATGACGCCTAAATCTTTTTCCTGGGTGGTGGTTCCTAATGTGGAACCTTGCATCGTGTAACCATAGTTTTGGGTTCTTCTTCCCTAGGTGCATAACTTTGTACTTGTCCACATTTAAATTTCATCTGCCATTTGGATGCCCAGTCTTCCAATTTATTAAGACCCTCTTGCAATTTTCCACAATCCTCTTGGGTTTTAACAACTTTAAATAGTTTTGTGTCATCTGAAAATTTGATTACCTCACTCGTTGTTCCACTTTCCAGGTCATTTATGAATATGTCAAAAAGCAGCGAACCTAGCACAGATCCTTGGGGTACACCACTATTCACTTTTCTCCATTGGGAAAATTGGCCATTTAGCCCAACCCTCTGCTTTCTGTCTTTTAACCAGTTCTTGATCCACAGTAGTACACTGCCTCCTATCCCATGACTCTTTAGTTTTGCCAAACGTTTCTGATGAGGGACCTTGTCAAAGGCTTTCTGAAAGTCCAGATACACTATATCAACCGACTCACCTTTGTCCACCTGTTTATTCACACGTTCAAAAAGCATAGTAGATTAGTAAGACAAGATCTTCCTTGTCTAAAACCATGTTGGCTGTCTCCCATTAGGCCATGAATATCTACATGCTAAGTAATTTTATTTTTTATGATGGTTTCTACCATTTTTCCCGGTACTGATGTGAGGGTCACCGGTCTGTAGTTTCCCGGATCACCCCTGGAACCCTTTTTAAAAATTGGCGTTACATTGGCGATCCTCCAATCCTCAGGTATTAGAGATGATTTTAATAAATTCACAGATTACTAATGGCAGGTCTGCAATCTCATATTTCAGTTCTTTCAACACCCTTGGATGTATACCATCCGGCCCAGGTGATTTGCTACTCTTCAATTTATCTAATAGTTGTAATACATCTTCCCGATGTATTGATATTTCCTTCAATTCTTCCACACCTTTAAATACCACTTCAGTAAGGGTAACATCCCTACATCTTCCTCAGTAAAGACCAAAGCAAAGAATTCATTCAGTCTCTCCGCTATCGCCTTGTCGCCTCTTAGTGTCCCTTTAACTCCTCTATCATCTAATGGACCAACTGACTCTCTCACAGGTTTTTTGCTACGAATGTACTTGAAAAAATCTTTATTTTGCATTTTTGCTTCCGCAGCAAGCTTCTTCTCAAATTCTCCCTTTGTCTGCTTTATCAATGCCTTGCATTTGACTTGCCAGTGCTTGTGCTGTTTCCAGGTTTCGTCGTTAGGCTCTTTTTTCCATTTCCTGAAAGATGCTTTTTTGGAAACAGCCTCTCTGACCTCCCCTTTAAAACCATGCTGGCAGTTTTTTGGACTTCCTTCCACTTTTCTTAAAGCGTGGAATGCAGCTGGTCTGGGCTTCCAAGATAGTATTTTTCAACAACACCCAAGCTTGATGTAAGTCTTTAATCTTTGCAACTGCTCCTTTTAGGTTTTTCTTAACTATTTCCTCATTTTATCATAGTCTCCCTTTCGAAAGTTTAAAGGTAGTACTGTGGATTTCCTTACTATCCCCCTTCTCCACTATTTAAATCAAAGGCAATTATGCTATGATCACTATTGCCAAGTGGCCCCAACACCCTTTATCTCTTGCACTAGATCTGGTGTTCCACTAAGGACTAGGTCTAATATGGCTTCCCCTCTGGTTGGTTCATGAACCAGCTGCTCCAAGAAGCAGTCATTTATGTCATCTAGGAACTTTATCTCCCTAGCATGTCCTGCCGTGACACTGACCCAGTCGATACCGGGGTAATTGAAATCACCCATTATTATTACTGCACTATAACCTTTGTTAGCTTCCTTGATTTCTTTGAGCATTTCATCATCCATTTGTTCATTCTGGCCAGGCAGTCGATAATACACCCCCACCGCCATCGCCTTCCCCTTTTTACATGGAATTTCAATCCATAGAGATTCTATGGCAAATTTTGTTTCCTGCAAAACTTTAATCCTTTCTGACTCAATGCCCTCTCTAACATAGAGCGCAACCCCTCCACCAGTTTGATCAGCTCTGTCCTTACGATATAGTTTGTATCCAGGTATCACAGTATCCCACTGGTTGTCCTCCTTCCACCATGTCTCTGATATCCCAATCATATCTAACCTCTCATTTAGTGCTATATATTCTAACTCTCCCATCTTATTTTTTAGACTTCTAGCATTTGCATACAAGCATTTTAGAGACTGTATTTTACTGTTGGTAGACATGGGTAATTTGGGATCTTTAAGCTCTGTCTGCTCCATACTCGAGGGCATTTGGGCTACTTTACTCTTTTTTTTTTTTTTTGGAACCTCTCTGCTTTTGGTAGTATCCTTCAAGGATACATTCTTCCAAACCATCCGCTCTTGGGCGACTGTCGGCTTTCCCCTATTATCTAGTTTAAAAGCTGGTCTATCTCCTTTTTAAAGGTTAATGCCAGCAGCCTGGTTCCATCCCAGTTAAGGTGAAGCCCATCCCTTCGGAAGAGCCTCTCCTTTCCCCAGAATGTTCCCCAGTTCCTAACAAATCCAAACCCCTCATCTCTGCACCATTGTCTCATCCACGCATTGAGACTCCGGAGCTCTGCCTGCTTTTGGGTCCTGCACGTGGAACGGGAAGCATTTCGGAGAACACTACCCTGAAAGTTCTGTATTTCAACTTCCTACCTAAAAGCCTAAATTTAGCCTCCAGAACCTCCCTACCACATTTTCCTATGTCATTGGTACCGACATGTACCAAGACAGCAGACTCCTCCCCAGCACTATCTAAGACTTTATCTAGGTGGCACGTGAGGTCTTCTACCTTCGCACCAGGCAGGCATGTTACCAGGCGATCCTCACGTCCACCAGCCACCCAGCTATCTACATGCCTAATGATCGAATCACCAACTATAACGGCTGTCCTAACCCTTCCCTCATGGGCACATGGCCCTGGAGAAACTTACTCGGTGCAAGAGGGTTTTACATCACCTGGAGGACCGGTCCTAGTTACAGGATCACTTCCTGCCACACCAGGGTGATGCTCTCCTGTCACGTGACCTCTCTCCTCCATGGCAACTGGGATGCTGCCAAACTGGAGGTGCGACATCAGGACTATATCCCTGTAGATCTCATCTATGTACCTCTGTCTTTCTTGTGTTTTTCAAGTGTGCTACTCTAGCCTCTAGAGAACGGACTTGCACCTAGTGCACATGTAAGACCTCTCACCAACTGGGAGAAAAATCATACATGTGACACTCAATGCAAAAGACTGGAAAGCCCCATCTCGCTGTTGGACTGCTGTCTGCATCTTTAGTTTTAAGTTTTTGTTTAGATCTTTAAGTTCTTTACTTCCTAAGGGTTTCTATGGATATTTATACTAATAAAACTGTACCTAATACGTTTTAATATACCTTGTTCACCTGAAGCTTGCTTAATCTCAGGTCCTTAGTGTATGACTGATTTGAGTAACGAGCTGCACCTGAGAGCACCCCGTGTCTTTTAAGTTGTATAAGTACCTATAAAGCTACGGTTATCCCAGGGGTGGGTGGGTGTGGGGAGGGAGAGAAATAACACTTATTAAAAGAGGACTGCTACACAGTACCCTATCCTGTGCTGCTGAGGTTAGCTATATTCTTATTTGATTTTAAATTTTAAATTATAGCTCTTTGCTGCTGCTAGGCTCTAACTTATTATGAAATTTAAACTACAAGCTCTCTGCTGGGTTCTAAATTTTAACCAGAAAGCTCTCTTCTGTGTTTTAAATTTAAACTAAAAGTACTTTGCTGATGCTAGGCCCTGAGTGACTGTTAATTTAAACTACAAGCTCTCTGCTGGGTATGATATGTAACCAGAAAGTTGTCTTCTGTGTTTTAAATTTAAACTTAAACTGCTGCTACTAGGCCCTGACTGATTTAACAAAAAATAGTGGGTTCACAGATTAATTAGCTTCAATACAAAGAATTCCTTACAGAAAATTCCCAGAAGTATATACTCACAATTGCAGATCTCTCTCCAGAAGTAACAGTCCCCTTTTGTAGTCCTGGGGAAAGCGTCCAAAGCCGCGCTCTTGTCCATCAAGAAAAAACAAAACGCCAGACAATGAAAGGTCAGCTACAGTTGTTAGATTTTCTGATGCGTCTGCCACCCTGCGGTCTTAAACAAGGTCTAGGAGTGCAACCATTATCTCTGTCCGTCGATCCTCATTTCTCCATGCCGTTGCCCGGAGACTTGTCTTGCTGCAAGATACCCAGGAATTTCTTAGCAGCCTGGGCTTGGTCAAACATGTGCGTTGTCCCTTTATGGTACACTCTCAGGCGAGCTGGGTAGCTGAGCGTGAAGCAGATTCCCCCTCTGGCCAATTCGCTGCATATGGGCGCAAATTCTTTCCGCTTTGCCGCCAGCGCTGCAGAGTCATCTTGAAACATAAGGATTGAGCTGTTATCCAACTTTTAAAGTCCTCTGCTTTCGGTATGCTTGCAAGAGCGCGGCTTTATATTGAAAGTTCAATATCCGTGCAAGCACCGGTCGCGGTTTCTCATTTGCCTCCTGTCTCTGGCCCAACCGGTGCGCCCTTTCAACGATTATCTGCCCCTGTAAAGCCACAAGGCCCAATTCCTTAGGCAGCCACACCTCAAAAAGACCTGTAAGTTACTGATCTGACCAGGACTCAGGCACTCCCACCAGCCGCAGATTGTTTCGTCTAGACCTGTTCTCCAAGTCATCCACCTTCAGAAGCAACTCATCTATTTGCTTTTGGTGCCGATGTGCGTCCCACTCAAGCTGTAGCTCACGGTCCTCCAGTACTGTTACCCTCTGTTCCACCTCCTCCACTCTCCGCGTGATTTCAGTATATGTCTCTGCCATTTCCTCTAATTTTTTCAGCACCGAGTCAAACTTGGGCTCTAGTAGCTTAGCCACCTCGTGCGCTAGTTCCTCGGAGCCTGATTCCCCGCTTCCAGACCCTGGGAATTCCGGATGAGTACAAGCTTGTGCAGCGGCCACCATTTTGGAATCGTGGGACCCATGCGGCTTCTCCCTCTTTGCTGCTGAGTGCATGGCTCCCTACCTGCACCCGATTCTCCGGCAGCGTTCGGAAGTATGTGCGCTGTCTGGGTTCACTTTCCACTAAAGCTCTGCTTATTCTTGCTCGTTTTCCTGCCGGTTCGGGGAAGCGGCCCGGGAGTGCGACGAGGACACGTGCTCATGTGATCTCCTCAGTTTTTATGTATAATCTATTTATGTATTTATTTGTTCTATATGCAATTTGTTATTAACAGATTGTACTGTAATTTTCAGATGCGTACCTCCCCTGATGAAGGCTTTCAGCCAAAACACGTAGGGGATTTTCTTAAAAGTTAGCATCCGTGACCTCATCTGCCTTCGCCTTGTGTGTAATATTATATAACACCAGTGACTCCATTGAAAATGAATGATGGAGAGAAGAATACCAAGAAAAGAAAATATTGCGATGCCTTTTTTTAAGGTATGGTTTCACCTCCATATTTTCAGCAGGGATTGAGAAACCACAATGCGTTATTTGTAACAAAGTTCTATCAGCGGAATCCATGAAGCCAAACAAACTGAAACAGCATTTTGACAGTAAGCATCCCACCTTTGTAGGCAAGGATATTTTGGCATTTTAAGAACAAAGCTGATGAAATCAAGAAAAATAGACTTGATATTGGCGGAAAGTTCCATCAGCAAAACATAGCCGCTGTTGAAGCTTCATATATGGGGTTCTCAGAATTGCCAAAGTCAAGAAAGCTCACACCATTGCCAAGGGACAAAAGATATCGTTCGAGTCATGCTTGGAGATGAATTTGTACCGAAATTGAGTCCAATTTCCTTGTCTAACGACATCGTCGGTAGACGAATAGAAGATATGTTTGCTGATATCCTTGACCAAGTAATCCAGGAAATGAAATCCGCTCCACTTGGACTATTTAGCATCCAGCATGATGAATCCACAGATGTTTCAAAACTATTCAGTTACTGGTTTACTGGCGATATATTAATGATGGCGAGTTTAAAGATGAGTTCCTTTTTTTTGCAAGCTGCTTGAAACGACAACTGCTCGTCATGTGTTTGAAATATTTTGTTCATTCCTGCAAAAACATGATATCCCCATTGACAAGGTTTGTGGTGTTGCACAGACGGAGCTTCAGCTATGCTAGGATGTTGGTTGGAATTTCAACGTTTGGTGTTCAATGACTCGCCGAAAGCCATCGGAACTCACTGTGATTCAGACAAGTTTTAGCAACGAAGACTCTGCCACAAGAGCTGCAAGAAGTTATGATAAATGTAGTAAGCACTGTTAATTTCTTAAAAGTGAGTGCTTTAAACAGTCAACTGTTTATGAAACTTTGTAATGATTTGGATGCATCCAATAATGTTCTTTTACTACACACTGAGGTGAGATGGTTATCAAAAGGAAAGATTTTAAAGCGCGTCTTTTGATCTTCGCGATGAACTAAAAACGTTTTTTAAGCAAAACCACAATTTGAAGCACTTATCAATGACAAAAAGCAGCTGCTGAAAATTGCTTACTTGGTTGACATATTTGCAATATTGAACGAATTAAATTTATCACTGCAAAGACCAAACGCAACGTGCCTAGATTTGTCCGAAAAGATCCAAGCGTTTCAAATGAAGCTTTGGCAGAAAAGGTTAGCTAAAAATAGAGCGTACATGTTGCTCAACTTATCCGCTTTCTTTGAAGAAAACGAGATTGAACTTGACACAAGAAATGGAATTATAATTTCTGTCCAACAGCACTTAGAAATGCTGGAAGAAGAAATTTCAGCATATTTTCCAAATTTTACCTGGCACAACATTTGCACTTGCCAGAAGTCCATCCACAGTTAAAGTTGAGGATGTTCCTGAGATTGCACAAGAAGAGTTCATTGAACTCATTACCAGCGATGCAGTGAAAAATGATTTTTCTTCAATGTCAGTAATTTAAATCCTGGACCAAGTATTTTCAATTGTATCCTGGACTGTCTGAGATTTATGTTGCGTCTGCTTCTTCCGTTTCCAACAACATATCTGTATGAAACTGGCTTCTTAAGCTTGTTGCTTATCAAGAGTAAATACCAAAATAGACTTGCTGCAGAAGATGATCTTCGTTGTTCTCTCGCAAAGACTGAGTCGAGAATTTCACATCTGTTGAGAAGGAAGCAAGCACAACCTTCGCACTGATAGCATAGGCCTACTTTTTAGGTTTGACAATGCTAACATTTTTGCCCTTCGTCAGTCTTTTTGAATAAAGCATACTAAAACCGTTGACTACAAAATCATAATTCAGAAATCAAATATTGTTACTTGTGATTAATTATTGTGGTTTAAATAAGTAAATTTTATAAAGAAAAACATATTGCAAAGGCCTATAATATATTAATTCAACAAATGATTACAGCGACAATGCATTAACGGTAAAGGAAGAGACACATTTGATTTTATCATTGGGGGCCATCACAAGTTGACCAATGGTAAAAGGGGTCGCGGTACAAAAAAGGTTGAGAACCACTGCTTTAGATCATTGGATGCTGTGCATCATATCCAAAGGTTATTCGTTCAAATTTAGCCAAGTGCTTCCCTTAAGCTACCCACCAGGATCCAATTTCAAACATTCTCATGCCAATCTGTCAAGTCGAGTAGGAAATATGCTCCCTCATCCAGGCATGGGCTACAAGACAAGTAACTTTAAATGACCAAGCACTAGGATATTACTCCAGGCACTTCTTATTGCAGAACAATCAGGCATCTTGCAACCGATTCTGGATCTGAGAGGCTCAAATAGTTTCTTAATGAAAGAGAAATTCAAAATGCTTCTTTGTGGACATTACCACTGTTTTGCAAGGAAGATTGGCTGATGTCCCTAGTCTTTAAGGACGCATATATGCACATTCCAGTTAATCATAACCACTATCAATTTTTCTGCTTTAATTTTTTTTTCTTTTATTATAAATTTCCAAAAACTTACAAAGCAAGCATAAAGTAACCATAGTGCCAAAGAAACACAACCATGAGGAAAAATAAAAATAATGAACAAAACACGATCCCATAGCCCACAACATGGGGAGATATCACAAAGAAATATTAGAAAAGAAAAAAAAAAGAGCAAAAAGCTATTAAAAATATAACTCAAAGGAAAAAAGTCCCAAAAAAGGTATTCCCACACGTATCAATAATCAAAAGAATACCCAAACCCCAACCGCAATCACCATATGCTATATACTTTTTTGTTGGGCATAAACTATGTTCAAGTTTAAATAAACCATTGCAGATTGCATATTCGCGTGGCCGTAACCTTCGTGACCGGTTGGTGAGAACTGCAACATACACTGACCGCCCGATTGGGCCCGATACTGGACTGGGCTCTCATGATGTCTGTGGGACTTGCAGTTACTGTACTTTAGCCCTAACAGGCACTACTTGGTCTGATGTGGCTACGGGCCGGGTTTTTTCATCGCCGATGGCGAACTACATGTGCTTCTGCTTTTGTAGTATATGTTTTTATTTGCCCTTGTGCCCAGTATTATGTAGGCAGCACTAGTCGAGTTGTGCGGGTACGACTGGGAGAACATGCATGCCGTTTGCGACATTTAGTATTGACAGCCCCGATGGTACAGCACTGCTTGGATTTACATCACAAGTTTGAGCAACTGCATTGGACAGTGATCGATTTTGTGCCCTGTGATCCAAGGGGAGGTGATCGCCTGGCTCGTTTGAGAAACCTTGAACAACGCTGGATCTTTACCTTAAATTCAATGGCTCCTGCTGGATTGAATAAGGACGTTGATTGGTTGACCTTATAAGGCTTTATCCAATCCGTGTAGGGGTTCCCCTGCAGTGGGGTTTCCCTGCTTTTTGTGATTGGTTTAGCTTTAAGAGGGCGGTTCTATAAATGGCCTATCTGAAATTTCCCCCTGACGTCACCCGCCAAAGTTTTGGCGATTTCTGGATTTCGGAAGGATTGGACACACTGCTTTGCCTTGGGAACACTTGATACAGAAGCTGGTCGCTTCGAAATGTGCACGTCGTGCTTGTGCAGATAAGTGTGAAGCCTTTCCCTGCTTTTAAGATTTGCGAAATCAGAATTAATGAAATAAATAAATAAAAAAACAAAAGGGGTATGTACTGCGTAAGGTGTCGAGGGAGTCCTCTTCACCTTGCGGTTTATGCCCGACAAAAAAGTATATAGCATATGGTGATTGCGGTTGGGGTTTGGGTATTCTTTTGATTATTAAAAATATAACAGCCAATTTCTTACCCTCCAGCCACCTCCTATTTATTACCGTGTCCCTCTTTACCATCCAAAAAATCAATCAATTGAGAAGGATAAAAAATAAATACATTTAGAACCTTGAAATGTAACCAAACATTTACATGGGTATCTAAGAAAAAACACAGCCGGAAGGGCCACCACTCTAGGTTTCAGGACCAAAAAAGCCTGTCTCCTAACTTGTGTAGCCCTGCTGACATCAGGAAACATTTGAACCTTAGATTTTCTGCTTTAATTCTAAGGGAACAACATTATGAGTTCAGGGTACTACCTTTTGGATTTACCTCAACCCCCAGAGGATTCACAAAATGTCTTGCTAATTGTTTGCCTGTCTCCCAAAGCGTGCAATGAGCCATAGTTAAATAGTAGATGATAGCAAATAAAAGATCA
This sequence comes from Ichthyophis bannanicus, assembly GCA_033557465.1. Classification (NCBI taxonomy): domain Eukaryota; kingdom Metazoa; phylum Chordata; class Amphibia; order Gymnophiona; family Ichthyophiidae; genus Ichthyophis; species Ichthyophis bannanicus. The sequence continues at coordinate 216,336,005 of CM066032.1, read as the reverse complement.
GTATAGACCATCTAGTCTGCCCAGTAAGATGGCTACAGTTGTGTAGTTGTACCTGCTGCTCTGTGTAGGTTACCACCCTCTAATTTTGAAGCTATTTGTTTGCTTTGTTAGTATTATATGGCAAGAGGATATTCTGCGTCTGTCCCATGCCATTTTGAATTCTGTCACTGTTCTATCACCTCCATTGAGAGGTCATTCCAGGCATCCACCACCCTTTCAGTGAAAAAGTATTTCCTAATAAGAACATAAGATCATAAGATATGCCATACTGGGTCAGACCAAGGTCCATCAAGCCCAGTATTCTGTTTCCAACAGTGGCCAATCTAGGTCATATGTACCTAGCAGTTTCCCCAAGAGACACAAGTTCCACAATGCTTGTACTGGGTCAAGCATTGATATCTTCGGTCACTTCTTAATAATGGTTTATGGACCTTTCCTCCAGGAACTTGTCCAAACTTTTTTTAAACCCAGCTACACTAACAGCCTTTACTACATCCTCCGGTAACAAATTCCAGAGTTTGATTACACATTGAGTGAAAAAATATTTTCTTTTATTAGTCTTAAATAGTTTACTCTGTAGCTTCATTGCATGTCCCCTAGTCTTTCTATATTCTGATAAGGTAAACAATCGATCTACGTTTACCCGTTCCACTCCGTTCATTAATTTATAGACTTCTATCATATCTCCCCTCAGCCGTCTCTTTTCCAGGTTAAAGAGCCCTAACCTTTTTAGCCTTTCCTCATAGGAGTATCCTTCCATCCCCTTCACCATTTTGGTGGCTCTTCTCTGAACCTTTTTTAAAATCGCTATATCCTTTTTAAGATAGGGAGACCAGAATTGCACACAATATTCAAGGTGCGGTCTCACCATGGAACGATATAGAGGCATTATAATATCTTTTGTTTTATTTTCCATTCCTTTCCTTATCATACCTAGCATTCTATTTGCTCTCTTGGCTGCCGCTGCACACTGGGCCGAGGGTTTTAACATGGTATCCACAATGACGCCTAAATCTTTTTCCCTGGTGGTGGTTCCTAATGTGGAACCTTGCATTGTGTAACCATAGTTTGGGTTGTTCTTCCCTAGGTGCATAACCTTGCACTTGTCCACATTAAATTTCATCTGCCATTTTGATGCCCAGTCTTCCAATTTAACAAGATCCTCTTGCAATTTTTCACAATCCTCTTGGGTTTTAACAACTTTAAATAGTTTTGTGTCATCTGCAAATTTGATAACCTCACTCGTTATTCCACTTTCCATGTCATTTATGAATATGTCAAAAAGCAGCGGACCCAGCACAGATCCCTGGGGTACACCACTATTCACCTTTCTCCATTGGGAAAATTGGCCATTTAGCCCTACCCTCTGCTTTCTATCTTTTAACCAGTTCCTGATCCACAATAGTACACTGCCTCCTATCCCATGACTCTTTAGTTTTGCCAAACGTCTCTGATGAGGGACCTTGTCAAAGGCTTTCTGAAAGTCCAGATACACAATATCAACCGACTCACCTTTGTCCACCTGTTTATTCACACTCCTTCAAAAAAACATAACAGATTACTAAGACAAGATCTTCCTTGTCTAAAGCCATGTTGGCTGTCTCCCATTAGGTCGTGACTATCTACATGCTGAGTAATTTTATTCTTTATGATGGTTTCTACCATTTTTCCCGGTACTGACTCAGGCTCACCGGTCTGTAGTTTCCCGGATCACCCCTGGAACCCTTTTTAAAAATTGGTGTTACATTGGCGATCCTCCAATCTTCAGGTATTAGAGATGATTTTAATGATAGTTCACAGATTACTAATAGCAGGTCTGCAATCTCATATTTCATTTCTTTCAACACCCTTGGATGTATACCATCCGGCCCAGGTGATTTGCTACTCTTCAGTTTATCTAATAGTTGTAAGACATCTTCCCGATGTATCGATATTTCCTTCAATTCTTCCGCACCTTTAAATACCACTTCAGTCATGGGTAACATCCCTACATCTTCCTCAGTAAAGACTGAAGCAAAGAATTCATTCAGTCTCTCCGCTATCGCCTTAGTGCTCCTTTAACCCCTTTATCATCTAACGGACCAACTGACTCTCTCACAGGTTTTTTGCTACGAATGTACTTGAAAAGGTCTTTATTTCGTGTTTTTGCTTCCGCAGCAAGCTTCTTCTCAAATTCTCTCTTTGCCTGCCTTATCAATGCCTTGCATTTGACTTGCCAGTGCTTGTGCTGTTTCCAGGTTTCGTCATTTGGCTCTTTTTTTCCATTTCCTGAAAGATGCTTTTTTGGCAACAACAGCCTCTCTGACCTCACCTTTAAACCATGCTGGCAGTTTTTTGGACTTCCTTCCACTTTTCTTAAAGCGTGGAATACAGCTGGTCTGGGCTTCCAAGATAGTATTTTTCAACAACATCCAAGCTTGATGTACGTCTTTAACCTTTGCAGCTGCTCCTTTTTAGTTTTTTCTTAACTGTTTTCCTCATTTTATCATAGTCTCCCTTTTGAAAGTTAAAGGGTAGTACTGTGGCTTTCCTTACTATCCCTCCTCCACTAATTAAATCAAAGGCAATCATGCTATGATCACTATTGCCAAGTGGCCCCAACACCCTTATCTCTTGCACTAGATCTGGTGTTCCACTAAGGACTAGGTCTAATATGGCTTCCCCTCTGGTCGGTTCATGAACCAGCTGCTCCAAGAAGCAGTCATTTATTTCATCTAGGAACTTTATTTCCCTAGCATGTCCTGCTGTGACACTGACCCAGTCGATGCCGGGGTAATTGAAATCACCCATTATAATTACTGCACTGTAACTTTTGCTAGCTTCCTTGATTTCTTTGAGCATTTCATCATCCATTTGTTCATTCTGGCCAGGCGGACGATAGTACACCCCCACTGCCATCGCCTTCCCCTTTTTACATGGAATTTCAATCCATAGAGATTCTACAGCAAATTTTGTTTCTTGCAAAACTTTAATCCTTTCTGACTCAATGCCCTCTCTAACATAGAGCGCAACCCCTCCACCAATTTGATCAGCTCTATCATTACGATATAGTTTGTACCCAGGTATCACAGTGTCCCACTGGTTGTCCTCCTTCCACCATGTCTCTGATATTCCAATCATATCTAACCTCTCGTTTAGTGCTATATATTCCTTATCGTCACTCCAGTCCAGTCCCTTACTTCTGGGTTACGCAACCCTTCCAGCAGCTTGGAGGCTGAACCCAACCTTTTTGGGGCTGGAGCGGTATAAATACCACTGTAACCACCCACAGACCCCAGTATTCTCAGCCTCCAAGCAGCTGGAGGGTTCCGTAAGCCTAGGGCTTACTGGAGTCTTCCTTTAGTTTAAATGTCTTTTGTATTATTATTAGTACATTTACTTTATTTACCTTTATTTAACTTTTGTTTCCTTTCTGCATTTGTACCTTTTAAATTTCTCCCTGCTCCTTTTTCCCCCCCCCCCCCTCTCTGGCCGGGGATCGGAGGTGGTGTGCAGTATGCGGCTTTGAGGGAACACTTCAGACCTCTTCTGCTGCCGTTTCGGAGGGCTCCTGCTCAATTCTCTCCGCAGCCCTGACCTGCCTCGCGCCGAAGCCCTTACGGTGGCTGAGCGCTTGAGGCAACGCCGCAGTGCAAGCACTCACCGCCGGCACAGTCCCGGATGCGGAGGTGAGCTCCGGGGCTCCAGATGCACTGAGGAAAAGCGGTGGGGGAGCGATTTAAAGGGCGGTTCCTGCAGATCGGGGTGAAACACGATTTCCAGCTCCATTCTGCCGGCAGGGCATAAAGTGGTCAGAAGGCAGACTCGCGATCCGCCGTTCAGGCTCCACGTGGTGAGGCCTACCACGTGTAGAGCCAACGGCCAGGAATCGCTGAGTCGGGCACAGAATTTCGCTACAGAAAGAAGCTACAAACCGCAAGTACTGGGGCCTTGAATTAAGAGATTGGAATTTATTTTGTAATTCCTCTGCTTTTCTTTAAATTTTCATTTTTTTTTCATTTACTGTTAGCTTAATTTAGCTTTATTATTTAATTTCTTTTGTATTATTTAATTTCTTTGTTATTTGAACTTTAAAGCGGTAGTCTCTTGGTCTGTGCAGACTGTTTCTTTTTATTTTAAGCGGTACTTGAGCTGTCCTGCCTGTAATTTATTAGGACAATTGCCCCAGCTCGGAGCAGGAAGGGCCGCAGTAGCCTCTATCCAGAACATGACGGCCAAGCCTAGGTGCCCATCCTGTGGTGTTCGCAGAGGTACTACTTCGGAGGCAGGGATCTGCAGGGACTGTGCTGCAGTGGCTGCCTCCGTGGAACAAGAGATTAGCTTGACTATGGCACAATCTTCTCAGGGATCCGGAGATCCCCTAGTGGGGGAGGGGGGTCCCAGTTTCCCCCTTCTACAGCCTCAGACCTACCCACTCCTCCTCTGCCCATGCCCCCCCTACCCACCGGGGAGGGAGGGGCCGGGGAATTTTTCTCCCCTGACTTTATCCTCTTGCTGCACAAGGCCTATTGCTTGCATAAGCAGGGCGTTGGAACAGGGGAGGCTGGTCCGTTGGCGGAAGACAAGTCGGCCGGGACCACGAGAGTAGGCAACTCGGATTCAGGGATCCTACCTAAGCGCCCTCGGTTGAGTTGTGAGGAGCCCCTCGCGTCCCTCTCGCAGGGGACCCCGGAGGAGGAGAACTCGGACAAAGATTTGGACGAGGAAGAGGAGGAGCTTGAAGAAGGGGAGATCCCAGAAGAGGAACACTCCCGGATAATTAGTCTTTCGTCGGGAGGAGCTCCCGGCTTTAATCAATGAGTCCCTGAAAGCGCTCAATGTAGCCTCAGACATGCCTGCAGAGGAGGAGGCGTTAGAGGATCCGTTAATCCAGGCCTTCAGGAGATCGCAGAAGGTTTTTCCTGTCCACAGGGTGGTACGCCAGATGATCCAGGAAGAATGGGATCAACCAGAGTCAAGCTTAAGGGGGGTCCGATCCATGACTCGCCTATATCCTCTTCCAGAGGTGGACAAAGAACTGCTGAGGTCTCCCAGGGTGGACGCAGCGGTATCAGCAGTTACTAAGAAGACCACGATCCCAGTCTAGGGCAGCACGGCTCTGAGAGATTCTCAAGACAGAAAATTGAACGCGCTTCTGAAACAAGCTTTTGACGTAAGCGCCCTTGCCTTGCAGGCCTCCATTTCCGGAGCTTGGGTGGCATGGGCCTGTTTAAGATGGTCACAACAGCTCCAGTCAGCGGAGGGTTCTGCAGACGAGAGGCAGGCCAACGCTGCTAGATTGGAATCCGGGGCAGCCTACCTGGCGGATAGTCAGTATGACCTCATCAGAAGCCTAGCCAAGAATATGGCCTCGGTGGTGGCAGCTAGGCGTTATTTGTGGCTACGGACTTGGGCAGCCGATGCATCCTCGAAGGCTCGCCTGAGTCGACTTCCCTTTAAGGGGAAGCTGTTATTTGGAGAAGATTTAGAGAAGCTGGTGAAGGACCTTGGCGAGTCTAAGGGAGGCAGACTTCTGGAAGACAGACCTAAGCAAGGGCGCTCCCTAGCCCCAGTGCGTAACCAACCTAGGGATTCTCGGAGGTTTCGCTCAGCCAGGTCAAACCCCTTTCCTAGGGGCCGTTTTCCTTCAAGGGGTCAAGGTTTTAGAGGGTTTCGAGGAGCGGGTCGAGGTTTCGGTACCTCGGCTCCCCCCTCGGGGCCTAGAAAACAACAATGAGAAGACGGGGGTCCAGGGGGACGGACTGCCGGTGGGCGGTCGTCTAAGGCAGTTTTTCCCAGCCTGGACCCGGGTCATGTCCGACCAATGGGTCCTAGAGGTGATCAGAGAGGGCTATGCTCTCGAATTTGCAAAGCAAATACTTCCAGCCTTTGTTCAGTCTCCCTGCGGCTCCTCGGAGAAGAGGACGGCGGTAGAGGTAACGCTCGCCCGACTAATAGCACTCGGGGCCGTAGTCCCAGTACCTCCAGATCAGTGCGGCATGGGTCGGTACTCGATTTACTTCGTGGTACCAAAGAAGGAAGGGTCTTATCGCCCCATCCTGGATCTAAAGCAGGTCAATCGCTGTCTCAGGGTACCACACTTTCGGATGGAAACCCTACGGTCAGTCATAGCAGCTGTGAGGGCCGGAGAGTTCCTAACGTCTCTCGACTTGACAGAAGCCTACTTGCACATCCCGGTCAGGAAGTCCCACCAACAGTTCCTCAGATTTGCAGTACCAAGAGGTCACTTACAATTCCAGGCTCTGCCCTTCGGCCTAGCTACGGCCCCAAGGACTTTCACCAAGGTGATGGTGGTTGTGGCGGCGGCCCTAGGGAAAGAGGGAATACTAGTGCACCCGTACCTGGACGACTGGCTGATAAGGGCAAAGTCAGAAGAGGAAGGTCGCTCGGCTACTGTCAGAGTGGTTCAAGTTCTGGAAGAGCTGGGGTGGGTCATCAATCGAGCAAAGAGCAGGATGACTCCCTCCCAGGACCTCGAGTACCTCGGAGCAAGGTTCGTCACCAGCAGAGGCAGAGTATTCCTGTCCCGTACGAGGTCAAGGGACCTAAGGCTACTGGTCACGCAGTTTCTGGGCAGACGAATCCCCTCAGCGTGGCATTATCTTCAGCTACTGGGAACTATGGCGGCGGCGATAGAAGTAGTGCCATGGGCCAGAGCGCACATGCGACCGTGACAGCGGGCTCTATTGCGTCGATGGTCTCCTCAGCACCATCCATTGTCCATGCAGTTACCCTGTGCCCCGCGGACCAAACGGGCCCTCCTCTGGTGGCGGTGCCAAAGAAATCTGGGTCGCGGGATGCCCCTCGAGCCCCATCAGTGGTTGCTGTTGACGACGGATGCCTGTCTGGCGGGTTGGGGGGCTCACTGCGAAGACCAGTTCGTCCAGGGCCGCTGGACACCGTTGGAGTCTCTCTGGCCCATCAACAGACTGGAATTGAGGGCCGTTGCCCTAGCGCTCAAATCTCTCGAGTCCTTAGTGCAACGAAGAGCAGTTCACATGCTCTCCGACAATGTCACCGCGGTGGCTTACATCAACCACCAGGGCGGCACCAGCAGTCCCGCCTTGGAGAAGGAGGCGGACGCTCTTTTCCAATGGGCGGAGGTTCGCCTGGAAGCACTTTCAGCTCAGCACGTGGCCGGCTTGGACAACGTCACAGCCGATTACCTCAGCAGGTGCAAGATAGACCACGGGGAGTGGGAACTGGAGCAGGAGGTTTTTGACCAAATAGTGGCCCGTTGGGGGCTCCCAGTCATGGATCTCATGGCACGGTTCTCGTCCGCCAAGGTGGATCGATTCTTCAGTCGACGGAAGGAAAGAATGTCCGAAGGCCTGGATGCCCTGTCCCAGAAGTGGCCTTCGGAAAGTCTGCTCTGTGTTCCCTCCTTGGGCCCTTATCGGAAAGGTTCTCCAGCGGGTGGAGACTCACCAGGGTTTCATAATTCTCATAGCCCCGGATTGGCCTCGCCGCCCCTGGTATGCGGATCTGGTGAGGTTGCTCGCCGACCAACCTTGGCGGCTCCCCTGCAGAAGGGACCTTCTGAGACAAGCCCGGTCCGGTTGCCTCACGTGGATCGATTTTCGCTTACGGCATGGCTATTGAAAGGGCGAGGCTCCTGAAGCGAGGCTACTCAGGAGCGGTAATCTCGACGCTGTTGAAGGCTAAGAAGCGCTCAACCTGTCTCTCCTATGTAAGAGTTTGGCGCATCTTCGAAGCGTGGTGTGCCGAACACCGAAGGAAACCCCTTTTGGCTTCGGTTCTGGAGGTTCTAGAATTCTTGCAGGCAGGATTTGACAAGGGTTTAGCGCACAGCTCCTTACGGGTCCAGCTGGCCGCAATAGCGTGCTATAGAGGTAAGGTCCGCGGTAAGTCCCTCGGTGCCCACACGGATGTGGCCAGGTTCCTAAGAGCGGTCAGACGATTACGCCCTCAACGGAGGGTGATCATCCCCCCTTGGGATCTCAACCTCATGCTAAATGCCTTGATCGGGGAAACCTTTGAGCCGGTAAAGAGGGCCTCCTTAAAGGATCTAACCCTGAAGACAGTTTTTCTGGTCGCTATTTGCTCGGCCAGGCGGGTCTCGGAGCTACAAGCGCTATCCGCTCAGCCCCCCTTTCTAGCCTTTCTCAAGGACAAGGTAGTCCTGCGCACGGTTCCTTCCTTTTTGCCCAAGGTTATCTCTCCCTTCCATGTGAATCAGGCAGTTACTCTCCCGGCCTTCCCGGCCGACAGGCAGGAAGGTGGATATAGCAAGCTTCGTCTCCTAGACGTCCAGAGGGCCTTGAGGCGTTATCTTTCTCGCACAGCTCCTTTCAGGAAGTCCGACCGGCTATTCATTCAGTTCGGAGGTCCACACAAGGGGGAGGCGGCGGCCAAGGCCTCCATCTCCAGGTGGATCAGAGAAGCAATTGCTTCCGCCTACATCCTGAAAGGGAAGCAGGTCCCAGTGGGACTGCGTGCACACTCGACTCGTGCACAAGCTACCTCCTGGGCAGAATTCAGTCTAGTTCCCCCTCTGGACATCTGTAGGGCGGCGACTTGGTCCTCCCTACATACCTTCACCAAGCACTACAGGCTGGACGTTCAGAGTTCAGCGGACGCTCGGTTTGGTTTTGCGGTTCTGCAGTCCGGTATGGCGGATCCCCCCCAGGATTGAACTGCTCTGGTACATCCCAGAAGTAAGGGACTGGACTAGAGTGACGATAAGGAAGAAGTAATTAGATCTTACCTGCTAATTATTGTTCCTGAAGGAACGACAGTCCAGTCCCTGATCCCACCCGGATTTCGTCGGCCTGTAGGGCCTATTAGCCAAGGGCGGAGCTGCGGACCGAGCGTGGAGTCTGCTATGGGCACAGGAGAGCAGTTGAAGGTTCACTCGGTCGGTCGCAAGTAATCCACCTCCGGCCGTTGGCCTTCCTCCTCTCCTTCTCCCTGTCCTTAATAAAAAAAAAAAAAAAAAAAAAAGAAAAAAAAAGAAAAATAAATTTGTTAAATATTTCGTTGCTGTGTGATGTTGTTTAGGTTACTATTGAAAGTTCTTTAAGTCTGCTTTGTCATTCGATTACTGGGGTCTGTGGGTGGTTACAGTGGTATTTATACCGCTCCAGCCCCAAAAAGGTTGGGCTCAGCCTCCAAGCTGCTGGAAGGGTTGCGTAACCCAGAAGTAAGGGACTGGACTGTCGTTCCTTCAGGAACAATAATTATCAGGTAAGATCTAATTACTTCTTCTAACTCTCCCATCTTGTTTTTTAGACTTCTAGCATTTGCATACAAGCATTTTAGAGACTGTATTTTATTCATATTAATTTGGCTGTTGGTAGACATGGGTAATTTGAGATCTTTAAGCTCTGTCTGCTCCATACTTGAGGGCATTTGGGCTACTTTACTCTTTTTTGGAACCTCTCTGCTTTTTGTAGTATCCTTCAAGGATACATTCTTCCGAACCATGCGCTCTTGGGCGACTGTCTGCTTTCCCCTATTATCTAGTTTAAAAGCTGCTCTATCTCCTTTTTAAAGGTTAATGCCAGCAGCCTGGTTCCATCCCGGTTAAGGTGAAGCCCATCCCTTCGGAAGAGCCCCTCCTTTCCCCAGAATGTTCCCCAGTTCCTAACAAATCCAAACCCCTCATCTCTGCACCATTGTCTCATCCACGCATTGAGACTCCGGAGCTCTGCCTGCCTTTTGGGTCCTGCGCGTGGAACGGGAAGCATTTCGGAGAATGCTACCCTGGAAGTTCTGGATTTCAACTTCCTACCTAAAAGCCTAAATTTAGCTTCCAGAACCTCCCTACCACATTTTCCTATGTCATTGGTACCGACATGTACCAAGACAGCAGACTCCTCCCCAGCACTATCTAAGACCTTATCTAGGTGGCGCGTGAGGTCCGCTACCTTCGCACCAGGCAGGCATGTTACCAGGCGATCCTCACGTCCACCAGCCACCCAGCTATCTACATGCCTAATGATCGAATCACCAACTATAACTGCTGTCCTAACCCTTCCCTCATGGGCACTTGGCCCTGGAGAAACCTCCTCGGTGCGAGAGGGGTTTACATCACCTGGAGGACAGGTCCTAGTTACAGGATCACTTCCTGCCACACCAGGGTGATGCTCTCCTGTCACGTGACCTCTCTCCTCCATGGCAACAGGGATGCTGCCAGACTGGAGGTGGGACCTCAGGACTATATCCCTGTAGGTCTCGTCTATGTACCTCTCTGTCTGTCTTATGCTTTCCAAGTCTGCTACTTTTAGCCTCTAGAGAACGGACTTGTTCCCTGAGAGCAAAGAGCTCCTTCCACCTAGTGCACACGTAAGACCTCTCACCAGCTGGGAGAAAATCATACATGTGACACTCAATGCAAAAGACTGGAAAGCCCACATCCTGCTGCTGGACTGCTGTCTGCATCTTAGTTTTAAGTTTGTGTTTAGATCTTTAAGTTCTTTACGTACTAAAGGGTGCTATGGATATTTCCTAATATTGCTTTTAAATTTGTCTCCTTGCAGCTTCTTTTAATGTCCTCTAGTTCTTCAGCTTCCTCGTCTTTGAAGCAGGTTTGTTTCTTCATTAATCTCCTTTAAGTATTTAAACATCTGTATCATAGCCCCTGCCCCTGCTCTTCCTAGGGTATATATATTTAGGTCTTCAAGTCTCTTCTTATAAGTCTTCTGGCGTAGGCCCCATATCGTTATGGTCACCTTTCCCTGAAGTGTGTTGGGTCTTTTTATATCCTTTTGCGAAGTACGGTTTCCAAAACTGAACACAATATCCAACCGAGGCCTCACCAATGACTTTTACAGGTAGATTAAGACCTCTTCCTCCTGGTTATTCCTTCTTTTTGTATGGAGCCTAGCATCCTTTTGGTTTTGGCCACTGCCTTGTCACATTGTGTTACCATCTTGAGATCCTCATACACCATCATAAGGTCCCTCTCCTGGTCCATGCACACCAGATCGTTGCTCCCTATAGCATACAGCTGCTTTAGATTTCTGTATCTCAGGTGCATCACTCTGCACTACTTCGGATTAAATATTAACTGCCAAGCATTAGATCATTCTTAATTTTGTAGATCTTTTCTCATGTCTATTCTAAGGTGTTCAGTCTATTGCAAACTTTTTTTGCTTTTAACCATTTGGCAGTATCATCCACAAAGACATCGAACAGTACTGGTCTCAGAACAGATCCCTGAGGCACTTCACTACTCATCCTCCTTTCTCCAGAGTGAATCACCATAACCCTCTGTCAATCAACTAATTCCTGATACAGTTTACCACCTTGGGATCCATCCCTAGGCTGCTCAGTGTTTCACAAACCTCCTATGAAGAACAGTATCAAAGACTTTGCTGAAATCTAAGTAGACCACATCCATCACATGCCTTTGCTCTAATTCTCTGGTCACCCAGTCAGAGAAATCAGATTTGTTTAGCATCATCTTCCCTTGGTAAAACAATGTTGTCTCAGATCTTTGCAACCCATTGGATTCTAGAAAGACCACTATCCTTTCTTTCAGCAAATCTTGTTACCATCACAGAGGTAAGGCTTACTGGCCTGTAGTTCGCTACTTCTCTGTTACCACACTTGTGAAAAAAAAAAAGCACATCAGCCCATCTCCAAACCCATGGAACCTCCCCCCATCTTCAAGGATCTATTAAACGCATCTTTTAAAGAGTCTTCCAAAACCTCCCTGAGCTCCCTCAGTATCCTGGGTTCTATCTGATCCAGTCCTAATGGCCTTGCCCACTTCGTTTTGCAAGCTGTTCATATTCATCTTCCATGAATGGTGTGCCATTTACTCCATTGCCATTAGTACCTTAGTACGACACATGATCAATTTCCGGGATTTTCTTTTGTGAACATAGAACAGAAGTACAGTCGTCCCTCGCCACTTCACGCTTCGACTTTTGCGGCTTCACTCTATCGCGTTTTTTTTCAAATACGAGTGTAATGGTGACTAAAGGGGTGTTATAGGTTGTAAATAGGTTATCTATGCGCTAACTACGAAAATATTCTATTTATAAATAAGTGAATTTCCACGAAGTGGGATTCTTTATCGCGGTAGAATCCTGGAACTGATTAACCGCGATAAACGAGGGACGACTGTATTTGTTTAGCAATTCTGCTTTTTCTTATCACTTTCCACAAATTGGTTCTCAGTACCTTTTTGAGTCTTGAAATTTCATCTCTGTGCTTCCTCGTCTCTCTAGTATACCTGAAAAAAGTCATCACCTCACTTCACACCTGTAGCCATCTTTTCTTCCATATGTGCTTTTGGTATTCTGTTTTGGTTTTTTTTTTGCTTTTTTTAGCTTTATCCAGTATTCTTTTTGTGAGTTTTCAAATTCTGTGAATGCTGCCTTTTGTCTTTATTTTCCTCTTTTATTTCATTTCCTTTCCTTAGATATAGATCTGTTGCCCTTAACTGCTTTCAGTTTAGCCGACGGTCTTTCCACTTCTTTTAACTCCCTCTCCTACCCTGCCCAGCTCCTCCTTAAGATATTTTCCCATTTTATCAAAGTCAGCATTTTCGAAATTTAGGACTTCAAGTTTGCTGTGATTCAACTCTGCCTTGGCTTTTACCTCAAACCACACAATGTGGTGATGATCACTTCTGCTCAAGTGGGCACCCATCTGAGCATTAGACGCCATTGGTGACTACATAGACTTTTCTCTGGTGGGTTTTATCACCAGATGTCTGAGCACTTGTAGGACATCTATGATCTTTCCAGATTTAGACAGGATATTCCAGTCCACATCTTATAGATTAAAGTTACCCAGTATCACAGTGTCTCCCTTCTTTACCTTCTTTTGCCATATCATACATTAAGTCTGTGTATTTTCTCCTTTTGAGTTGTTCTGTAGACTACACTAGTGTGGATAGTAGTACCATCTCCTCTTTCCAAAACTATTCGCTGCTGCTTTCCCCCCAAGTCCCCTGCATTTCAGCTGCTTTAATACTGTTTTTTGACATAGAGGAGGGCTGCTATTCCTTTTCTACTGTCTTTTTTCCTCCTATATAGATTCTATCCAGGTATGGGGATATTCCATTCATGAAAATCATTAGACCATGTTTCTGTAATGGCCACAATATCCAAGTCCTTTTCCACCATTGAGGCATCCAGGTCAGGAATTTGTTGCCTAGACTGAGCATTTGTGACCATTGTCTTCCAGCAGGTTTTAGCTGGCTTGCTTCTCTCTTGCATGGGTTTTATTCCAGACTCCTCTTCCCCTTCATTGTTAATGCTTGAGTTAAGATGTTTGTCTAATTTCACCATTTCTGTATTGCTTTTTTCTGGGGGTGATGTCTTGAATTTGTTTTCCTTCATCCCCTTTTTCTAGTTTTAATACTTGTTTACTTATTATTTTTTCACCTAGGATCTATTTTCCTGCCACAGGATGTAGACCATCATTATAGTATAGCCTCATGTTTGTTCTATTGCTCCAGATGCCTATAAATCTAAAGCCTTCATGTTTACACCTTGGATCCACATATTAAAGCTGTTTGTGCAGTGCAGCCTCTCTTCCTCCTTAGTATGAACAAGTAGAACTTCTGAGAGTGCTAAGTGTTGATGAGTTTCTCTCTCCCAAAATTTGGAAATCTCTTTGCACTACAGAGGTACTGTTTCTAGTCAGATCATTTGTTCGTAGATGGATAACATCAGGTTTAGAATCCTTACTTTCTTTTGTGACTGTACTAAAAGCCTGGTTTGTACTCCTGCTGGCTGAAGATCCTGGGACACCAAACCAATCCCCAGAGACTCTCACTCAAACAATACTAGACACACAAGAGTCACAGAGCAACAAACTGTATCGCTAAAGGGGAAAATAGTATCATCCTAACCTTATGAGATAACTAACAAGGAGTGTATATACAGAACTAAAGCTCACAAAAAGTATAAAGCTTCAGACCAGGAGGGTGGAAAAACATTGTGACAGTAAGCCTTTATTTCAAATAACCACTCGCTTCCTGTGATGTCTGTCCTTCATCAGCTTCAGATGTATTCATTGTTTTGTTTTAAATGCATTTAAAAGCAGAGAAACACTTCAGCATTGTGAGGAGCCTGTATAATTCAGATAACACTCCAAAGAGCTGGAACTAGTGTCCACTCGAGTTTCGCCCATAAATTTCAATCGGGCTGCATCAGGACTGCCAACTTCTCACAAGTTACTCAGAATGGAAAATCAAAACCCCTTAACCGATAAAGGAGGTGGCTAAGACTCCAAACAGACCTCCTGCAATCCAATTAAAGTACTGTCAGCCAATCAAGATTCTCATTTAGACCTGCTGGATGCTCGGTATTTAAAGTAAAAATCAATTCCTTTGCGTTCCTCCAGCTTAGTCCTCCACTCCTGGGTTGTGAACCTCCTCCTGCAGCATGAAGACTGGATATGACAAACTTGTGACATCACGGGATATAGCATGCTGGAGCCTCCTACCAGCCCCAGTGTGTCCAGTCTTCATGCAGCAGGAGGACTTGTGAGCCTAGGTGCTGGGCTCACTAGAGGAACGGATAAGGAGTAGTTGAGGATTAGTTTAGAGTTTGGGGTTACTCAGATTTGATTTGATCCTATACCTTTTTTCTTTTGGCTTTAATATAAAAAAAAAAAAAAAAAAAAAAAAGCAAATAGCAGGAAAAACCCGCGGAAGGAGTGTAGACTTGGAGGGGTGGGGGCCGGTCAGTTCCCCTGTCACACCAGGACCTCCAAATTGTTTGGGATATTCTCTCCCCGGACAGTGTGGGAGAGTGCCCCTGAGGTGTGTTGCCTTTCTCTGAGCATCAGCAGCTTCTTATTTGCTCAGCCCTGACGCGCTGCTTTCTGACCGGGAGCGTGTTCGGCGGCCGGGTGGCAGGCGCACCGGCAGGCTCTCGTGGCGAACGTTACTCCTAGATCGGGGTAACGTCGCTGCTTGTAGGGCTTTGAGTTAGTACGGTGAGTGCATATTTGATTCATTGGGACCTCATCGGGAAGGCGGACCGGTGCGGCGTTGTAAAAGGGCGCCAAATCCTGCACTCCTGTGAAGCCGCGGCCATTTTAAAGTCACAAGTCTTTTTTTTTTTTTTTTTTTCCCCCCGCATGCAGGCTTCGGCAGCGGGTGTGGGGAACAATCTTCTGTGGGTGGACAAGTTCTAGGGTATAGCTTCTCCCTTTCAAGGGTTTTTTATTTACTTTTATTTCTGTTTCTTTTGTGTTCATTTCTTCGCGGTTTAAACCTTGATAGGGGCATTCTAGGGCAGGGGACTCTTGTTTGCCTGACTATCTTCAGAGAAGCAAGGAACGGTTCAGAGCTCAGTTCTTCTGTATGTCTTCCTGCCATGGGCGCTCATCGGTCGAGTGCTTCAGCGGATCGAGGCGCATTGCGGTCGGGTGCTGCTGGTGGCTCCGGACTGGCTGCGTCGCCTTTGGTACGCCGATCTCATGCGGTTGCTGGACGGTGTCCTGTGGAAGTTACCGGAGCCCGAGAAGTTGTTGATTCAGGGTCCGCTTCAAATGCCTCAGGTGGATTGATTCTCACTTACGGCTTGGCCATTGAGAGGGCGTGTTTGAGGAAGAAAGGGTATTCCAGAGTGGTCATTTCCACTTTGCTTCAGGCACGGAAGCGCTCCACATCGTTAGCATATGTGTGTGTTTGGTGGATTTTTGAGGATTGGTGTTCATGACGGCAGTGTCGTGCGGCTACGGCCTCTGTTCCGGAGGAGTTAGCATTTCTGCAAGAGGGTTTCAATAAAGGCTTGGCGACCAGTTCTCTAAGGGTTCAGCTGGCGGCCCTAGCCTGATATAGAGGAAAGGTTCAAGGGGTGTCTCTTGGATCGCATGTCGATGTGGTACGTTTTCTTAAAGCGGTTGCCAGGATGCGGCCGGCTCGTTGGATTTCGGTTCCACCCTGGGATCTTAATCTGGTTTTGGGGGCACTGGTCAAGGAGCCCTTTGAGCCATTGGATCAGGCGTCAGTTAAGGATGTCACTTTGAAGACTGTCTTTTTGGTGGCCATTTGTTCGGCACGGCGTATTGGAGTTACAGGCCTTTCTTGCAGGGAGCCGTTTTTGTGTTTTTCGAAGGAGAAAGTGGTTCTTCGCACGGTTCCGTCATTTTTGCCGAAGGTTTCCTCCCCGTTTCATTTAAGTCAAGCGGTTTCTTTGCCGGTTCTTGAGGTTGGCGGGGAAAGCATTTCAGATCGGGGATTGCGCCGTCTGGATGTCAAAAGGGTGTTGAAACATTAGTTGAAAATTTCCGAATCCTTTCGCAAGTCCGATAGGCTTTTTGTGGTCTTCGGAGGTCGGCGGAAGGGAGAAGCGGTGGCAAAAGTGACTATCACCAGATGGATTAAAGAAGCCATCGTGTCAGCCTATGTTTTGCACAGTCGGTCAGCGCCGGTGGGCTTGAGGGCGCATTCCACTAGAGCGCAAGCGGCTTCTTGGGCAGAGCATAGCTTAGTTCCACCGGCGGAAATTTGCAGAGCGGCTACATGGTCCTCTCTGCATACTTTCAGTAAACACTACCGCCTAGATGTGTTGGCGGCAAATGATGCCTTTTTCGGGGCGGCGGTGTTGTGCTCCGGATGGCACGGTCCCGCCCGTTAGTACTGCTTTGGTACATCCCAGGAGTGGAGGACTAAGCTGGAGGAACGCTAAGGAAGTAGTAATTACACTAACCTGGTAACTGTAGTTCCTTTAGTGACGACAGCTTAGTCCTCCTTCCCGCCCTGGAGAATAGGAGTTATCGGAGCGCGTTCGATGAAATTCAGTGCAACTGTCAGGTAAGTGGTCAGGTATGTTCGTGGCTGTGCCGTGCTCTCTGACTTCCTTCTGTGGTGTGGCGGGGGAGCTCGGGAGCCACAGCAGTCACAAGTCGTTTAGCCCAAAAGAGAATGGGTTGGGCCGACAAGTTATCGGTTCTATGCTACAAATGTTAGAAATTTTAGAAATTTTTATTGTTGAGTTATGGCATTATTTTTGATAACTAGCTACTTATTTGTTGCTCTTTTGAGTCTGCTTTGACAGTAGGTCACTGGGGCTGGTAGGAGACTCCAGCATGCTATATCCCGTTATGTCACAAGTTTGTCATATCCAGTCTTCATGCTGCAGGAGGAGGTTCACAACCCAGGAGTGGAGGACTAAGCTGTCGTCACTAAAGGAACTACAATTACCAGGTTAGTGTAATTGCTACTTTTTGTTCCAGTCTTATAAGTCTCCTCGGTCTATCTCCACTCATTGATGCACTAACTGTATTGATGATAAACCATTGCAAGCACTGTTCCCTCTAAGCTGTGCGCGTGTGCGCGCGCACACACCTCGCCGAGCGAGCGCACATACTTTAAAACAGAGCGCACAAAAATTACGGCTCTGATTCTGATAGAAAACAACACAGATTTATTTATTTATTTATTTAACATTTCTTCTATACCGCGCTATTAAATGTCTTAAAATTTAAAAGTTATGATTGTAATTAGTAGAAATTTCCCACTTCATTTAGTAATAGTCTATTTTCATTTAATTTGATTAAAATCAATGTGGTGTACATACTGTATTCTGACGTGTAGTCAAATTTTAAAGTATATAACTCAGAGTGTCATTATGTGGCGCACAAAAATTTAACCTTCCTTCAAAAGCTGCACACAGCTGATATTTTATGCGCACACAGCCTACAGAAAATTAGAGGGAACATTGATTGCAAGTCCTCCCACTGATGAAAAAACTGCAGGCAATGTTGTACCATAGGTGCACCAATGGTGTGAGTAGAAAGCTGTGATTCTGTGTTCATGTAGCCGAACTCTAACTTTATGGCAAGTCCTGCCCACATATACCATCTGACATGGGCAGATCACATAGACAATTCAGGTGGACTGGCAATCTGTATCATATCTCAACAAAAATACTGAAGGTCTTGTCATTCAGATAAGTTCAAAGAGATCCCACACATGGAACAATGATTGCAAGGTTGATGACGGCCACTCAGACTGATGAGAAGTCAGTATGCACCAAAGTGTGTCTCAGGTTTCTTGGTCTACGGAATGCAAACATGGGCCATTTTTGGAATACCTGATTTAAAGCCAAAACGAACCAATGTTTAGAAATACTTTGCGCTATCTGCTGCGCTTTATCTGAGTATTGCAAAAAAACAACTTGCTTATCCATTTCAGCAGTAGATCACGATTAACAAACTTCGCTTGCAGATATGCTGTTCTAATAACCTCCTCAGGGTATTCACGATCTTGTAATTTGCCCTTTAAAATCTTTGTAGGAATCAGTCCTCACAACCCTCCCTCCTCCCCTTGAAGTTGCTTCTTACCATCTTTTATTTTTGCCGTCTTTTAGCTATGTCATCTGACTGAGCAAGATGGCACCCTTGGGCGCGAAGGGGACCATGCATACGTGATAGCATTCCCAAAAGCTTTTTTTGGAAGCTGGGGAAATGCTCTGCACAGGCTCTGTCGATATCAACGTCACCCATATGTGAGGACTGATTCCTGCTGTCCCCCTGTTACACGTGAGTGAGTACATTGTCTCTTGCCCCTCTGTTTTTACTGTGTTTGCTGTTTTTCATTTCCATGTGTGTCTACTTTCTTATTTTCTCATTTTCTTTTAGCGTATCTATTCTCCAGGAACAAGCAGGAAGTCAGCCCTCACATGTGGGTGACATCTGCGCTGGAGGAGCCTGCACAGTAACCTCTCCCCAAAGGCTTTGGGGAGAGCTTACCATGCATGCGTGGTCTCCATTTTTCTGAGGCGCTCATCGGACATGTCTGTTCTCCTGGAAAAAGTTGGTGATTTTTGTCTCCCTTCTCTGGTAGGGTACTGGAACTTTTCCTGCCCCTGAGACTGCTTGCCTCGACATCGCGTCCCATGGTTCTTTTTTTCCTGTTCTTGTCTGTCTTCTCCATGTGTCATAAATTTTCACCTTTTTCTTGGCCGGGCCCGGTGAATTTGATCTCGCGGGGGCCTTCTTTCCCGACATGGCCTCAGCCAGTGGCTTCAAGTTGTGCAGCTGCTGTGCTCATAACATGTCGTGTACGGATTCACATGACTGCTGCCTTTGATGCCTCAGGCCGTAACATGATGCCTTGGTCTGCAGTCTCTGTAAGCAGATGACCTCCTAAGGCCCTCAGGAAACGTCAGCAGCAGTTTGAGTCGCTTTTTCAGAAGACAGACTCAGCCTCTAAGTCCTCTGCGAGAGCCTGCTCCGAGACTCCTTCCAGGACCTTGAGCACCTGCGGAGACTGTGCAGCCTCGGAGCCCCGGGACCATGGAACCTCCAGCCAGAGGTCCCGTGTCAAGGATCGCGCCAAGAAGGGCTGGAAGACCTCGAGGACGCCATCGGGTGAGTCTGGGAAAGTGGGAAAATCCCATTGGCCCTGGTCCCACAGCCCTTGATGGGAGGCAGAGGGTGACAACAAGGAGCAGCCGTCCAAGTTGCTTCGTTGGGAGGAGTCGATGCCGCAGGACCGATCTTAGACTCCTGAGGTTATCATGGTCGAGGACTCCCTCTTGACAGAGCCAGCGCTGGGCCCAAAGTCCTTGGTGCCCAGGCTGAAGGCTGCAGAGCCATCTGGCCTTGCGGCCAGGATGGTTGCCTTGGAGCACAGTTTGTCTGCCTTAATGACCCAGCAGCAGGCTCTGATGCCTGGTTCCTCTGGTCATCACTCCCAACCACTGTGAGGGACTCCTTGGAGGTTAAGCTGATCCTAGAGTGCCACCAGCCTTGACAGATGCCTCGGCCGCAGACCCTATCCTCAGGGCCTCGGTCCTCAGTGCCCTCAGCCCTGAGCGCCGGGCCGCAGCGTCCCTGAGATTCTCATTGAGCCCGCACTCCATGTCCCGGAGGATCCCTGACTTCTCCTTCGACCTAGATTCGGATTGGGAGACCAAGGGCAACAAGTCCCCATATACCTGCCATCACTGCAATGTGCCTTCATGTGAGGGTCCTCCTCTGACTCTGTGGCGGAGTACCTTGAGATCCTGCAATACGAGCTTCCCACCCCCCCCCCCCCCCCCCCCAATCCTGGAATGGCTGCTCCTCCGCATGTGGGAGACCCCCGCATCGGTGCCCATAGTTAGCAAGCAGCAGGACTCTATGTACCAGGTCTTCTAGAATCCTGGCTTCCAAAACACCCAACTGCCTCACAATTCCATGGTGGTGGAGTTGGCTATGCAGATGCTCAAGAGCCAGGGGACTCGCTCCTCTGTGCCCCCAGGCAGGGAGGCCCACGCCATAGAACCATGGGCAGAAAGTGCTTCCAGGGCTCGATGCTTATTGGCAAGATCCAGGCTTACCAGTTATACGAGTACATGGGCATGTACTTCGTGACCTAGCGAAGGAGCTCGCTGGGTTCTTGGCTGGTGTCTCGGAGGAGCTCCTCTAGCAGTTCCGGACTCTAGCCTGGGCAGTCAGGGAGTGCTCCAAGTTTCACTCGAGCAGCCTACGATGGCTTAGAGTTAGCGGCTAGAGTAGCTGTGGCGAGCATCAGTGCTTGGCATCAGGCTTGGCTATAGTCCTCTGACCTGGAGCAGTGGGTTCAGGATAAATTGGTTGACATCCCTTACTGTGGAGAAAACCTCTTTGGCAAACCCGTGACAGACAAGGCCACCGAGCTTGAATCTGAGTTCCTGACTAGGACCAGGCTCTTCAAGAAAACCACTGGCCCTTGCCGAAGGAAGGCTTCAGGTAGAAAGCCCTGATACCCGAAGAAGAGGAAAGCTTATGGAAACTATCCTCAATACCAGGCCTTCCCAGCTTGCCAACAGGCCAAGGGACAAGAGCATGACCCCCCCCCCCCAACCCCATCCATTCCCCTGGCGTAACCTGGAGGGGGCTTTTGACTCCTCTCTTTCCCCAGGAGGTACAGTCCCGCAACACACACTGGGGTGTCTGGTGATCTTTGCCCACAGGTGGCTCTCAATTACCACCAATGCATGGGTCCTTCGGGTGGTGAGAGAGGGTTACCTTTACCAGACACCCCCACTGTTCTTTTTGGGAGAGTCCCCCAGGACGTCCCTCCAGCAGGAACTCACAGACCTTCTAGAGGACCAGGCTGTGGAACCCATCCCAACCCACCTCAGGGGCACAGGGTTCTACTTCCTGGTACCAAAAAGGACCAGAGAGTTCTGCCCCATCCTCGACCTGTGGTGAGGGAAAAGTTCAAAATGCTCTCTTGGAACATTGCTGCTATACCTCCAGCAAGGAGACTAGCTATGCTCCTTGGACTTAAAGTATGCGTTTAGACACATCCTCATCAACCCCCCTACAAAGGCAGTGCCTCTACTTCATGGTCGGGGGGGGGACCACTCTATTAGTACAGGGTGCTACCCTTCGGCCAGGCCTCCACCCCAAGTGCCTTCATCAAGTGCCTGGCAGCGGTCACAGCCCACCTCGGGTTCCAGGGAGGTATTCATCTTCCCCTATCTGGCCGATTAGGCTTGTAAAGGGCAGCATAGCTGTTGAGGCCCATCGGGCAATGGCACACACTATCCTCCTGCTGGAGCACCTCTGCTTCATCATAAACTATCCAAAGTCCCATCTCCAGCCAACCCAGGACCTGGCATTCATAGAGTCTTGGCTGGACACTGTTCAAGCTAGGGCCTTTCTCCCTCTGGACAGGGACCTATGCCTCCAGGTGCTTTGCTGCAAGCACACAACACTGTCGCTCAGCATCGGCCCACCTCATACTCCGCCTACTGGGGCATGTGTCATCCACGGTGCATGTCACTCCAGATGCTCCCATGCAGACGGCCCAATGGGGGCCCTATGCTCGCAGTGGTCCCAGGCCCATGGGATGCTTGCAGGTCAGGGTGCTCATCACCTGTCCCCTGGCTCTCTCTCGACTGGTGGCAAAACATCCACTGTCTGCTGGCCAGGAAGCCCTTCCATTCCCCTGTACCCCAAAGGGTCCTAACTACGGATGCCTCCAAGCTGGGATGGGGAGCACATTGCAATGACCTCTGCATTCAGGGCAACTTGTCACCGAAGGAGAGTCTCCAGCTAATCGGTCTCCTGGAGCTCCAAGCTGTAGCCGTAGCCTTAGCCCTCCGGGCTTTTCACGACCACCTGCAGCACCAGGTGGTGCTGGTTCAAACTAACAACCAAGTGGCGATGTTCTGCATAAACAAGCAAGGGGGCATGGGTTCGGCCCTGCTCTACCAGGAATCGAAGAGCCTCTGCTTGTTTGCCAGCAGCAGCGGGATTCTCCTGCACGCAGTTTACCTCCTGGGCCAGGACAACACCCTGGCAGACCGGCCCAGCTGGGTCCTCCAGCTGCACGAGTGGAGATTGGGTCTCAGGGTGACCGGCCAGCTGTTCCAGCAGAGGGGGCTCCCAAGGATGGACCTTTTTGCCAGTCTGGCCAATGCACAACTGTCCTGCTTCTGTTTCTGGCAGCCGCACCCCTCCTGGGTGGCAGTGAATGCATTTCTGATCTCTTGGGCAGAGGGCCTCCTCTACACCTTCTTGCCCACACCACTGATCACAAAGAGCCTGTTCAATGTCCAATGCAACAGGGCCACAGTAATCCCGGTGGCCCCATGATGGGCCAGGCAGCCGTGGTTTCCCTTGCTCCTCTGCCTGGCCACTTCACTCCTGGGGTACCATCCAGGCCTACTGATACAGGAGGAGGGACTTCTCCTGCACCCCAATCTGGGGTCCCTGACACTCACGGCCTGGCCCCTTTCAATCTTTCTATTGAAGTGGAGGAGGTCCTCCTCGCTTCCTGCAAAATCTCCACCCGTCAGGCTTATGCTTTCAAGTGGCGGAGGTTCTCGGTCTGGTGTGCAGTGTGTTGGGTCAAGCCATGCTGCTGTGCCTATTTCACCTGTCCTAGGCAGGGCTGAAGTCTAACTCTGTAAGAGTGCACCACCATGAGGTCAAACACATCTCTGCTTAATCCCTCATGTCTCACTTCCTGATGGGGTGCCTCCTGTTGAGTCCACCTGCCGATGGCGGAATGGGACCTTTGACATTCTGCTCTCAAAGCTCACCATGCCACCCTTTGAGCCTCTCGGCTGTTGCCACCACAAGTATCTCTCCTGGAAGGTGGTGTTCCTTGTGTTGCTCACTTCTGCCCGCAGGGTCAGCGAGCTTCAGGCGTTGGTGGCATAACCATAATATACTAGGTTCTACAAGAACAGGGTTGTGCTCTGCACGCACCCAAAGTTTCTACCAGTGGTGGTATCTGTTTCACCTCAACCAGCAGGTGATGCTCCCCACCTTCTTCCCGCAGCCTCATGCCAGCAGGGGGGGGGGGTGCAGTTCTCCACACACTGGACTGTAAGCATACACTATCCTTCTATCTGAGGAGCACCACCGAGCCTCTCAACTTTGTTTCCTATGACTCGAGTTGGTTGGGAGCTGCGGTCTCCAAGCAGACCCTGTCCAACTGGGTTGCTGACTGAGCAGGCTGATCTTTTGCGGGGCATGGTGTCATGGCATACAGCATCTGGGCCATGGCAGCCTCTGTAGCGAACTTGCACTCCGTTCCCGTGTGGGAATTCAGCCAAGCTGCCACCTAGTCCTTGGTCCACACTTTTGCAGCTCACTACTGCCTGGAGAGAGAGTCCCGTCAGGATAGTGCCTTCGGCCAGTCAGTACTCCGTCATTTGTTTGGGTTATAAGCAACTTCTGCTCTCTGGCCTTTTGGTGTGTTCAGGCTATCGGAACATTGGCTCCACGCTAGCCACCTGGGCCGCTCGGGAGTCTGTTATCTCTCGACTCATTGCTGTTGCTCACGGTTCTTTCTTTTTCATGTTACCCATGAAACTTTTACAGGTTTTTCAGTAACCTGTAGCCAGGGAGTCCCATATGTGAGAACTGACTTTCTGCTTGTTCCCAGAGAAAGCGTAGTTGGTTCCTGTAACAGGTCTTCTCCAGTGACAGCAGAAATCAGTCCTCACAACCCTCCCTTCTCCCTATAGAGTTGCTTTTCTTTGGTGTATTGTGCTGTGATATCATACTGAGGCAAGATGGCACCCTTGGGTGGGAAGGGGACTATGCATGCGTGGTACGTCTCCCAAAGGCTTTCTTTGAAAGCTGGGGAGAGGTTACTGTGCGGGCTCTGTTGGCGCTGATGTCACCCATATGCAAGGACTGATTCCTGCTGTCCCCGGAGAACACATGTTACAGGTGAGTAACTACACTTTTTCCTCTTTCAGCAGTCTTTTAGTTCATGAATAGTAATTTTTCAGCTTCCACTTCAAAAAACCATAGAGAGCTCCTCTTCCACTTAACTGTATCCTAACAAAAGTTTGAAGTTCTAATAATAACTCTTGAGGCATTTTCTCCAAATTTTGCTGATACCATGACAGTCATGAACCTTATTTCTAAGCCAGGGAATGTAGAGTATGATCTTAGTCTCTCAAATTTACTGCTAATGCTCAGCGTAATACTTGCACTTTGCTAAAGAGAGCTTCCTTCTGGAGTTCGTAAGATGTAAGAGTTATGAGTGGTTTGTCAAGATGTGCTTGGAAATTCTTCTTTATCAAGCCTGTCACTGCCAGTACAATGGGAAAGATTTCTGTATCTTTTTGCCACATTGTTTTTGTCTCTGACTGCATTTCTCGGTACTTCATGATCTTCTGTCTGTTGACGCGATTCATAGAATAATCGCTTTGTACTGACACTTCTATTATCGGTGCCATTCTGGTATTCTTCTCCTTTACCACTATGTCAGGTTTCCTGGCATCCAGTTTCTTATCTGTCAGAATGGGAATGTCCCAGGTGATCATAACCTCTTCATTCTCTGTTGTTCTTTTAGGGCCATGATCCCAGTACTTTTCAGGGACAGTGATGTTGTAGTGTTTACAGAGTTTCCAGTGGAGGAGGCATGCTACTTTGTTGTGCCTTTCAGTATAGAAATTTTCCGCCATCAGAACTTCACAAGGTGAGTCACTCTTTCCAGCTCTTTCTTAAAAAATCAACATATTTCAGTCTTGCCATTTTTTTCAATACTTGCTATAAACCATCTCATTTGTAATCCCCTGTCATGGGCTGCAGCTATCAATCTTTCATCCTTTGGTTTCAGTTCACCTCACCTTAACCATTCACGTGTCAGTTCTTGATTGACAAAAGGTTCTTGGAGTAACACTCCTTATTTTCCACTCTGTGCATTTGACACTTGTTTTTCCTCACCTGCTGATCTAATTCTTTGAAGGGTTTTTTTCTCTTGTTTTGCAAATTAACTTCCTATCTCCAGGAACAAGCAGGAATGAGTCTTCACATATGGGTACGTCGGTACTGACGGAGCCTGCGCGGGAATGCTCCCCAGCTTCCCAAAAAGGAAAGCTTTTGGGAGCATCCCACAGTGCCTGCGCGCTGCCTTCCCGCCTTTCCTAACCGCCTCTCCCCAGTTCTTCTTTTCCGCGGAGCCAGCAGTTCGTGTTCCTGTCACCGCTGAAGAAGTTCTTTGTTTTATTTTATTTCTTTGGTCGCACGTCTGCCTTCCCCGATGTCGGACCAGTACCGCCGGTCTGTCTGTCTTTTTCTTATAAAAAAAAAAACATCATCATATTTTTCCCTCACTTAGTGTGTTTTTCCTCTTTTGGGCCTTAGGCCTCACGAAAAATTTTCCTCATGGAAAAACCAGCCTCCGTCGGTACCGACGTATCCATATGTGAAGACTTATTCCTGCTGTTCCCAGATATCACCTGTTACAGGTAAGTAACTGTGCTTTCCCATGCATGCCTATGGATTCTCACTCATTCCTTCTTAATCGTTGGAACGCTTATCATAATTTGACGATGGAGACAGATTCTGGACGTTTGCTTTCATATTTCAGTACTTTTTGCATATTTGGCCCTGATGCTGTCAAGTAAGCCTGGAGGCCTATGATAGTAGCTCTGAAGGTGTAATCAATCTCTATAAGTCCTAGCCCTCCATCTCTAGGAATGTATAGTCTTGCAATACCCTGATTCTTGTAAATTTATTTCATGAGCATGGAGGAGTTTTCTTGTTTGCACATCCAGTTTTTCAAGATCTTTATGAAACCAGTCCACAATCCCAAAGCTGTATGAGAGTACAGGAATTGCCAGCTGATTTATGGCTTATATTTTATTCTGTGATGTTAAAGCATTTTTCAATAACAAATTTTAATCTTCTGTAATATTCTTTACTGATCTCTTTCAATAGTTTCTGCTTGAGTGTCATTCCTTCCTCTATTCCATGCCTTTCTGTTCAAGGTCCTTGATGTCACAGCCCTCAACAAGGGAGATGGTTTTGCTCAAATTTTCTCTGAAAAAGATTGCCTTTGCACACTACTTGTCAAGGCCAAAAGTCATCCTGATGTCATCAGAAAAGCTCTGCTAACTGTTGGTCACTGAAACTGTAGACTTCAGATCATCTATAAATAGTAGATGGGAAGTTGCCTCTAGGCTGTTACCATCTTTAGGATTCAGGCTAAATCCATATCCCAAAGAGTTGATGAGAGCACTCATTGGATTAAGTGCCAAACAAAACAGAAGTGGTGACGGGGAATCTCCCTGAAATATTCCTTGCTGGATCTTAATGTTAGGAATGATGTACTGACCATCTTATCTCAGAGTGTGGTTTGCCACATTGTCATAGTAAACTGAATGTACTCTATCAAGCCAGGATTTATTTTATACCCGTCAAGGCAATGTATTATCTAAGAGTGTGGGACGCTGTCAAAAGTTTTCTTATGATCAATCCATGCTATTCTGAGATTTCTTAGCACTGATGGCCTTATTCAACATTAACTGGTCTTTGGTTCCATATGCTCCTCTCTTATTGCCCATTTGCTCTATCGTCATGATGTTATTGAGCTCAATGTGATTGTATATTCTGTCTGCATCTATCACAGTGAACAGCTTATAGATTTGTAGATAAACAGGTTATTGATCTATGAGGGTCTCCCTTTGGAAGGAGAAATGTTCTTCCTGTGGTAAGCCGTTGCGGAGTTCAATCTGGCTGCTCAAACAATTAATTTTTGCAGTTCGCAAAGTCTTTGTGGATGGAGTGATGTTAACTGTATGAGCCAAAAGTTGGTTATTCAATCTGGGCCAGGGCTCTTCCGGTTTGGGGCTCGTTTTGACCTGCTTTCCAACTCTTTCTTTGTTACATGTCATTCCATAGGTTTGATTTTTTTGTTGCTGTTGTTGTTTTCTAAATGCTCCTGTATGCAGGGTAACCATTCTGTTTCTTGATTGAGCTGTATAGGTCCTCATATAGCTTTTTCCAGAAGGTTTCGGTTTCACCTGTGGTTGGTGGTACTTTTATCAGATTAATGCTCTTTTCCAATTCCCTGTAGAATTGTTTTGGGTTCTCTCTAAATAGTTTTTTATATCTTTCTCTCCTGTTTCTTTATATTTTCGAAACCTTTGCGCTTCTGCTGCTAGTTTCAATTTATTGTTGGAAGATATAAATTTCAGGTCATCTTCTGTTAATGCAGCATGCTTCAGCTTGATGTCTTGGATCTTCCTTTTAATATCTTTGATCTCAATCCTTTTAGATACCCATATCAGGGATACCTCTGCATGCAATGATTGTATTTTTCCTTCAATGCGCTTATTCCAAGGAGAAAATGTTCTCTTTCTTCTGACCCTGCACTTTAGTTGGTAGTTTTCTTGCAGTGATAATAATAGCTGCACAATACTGTATTTGATTAATTTCGGTGATGGCAATAAATGGCCTCTTTATACTGGATATGGCATTGTTCATCTTAATTATCAGACTTAGGTGTTAAATTTAGCTTGGGTAATCTTTCACTTGCTGGGAACCCAGCATATTCATCTCTTTCCATGTGAACTAGGAGTTCTATCTTGAATTCCTCCACCTCTGAGTCTTTCTCCTCTGTTGCTTCTACTTCCTTTTCTTCTTCCTCTTCAGTTAATTTGTTGACTCTTCTTTTATTCAGCTCACTCTCGTGCAGTTCCAGATCTGTCAACTCCATCTCTCCCCCCGCGCCCCCCCCCAGCCTCTTTTTTTTCCTTTTTCTGTCTTCCTTTCTTCTTGTATCCTCACCTAGGTCCCCTCCTCCCTGTATTTCTTTGTCCAAGGAATCCCTCAGTTGCTTCAAGATGTTATCATTCACATACTACTTTTCTTTGATCTTTAAAATGAAAGATCTTAAATTTGCATCATTTGCTTTTTGCAGTTTTTCTAATGGCAATTTTCTTCTTTCTTCCAGCTTGTGGCAGCCTCTTTATATACCCTCTTGATTTAAATATAGGGTTTG
Organism: Ichthyophis bannanicus; assembly: GCA_033557465.1. Lineage (NCBI taxonomy): Eukaryota > Metazoa > Chordata > Amphibia > Gymnophiona > Ichthyophiidae > Ichthyophis > Ichthyophis bannanicus. The sequence goes on along the minus strand of CM066032.1, from coordinate 216,307,837 downwards.
TAGCATAAAAATAGCAGTACATTATCTCCTGTTTATCTGCAGAATTCCACTTAACTGTAGTTAACGTTTTCATTAATTTCTGTGGTTTAAGAAGATTATCTTCTGCCCCAGTAGGTTCATGAACAGGCTCACCATGGCCTTTATCTGTGGCAGGGATGTTATCTGCAGCACTTACACTATTGCAACCACCATCATTAGCCCTAGTGCGTAAGCTACAGGTGGGCACCTTTTTATCCTGGGCAAAGTGCGGCCAGTATGTATTCATCTCCAGGAACAAGCAGGAATGTAGTGTTCACATATGGGTACCATCGGTACCGATGGAGCCTGCTCGGGAACACTCCCCAGCGTCCAATAGGAAAGCTTTTGGGAGCATCCCACTATGCCTGCGTCGCTGCCTTTCCCGCCTTTCCAACTCTCCCTCTTCAGTTTTTTTTTTTGTTTTCTGTGGAGCCGACAGGCAGCAAACCTTGTCACCGCAGAAAATTTTCTTTTTGTGGTCGCGTCTGCCTTCACCGTCGACGCCTATACCGGTACCACTGGTCTTTTCTTCATTTTTCTACTTCTTTTCCTAAAAAGAAAAAAGAATTCTTCTTTTTTGGAGGGTCTGTCCCCTCTAGGTGCCAGGCGTCATTTTGGGCACTAGGCCCTCTTTTCTTCTAAAATGGAGAAACCATTTCTGCTACCGACACATATGACTGTTGTCTTAAATGTTTAGGTCCTGACCATTTACCATTGGAGTGTCTCCTCTGTAGAAAGATGACCAAGAGGGGCCTGCAGAACAGAGCTGCAAAACTCGGCACCCTCTTTGCTGCAGATGCGATGTCTGTTGCATCAACGTCTTCGAGGGCTTCATCTTCCTCCCATGGATCTCGGGTAACTAAACCCAGGTCTTCCAAGACCGGCCAGTTCTCAAAGGGTAGATCTCCTTCGAAGCATCGAGATGCTACTAGCGTTTGCCCTCGAGGAAAACATACCGGCTAAACAGCCCCGGCAGGAGGCTCCAGCCTTCAAAGTATTAAAGGGGCTCCAGGATGTTCCAAAAGCTTCCACATCAGGAGAACTCCTGGTGCCATGCTCCGGTGTCGTGGCCTGCTCCACTGGTACCAACATCCAGGCATTAGCAGGGGCTATGGATCAGCACATCCTGGCCATCGAACACAGTCTAGCGGCTCTTAGCAGCATCGGTACTGCTAAGACCGCTTCAGACGGTTCCACAGTCATCGGTACCAACTGCACCTGCTTTAACCGATGTGCTTCCCCCTCCCCCCCATGCCGGCTCTTGAATCAGTATCTGGTATCAAGGGCCGGATATCGAGACAGTCCGATGCCGACTTTGATCGATACCAGTGTCAAGCAATGCAAGAGCACCCGGCGTGGAGAAACTTCGAGTCCTCAGATCCCGATGACTCTGAAGACTCCGCCGGTACCGGGGTGGTTCTACCAGAGGATCACTCTCCTTCTCAGCGTAGGATGTCTCCTCCAGAGGACATGTCTTTTCAGGATTTTATACGTGATGTAGCCCAAGGACTTTCAATCACGGTGACCCCTGAGAAGGAACCGAGAGCAGAAGAATTAGAAATTCTTCAGTACCCGGCAGCTCCTAAAGAAGCAGCTACTCTTCCCATTCATCAAATCCTGCATGACCTCATGTTTAAAGATGTGCGAAGCTCCTTTAATGGTGTCCCCACACTCTCGAAGACTTGATACCTTGTACCAAGTTCCACAATGTCCTGGTTTTCAGAAGACACAATTACCACACCATTCAATGGTAGTGGAATCGGCGATGCGTAGGATCAAGAGTGCTAAAATGCATTCTTCCAATCCTCCAGGCCGTGAAGCGAGGACACTCGATGCCTTTGGATGTTGATGCTTTCAATCCTCGATGCTATCAGCCAGGATCAGCTCTTATATTCTCTACATGGGAATGTTTCTTAAGGAAGGTTACAAGGGATCTAGAGCTCATGGCTCCACTTCTCCCGGATGATAAAAGAACAGACTTCCTCACTCTGGTCAAACATGCCCAGAATTTGTCTAAGTTCATGAATCGTGCAACCTTTGATTGCTTTGAGTGCATCAGCAGAACCTCTACTATTTCCATCGGTGCATGTCGCATTGCCTGGCTTCAGGCATCAGATTTAGAACAATGGGTGCAAGATAAGCTGGAGAACATTCCTTGCACAGGAGAAAATCTCTTTGGCAAGGATTGGCAAGACAAAGCTAATCAGCTTGAGTCTGAAAATGCAACCTTGAAGAGATTATCAAGGGTTACAGCCAACCCAGCAAAGAAAAAGACAACTAAGAAACCCTTTTTCAACAAGAAAAATAAATTCCACCCATCTTACACTGTCCAGTTCATGCTCCCCAGAAGGGGCAACAACAGCCCAGACAGCAAAGGAAGGCACAAGTCCCCAGAGCTCAGCAGACTCGGCCTCCTCGGGAGCTTTGACTCCTTCCTAGAGAACTTGGTCATCCTGCTCCTGAAGGGTCCAGAACCTCTCACCATCCCCAGCAGACTTTCTTTTTGTCAGAAGACGGCAACAAATAACATCAGAAAGCTGGTCTCTTTCCATTGTACGAGAGGGATACAAACTCTATTTTCACAGTATGCCCCCTCCCACCATCACAAGACAGTTCAATTCTCAGGGCCCTTCCACCACTCTCTTGGAGCAACACTCGAGGAGCAATAGAGGAGGTACCCATATTCCAACAGGGCATGGGTTTCTACTCCCCCCCCCCCCCCCCTACTTCCACATTCCAAAGAAAACAGGGGGATACAGACCCATACTGGACCTCAGAGTTGAACAAGTATCTATTCCAAGGAAAATTCAAGATCTCCCTTGGAACACTTCTTCCTTACATTCAGAGTCAGGATTGGCTATGTTCTCTAGATCTAAAGGATGCATATTCTCATCCATACAGATCACAGGAGGTTTCTTTGATTCCTTTTTCAAGGAAGACATTACCAGTACAGGGTTCTTCCCTTCGGACTGGTGTGGTATCAGTATTCATGAGAACTCTGGGGATATTCGTCTTCCCCTACTTAGATGACTGGCTCATCCGGGCATCAACAGCTCCAGAAGCCAACTTCGCACTCTCCCGAACAGTGCAAATCCTGCAGTACCTGGGACTGGTCATAAACCTCCCCAAATCTCATCTCACCCCTTCTCAGTCTCTAGAGTTCATTGGGGCTCTCCTAGACACAGGGCAGTCAAAGGCTTTCCTGCCTCACCCACGTTGTTTTCGAATACTCCAGCTGGCATCTCAAGCAGCTCTGAAAACTCTGCTCGAGAAATGCTTCAGCTGCTGAGGCATATGGCATCCACTGTCCATGTGGTTCCCTATGCTTGCATTCACATGTGAGCAGCCCAGTGGATTCTATCCTCTGTGGACACAGGTATCAGGTCGCTTGACAGACAAAATTAGAAACTCAACGCGTCTCATTTCATCCCTACAATGGTGGCAATCGCTGGAAAACCTTCTCATAAGCTCTCCTTTCCAGCAGCCACTACACCATACCACCTTGACGACAAATGCGTCCAAGTTGGGCTGGGGGGCTCACTTGGACAACCTCTCCACTCAGGGTATCTGGACCCAGCAAGAGGCTTGTCTTCACATAAACCTCCTGGAACTCGGAGCCATCTTTTATGCTCTTCAAGTATTTCAGGTGCACCTCGGCTACAAGACAGTTCTGCTCCAGACCGACAATAAAGTAGCCATATTCTATGTGAATAAACAGGGTGAGACGGGGTCTCTACCATTAAGCCCAGAGCCGTAGAGCCTCGTTACATTCGCCAGAGATCTTCAAATCCACCTACTAGTGGTGTATCTTCCGGGCACGCAAAATCTCTTGGCAGACAAACTTAGTCGAGTATTGCTGCCACACGAGTGGTCTCTTCATCCGGAGCAAATTGCTCAAATATTTCAGATCTGGAAAACTCCAGATATAGACCTCTTTGCAAGTCCTCAGAATTCCAAGCTTCCCCGGTTCTATTCCAGATTTCCGGCTCAGAACTGTCAGGTGAGGGATGCCTTCCACCTCCACTGGGGTCAGGACTTCCTCTCTGCCTTCCCACCCATTCCCCTCATTCCCAAAACACTGTTCAAGCTTCAGAGAGACAGAGGCCATATAAGAACATAAGAGATGCCATACTGGGTCAGACCAAGGTCCATCAAGCCCAGTATCCTGTTTCCAACAGTGGCCAATCTAGGTCATACGTACCTAGCAGTTTCCCCAAAAGACACAGGTTCCGCAATGCTTGTACTGGGTTAAGCATTGATATCCTGGGTCCCTTCTTAATAATGGTTTATGGACATTTCCTCCAGGAACTTGTCCAAACCTTTTTTAAACCCAGCTACACTAACAGCCTTTACTACATCCTCCGGTAACAAATTCCAGAGTTTGATTACACGTTGAGTGAAAAAAATATTTTCTTTTATTAGTCTTAAATAGTTTACCCTGTAGCTTCATTGCATGTCCCCATGTCTTTCTATATTCTGATAACGTAAACAATCGATCTATGTTTACCCGATCTATGATCCTCATAGCCCCATACTGGCCATGACAAACGTGGTATCCTCTTCTTCTACGTCTCTCTCAAGCCAAACCTCTGGAGTTGTATGTGCTTCAGATTTTCTTTCCCAAGAGGACGGGATGCTATTGCACCCGAATCCTCAGTCTACACCTCAGGGCGTGGCTCCTGAGATCCTAGAATTCCAGGATATCAACCTTTCTCAACAGGTAAAGGATATCCTTTTGGCTTCAAGAAAATCTTCCACAAGATGGGCCTATGCCTTTAAGTGGAAAAGGTTCTCTATTTGGTGTTCAAAAAAGGAGCTTAATCCCTTTTCAATGCCAGTGGAGGCATTACTGGTGTATCTCCTCCATTTATCATCCTCTGGTCTTAAGACCAATTCAGTAAGAGTCCATCTAATGCCATTGCAGCTTTCCACTAACCTTTGGATGGACAACCTCTCAACCTCTTGTAGCAAGATTTACTCTTAAAACCTCCCATTAAGCCACCACCCGTGGCATGGGATTTGAATCTTGTCCTTGGGCAGCTCATGAAACTGCCCTTCGAACCCTTAGCCACTACATCTCTAAAGTTTCTTTCTTGGAAAGTTATCTTCCTAATTGCTCTCACTTCTGCAAGACGCGTCAGTGAGCTACAGGCTTTAGTGGCTGATCCTCCTTATACAAGATTCCACCATGATAAAGTAGTCCTTTGGACTCGCCCTCACTTTATGCCAAAGGTGGTTTTGCCTTTTCATTTAAACCAGTTGGTTTACCTTCCTGTATTCTTCCCTAGGCCTCATGCCTCCAATGCAGAAAGGAATCTGCACACTCTAGATTGTAAAAGAGCCTTGGCTTTTTGCCTTCAGAGAACTAAGCAACATAGAAAGTTTTCCCAGCTTTTTGTTGCCTTTGACTCTAGTCATCTTGGACTACCAGTTTCCAAGCAAACTTTAAATGGATTGCGAATTGTATATCCTTTGCATATGAGAGTAAGGGACTTTCTCTCGAAGGTCATGTCACAGCTCACAATGTGAGAGCAATGGCAGCCTCTGTGGCTAACCTTCGCTCTGTGTCCATTGACCACATTTGTAGAGCAGCCACTTGGGCTTCGGTGTACACCTTTGCAGCCCACTGCTGCTTAGACAAGGACTCCCTTCGGGATGCCTCTTTTGGCCAGGCTGTTCTCCAGCATCTCTTTCAGACTTAGAACAACTCCTACCCGCCGTCCCGGGTTTCGATGTCAGAGATCCATGGGAGGAAGCATGACCCACCTCAACCTGGGTTTCGCAGCTTCTGGGGTCATCCCCCTGGCATCTCTCAGCTGGGAGTCCCCATATGTGAAGACTACATTCCTGCTTGTTCCTGGAGATAGCATAGTTACTCACCTGTAACGGGTGATCTCTGGGAACAGCAGGAATTGAGTCTTAGCAATCTACCCGCCTCCCCTTGGAGTTGTCTTTCTCTTTCTTTCTCTCTCTTTCTCTCCTTTGTCTCAGCTATAAACTCAACTGAAGAGGGAGAGTTGGGAAGGCAGCGATGCAGGCGCAGTGGGATGCTCCCGAAAGCTTTCCTATTGGACACTGGGGAGCATTCCCGCCCAGGCTCTGTCGGTACCGATGATACCCATATGTGAAAACTTAATTCCTGCTGTTCCCAGAGATCACCTGTTACAGGTGAGTAACTACGCTTTTTTTCGTTCCTATCATACTTCAATTGTAGTGTCGCCTTGCTAAGATTTGGTATAGATGTTATAAAACGGAGTCACCATGTGAAGGAACTCCGCAAGACTTAAGGAGGGGACTTTGTTCTCTCTCCCTAAGAGATGCACATCAATTCAACAGCTGTTGCAAACCCCTTTGACCCCAGTAATCTTTTAGTTCATCAATGCTAATCTTTTCAGCTTCTACTTCAGCAATCCATAGGGAGCTCCTCTTCCACTTAACTGTATCCTAACAAAAAGGTTTGAAGTCCTAACAATAATTCCTTTGAGATTTATTCATCGTTCTTCTATTTCCACAAACGTTATGCATCCAGCTCGCTCCTATCTTGCTACAGTTAGTTTTTCTATAGTATGTGATCATTGCCTTTGAACCATCATGCCTGTATTTTTAATACTGAACCATATCGCCTGTAATTGCTGGATTCCAGATGGTCCCACCCCATGACAAACATTCTTGTATCTAATATTGCCCCTTCCCTTGTGGGCTCCATTACAAGTTGCGGAAATAGTTCTCAAATGCAGAAAATTCAGGGTCTCTCTAAAGAACCAAAAAATTAACAGCACAGGCCATAAAATATTATGCTTAGAAAATAAAATACAAATTTACATTAAGCAAAATATGCCAATGTGTTATAGTTGCTGCAGCAATTCAGAACCTTTGTCACAGATTTTTCCAGTTCTTCCTTTAGAATCTACTCTTGCTGCCACAGTCAACTGGGGACATTGCCGTAGAACTATGGACGCTGTGGACCTCTTTTTTTTCCCTTTTTTTTTTTTTTTTTTGAAAACTTTATTTAAACATAAGCCAGCATATACATAACTTTCGGTACAGGCAATCAATATATACAACACGCCCCCGCGGAGTGGATTCTTATCTCCGCGCGGGACATATCACAAACAGTCATGTATGCCAAACAGACCTCAGAACGCCCGTATTTTTCATTTAAATTGGTATATGGTTAATCTAAGGCGCCCACCCTAACCACCCCCCCCCCTACCCTCCCCCCACCTATTTGTATTTGTATTAGTCGTCGCACCCCCCAACCCCGCCGAGCTCAGTAACCTATATTTACTATTTCGTTCCGGCAGCGGGAACTTAAGCTCTGTATGTAGGGTCCCCATATCAACATAAAGGTGGACCATCGTTTGACGGAACCCCGGGCCAGCCAACGCTCTGTCAGCATCAGTTGATGGAAACTATTGCGCCATTCCAAGAACGTAGGTGGGTGCTGATCTCTCCATCTATGGAGAATTGGACCTTTCCCCACCAGACAGGCCTTTCGCACCAATAACCTCTCCCATCTCCCCCCCGGTAAGGTCGGGTGCAGTTGATCAAGGGCAACCAGGGTACTGGTCCACGGGAACCTTTGCTGTAACAACCCCGTAAGGTATCTGCGTATACGGGACCAGTAGGGGAGGATGCGCCTGCACTGCCACCACATATGAGTTAGGGTGGCTAAAGGTATGGAACATCTCGGACAAGACCCGTCGTGCGTAAGGTGACTCCGCAACGCTCTCCGAGGCGAAAAATGCACGCGTGTCAGGGCCTTATATTGAACCTCCCTCCACCGCGCTCCCCCCACCAATGCTGTAATCCGTCCCCACCGCCGCACAAATAGTACCGGGCTGCACCACCCTCCCCAGTTCCTCCGCCCATGCTGTCTCCACTCTCTCATAATCCGGTCTCACCCCAAAGCACTCCAGCCGAGATTTCAGTCCCCTTATTGTTGGTGGGGGCATCTCCGCCAATGTCAAAAAATTCCAGGAGCTGCGCCGATCTATCTACCCCCAGTTCCTCCTCTTTCGGCAGCTTCGCCACATAGTGAGAGAGTTGGATATAGGCAAAATAATGTGTGTGGGGTAAACGAAACTCCTCCCGAAGTTCGGCAAACGACTTACATCTGCCAGAAAGGTCTACAACATGTCCTATATATCGTAAGCCCTGCCGATGCCATAACTGAAACGCTTTGGAATCAGATCCCGGCAAGAAATGTACGTTGCCACGAATGGGGAGCCAGCTAGTCACCTGCCAATTCCTTTGCCAAAAGCTATTTAGTTGTCGCCAAGTACGACGCAGCGCGGTGATCATAATATTGCGCTTTAACCGCATTGGTAGTTGCGCACTGTCCACATGCAGGACTCCCACCAGTGAGAGGGGGGCCACATAAGCCGCTTCTAACGCCCGCGGCGTATATACGTTGGTGTCGCCCAGCCAATCCCCAAGGTGACGGGCTTGGCACGCCAAGGCATAGAGCCTGATATCTGGGAGTCCTAAGCCTCCCCTACTCCATGCGCCTTTCATACGGGTTATTGGGATCCGGGCTCTAGCTCCCTTCCACAGGAACCGTTGAATTTCCTTGTCTAATCTAAGCAAATCTCGCCGCAATAGCCACACCGGGAGAGTTTGCAGCCAATACAGTATACGAGGCAACACCACCATTTTAAATGCTGCGATTCTCCCCAGCAGTGATAAAGGTAGCGGATTCCACGCCCTTACTTGAGTCCGTACGCCAGACAAAACTCTCTCGAAGTTCGTGTGATAAAGATCTTGTGGCACCCTCGTTTAAAACAACACCTAGGTATTTGAGTGTCCGCTCCGCCCATTTCAAAGGGAACCTCTCCGCCCCCCATAGCCCTCGTAGCTGCCCCGAGACGTCCAAGGCCTCCGATTTTTCTTCATTAATCCGTAGACCCGCAAAACTACCAAATAATCGAAATTCCGCTAACAATCTAGGCAAAGAGTCCCGTGGAGCAAGGAGGTGTACCAACATGTCATCGGCAAAGGCCGCCACCTTAAACCCTTGCTGTCCAATCTCTATACCACGAATTTGTGGGTCAAGTTCTATGCGCCTTAGTAGGGGATCTAGGGATAGAACAAACAAGAGAGGAGATAATGGACAGCCCTGCCTAGTACCCCTGTACAGGGGAAAGGGATCCGATAAAACCCCATTGCAGAGTATCCTAGCCGTCGGTGTATCGTAGAGGCTCTGAACCATGTCGCAAAAGGCCTGTCCCAGGCCATACCGCGGTAACAGGTGTTGCAAATACCTCCAATTGACCCGATCAAATGCTTTTTCGGCATCAAAACTCACCAGCAGAGATTGAAGCCGATGAGCATGTACCCATTCTAACGAAGTTAAAATTCTGCGAATATTGCGGACTGCATAACGACCTCGCACAAAGCCCACTTGTGAAACATGAACAATATCCTCCAGTAGTCCCGCGAGCCGTTCCGCTAAAATCTTGGCCATCAGTTTCCTGTCGAAATTAAGCAGGGAGATCGGCCTGTATGAAGCCGCCTGCAGCGGGTCCTTGCCCGGTTTAGGTATTAACGTAATATATGCCTGATTTTCCCCCCATCGTCCCCCCCTACCCTCTATTCTTTGCCGGTAAGTATCCACTAGCAGAGGACTGACCCAGTTCGATAATAATTTATAAAATTCTGCCCCGTAGCCATCGGGTCCCGGCGTCTTATAGCAGTGAGCTTTCCTAATCACCTGCTGCACCTCCTCCAGGGTTATCGGACGCCCCAACAGAGCCCGTTGCTCATCAGTTGCCGTAGGGAGCCGCAGCTCCCGAAGGTAATTTTCCATTATAGTGGGGTCAGTCCCCTCCGCTGAGTATAATTTCTGAAAGAAACCCCTAAAGATCTCGCTTATCCCATCTCTCTTCCGCAGTAGATTTCCTCGCTCATCCCGGAGTGCCGCTACCCCCCGCCCACCCCTCTGACCCTTTAAACAACGTCCCAACAATTTCCCCGCTTTGTCTCCAAAGCAATGTAAGCGATATTTGTAGTACATGATCGATTTCTTGGCTCTCTGATGTAGCAATTCATTTAAGGCGACCTGTAACTCCCATAATCGCTTTCTGTTAGACACAGTAGGGGCGCGACCACTCAGTACTCTCATCTGTGATACCTGCTGTTCTAGCCGAATAATTTGTTCCGCCCGCAATCTCCGCTTCCGAGCCGCAAAGCCGATAATATCCCCACGCAGCACCACTTTGGCAGTCTCCCAAACCAGCTCCGGATCATCCCTATGGGCCTGGTGGTTCGATTCGAAATCACACCAGCGCTGACTCAGAAACTGCCGAAAGTGGTTATCATGATACAGCTCAATGGGGAACCGCCATATGCGAGATGTTCCAGACCCGCTCCCCCATTGCAGCTCCAGCCAAACCATAGCATGGTCGGAGATTTCTAAAGGTCCTATTTGCGCCTCATCCACTTGTGCAAAGGTAGTAGTGGAAAGCAGAAGGTAATCTAATCTCGCGCTAGTCCCATGTGCTCGCGAGATATGTGTAAACTCTTTTTCAGACGGGTGCGTCAGTCTCCAGGGATCTACCAAGTTTAAGCGCGCTCGGAAGCGTTGCAGCAGTTGAGATCGCAGCACCCTATCTCTCGTCGTCTGAACTGCAGAGGTGTCAAAACTAACGTCTAAGACACCATTAAAATCCCCCCCTATAAGCATGGGCACATCTGGCAGTTGTTCAATTTTAGCTGCAATGCCGTTAAGAAAATCTCGATCTAATATAGTAGGGCCATAAACATCCCCCAGTATGATCTCCCGGTCTTCTAGTAGTCCATGCAATAGTAAAAATTTCCCGTTGGGATCGGCCCATTGACGACGCAGTGTAAAGCGAACCCGTTTATGAATGAGTATAACCACCCCTCCTTTCTTCCCCAGTGCAGGCGCACCCCACGTCTGACCCACCCAGTCCCGACACAATTTAGCATGTTCTTCGACCGTCTGATGGGTCTCTTGCAATAGCGCAATATCACATTGCTGTCGAGCCAATGCCTTGAGCACCTTATAGCGCTTAATTGGGTTCCCCAGCCCGCAAACATTCCAAGTGATAACTCTCAGAGGGTTCCCATCTGTCGATGCCCTCGCTGCCGGCCCTTCGTGCACAGGGAGACCCTCCCAGCCTGGGGTCTCCCCAAATATCCACGGAAATAATTGGTATGAACTCTTTGCAGAGATTGTAAGGTGCGACGACTTCCCTCCCTGGCCCCCCCCCCCAACTTCCCCCCTACCCCGTATCCCCATAACTCTCCCCCTAACTTCCCCCCCAACCCAAGGTTCCCTCCCACTATCCCTATTCACTACCTTCTATCTACCGGGCTCTCTCCTCTGACCCCCTCCTAGAAAGCCCTCCCGAGACCCCTCTAAGCCCATCCCCCGTTCCCCCCCCCCCGCTCCGCCGGCCCCGGCCTACCGCCAGCATTCCCATCTTCAATACCCCTCAATTATAAGTGTGGGCCCCTCCCTACCTTCTTTAGGCCCCCCCCCCTCCTTTGCCAGCCAGAGTTCCGCGCCAGAGTAATTCCGCCGCCAAGGCCCGTCCACCCAAGTGTTCCGCGCCAAACAATGAAATCGGAATCCCTCCCCCTCAGGGTCCTCCACCCCCATTCCCCCATCGCGGCCTACCGCTAGCGGAAGCCACCAGATGAAGGGGACTCCCCTCTCTCCCCATTATTGTATAGCCCATAACTAAAGACCTGTTTAATCGAAATTAGCATAATTCGGTTTGTAACATCATAAACCACATGCACTTAACGCTTTACCACACTAGGTAGTATACCAAATCACCTTACATACAGTAAAAGTCATAATAAAAGGCAATCAACAATAACTCTCAGGGGGGATATAACGGACTGGGTACCTTAGCATCTTAGTGATTGATCCAAATTTGCCAAGTGAAAGGTGAAGAGGACAGTAGCCTGTGCCTGCTTCTCAGGAGCAACTAACGGGATAGCCTGACAGTTATGCAAGCCGCCTTACACTTAAAAATAAAATAAAATGGCTGCTAGTAGTGCCCATCCGGGGTTTAGCTTTTGAGGGAGGGAGTTGATGCAGTAGGTAAGTGGGTCAGGGTCTTTGTGGGAGAGGCATATTTATATGCAGAAGCGCCCGAGGCATTGTACTAAGCATGGGCCAGATATATCTAATATACAAATGACCAACTGGGCCCACCTGATGAGAGAGCAAACTCACACCCTACAATAAAGTTTGGTAGAGTCTGTGCCATACACTTTCCCTTCTCCCAATCTCCGGGAACCAACGTATTTGGAAAGGAGCCCCAGCAGGGAGTAAATCTTACCGGGTTGTGTAACGGATGTCTGCGGGAGCCTTACGGGCGCACTGTTAGCTACTTTACGCTAATCTAGCGAAAGTAAAGAGTGGCAGGGGAGGCACAGATCTTTATCCAAACTGCCACCATCACCCTGGCCCCCTCCCTTCAACTATTAGGCCGTACCTATCTGGCTGTGATGTCTTTGCAACTTCCCGGGCCCGGGTGGAGGAGCCCCCTGCCTCTCAAGGAAGAAGGAAAGACATTCTCCCATCCTCTCCCAAGGGCCCTATCTGTTTCTCTTCCAACGGCAACAGCTGGCCCATTCGAGGGAGACCCACCTCTTCCGGAACAGGCCGATTCGTCCCTCCGTAACAGGCCACCCGTCACCACGTTGGATCATTCCTGCCCCGTGAGTTACTAGCCAAAAAGATAGGACCAAGTGCACTATGACAGACTGAGCACGGGGAGAGCAAGACAAGGCTCTTGGCAATTAAATATAATGTTACCATAAAAGGGAAACACTTTGCTACTGTTACTATAAGTAGAGGACACAAAGTGACTAGGCCTCAGCAAGCACTCCCAGGCCAATTGTTACATTGTCTTTCAGTTCGGATACTTTCCAACAGAAGGGCCGAGCACAGGAAAATGCTAAAGCAGAATAGATCATGAGGTGCGAGTCTCTGCCACTGCCGTTTTGTGCAGATAGAGCCGGTTCACGTATTCTTCTGCTGCAGAGGCTGAATCGAAGGTACGGTGCGCTCCTTCACTAAGCACGTGGAGTCTAGCGGGGTACTGCACGGAGAACCGAATGCCGGCATCGATCAGCTTTTCACAAAGGGGGGCATATTCTTTCCTTTTCCGGCTTAGGGCAACTGAGTAATCTTGAGTTATGCGAAGTTTGGTATTATTAAACACCACCTCCCCTTTTTGCCGTGCTGCCTTTTAGGATCAGCTCCTTCTGCGGGTAGTGGAGGAATTTTGCCAACACTATTCTGGGGCGGGAGTCTCGATTTTTGACACCGACTCGGTGTACTCTTTCTATATGAAGTTTACCTCCCAATGTGCTTTCCTCCACTATCTGCTGGATCAAGGCCTCCAAGTAGCCTCGCAGGTCTCTATCCAATGTAGATTCTGGGATCCCCAGAAAGCGCAGGTTATTGCGCCGAGACCTGTTTTCCAGGTCCTCCAGTTTTGCTTCATGTTGGGATAGTTGAGCCCGCATGCCCTCCACCTCCGTCATCAGTGTCTCTACCTTTTCCTCTGCTCGCCCCACACGTTCTTCGGCTTCTTGCTGTCGCTGACTCAGCGTGTCGAATGCCGACTTCAGCCCATCTATTTTCTCATGGAGGGCTTCAAATTGAGGCATTAGAGCAGTCTTTATAGCCGCGGACATCTCGTCGAGTGAGGCAGGAGACTTCGGCGACTGCGGCGATGCCGGCCCCTGGGCTAAGTCAGCCATCTTAGTTGAGCCAGTCCCCCTCTCCCGATCTCTCCGCAGGGATTTTACCGCAGTGGCCATGCGATCAGATTTCCAACTTGTGGTATTTAACTCTGCTGGCAAGCTGGTACAGATATTTGCGTTGTCGGCGGACTCTGGCACTAGTAAACGGCTCTAAATCGCCGGTAGCGTCGGAGGGTTCAGGAGCGAGCTCAGGATGCGACCTCTATGGTGTGCGCATCACGTGGTCTCTCTTTTTTTCCCTTTAAGTACCCCAGTTCTTGAATGCACTGGAAGTGGGCGAAATGTCAGGCTCGCTTAATTTCTCTGGTCTCAAATGTATGCTTACAGTTCTAAATCTAGTAGTGAAGTTATGGTATTGACCCCATTGAATATAGCACATCTGTTACCACAGATTACTACATATGGGGATAATAAATAAACAACCTGTTATCCCCCATTTGCTTAGCTATGTACATATTTCATTGTGTGATCATGATAACATTTATTGTGGTTACATTAGCACTTATTCTGTGTATTTTTTGCCTGTGGTAATGTATTACCTAGGGTAATTTTATATTAAAATATATATAAAACCCCCCTGCACGTTAGCACATAAGCTCCTAACTGTGGAATAGTTCTTGTCAATTTTCATAAGAATTACCATAATCTCCAGGAACAAGCAGGAATGTAGTCTTCACATATGGGTATTGTCGGCACCGACAGAGCCTGCGTGGGAACGCTCCCCAGCGTCCAATAGGAAAGCTTTTGGGAGCATCCTGCAGCACCTGCGTGCTGCCTTCCCACCTTTGCAACTGTCCCTCTCCAGTTCTTCATTATCTCCAGGAACAAGCAGGAATGAGTCTTCACATATGGGTACGTCGGTACCGACAGAGCCTGCGTGGGAACGCTCCCCAGCGTCCAATCAGAAAGCTTTTGGGAGCATCCCACAGCGCCTGCGTGCTGCCTTTTCCGCCTTTCCAATTCTCTCTCCTCAGTTCTTTTTCCGCGGAGCCAGCAGGTCGTGTTCCTGTCACCGCAGAAGAATTTCCTTATTTTTTCTTTTCTGTACGCGTCTGCCTTCCTCGACGCTGTACCGGTACCGCCGGTTCTTATTCTTTTCTTCAAAAAAAAAAAAAAAAAAAAAAAGACCTTCTATTTTTTCTTCAGGTGTACTTCAGTTTTGGGCCTTAGGCCCAAAACCTTCTTCCTGAAATATGGAAAAACCTGCCTCGGGTTTTAAGAAGTGCACAAAATGTGGCGGTACTATATCCGTCACCGACACCCATGACTGGTGTCTCAAATGTTTAGGCCCTGACCATTCCATTAAAGATTGTGTGTCCTGTTCCATGATGTCTAAGAGAGGTCGACAGAACCGAGCTGCCAAGCTCAGTACCCTGTTTCCCTCTGATGCGGCTTCGGTGGCATTGACGTCTTTCAGGGCTGCTTCTTCCTCACATGGATCTCAGGTAACTAAACATAAATCCAGCCGGTCCTCGAAGGGCAAATCTCCTTCTAAGCATCGAGATGCCTCTGGCCCTGCCCTTGAGGATTCTGCACCAGCAAAATTACCCCGGCGGGAGGTTTCAGCTTCTAAAGCATCATCATTGGGGTTCCAGGACGTTCTAGATGGCGTGGCCTCAACAGATCTCCTGGTGCCATGCTGTGGGGTACTGGTGGCCTCCGCCGGTACCGACTTCCAGGCATTGGCAGCGTCGATGGATCAGATGATTCTGTCCATGGAACACAGTCTGGCGGTTTTCCTTGTGGCATCGACGCCCGTGGTACCGCAACAGACTACTCCGCAGGTACCGGCTCCGGTATCACCATCGGTACTGATTCCGGTACCGGTGGCATCGGCATCGGTGCCAGCCATGCCGGTACCCTGCCCTCTGCAGCCCTCCGGTACCGAAAATTCCCGATACTGACCCCGGTCGGTACGGGTATCGGGCTTTGCAAGAGCATCCCGACAGTCGATACTTCGATTCCTCTGACTCTGAGGATTCTGAAGAGTCTGTCGATGCAGCGATGCTTCTTCCACAGGAGGAGGCCTCTCCTAAACGAAGGATGTCTCCTCCAGAGGACTTGTCTTTTCAGGACTTTATCAGAGAGGTGGCTCGGGGCCTCTCTATTACAGTAGCCCCAGAGTCAGAGCCTAGAGCTAAGGAGTTAGATATTCTACAATATCCTAAAACTCCTAAAGAGGCAGCTACCTTGCCTATTCATGAGATTCTGTATGATCTCATGTTAAGGATGTGGGAAGCACCTCTAACCACCTCTCCTCATTCTTGCAGATTGGACACCATGTATCGTGTCCCTCCTTGTCCTGGTTTCCATAAAACTCAGCTTCCTCACCACTCTATTGTGGTTGAGTCTGCAATGAGAAAGATTAGAAGTGCCAAGAGACAAGCCTCTAATCCCCCAGGACGTGAATGTAGAACCCTGGATGCTTTTGGTAGAAGAGTCTTCCAAGCTTCCATGCTTGCTGCGAGAATTAATTCTTATAGTCTCTACATGGGAATGTTCTTAAAAGAAGTCACTGACCATTTGCAGACTTTAAGTCCTTTTATGTCTGACAATAAAAGGCAAGAATTTCTCTCTGGGCTCAAACATGCCCAGGATATCTCCAAATTCTCCAAATGTGCAGCTTTCGACTCCTTTGAATGCGTAAGCAGAGCCTCAGCTATAACTATAGGTGCATGTAGGATTGCTTGGCTTCAAGCATCTGAATTGGAGACCTGGGTCCAAGATGAATTGGGAAATATCCCTTGTACAGGTGAAAATCTGTTTGGTCTTTGCTTGCCAATCCTTACCTATCAGATGGATGCTGAAAATTCTGCTTTGGATAGACTATCTAAATCTACAGCTGCTCCTGCTAAGAAAAGGTTGTTCAAGAAAACACCTTTTTCTAAAAAGGGAAGATCCTATCCTGCTTATAGTCAGAGAGCATCTTCTACAGCTCAGTTCCCTTCTAAATGTCAGCAATCCTCCAAACAGACCAAGGTCAAGGCTGCGAGGCCTGCTCCAGCCCAGCAGTCTCAGCCCCCTCAGGGCCTTTGACTTTCTGCTAGAGAACTTAGCCTTCCTGGCTCTAGAAGGACCAGAGCCCTCCACCATTCCAGGAAGGTTATGTCACTTTGCTCCCAGATGGGGATAAATCACAGCAGAGCATTGGACACTCCATCATAAGAGAGGGGTACAAACTTCATTTTTCCAGCTTGCCCCCTCTCACAAGAGTGCACCAGTTCAATTCTCCAACCTCCCTCCTCAGCCTATTAGAGCAGGAGGTTGCCACTCTTCTAGCCCAAGGGACAATAGAGGAAGTGCCTTCTCAACAACAAGGCACAGGGTTCTACTCCCCCTATTTTCTTATCCCAAAGAAAATAGGGGGCTTCAGACCCATTTTAAATCTCAGAGAGTTGAACAGATTCCTAGTCAAGGAAAAATTCAAGATGGTTTCTTTAGGAACTCTGCTGCCATACCTTCAGAGTCAGGATTGGCTTTGTTCTCTAGATCTCAAGGATGTGTACACTCATGTTCTCATCCATCCAACTCACAGAAGGTTCCTTTTCCAGGAGAAGCACTATCAATACAGAGTGCTCCCCTTTGGCCTGGCCTCTGCACCAAGGGTGTTCACGAAATGCATGGCAGTGGTTGCTGCTTTTCTGCGCACCCTGGGAATATTTGTCTTCCCCTATCTGGACGACTGGCTCATTCGAGCTCCCACTCAATCAGAGGCCAAGACTGCTCTAACCTGCACAATGCGTATCCTTCAATACTTAGGGCTGGTAATAAACATCCCAAAATCCAATTTGATCCCTACTCAGTCCCTGGAGTTTATAGGGGCATTGCTGGATACCACAAAGGCAAGGGCCTTTCTTCCCCAGGCCCACTGCCTTCGCTTGATGCAGTTAGCTTCTCAAGCAGAGTTGAAACCCCTACTAACTGCTCGAGAGATGTTACAGTTGCTAGGCCATATGGCTTCCACCGTTCATGTGGTACCATATGCTCGCCTTCAAATGAGAGCAGCTCAGTGGACTTTATCTACCCAATGGACCCAGGCATTAGGCTGCCTGTCAGACAAAATAGCAAACACAAGTCGCCTCATTTTGTCCCTCCAATGGTGGAAGTCCCCTCAAAACCTCTTGCTGGGGTGTCCTTTTCAACAGCCTCTACCCCAGGCAACTCTTACAACAGATGCTTCTCCAATGGGCTGGGGAGCTCATCTTCAGGACCTCTCCACCCTGGGCATCTGGTCCCCACAGGAGACTTGTCTCCACATCAATCTTTTGGAACTCAGAGCAATCTTCCTTGCTCTACGAGTTTTCCACACCCTGCTCAGCCACAAGACAGTCCTTGTCCACACGGACAATCGGGTAGCCATGTCTACCTAAACAAGCAGGGGGGAACTGGCTCTCTGTCGCTTTGCAACGAAGCTCTGCGACTATGGGCCCTCGCCAGAGAGCATCACATTCATCTTCTGGCAGTCTATCTTCCAGGGGTTCAAAACTCTTGGGCAGACAGACTCAGTCGAGTTCTGCTTCCACACGAGTGGTCCCTACATATGGACCAGGTTAAAAAAAATTTTCAAATTTGGGGAACCCCGGACATAGACCTCTTTGCAAGTCCGTGGAATGCCAAACTTCCCCGGTTCTGTTCCAGAACTCCGGCTCAGGGGGCTCAGGCAAGGGATGCTTTCCTCCTTCACTGAGGTCAAGACTTCCTGTATGCTTTTCCACCCATTCCCCTAATTCCCAAAACCCTATTCAAGCTTCAGAGAGACAGAGGCCACATGATTCTCATAGCTCCACATTGGCCACGGCAAGTGTGGTACCCTCTGCTTCTACATCTCTCTCAAGCTCCCTCCTTAGAGTTAGGGTCTGCTCCAGACCTCCTCTCTCAAGAGGATGGAAAATTGTGGCATCCCAATCCCCATTCTCTGCATCTCAGGGCTTGGTTGCTGAAGGCCTAGATCTCCAGGATCTTCCTCTTTCTCAACAAGTGAAAGATGTTCTTCATGCTTCCAGAAAACCTTCCATTAGACGTTCTTACGTCTTCAAGTGGAAACGGTTTACCATCTGGTGTTCTGGAAGGGGTCTTAACCCCCAGTCAATACCTCTGGAATCGTTACTGGAGTATCTCCTGCATCTGTCTAATGCAGGCCTTAAGACAAATTCAGTAAGAGTCCATCTGAGTGCTATTGCAGCTTCACTCAAGCCTCTAAATGGACAATCTGTTTCCTCTCATCCCCTTGTAGCAAGGTTCAGGAGAGGCCTCCTTTTAACAAAGCCTCCCATTAGACCACCACCGGTGGCATGGGACTTAAATTTGGTTCTTGGTCAGCTTATGAAGCTGCCTTTTAAACCTTTAGCTACTACCTCCTTGAAATACCTTTCATGGAAGGTTATCTTTCTCATTGCAATCACATCAGCACGCCGCATCAGTGAATTGCAAGCACTAGTAGCTAATTCACCTTATACAAGGTTCCATCATGACAAGGTGGTCCTTAGGACTAATCCACACTTTATGCCTAAGGTGGTCTTGCCTTTTCACCTCAACCAAGAGGTCTACCTACCTGTCTTTTTTTTTTTTCCAGGGCCTCATGCATCAAGTGCAGAGAGGAATCTTCATACCCTGGACTGTAAAAGAGCTCTGGCTTTTTACTTACAGAGGACACAGCAACATAGAAAGTCTTCCCAACTCTTTGTTGCTTTTGATCCTTCTCATTTGGGACAACCAGTCTCCAAGAGAACTCTTTCCAACTGGATTGCCCAATGTATTTCTTTCGCCTATCAGAGCAAGAACATTTCTCTGGAGGGCCATGTCACAGCTCACAATGTGAGAGCCATGGCAGCCTCAATGGCTTATCTGAACTGTGTCTATCGATGACATCTGTCGAGCAGCCACTTGGGCCTCAGTTCATACCTTCACAGCCCGTTACTGCTTAGACAAGGACTCCCGCTGGGATGCTAGTTTGGTCAGGCTGTTCTCAAACACCTGTTCCATGCTTAATCAACTCCTACCCACCATCCCTCATGGGATGCCAGAGATCCAGGTGGGGAAGTGCAGCCCTGTCCCAGGGACACAACTTCTGGGCTCTCTCCCTGGCATCAAAAGCTAGGGAGTCTCCATATGTGAAGACTGATTCCTGCTTGTTCCTGGAGATAGCATAGTTACTTACCTGTAACAGGTGATCTCTGGGACCAGCAGGAATAAGTCTTCACAACCCACCCACCTCCCCTGGGAGTTGTCTCTCTCTCTCTCTCTCTCTATCTCTCTTCCTCTCTTCCTTTCCCTCTCTCTCCCTCTTTGTCTCAGCTATAAAACTCAATTGAGGAGAGACAGTTGGAAAGGCGGGAAGGCAGCACGCAGGCGCTGTGGGATGCTCCCAAAAGCTTTCTGATTGGACGCTGGGGAGCGTTCCCGTGCAGGCTCTGTCGGTACCGACGTACCCATATGTGAAGACTTATTCCTGCTGTTCCCAGAGATCACCTGTTATAGGTAAGTAACTGTGCTTTCCGCGGAGCCGACAGGTGTCATATCCTGTCACCGCAGAAAAAATTTGTCTTTAATCTTTGTTTTTGTGGTCGCGTCTGCCTTCCTTCGCCATACCGGTACCGCCGGTTCTTTCTTTCTTTAAAAAAAATAAATAAATTATAGTTTCTGAGGTGTTTTACTCTGCCTATTCATGAGATTTATTTATTTTTATTTATTTATTTATTTAGAGTTCTTATATACCGTGCTTTTTAATATCAGTGCGGATTACAAACAACAAAATTTTGCATCAGAACAAAGATCTTTTGCTTACATTGTAACAGGATTGGAACATGGGACTGTAACAAGGGTAAGTATATACAAATCAACAACAGTGGTGGTTGTAACTATTTACAGTTTATATTGCAAGTTGGAATGGTAATGCAAGAAACAATGTTATCTATAATCGTCTAGAGCAGGGGTCACCAACCTGCGGCCCGCGGGCCGCATGCGGCCCACGAGGTCCCTTCGTGCGGCCCGCGAGGCTCTACCCCAGTTAACATTACGTGCGGCCCGCCAAGGATTCCCGCCATTGTATCCACGTGCTCGCAGCTCACCGACGACCACCTGCAAGCGTCCCTTCTCCTGTCAGTGTCATCTGTGAAGCCGGACTTTAAGCATTTGTCTGCTAGCATGAATCATCAGCCATCTCATTAAATTCAATAAAGGTGATCAGCCATTGTTTTCATAATTTTGCGTTTGTTGTTTTTTTTTTGCGGGGGCGGGGAGAAGGGGGTGCGGCCCGCGAGGCTCCCGGTAGTCAGCTGTGCGGCCCGCGGCCCTCTGGAGGTTGGTGACCCCAGGTCTAGAGTGTACTTGAGGGGTGGGTATGTTTTGTACATGATCTTATGCTAAGGATGTGGGAAACACCTTTAACCACATCTCCTCATTCTCGAAGACTCAATACCATGTATTGAGTTCCACCTTGTCCTGGCTTTCAAAAAACTCAATTACCACACCATTCAATGGTGGTGAAATCAGCCATGAGAAGGATGAAAAGTGCAAAGAGACATGCATCCAATCCTCCAGGTCGTGAATGTAGGACTCTCGATGCCTTTGGGCGTCGATGCTTCCATGCTCTCAGCTAGGATCAGTTCCCATATCTTGTATATGGGAATAGTCCTTAAAGAGGTCGCAGGAGACTTGGAGCTTATGAGCCCCCTCCTTCCTGATGACAGAAGGCAAGACTATCTTTAGTCAAACATGCTCAGGATGTTTCCAAGTTTGTAAATCATGCAGCCTTTGACTGTTTCGCGTGCTTAAGCAGAACCTCTGCTATTGCCATTGGTGCACGTCAAATTGCCTGGTTTCAGGCATCTGACTTGGAAATTTGGGTACAGGATAAATTAGGAAACATTCCTTGCACAGGAGAAAATGTCTTTGGCAAGAATTGGCAGGAGAAGGCTAATGAGAATAGATGCTGACAATATCACTTTAGATAGATTGTCCAAATCTACAGCCGATCCTGCAAGGAAAAAATCCTCTAGGAAACCATTTTTCAATAAGAAAAAGACGTTTTATCCTTCTATACCCAACAGGGACACCGTCCAGGTCAGACTGCCCAAAAGGGACAACAGCAACAACCTAGACAACAAAAGAAGCCAAAAGCTGCAAAACCTCAGCCAGCTCAGCAGGCCCAGACTCCTCAGGGGCTTTGACTCCTTTCTAGAGAACTTTGCCTTCCTGCCCCTGAACGGTCCAGAGCCCTCGGCCATCCCGGGCGGGTTGTGTCGTTTTGCCCACCAAATAACAGCAGAAAATTGGACTCTGTCTATTGTACGAGAGGAGTACAAGCTTCATTTTCACAGCATGCCCCCTCCTACAATTGTAAGACAATTCAATTCTCAGACCTCTCTCGACAGTCTCTTAGGTCAAGAAGTCACAATGCTCCTTGCTCAAAGAGCAATAGGGGAAGTAACCATTCCCCATCAGGGAACAGGGTTCTACTCCCCCTATTTCCTTATTCCAAAGAAAACAGGAGGACACAGACCCATTTTAGACCTCAGAGAATTGAACAAATATTTGTTCCGAGAGAAGTTCAAAATGGTCTCTCTAGGAACTCTGCTACCATACCTTCAAAGTCAGGATTGGCTTTGTTCTATATCTTTCAAGGATGCGTATACTCATATTCTCATCCATCCAAATCATGGGAGATTCCTCCGATTCCTGTTTCAAGGAAAGCACTACCAATACAAGGTTCTTCCCTTTGGCCTGGCTTCTGCGCCAAGAGTGTTCACAAAATGCATGGCTGTGGTAGCAGCATTTCTCCGCTCTCTGGGAATATTTGTTTTCCCTTACTTAGGCGACTGGCTCATTTGAGCCCCTACAGTGCCAGAAGCCAGCTCTGCTCTGTTTCGCACAATGCGAATCCTTCAGTATTTGGGACTGGTCATAAACCTCCCAAAATCCAATCTTGCTCCCACTCAGTCCCTAGAGTTCATAGGAGCTCATCTGGATACCAGACAGACAAGGGCTTTCCTTCCGCAGTCCCACTGTCTTCGCATAGTACAACTAGTTTCCCAAGCAGTGCTCAAACCTTTTCTCACTGCTCGGGAAATGCTACAATTGCTATGCCACATGGCATCCACCGTGCATGTGGTTCCTTATGCTCGCCTCCATATGCGAGCAGCCCAGTGGACTTTATCCACTCGGTGGACACAGGCCTCAGGCTGCCTGTCAGACAAAATAACAAACTTAAACCATCTTATTTTCGTCCCTCCAATGGTGGCAATCACCCAGAAACCTTCTGGTGGGGTCTCCTTTCCAGCAACCCCTTTCCCAAGCCACCCTA
This sequence comes from Ichthyophis bannanicus, assembly GCA_033557465.1. NCBI lineage: Eukaryota > Metazoa > Chordata > Amphibia > Gymnophiona > Ichthyophiidae > Ichthyophis > Ichthyophis bannanicus. The sequence goes on along the minus strand of CM066032.1, from coordinate 216,284,766 downwards.
ACAGATGCATCACAGGTGGGATGGGGAGCCCACCTGCACAATCTCCCTACCCAGGGTACCTCGACTCCACAGGAGGCCTGTCTTCACATCAACCTCCTGGAGCTCAGAGCAATCTTCTTTGCTCTTTGAGTATTTCACGCCCAGCTCAGCTACAAGACAGTCCTAGTTCAAACGGACAATCAGGTAGCTGTGTTCTGTGTGAACAAGCAGGGCGGAACAGGCTCTCTATCGCTATGCAACGAAGCTTTGAGACTATGGGCCCTTGCCAGAGAGCATAAGATTCATCTCCTTGCGGTGTATCTTCCAGGCAGACAAACTCAGTCGAGTTCGACTTCCACACGAAATGTCTCTCCATGCAGACCAGGTTGCCCAAATATTTCAGATTTGGGGAACCCCGGACATAGACCTCTTTGCAAGTCTGCTGAATGCCAAACTTCCCCGGTTCTGTTCCAGAATTCCGGCTCGATGTTGTCAGGCAAGGGATGCCTTCCTCCTTCACTGGGGTCAGGACTTCCTATATGCCTTCCCACTCATTCCACAGAACTCTATTCAAGCTTCAGAGAGACAGAGGGTCATATGATCCTCATAGCTCCACATTGGCCATGGCAAATGTGGTACCCTCTGCCCCTACGTTTCTCTCAAGCTCTGCCTCTGCAGTTGGGATCCGCTCCAGATCTTCTCTCCCAAGAGGACAGGATGCTCTGGCATCTGAATTCCCAGTCTCTGCATCTCAGGGCCTGGTTGCTGAAAGCCTAGAACTTCATGATCTTTCTTTCCCAACAGGTAAAGGATATCCTTCATGCTTCTAGGAAACCCTCCACAAGACGCTCTTTTATGCCTTTAAGTGGAAAAGGGTTTAACCCTTTTGCAGTACCTCTGGAATCGATACTGGAGTATCTCCTTCATTTGTCAAATGCGGGTCTCAAGACAAATTCAGTAAGAGTCCATCTTAGTGCTATTGCAGCTTCTTACAAGCCTCTAAGTGGACAACCTATTTCTTCTCATCCTCTCATAGCAAGATTTATGAGAGGCCTTCTTTTAACAGAGCCTCCCATTAAGCCACCACCGGTGGCATGGGACTTAAATCTGGTGCTCGGGCAGTTCATGAAACCACCCTTTGAACCATTAGCCACTACATCTTTGAAATTCCTTTCTTGGAAAGTCATCTTCCTCATTGCAATCAGATCAGCACGTCGCAACAGTGAATTGCAAGCGTTAGTGGCTGATCCTCCTTATAAAAGGTTCCACCATGATAAGGTTCTTAGGAGTCATCCACACTTTATGCCAAAGGTGGTTTCGCCTTTCCAGTTAAACCAAGCATTTTACCTTCTGTATTCTTTCCAAGGCCTCATGCCTCCAGTGCAGAAAGGAACCTTCATACCTTGGACTGTTAAAAAAAACTAAAAAAAAAACTTTGGCCTTTTACTTGCAAAGGACACAGCAACATAGAAAATCTTCTCAACTCTTTGTTGCTTTTGATCCTAGTTATTTGGGACTTCCAGTTTCCAAAAGAACTCTTCCTAACTGGATTGCTCAGTGCATATCCTTTGCCTATGAGAGTAAGAAGCTTCCTCTTGAAGGCCATGTCACACCTGACAATGTGAGACCCATGGCAGCCTCAATGGCTCATCTTCACTCTGTGTCTATCGACGACATCTGTCGAGCAGTTACTTGGGCTTCGGTACATACCTTCACAGCCCACTACTGCTTAGACAAGGACTCTCGCTGGGATGCCTTGTTTAATCAGGCTGTTCAACTCCTTTTTCAGACTTAATCAACTCCTACCCACCGTCCCTGGTAGGATGCCAGAGATCCATGGGGGAAAGTATGGCCCTTTCACAAGGACTAACTTCCTGGGGCCATCTCCCCGGCATCTGCAGCTAGGAGTCCCCATATGTGAAGACTACATTCCTGCTTGTTCCTGGAGATAGTGTAGTTACTCACCTGTAACAGGTGATCTCCGGGAACAACAGTAGTCTTCACAACCCGCCCACGCCCCTAGGAGTTGTGTTTGTGTGTGTGTGTGTGTCTCTCGTCTCAACTGGAGAGGGACAGTTGGGAAGGTAACACACAGGTGCTGTGGGATGCTCCCAAAAGCTTTCCTATTGGATGCTGGGGAGTGTTCCCGTGCAGTCTCCGTCGGTACCGATGATACCCATATATGAAGACTAAATTCCTGTTGTTCCCGGAGATCACATGTTACAGGTGAGTAACTACGCTTTACAGGACTTGACAAATCCAGATCGCCATGATGCCTACAAATTGCACCCGAGCACCTGGGATTTCATGCCCCGGAACGTTTGGTGTGTCACCGGTGCTGCAATGATAATGGCACACTGCTAACTTTACTTTAATGATCAGTTCTTTCCAAGCAGCTTGAACCACGTGATGAAGGAAGTTCAGGTATATCTCACTATTTCAAGTTTTGCCTGACTTGAAACCGTGAGTTCCTTATCGGTCCTCCAGTTTAGTCCTCCACCTCTGGGTTGTGTACCTCCTCCTGCAGCTTGGAGACTGGGCATGTCAAAGTTGTGACATCACTGGATATACTCTGCTGTCCTCTCCCATCAGCCCCAGTGTGTCTAGTCTCCATGCAGCAGGAGGACGTAGTGAGCCTAGGTCTGGGCTCATTGAAGGAACACATAAGGAGCTGTTATAGTAGTTAGATAGATGTTGGTTGATTGGATTTCTCATTTTTTCTAAATTTTAATTTAGTGGTTGCTGTAGCTTTAAAAAAACAAAACAAAACACAAAGAGAATCTTTCCTTGCACCGGCCCCCGGCTGCCTCTATCCTGTGGTCAGAGTTCCTGGGACAATTTGGCCTCCAGATCTCTCCTCCTTGATTGACTGGAAGAGAGCCCTGTGGCAGGCATCTGCAATCTCCTGTCGCCCGCAGGAGCAGTGCTTGGGCTGAAGGAGTGCAGGGGTGATATTCTCGCCGGCGGTTTCCCGCTCGATGTTGATGCGAGTGGAGCTGCGCGGGCTGGAGATTGCTGGCTCGGCAGCGCCAGGAGAGCTACCACGGGCCCTCGTTGATGGGGCAAGGCTCTTTTTAACATTTGGGGCAGGCAATTTGCACAGCGGCTGCAGTTGTGTCCCGCGTTAGAGCCTTCAGCTCTCACTTTTGGCGCCATTTTTTTTGCTGGTTTTGCGGCGGCCATTTTAAGACTGCATGGCAGGGTATCGCTTTTTGCAGCATGGGGAGGCAAGGGATTTGGTTCTAGACAGGATTTAATTTGCTTTATTTTCTTTCTATCATTATTTATCCAGCTAGGTACTGGCTTCTTTTGGCAGGTTTGTTTAAGGGACAGCTGGAGTGCTCTTAGTGGACAGGATCTCTGGTTCAGGTTTGCTGCGGTAGTTTTTTGTTTAATAGCATTTCATTCCCTTCCTTGCTTTGGTTCGTTGGTATATTTAAAAAAGATAAAAAGGAAAGACAGGGCAGACTGACATGCTAAGAAAAGACTGCACTTGGGGGGCTTGGCTTATGCACCCTCAGTGTGTGGTCTGCAGCAACTATAGAAGTGCGGTGGCTGACTCCGGCATTTGCAGGGGTTGTGCCGTGGTGTCTACCAGCGTGGAGCAGCAAATGGAGTTCAGGGGGGCTCAGGACCCCCAAGATGTTTGGGGTCCACGGTGCAAGGGGTCGCCCGGGACGGAGTCATGGGTCCGTCGAGTGCCCCGTCTCTCTTGGGTTCAGGTACACAACTTGGGGATTTTTGCCTGGACTTTGTATTAATTATGCATCAGGCGTTTTGTTTACGGCATCAGGGGAAGGTGCCGGAGTCCTTGTCTATGCCTAGTCCGGGGCAGCAGCTCAGTGTAGGAGATATGGGGAGGTATGTCCCCGAGGGGCCCTAAGAGGCTGTGACCTCGTGGGCTGTTGGCTGAGGAATCCGAGTGGCCGGAGACGGAGGAGGTCGAGCTGGAACTCGAAGCCGGAATGGAGGACCTAGAGGAAGGTGAGATACAAGAGCCGGAGAATCAAGCAAAGATTATTAGGATATTTAGAAGGGAGGAGTTAACGACACTAATCACGGAATCCCTTCAAACGCTTAATCTCGCTGTGGCTCAGGCGACGGAAGAGGAAGATGTGGAAGACCCGGTCATTCAAGCGGTGAGGCAGGCGCAGGTGGTGTTTCCCATTCACCGAGTGGTAGACCACATGATCCAAGATGAATGGGATCAGCCAGAAGTGGGGCTAAGAGGGATTCGAATGATGAATAGGCTCTATCCCCTAGCAGATAAGGAGAAGGAGAGGTTTCGTTCTCCAAGGGTTGATGCTGCGGTCTCAGCGGTTAGAAAGAAGACCACTATACCGGTGGAAGGTAGCGCGGCCTTAAAGGATACGCAGGACAGGAAAGTGAATGGCTTATTGAAACAGTCCTTTGAAGCTAACGCTCTGTCATTGCAGGCTTCCATTTGTGGAGTGTGGGTGGCGAGAGCATGTCTCCAATGGTCTCAGCGCTTGCATCAGTCTACTCGGCTAGAACAGGAAGAGGTTAGGGAGCTGGATCCACCTGGAGTCGAGGTCTGAATATTTAGCAGATGTGCATTACGACGTGATTCGGACACTTTCCAATAGTATGGCTTCCTTGGTCGCTGCCTGCCGTTCTTTGGTTGCGGAATTGGGCGGCAGATGGTTTGTCCAAGGCACGTCTCAGTAAGCTCCCGTTCAAATGGAGAGTGTTTGGCGAAGACCTGGACAAGTTGGTGAAGAATCTTGGGACTTCAAGGGAGGGAGGCTTCCTGAGGATAAGCCCAAACAAGGCAAGGCAACCCCGGCCTTTCGGGGCCAGTTTCAGGATTTCAGGAGATTCCACACCTCTCATTTGGGGAGTTTCCAAAGAGGAAGATTTGCTTTCAGAGCCCGTGGGTTTCGGGGAGCAAATAGAGGCTTCATAGCAGCCTCCTCGGTGGGGTCTCAAAAACCACAATGAAAGCAGGCGGGTCCTGGTGGGAAGTCAACAGATAGGCGGGCGACTTCAGGAATTTCTTCCTGCCTAGACCCAAATAACGTCCGACCAGTGGATATTAGAGGTAATTCGTGAGGGTTATGCGCTGGAATTGGCAAGGCCGGTGCAGGATTCCTTCGTGATGTCTCCCTGCAAAGGTCAGCAAAAAGCCTTGGCAATCCGCGGTACGTTAGATCGGCTTTTACAGCTGGGAGCGGTCGCGCTGGTGCCACTTGCAGAGTACGGCATGGGTTGATACTCAATTTTTTTTCATAGTACCAAAGAAGAATGGAGCGGTTCGGCCTATCTTGGACCTCCAAAGGAGTGAACAGGTGTCTTAGGGTTCCGCATTTCAGGATGGAAACGTTGAGGTCGGTTATTGTGGCATTGCGTCAGGGGGAGTACTTAACTTCCCTCGATCTTACGGAAGCGTATTTGCATGTTCCAGTCAGAGCGGCTCATTGAAAGTTTCTACGGTTCACCCTTCCTTGGGGGCACTATCAATTTCAGGCGTTGCCGTTTGTTCTTGTGACAGCGCTGAGGACTTTTACCAAGATCATGGTAGTGGTAGCGGCGGCATTATGTAAGGAAGGGATTCTAGTTCATCCTTATTTCGACGATTGGTTGATTCGGGCAAAATCGGAGTTGGAGAGCGTTCAGGTAACGGACAAAGTGGTCAAGTTCTTGCAGAGTTTCGGTTGGGTGGTCAACCCGGCCAAAAGCCACTTAGTACCGTTCCAGGATCTCAAGTATCTTGGAGTACGGTTCAACACTCAGAAAGGAGCAGTGTTTCTGCTGGACCGTCGGCTGCAAGCCCTTTGGCAACTGGTGCGCAAGTTGAGATCTGCTCCGGCCCCCTCAGTGTGGAACTATCTTTGGGTGCTGGGAACCATGGCGGCGACCCTGGAAGCAGTGCCTTGAGCCAGGTTTCATATGAGACCGTTACAGAGAGCGCTGCTTCGCCGCTGGTCACATCAGTCTGATTCCTTGAACAAACGGCACCCCTGCCCGCTCAAGGTCAGGCGGTCTCTTCGGTGGTGGCTGCTTCCGGGGTCATTGACAGCAGGAATGCCTCTGGAGCAGCCGGATTGGACGCGAGTCTCGCGGGATGTGGAGCGCATTGCGAAGGCCAGTTCGCACAAGGCACTTGGTCAGCTCTGGAGAGCAGTTGGTCTATCTAGCGCTGCTAAGGTTCGAGGCTACGGTGTCAGGTCGAGTGGTGAGGGTGCTGTCCGACAACTCAACGACGGTGGCCTACATCAATCGGCAGGGCGGCACAGGAAGTGCGGCCATGGAAGAGGAGGCAGAGATGCTGTTTGCTTGGGTGGAACAGAGGTTACCAGCGATATCGACAGCACACATTGCAGGGAAGGACAATGTGATGATGGATTTTTTCAGCAGGGTCCGAGTGGATGCCGGAGAGTGGGAACTGCATCCGGAGGTATATTCTCAAATAGTTCGCAGGTGGGGTCCCCCAGTCATGGACCTCATGGCAACCTTTCAGTCAGCAAAGACCAGTCGTTTCTTCAGCAGGCGACGGGACAGAATGTCCAAAGGGATCGACGCCCTGATGCAAAGTTGGCCGGCAGCAGGGCTTCTTTATGTCTTCCCCCCTTGGGTGCTCATAGGGCGAGTAGTTCAGCGTATCGAGGCTCATCAGGGAAGGGTGCTGGTAGTAGCGCCCGATTGGCCAAGGCGGCCGTGGTATGCCAATCTAATTTGCCTGTTCGGGCATCCGTGGAGGCTGCCGGTGTCTGAGGATCTTTTGTTGCAAGGTCCACTGCAAATGACTCAGGTGGATCGGTTCTCGTTTACGGTTTGGCCATTGAGAGGGCGAGGCTGACGAAGAAGGGTTATTCGGCGGCAGTCATCGCCACCTTATTGAAAACAAGAAAACAGTCAACATCTCTGGCATATGTGCGTATTTGGAGCATTTTTGAGGACTGGTGCTCACTGTGTCAAGTTCGGGCGACGATGGTGTCCGTCTCATTGATTTTAAGGGTTGTTTTTTTCTGCAGGATGGGTTTGATAAGGAGCTAGCGGCCAGTTCTTTAAGAGTTCAGTTAGCAGCTATTGCCTGCTATAGAGGCAAGGTGCAGGGTTTTACGCTAGGTGCTCATCCCGATGTTTTGCGTTTCCTGAAAGCCGTAACCAGGCTGTGACCTCCGAGGAGGGTTGTAGTTCCACCTTGGGATCTCAATTTGGTCTTCGAGGCATTGACCAAGGCACCGTTTGAACCTTTGCACCAGGCATCTGTGAAGGATTTGACCCTGAAGACAGTGTTTTTGATAGCGATCTGTTCAGCGAGGTGAGTTTCGGAGTTACAGGCATTGTCATGTAGAGAGCCTTTTTTGTCCTTTTCTAGAGAGAAGGTGGTGTTGCGGCCGGTGCCGTCGTTCTTGCCAAAGGTGGTATCTGCCTTTCACATGAATCAGATGGTTTCTCTTCCAGTTCTCAGATCCTTAGGAGGGGATGGTTCCGATCGTAATTTACGCCGCTTGGATGTCAAACGCATGTTGCAGCAATACTTGAAAGTTTCGGGTACCTTCTGCAAGTCGGACTGTCTTTTTATGTTGTTTGGAGGTCCCCGCAAAGGGGAGTCGGCGGCGAAGGCGTCCATTTCACGATGGCTTAAAGAGGCAATTGCATCGGCATACCTCTTGCACGGTCGTGTGGTTCCGATGGGCTTACGAGCTCACTTTACCAGAGCACAAGTGACTTCCTGGGCAGAGCACAGTTTGGTTCCACCAGGGGAAATCTGTAGAGCGGCCACCTGGTCGTCTCTTCATACTTTCAGTAAGCACTACCGCTTAGACGTTCAGGCAACAAAGGATGCCTGTTTTGGGGCGGCGATGTTACAAGCCGGCTGGAAAGGTCCCACCCAATGATTACTGCTCTGTTACATCCCAGAGGTGGAGGACTAAACTGGAGGAACGATAAGGAAATGATAATTACACATACCTGGTAATTGTAGTTCCTGAAGGAACTCCAGTTTAGTCCTCATTCCTACCCGGGGTTGGCTCGTGGGCAGTAAAGGATCACTTCGGTGTGGTGCAAATCTACAGGTAAGGTGGCCTTCGAAAGGGGTTCTTTTGCTCATACTTTGGATCTTGTCTATCTGTTTCTGTCTATTCTTACTCTTCGTGCTGTCTTATTCTATAGAGAGCAGAAGGGAAAGGTTCAAGGCGGTTTCTCCCTTGTTGGGGGAAATTGTAGGTTACGTAGTTTCTAGTTATACGTATGTTCATTGTTTTCAATGCAGTTTAAAATTTTTTCATATGATAGCTACTTATTTGTTGCTCCTTTGAGTGCGCTTTGCCAATAGTTCACTGGGGCTGATGGGAGAGGCCAGCAGAGTATATCCAGTGATGTCACAACTTTGACATGCCCAGTCTCCAAGCTGCAGGAGGAGGTACACGACCCAGAGGTGGAAGACTAAACTGGAGTTCCTTCAGGAGCTACAATTACCAGGTACGTGTAATTATCATATCTACCTGAATTTCCTCCACTGCCCTGCTCAAGCTGCTTGAAGAGAGCCAGTCATGGAAATTCGGCAGCATGCCATTTTCACTGTAGCTTTAAAAAGGAAGCCATTTAAAAAGCAAGCCAACAGGAATGATATTGGGAGCAAGAGACTGGATGAAGGCTGGGAGGGGGGGGGGGTGGAACTGTGAGAGAGACTTGGTGGAGACAAGAGGTGAAGCCTTGTCCAATCAAAAGACTGAGTGGGACGTGGAAGACACAATCTATTTCCATAGTTTCACAATATTCCTGTATGAGGGAGAGGCTGCATCTGTCATGTGCAAATCCCAGGCTTCTGAATGGTTTATAAAATCCTGTTAGTGCTGTTGAAATTCCCTTAACCCTCTTCTGTGTGTGTTCCTTATAATCTCCCAGTTAATAACACAGCCCTGCTAGGCTGGAAAGATTCTCAGTCTGCACAGGGGATCGCCAGTCCGTATGGTGAAGGCAAGGTACAGAGACTTTGGAGAGAGAGAGAGGGACTGGGAGAAGCAGGGTACGAGGGTGATGGAGAGAAACTTCTTTTGCTTCACCTATTGCTAGTCCATGGTTATACAAGACGCTGCATTAAGTGCAGCTATAAAGGATCATCAATAAACTGCTGGTAGCGTGCTCATTGGGGGTGGTGGGAGGGGCCAGAGGAGGGTCCCCTGCCTTCTGATGGCACATGAAGGACCTGATTGATTGAATGTTTTCCCATTATCTATGGGAAAAGAAAGTTTAATCAAAGCCTAAAAAAGGAACTGCAATACACCTTGTGGGGAGGGGGTGGGGGGCGGCACTGTGATCTAGGTCTTCGTGACTGGCTCCTAGATTCCTAGAAAATTTGTCAAGGCCTGTGATACAGTCCCCCTTAAGTCCTGCTCTTTAGTGCTCTGAAGTACTTCGCCTTCTATACTGTTCTGCTCCCTTGGGTTTTTGCAACCCAAATGCATGACCTTGCATTTTTTAACATTAAATCTTAACTACTAAATTCTCAACCTTTCTTCAAGCTTTGTTAGATCCCTCCTCACGTTTTCCACACTTTCAGAGTATCTACCCTGTTGCAGATTTTGATATCATCCGCAGAGGCATACTTTTCCTGACAGAGCACATGCAATATCACTTACAAAGATATTAAAAAGAACTGGACCAAAGACCAATCCCTGAGCCAATGTAATGGCCCTGTCTTGAGTGAACACCATTTACCACTACTACCCGCTTGTACCTTCCACTCAACCAGTTTCTTATGCAGACAGTCACCTTTTTAGAGTCCATCCCAAGAGTCCTCAGTTTATAAGTTGCTGATGTGGACAGGTTTCAAAGGCCTTGCTGAAATCTAAGTGTACCATATCTGATGCTCTCCCCATATCCAATCTCTGGTCACCCAATCAAAGAAATAATTTAGATTTGTTTGAAAAGACCTACCTCTAAAGCCATGCTGTCTTGGATCCTGTAATCCCCTGAATTCCTGAAACTGCACCATGTTTTGCTTTAGCAGCATTTCCATCTTCTAGAGAGAGAGAATACTAGCAATTTCCAATCCTGCACCACAGATAGAGACTGTCATTGAAAGTAGTCTTGCTTAGCCTCCACCTGCTGGCTGGGGTGCATTACCAGTTCATCTGGACTGGTTTAGCATGACAACAGGGAATTTAAGATTTTATTCAGTGAGGCTTTTAAATAGTTTTAACTGTGGATTGTAATCTTAGAATATACAGGGTGGCCCAAAAAAAGTGAGAACATCCCGTAGCATATAAGTTATTTACCAATTCAAAAAGACAGATGTAAACGATTGACAAATTAGAAAAAAAAGATGGGGACCGGAAATTGTCGAAATAATAAAGACGTTATATAGCTAAAAAAGGTAAATAAGTAAACTATTTAAGCTTTTAATTTACGAGATGTTCTCACCTTTTTTGGGCCACCCTGTATATTGGGTTCATTGGAAGGAGTTTGTTTTTTAACTTTGTATTCCAGGGCATCCCTCCAGTCCAGTCCAGACAAGTTGGTTATGCTTGCCATCCAGCAGGTGGAGACTGAGAAAATGGCACATCAAGGAAACACTAATTCCAAAGAAACACTTACTAAGGCACTCGATAACAACTCGTACAAAAACCTCAGTAGCATATTACAACTAAATCTTTCCAAAACATTTTTTAACAAAAGTTTTTCACTTCTGGAAGAAACCCTAAGAAGGAGGCAAAAAGATTTAGTAGTAATGTGTTACTGAGGTTTTTGCATGAGTTGACATTTAAGGAAATAATCATCTCCAACATATAAACGCCACAACCTTCCCTCTAGAGTCTCTTGGGTCAAAATTACCAAACAAGAACACAGCCCAGTCCTACATAAAATAACACAATTATCCTTCTCCCAGGTATACTTGCCCAAAAGTCTCAAGTGTGCCTCAGTGAGGCCTATTCTTAAACCTCCCACTCTAGACAGTGTTACCAGCCTCTTAAAGACCTACTTTAAGAATACCTTTCACAGCTACGATCATTGAAAAGGCAGTTCAACTCAAACTGCAAAATCACATAGAAGCTCACTCACCGCTTGACCCACAAAAACACAGATTCAAACCATCCCACAGTATAGAGACCCTGATTACATCACTTCAAGACAACCTCAAAGGAATTGAAAAACCCACCCAAGGATTCATCCTCATCTTTCTTGACATTTCAGCAGTAGCCTTCAGTTCAATACATCAGGGCCACCTCCTATCACGGTTACAATCTATAGGGCTAAAAGACACTACTCTCCAGTGGTTCCATTCGTACCTAGAGAACCGACAACAAGTAAACGTTGGACCCATTACCTCACATCGATACAAACAGGAATAAGGTCTCCCTTATGGATCTTCCCTATCATCCCTTCTTTTTAATATATTTATACAGTCAATATGTGACATCATATGTCAGTACAGCATCCTATACCACATACACGCAGATGATATCCTTATCTATACTACTTTCTCCCCAGACAACCCGGAATACATATAGGAAGATGCTTCAAGGCCATGAGCAAGTGGCTTAGAGAAAATAATTTAACCATCAATTACAAGAAAACAGATGTCCTCCATATAGCTAGAAGCTCAACATTCAACCCACCTCCCACCATCAATTTACCAAATACAGCCCTAGACGTAAAAAAATTAGGTCAGATATTTAGGAATCACACTTGACCAAGGCTTAACCTTCTACGCCATACTAGAAATGTTACAAAAGCGGCATACGACAAACTCAGAATACTTAACCGGCTCAGATCGCTACGCGATCATTCAGATTTCAGGGACCTCTGCCAGGTCCTCATAACACCAATCCTGGAGAAGTTACTTTTTCTGGCTTATACCTGTACCTGTATCTTGATTGGATCGGTTCCCGCTCCTGCCTCTGATTGGGGCTTGTGGATTTCCTGGGGCTATATCCGACGCGGGACGCCGAGAAGTTACTTTTCCTGGCTTATACCTGTACCTGTATCTTGATTGGATCGGTTCCCGCTCCTGCCTCTGATTGGGGCTTGTGGATTTCCTGGGGGTATATCACTCTGCCCCCGACACGGGACGCATTAGCGGGCGCGTGCCCGTGGTGCGTGCCCGAAGGGGCGTGACCAAAGGGACAGGCCACGCCCCTTTGGCGCCCCTTCGGCGAGATAGATGCTCGCAGATGGGGAAGAGGAAGAAACGCCTCCAGCTGGTTGCTCAGCCGAAGGCTGTAAAAACTGTGGGGCCTATGGACGCACACTTGACTGTGAGAGTAGCATCTGATCAGAAAGTGGATATTTCGTCAAGTGAGAAGTCAATTGTGAGTAGTGTTTCTTCTAACTCTTCGCCGCAAATGGAGAACTCTCCCCTAGCTGTTAAGGAGAAAGGTTTTACTGTTGTGTGCGATTCAAATCATTTAGGCTTAGAGGAACCTATCCTTTCCTCTTCCTTTTTGAGGATCGGACCACCGAATGTATCATTGCCGCCACCGCTCCCTTCTGTGGTAGTATTTGCTGGGACAGTTGAGCCACCGACCCCTCCGGATGATGTTTCTTTAAGAGATTTGTGGGCAATGTTATCTAAGTTAGAGTTGACCTTGGATTCCTCTCTTCAAAAGGTCTCGGTTTTTACAAAGGAAACTGTTGAAAAGATTGCTAACCAGGAGTCTAGGTTGTCCAATATTGAAAAAACTTTTGTTTCCACTGAAGCTCGGATTGATGTACAGAGGACAATCGTAGATACCTTAGTACGTGATGTGACCTCTTTACATTATCAAGATGAACTGCTGGAGAATTCCTTGCGTTCAAGGAATCTCTGTATTTTGAATTTCCCTAAAACACATTATCTTGCACCTACTTTGCTTTTTTATAAATACTTGAAGGATGTATTGTTAATTACCGATTCTGATTCTATTTCTCTGTTGAATATTTATTATATTTCTTCAAAAACAAACGTGGAGGAAAGAGGAAAGGAAGAAGGGGCACAAGGTGGATCTCATGAATTACCTTCGTTAAATACCAGGATGACATTCCTGTCAGGGCAACTTTACTAGTTACTGTTGCCTCTGAGTTAGGCTCTAAAAATTTTTTGTTTATCTATTTCAAGAAGAAATATGATAAATTTTGTGGTCAGTGTGTCCAGATATTTCCTGATGTCTCCAGGGCCACACAGTGACGACGGAAAGCCTTTTTGGAAGTCCGTCCTCGTGTTTTGGCCCTGGGAGCTCTATTCTATCTAAGATTTCCATGCAAATGCCATATAATGTATCAGGGGATGCGATATGTTTTTTCTGAAGTGGATCAATTGTTAGCTTTTTTGGAGGGGAAAGGTTAAGTTCTTAGTTCTTTTTGGTTTATATTTCTCCTTTATGGTTAGGATTTACCGGTCTTAGTCAAAGATTTATGTTAATTTTGTTGAACATAAGTGAATTTCTCCTAAATGTGGTCTAAATTACAATTTTTTACTAGTTGTTGCATGAAGTGGGGATTTGTTCCCAATTATTGCTTCTAATTATTGTTACCTTGTTGCATGAAGTGGGGATCTGTTCCCAATAATTGCTTCTAATTATTGTTACCTTTTTTCTTTTTGATTCTGTATGTTTCTTTATAGTTATAATAAACTTTATAAAAAAAAACAAAACACCAATCCTGGAGTACTGTAACATCTACCAGGGGCTCCCAAGAACTGTCCTTCAACCTTTACAAATGGTTCAAAATACAGCCACAATAATTATATCAAATACCCCACACAGGAATCATATTACCCCCATACTATACAATTTGCACTGGCTCCCAATACACATGTGAATTAAAAATAAGGTTATACTAGCCACATTCAAAATACTCCATCAGCTGGTTCAAGCTCTTCAACACCTTATTCTAAAACCCCCTGAAACTAGAACAAGATGCAAAGCCACTCGAGATGCTAATGGTGCCACCTCCAAAAGAGCCTTCTTGCTATTTGCATCCCTCATCTGGACCTCCCTCCCCAACGACATCCGACTCATTAGCAACATTGCTGAGTTCTGCTGGCAAATAAAGATGTACCTATTCCTAGAACACTATGAATCTAACTCTTCTGAACAAACTCAACCCCAAAAGATAACCAGACTCTCTGCCTATACCAACAGATTGTTATACAACAGATAAGTTCATCAAGACTCTTCATCTCCTGTAACGTTACATTCCCTTCCCAGGACTCCCTCAAACCCATTCCTGTATTGTCAATTCAGTTGATTGTATGTCAGTGGGGTGTATGTAAAGCACAAACATTCCTTGTAAAAGTTAATTGGTCTTAACATTAAATCCTTCCTTGTATAAAACTATATACTATTTAACTACTACTACCCACTTACTGTAATCTATAGTTCAGTTAATTGTTACTGTTATTAAGTTGTATTGATTTGACTATCATTGTGAGGTTACTTGTAACCTTCCTTTCCTCCTCAAAGTTTGTGAACTGCTTCAACTTGTAGAGATAGTGGTATAAAACATTTGCTAAATAGATAAACTCTCCCAGATCAGTATAAATAGCCTGTGCCCCCTGAACTGAGCCAGTATTTTCTCAGTCTCTAGCAGGTGGTGAGCATAGCCTGTGAAAGACTGCGGAACCTTGCTTTAGGCCACCTGGGCCAGGAGTGCAGAACCCAGGAGATAAGTGTCCCTTCCCCAGTAGCCTTATCCTTCCTTTCCCCCTCCCCAATCTTAGTTAGGGGGCTGGAGGTGTTAATCTTTTGGTGCTGGTGTGCCTTGCATTCCCTTTTTGTTCCTTGCTGCTGTGTTGAGCCTTTAAAGATGTGTGTGTGGGGGAAGAAGAAGAAAAAAAAAAGTTCCGAAAGGGGAAAGGCAGAGCACTGCACCATGCACCTTCATTGGGAATCCGACTAAGGTTTCCCACGATGAGAGGCACCCGTGTAAGTTCACTCAGACCCTGGTGAGTGTTGTCTGTACTTTTTTGGTGGTTCTTACAGCGCCGCGGCTGCATGGAGAGGAGCCATTGTGCGCTGTGTGGCAGCCACAGGGCACAGCTCTGAGTGTCCCCTATTTTCTGGCAGCAATGACAGTCCAACAGCAGATGAGCTGGGGGGGGGGGGAAACCTGAGAGGTAAGATTTTGAGCCGCAGGGAGGCCACAGATGATGGTGGCAGTCCTGTGGTTTTGGTGGGAACCGCTGCCATCTTGGAAAACACACTGCAGGCCACTGCGGGCTAACCTGGAGTCTCCCACCCTGCACAATGTGCACGATTTTGCTGCTGGTAGTGTCCCTGATGGATCGTTGGAGTCCGGGAGAGCATGGTTGTCCCCCTTCTCCCCCAAGTCTGTTGTCTTGCTTCATCAGGCCTACCTGATGAAGCAGGGAGTGGGGGAGGCCTCCCTGCATTCCTTTGTGTTGGGGGGGGGGTTACCGCCAGCAAAGTGTCCCTGGTGGGAGCGGGGGGTACAAGGAACACAACATTGACTCTCTGGCCTCTTTCAAATCTATGGACCCCCTGGAGGGTCCAGTGGACTTCCTAAAACAGTTCCAGGAGGACCTTGAAGAAGGGGAGCCCCCCCAGGATGGAGGATCAGACTGTGGTTCAGATCTTCCATCGGGATGAGCTCCTAGCATTGATTACTGAGTCGCTTGTGGCTCTTAGGATCATGGAGCCGGTTCTGGTGGCTTCAGAACCAGATGAGGATCTGCTTATGGAGGGCATCAAGTGACCCCACCTCAATTTTTCTCGGTGCATAGAGCCCCGAGGGGTGTGATTTTGGAAAAATGGAGCATTTCTGATGCGGGACTGCAGGTGAGGCATACTATGGCTAGGCTATACCCTGTTCTGCCGGAGGAGAAGGAAAAGCTCTGCCTCCCCCAGGGGGATGCTTTGGTGGCGGCAATGATGCAGAAGGACCACCATTCTGATTGAAGGGGGCGCGACCCTCGAGGACCCGCATGACTTGTGCATGGAAGCGCTCCTTAAGCAGGCTTTAGAGGTCTCTGCCTGAAGTGGGCTGTTTGTGGGGTCTATGTGGCTCAGGCTTGTCTGTGATGGTCGCAGGGGCTACTGGGAGCAGGTGGTATGGCCCGGTGCCCCAGATGCCTGGCTGGACTTGCTTTATGATCTCTTGTGGCTCTCTGCCAAGAGCATGACCATTGTTGTGGTTGCCCAGTGCCTGTTGTGACTGTTTAATTGCTCATTGGATGTGGCCTCCAAGACTAAGCTTACTAAGCTTCCCTTTGATGGCAAGCTGCACTTCAGGGAGAAGTTGATGAAGCCCCCGGGGGAGTCCAAGATCCCTCGGCTCCTAGAGGACAAGCTGAAGGCGGGCAGCGGCAGTCTGGTGTGGGGCCAGGGCAAAGGATTCTGGGGCTTTCGGCCTATCTGAGGAGGAACCTCTAGAGGACCTGTTTTCTTGCAGTGCAGTGCATCCTTTTGAGGCTAAAGCCGGGGTGGCTGTGGATTTGTCTCCACTGCCCCGGCCACTGCTAAACCTGCCCCAGTGAAGGTTGGGGACCCCGGTGGGGGTGCAGCCAGTGGGCAGTCACTTGCAGAATTTTCTCTCCGCATGGGCCCTACATAACATCTGATGCCTGGGTCTTGGAGATTATTCGCAGTGGTTACGGCCTTGAGTTCTGGCCCCTAGCGGATGCGTTACTGGTCTGCCCAGGCAGGCCAGCTCAGAAGGCCCAAGTGGTGGGAGAAACTCTTGAGCTCTAGCTCCAGTTGGTGGTTCCATTGCCACGGTCAGAGTGGAGTCTCTTAAGATACTCCATCTACTTAATGGTCCCAAAGAAGGTGGTGTCCTGGCAACCGATTTTGGACCTGAAAGGAGTCAATGGTGCCCTCAAGGTACCATGCTTTCGCATGGAGACCCTGTGTTTGGTGATTGCGGTGATCCGCCACAACGGGTTTCTTACCTCCTTTGACCTTATCGAGGCCTATCTGCGTATTCCAGTGTGGCTGGAGTATCAGCAATTCCTTTGCTTTGGGGTGCCTGATGGGCATTTTCAATTTCAGGTGCTGCTCTTTGGGCTGGCCACAGCCCTGCAGGCCTTTACCACGGTCATAGTGGTTGTGGCGGCCCAACTCCAGAAGCAGGGGATTTTGGTACACCAGTACCTGGATGACTGGATGATTCAAGGGAAGTCTCTTGAGGAGAGCAGCGATCGACTGAGACAGTGATCTGCTTTCTGCAGGACCTTGGCTGGATGTTCAACTTCAGCAAGAGCCAACTGCAGCCGTTGCAGTCCCTGGAGTATCTGGGCATCCATTGCAACACCCTTTGGGGCAGGGTGTTTTCTCCTGGAGGGTCGTGTTCTGAAACTGCAAGGCCAGATTCGGGGACTTTGCTGAACATTGCGGCCGAGGGCCTTGGGACTATCTACAGAGCCTGGGTTTCATGACAGCCTCCCTGGAGCTGGTTCCTTGGGCCTGTCTTCACATGTGAGCGCTGCAGGCGCATCTGTTGGCGTGCTGGTTTCCCCTGACGCAGTTGATGTAGGTGAGTGTCCTCTTGTCCCAAACGGTGGGAGCCGTCTGTATTGGTGGCTGGACGGTGGGTTTGGAAGCAGGAATGCCTCCGGAGAGACCAGACTGGGTGGTGATGACCACAGATGTGAGATGGGTGGGGCGCCCTCTGCTTAGGGCCAGTTGTTGGCTGAGGAGGGGCAGTGGCCAATCAACTGACTGGAAACGCAGGCAGTATAATTGGCATTGGAGATGTTTTCTGCCCCTGGTACACTACAAGGTGGAGTGAGTCCTGTCGGACAATGCTACTATCGTAGACTATATCAATTGCCAGAGCAGAACCCAGCGCTCCCAAGCAGCAGTGGAGGCCATTCTACATCTCCAGTGTGCGGAAGCATACCTTTTAGCCCTCTCGGCAGCACATGCGGCCAGGGTGGTGAATATTCAAATGGACTACCTCAGTCACCACATGCTGGATCCAGGGAAGTGATACCTCTCGGGTGGGGTGTTCCAGTCACTCTTGACATGCTGGCGGTGTGTTGTAATGGATCTTATGGCATGCCTGGAGAATGCCAAGGCGTACTACTTCTTCAGGCAGCAGTGGTCCCCCATGTCCGATGGTCGCAACACCCTCATACAGCTGTGGTCCATGCCGGGTCCACTGTATGTCTTCCCATTCTGGCCTCTCATTGGACGAGTGATTCAACGCATAGAGTCACATAGGGGGCCGAGTACTGTTGATTAGCATTGGACTAGTCCCGTCGACCGTGAAATGCAGCTCTTGGCAGACAAGCCTCTTTGGTGGCCTCAGGTGCTGGACCTGCTAACAAAGGGGCCAGTGTGCACGCCTGCACTGGATCGGTTCTCTCTTACAGCCTGGGTCTTGAGAAGGCTCGGCTGAGGTGCTGCAGCTATTCGGAGCGGGTCATCTTAACTTTATTGCAGGTGAGGCGCAGGTCGATCTCCTTGGCCTACCCAAGTATTGATTACTGTCCCCCCACCCCCTTTTTCTGTTAAACCGCTTTGACCCGGTGAAAAGCGGGATATAAATACAGTTTAAATAAAATAAATAAATGTTCGGGTCTGGATGCTCTTTGAGGCTTGGTGTGAGGAGTGTGATATCTGTCCCATTGGGGCACCAGTCTCTGCCATTTTGGGCTTCCTGCAAGCTGGCCTGGACAGGGGCCTGACTTTGAGCTCATTGCATGTTCAGGTGGTGGCTCTGGCTTGTTACTGGGGTCGCTTGCAGGGTGTGTCCCTGGAGACCAATGCGGACATCGTCCGATTTTTGCATGAGGTCAAGCACTTTCAACCTCCCAGTCGGCCAGTGGGATCTTTAATCTGGTGGTGTTGGCCTTGGGAGGTCCTCCCTTTGAACTGCTTTGTGGGGGCCTCTATCAAGGATTTGACCTAAAAGACCTTTTTTTTTTCTCTCGTGGCCATCTGCTCAGCCTGATGAATTTCAGAATTGTAAGCCCTTTCCTGCAAGGAGCAGCTTCTCATGTTCTCTAGGGAATGGGTGGTTCTTTGACTGGTCCCATTCTTTTTGCCCAAGATGGTTTCAAACTTTCACTTTAATCAAGCTATTGTCCTGCCCAGCTTTGCGGGGCAGCTGGACTCGCCAGAGGCTTCCTTCCTGCGCAAACTGGATGTCCGGATTCTGAAGCATTACCTGGTAATGATGCAGCCTTTCAGTATTCAGAGAGATTGTTGGTGGTCCCCAGTAAGGGGAGGCGGCCTCTAAGGCTTCCATTGCCCGTTGGGTCAGGGGAGCGATAGACTTGGCTTAATTGTTGAAAGGTAGGCAGGTGCCAGTGGGCTCTGGACCCACTCTACCAGAGCTCAGGAGTCATCCTGAGCGGAGATGGGGGAGGGTTCCTCCCCTGGACATTTGTAGGGCAGCTACCTGGTCCTCCCTTCATTTCTTTGTGCAGCATTGCCACTTGGATGTTCAGGTGCGGCAGTATGTGTGGTTTGGGACAGCGGTGCTTGGGGCTGGGCTTTTGGGTCCCTCCCATGGTTAGTACTGCTCTTCTGCATCTCTCTTGTCTGGACTGGACTGGAGGGGGATGCCCTTTTAAGGTGAAATTAGACCTTACCTGCTAATTTTCTTTCTTGTAGTCCTCTCCAGTCCAGTGAGGACCAACCCATTGGGTCTTTCAGAGGCTGGTGGCGTGGCCTGCTGCTGGGTTCTCTGCTTGGTGAGTGTTAGTCTGTGCCCACTGAACTGAGCCAGTATTTATTTATACAAATCGAGTTTATTCAGTCTTCATCTGCTGGTTGGCGAGCATAACCCACTTGACTGGACTGCAGGAACTACAGGAAAGAAAATTAGCAGGTAAAGTCTAATTTCCCCATTTTTATGGATGTACATCCTGCACCATAAGATAAGTGCATGGTAAATAAAGATTCTGCTGATTCCTAAACCAGAGCCCATGGTTATTTTATGACCTTAGCACAAACTTTGTTTTCTGTGGTGACATCAATCATTGGACGTAGTTATATAAACAAATTACCTAGATTATTAGCACTATAGCAGACGGTTCTGGTGTTACTAAGCACAAATTGGACAAGTACACAGTAGCTAAATGTTATACTAATTCTACATTCATAATTTACTTAAAATGATCATTTTCTCTCATCAATGGATTATACCGCTATTATTAGTGCTGAAGAAGGTACTGACAAAAAAACTTTAACTGATTAAGTTGCAAGAAATTTTAAGCTGCAGTCAGTCAGCTGAACTATCCTTTTGTAAAATGCATTGGATAATCTTAAAGTGGCCAAATGGGTAGAAAAAGCAAAAGCCAGAAGGATGCTTGGGTACATAGGTAGAGGAATGACCAGCAAGAAAAAGGTGATAGTGCCTTTGTATAAGTCTCCAGTGCTGTAATTCCCAAATTTGGGATCAGGACATCTTATCAGTGGATGGGGTCACAAACATGGCAATTTCTCCATATCTCTGGACTT
The DNA here is from genome assembly GCA_033557465.1 of Ichthyophis bannanicus. Classification (NCBI taxonomy): domain Eukaryota; kingdom Metazoa; phylum Chordata; class Amphibia; order Gymnophiona; family Ichthyophiidae; genus Ichthyophis; species Ichthyophis bannanicus. The sequence goes on along the minus strand of CM066032.1, from coordinate 216,264,409 downwards.
TTCACCAGTCTGCATGTGGCCTGTGAGCCAGTGAACATGCATAGGCCCTTGCCCCCTTCTGTGTAAGCTGCTTGTTCCTTATCGTCCCTTCAGTCCAGTCCTGCACCTCTGGGGTAGTGCACCTCCTCCAGCAGCTTGGAGACTGAGCATGTCAACCTTTTGATGATACTAGTGTACATATGCAGCTGGTACCACCCACCAGCCCCAGTAAGCTCAGTCTCCAAGCAGCTGGAGGAGGTTGTGAGCCGGGGTGCTGGACTCACTGAAGACAAAACTAAGGAGAGAGATTGCTTTTATTTCCCCTGTTAAGGTGCAGGTTTCCTTGTTTTTAAAGGTAGAAGTAAAAAAAAAAAAAAAAAAGAGAAGTAACAAAGAACCCAGGGGACAATAGGGCTGAGGGGAGGATATTCCTTCTTTCCCCTCTCTTCCCCCCCCCCCCCCCCAGGATTTGGGGGGGGAGTTCTGTGGGGGCTTTCCTCAGTTCGAGACTTCTGGCTGCTCCCGAATCAGTTATCGGGTGAGGAGCCGCTGCAGGGGCTACAGTTGCTTGACAGGAGTGAAAGCTGGCAGCCCCAAGTCACCCCCCTCGGCGCCAAAGCCAGGAAGGAAGGCTGAGCACGAGGGGTAGAAAAGCAATGCGGCAAAGAGGCTCCAAGATAAGAGTGGTGGGGGGGGGGGGACAGCAGGAACCCCTAGCAACAGCCAGAACACGAGGAGACAGAGCGGCCTGCAGCCGCATGTTTGGAGCCTGCAGCAGTGTGGGAAACTCCCCCTGCTGCATTTAGGCACGATTTCTTCTTATTCAGGCCCGCATGTATTTAACCCCCTGCTGTGTTTTGGGTGCCTGGGCGAGGCAGCCATCGGAGAATAAAGCAGGACAGAGCAGCCTCTTCCTAGGGGGCCGTTTGCAGTTTCTTTTTAATTTCAGTTTCAGTTAATTAGATTTTGGTTTGGTTTTATTTTAGTTTAGTTTGAGTACTCTAGTGCTCTGTGCCTGAGCCTGCGGAGGTGCACTGTGCTGGGGATCCTTTTACCTTCCCGGGTACAGATTGAGGGCATTCCTGGGGAGTGCCCCCAGCCCTTCTCACCATACCGGCCAGACTGCAGTGCCTGGTATAGAATTGTATCAAGGAGTGTGAACCCCACTTAATCCTTAAGCATTATTTGTGTTATACAGCTCAAAACTGATTCAGTGCACAATGACTTGATGCAGACATGTGGGAAAGACCTAATCAGATAGGCCATTGTTTGTTGCTGGGCAGATTTTCAGGGGGCTGTTGTGCTAGGTCAGGTGATGAAACTGACAGTTGGTTGAAACATTGTTACTTTCTCCTGAGAAGGGTCAGATAAAAAGTCAGAGACAGAAATGAAGATGAGTGTAAAAAAAAAAAAAGAGGAGCTGCATATAGGTTTGTAGCTGCTACAGTTCTGGGAAAAACTGGAAGTACCTGCATACAAGAAATGTATGTAATTTGAAAGAAGGTCAGTCGGTGGATTGGATGCAAATGAAATCCTTCCATCTGTCTGTGGTCAGTGAGTAACCTGACATGATCATCTCTTGTCGCTTAGCCCAGATTATGTACCTATTAAATCTGTAATATTGCTTGTAAGGGAGGCTGTACTCCCTTATAGCCATTTGTAGTATTGAAGAAAAACGTAAACTTTGCTCTGAGAATGTGTCAGTTTGATTGGATCAGTGCAGGGTCCATTTTATATCTTTGATACAACACTGCAGCGCAATCTAAAAATCCTCAAGATATGCAGTCCCCGATGTGGTGTGGTCTCGGAGGCAGGCGTCTGCCTAAACTGCACGCAAGAGGCTGTCATGGGAGCAGGACCTGCAGGATGAGATGAGGCAGGAGAGTCCCTCCCGGTTGCAAGAGACCCTGGGGGCGGGGGATGCCATGTTACCTTCAACGGATCCGGACCTCGGTCCCTGCACGATACCTGGACCATCCACCCCTTGAGCCCAGGGAGAAGTAGGGCTCCTGGGGGAATTCTCACCAGAGTGTTTCTTACTTTTGCAGAAGGTGTTTTGCCTACCAAGTGGCTCCTCAGCCCCAGAACACAGGGCTAAGAGGATGTCATACTCAAAAGAGCAGGAGTCAGGAGCAATGGAGTCTAAGCGGGCTAGAGGCTTAGAGGAGTGGCAGCATTCGCAATTGTTGGAGAGGGGCTGGATGGGGAAGACCTTGACACAGAGCTAGATCTGCAAGAGGAGTTGGAAGAACAGGAGGATCAGGCCCAGATTGTTCGGGTTTTCCACTGGGAGGAGCTACCAGTGCTCATCTTTATGCTTATGTTTATGCAATTTCTCGATATACTGCCCAGGCCGAAGGCCATTAAGACGGTTTACAATCACTACAAGTGGGTACTGATACAATTCATCATCCCCAAAGGGCTCACATTCTGTGTGTACCTTGGAGAGACCCTCAAGGCCCTGAATATGCCTGCTAACCTCTTGGCAGAGGAAGAGGCGCTGTAGGATCTGCTGTTACAAGCGGTAGGGAAATCGCAGAAAGTCTTACCTGTACATGGAGTAGTAGGACAGATGATCCAGGATGAGTGGGATCTGCCGGAGGTTGGCCTTAAAGGGGTGCAATCCATGATGCATCTATACCCGCTGCCGGAGCAAGAACGAGCTCCTTTGATCACCCAATGTGGGCGCAGCATTGTTGACAGCAGTCAGAGACCTTGACTTGTCTACTGCAGCTGAGAGCCATGGAACTGGTTCCGCGAGACCAGTACGGCTGCGGTCGATGCTTCATGTATTTTGTGGTGTCCAAATGGAAGGTTCCTTTCGCCCAATTCTCAACTTAGAGGGCATGAACTACGGTCTCCTGGTACCGCATTTTCACAGTAATAATGGCGGTAGGAAGTGGAGATTTTGGGTGACTCTCGATCTCGCAGAGGCGTATCTGCACATTCCCATCTATCCAGAACATCGGCAGTTTCTCCGCTTAGCGGTGCCAAGGGGCCATTTAAAGTTTCAAGCGTTGTACTTCGGTCTGGCGTCCACCCCCCAAACCTTCACCAAGGTCAGTTGTGGTGGTGACAGCAGATCTCCACAAGGAAGGGGTTCTTGTCCACCTGTACCTAGATGATTGGCTGGTGCAGGCGAAGGCCATGGACAATAGCGAAAAGAGCAACAGCGCGAGTGGGAGAGTTCCTTCAAAGTCTCAGTTGGGGTCAACCTGGCCAAGAGTCAGTTACGCCAGCCCAGGAGCTAGAGTATTTGAGAGCATGCTTTGATACCTGCATGGGCAGGATTTTCCTGCTGGTTCGCCGAGCGCAGGAGCTATGACAGTGGATACGGCAGATCCTGAAGATGGCAAGACCATCAGAGTGGCAGCATCTGCAGGTTCTGGGGACCATAGCGGCCCCTCTCGAGCTACTCCCATGGCCAAGGGCGCACATGCAGCCACTGCAGAGGGCTCTGCTCAGTCGATGGTCCCATCAGAGTCAACACCTGTCCCAAGTACTCCCCTGCCCGCGGAGTGCCAGGAGAGCCCTCATTTGATGGTTGCATGTGGAGACCCTGGAAGGAGTCCCCGATATGGGTTCCTCTGATGACCAATGCCAGCCTGTCAGGTTGGAGAGCCCATTACGAAGGACACTTTGTTCAGGGACAAGAGTCTGCAGGAGGCCCTGTGGTCAATCAACAGGCTTGAGATGCAAGCGGTGACCTTGGAGCTAGAATGTTTCGAGCCATGGTTGCAGGGGAAGGTTGACAAGTCCTCTCGGAGAATGTGACCACGGTGGCTTACATCAACCAGCAAGGAGGCACAGGCAGTGCAGCTCTGGAGGAGGAGGCCGAAAAACTGTTCGGATGGACAGCAATTCGTCTCCAGGTGTTAGCGGCAGCACGTAGCAGGAGTTGACAGTGTGACGGCAGGCTACCTCAACCGAGTGTGCATGGACCCCGGAGAGTGGCAGCTCGATCAGGTGGTGTTCGAGCAGGTGGTCTGCTGATAGGGCACACCAGTCATGGACCTAATGGCAATGTTGGAGTTGGCCAAAGCCTGCCGGTTTTTCAGCAGAAGAGAGGAAGTCCAAGGACCTGGATGCTCTAATTCAGCAGTGGCTCTGAGGGTCTTATCTGTTTTTCCCCTTGGGTGCTCGTAGGCCGGTTAGTGCAATGGCTAGAACTGCACCGGGGATTTGTAAATCTCCAGGAACAAGCAGGAATGTAGTCCTCACATATGGGTATCGTCGGTACCGACGGAGCCTGCGTGGGAACGCTCCCCAGCGTCCAATAGGAACGCTTTTGGGAGCATCCCTCAGCACATGGGTGCTGCCTTCCCGCCTTTCCAACTGTCCCTCTTCAGTTCTTCATTTTCCGCAGAGCCAACAGGACCCATCACCGCAGAAAATTCCGTCTTTAAAATTCTTTCTTGTGGTCGCGTTTGCCTACCGCACGACGCCTACCGGTACTGCTGGTTCTTTTCTTTTCATACAAAAACGCCCCAAAAAACCTTAAACTTAAACTGTTTCTTTTCAGAAACTTTCCTCTTTGGTGCTAGGTGCCATTTTGGGCATTAGGCCCCATTTTTCCTAAATCATGAAAAAGCCAACTAGTGGTTTTAAAAAAAAAAATGTACTAAGTGTGGCGGTACCATTTCCGTCACTGACGCCCATGATTGGTGTCTAAAATGTTTAGGACCTGATCATTCTCCAACTGAATGTGTCTCCTGCATGGGGATGACCAAAAGAGGAAGACAAAACCAGGCCGCACCTTCCTATACCCAACAGAGTCAGACTCCAGGTCAGTTTGCCCAAAAGGGACAAACTAGACAGCAAAAGAAACCAAAAGGCCCGAGAGCCCAACCAGCTCTCCAGGTTCAGCCCCCTCAAGGGCTTTGACTCCTTCCTAGAGAGCTTTGCCTTCCTGTCTCTGAGGGGTCCTCAACCCCCCAGTATTCCGGGCAGGTTATGCCACTTTGTCAACAGATGGCATCAGATAACAGCAGAAAATTGTACTTTGTCCATTGTAGGAGAGGGGTACAAACTTCATTTTTATAGCTTACCCCCTCCTACAATTCTAAAGCAATTCCATTCACAAACCTCTGCAGACAATCTGCTAGATCACGAGGTCTCCACACTTCTTGCCCAAGGGGCAATAGAGGAAGTACCCATTCATCAACAGGGTGCAGGGTTCTACTCCCCCTATTATTCCAAAGAAAACAGGAGGGCACAGACCCATTCTAGATCTCAGAGAATTGAACAAATATCTGTTCAGAGAGAAATTCAAAACGATTTCTCTGGGAACTCTTCTGCCATACCTTCAAAGCCAGGACTGGCTTTGCTCTCTAGACTTAAAGGATGCATATACACTCACATTCTCATCCATCCAGATCACAGGAAATTTTTGCGTTTCCTTTTCAGGAGAAGACATTTCCAATACAGGGTTCTTCCTTTTGGTCTGGCTTCAGCACCAAGGGTATTAACGAAATGCATGGCAGTAGTAGCTGCATTTCTACGAACCCTGGGGATTTTCGTCTTCCTTTACTTAGACAACTGGCTCATTCGAGCCTCCACAGTGGCAGAGGCCAGCACTGCACTGTCCCGTACAATGTGAATCCTCCAATACTTGGGATTGGTAATAAACTTCCTGAAATCTCAACTAGTTCCTTCCCAATGCCTAGAATTCATAGGAGCCTGTCTGGATACCAGACAGGCAAGGGCTTTCCTTCCACAAGCCTGGTGTCTTCGCATAATGCAGCTAGCTTCCCAAGCAGCGGGCATATCCTCCCTCACTGCTCGGGAGCTACTGCAGTTACTGGGACACATGGCATCCACAATTCATGTAGTCCCATATGCTCGCCTCCACATGCGAGCGGCTCAGTGGACCCTCTCCACACAGTGGACACAGGCCACGGGTCATTTGTCAGATAAAATAGCAATCTCTCAACGACTAATTTTGTCCTTCCAATGATGGCGATCACTGGAAAATCTGAGAGTGGGGTCTCCTTTCCATCAACCCCTCTTTCAGGCCACCCTAACAACAGATGCATCACAGGTGGGTTGGGGAGCACACCTGAATCATCTCTCTACCCAGGGCACCTGGACTCCACAGGAGGTTGGTTTACACATAAACCTCCTGGAATTAAGAGCAATTTATTTAGCTCTCCGAGTGTTCCACGCCCAGCTCAGCTGCTAGACAGTCCTAGTCCAGACGGACAATCAGGTAGCCATGTTCTATGTGAACAAGCAGGGCGGGACAGGCTCTGTCGTTTATGCAACGAAGCTTTACGACTATAAGCCCTCGCCAGAAAGCATCAAATTCACCTTCTAGTGGTATATCTTCCAGGCATTCAAAACCTTCAGGCAGACAAACTCAGTCGAGTACTGCTACCTCGCGAGTGATCACTCCACCTAGACCAGGTGACAAAGATATTTCATCTCTGGGGCACTCCAGACATAAACCTCTTTGCAAGTCCACTGAATGCCAAACTTCCCCGGTTCTGTTTCAGGATTCCGGCGCACAACTGTCAGGCAAGGGATGCCTTCCTCCTTCACTGGGGTCAGGACTTCCTTTATGCCTTCCCACCCATTCCCCTCATCCCCAAAACACTCTTCAAGCTTCAGAGAGACAGGGGTCACATGATTCTCCTAGCACCACGATGGCCATGCCAAACGTGGTATTCCCTGCTTCTGCATCTCTCTCAAGCGGCACCTCTGGAGTTAGGGCATGCTCCAGATCTCCTTTCCCAGGAGAACGGGATGCTATGGCACCCGAATCCCCAGTCCCTGCACCTCACAGCCTGGTTGCTGAAGGCTTAGATCTCCAGGATTTCAACCTGTCCCAGCAGGTAAAGGATATCCTTCAGGCTTCTAGGAAACTTTCCACAAGAAGATCTTATGCCTTCGAGTGGAAACGTTTTACTATATAGTGCTCCAAGAGGGGATTAAACCCCCTGGTCATACCCTTAGAATCGATACTAGAGTATCTCCTTCACTTATCGAATTCTGGGTTAAAGTGCAATTGCACTAAGAGTCCATCTTAGTGCAACTGCAGCTTCTTATAAGCCTCTAAATGGACAACCAATTTTCTCTCATCCACTCCTATCAAGATTTATGAGAGGCCTTTTATTAACTAAACCTCCCATCAAGCCACCACCGGTGGCATGGGATCTAAATCTAGTTCTTGGGCAGCTCATGAAGCCGCCTTTTGAACCTTTGGCCACTACAGCCCTTAAGATTTTGATCTGGAAGGTCATCTTCCTAATTGCAATCACCTCTGCCCGTCGCATTAGTGAATTGCAAGCTTTAGTGGCTGATCCTCCTTATACTAGATTTCATCATAAAGTTGTTCTTCGAACTCACCCACACTTTATGCCAAAGGTGGTTTCGCCTTTTCATTTAAACCAATCAATTTATCTTCCTTTATTTTTTTCCGAGGCCTCACGCCTCTAATGCAGAAAGAAACCTTCATACTTTGGATTGTAAAAGGGCCTTAGCCTTTTACATACAAAGAACACAGCAACATAGAAAGTCCTCACAACATTTTGTAGTTTTTGACCCTAGTCATTTGGGACTTCCAGTCTCCAAAAGAACGTTATCTAAATGGATTGCCCAATGCATATCCTTTGCTTATGAGAGTAAGGGTCTTCCTCTTCATGACCATGTCACAGCTCATAATGTGAGAGCCATGGCAGCTTCTATGGCTAATCTCCACTCTGTGTCTATCGATGACATTTGTCGAGCAACCACCTGGGCTTCGGTACACACCTTCACAGCCCACTACTGCCTAGATACAGCCTCCCGTCGGGATGCCTTCTTTGGCCAAGCTGTTCTTCAAAATATCTTTCAAACTTAAACCAACTCCTACCCACCAACCCTGATAGGATGCCAGAGATCCATGGGAGGAAGGATTCTCACCTTCGATGGTGGCACCTTCCTGGGGCTATCTCCCTGGCATCTTCAGCTAGGGAGTCCCCATATGTGAGGACTACATTCCTGCTTGTTTCTGGAGATAGCGTAGTTACTCACCTGTAACAGGTGATCTCCGGGAACAACAGGAATTTAATCCTCACAACCCACCCACCTCCCCTAGGAGTTGTCTCTCTCTCTTTGTCTCTTTCCTCTCTCCCTCTATCCTTTCACTCAGCTACAAACTTAACTGAAGAGGGACAGTTGGAAAGGCGGGAAGGCAGGGTGCATGTGCTGAGGGATGCTCCCAAAAGCGTTCCTATTGGACGCTGGGGAGCGTTCCCGTGCAGGCTCCGTCGGTACTGACGATACCCATATGTGAGGACTAAATCCCTGCTGTTCCCGGAGATCACCTGTTACAGGTGAGTAACTACGCTTTCTGGTGTCCCCAGACTGGCCGAGGTGTTAGTGGTATGCTGACCTGATTCTGATACTGGCGGATTGACTATGGTGGCTTCTGGTTGGAAAGGACCTCTTGACATAGGAGCCGCTTCGTATGCCCCAGGTGGATCAATTATTGCTTACTGCAATGCTCTTGAAAGGGCGAAGTTGAAGAAGAAAGGATAATCAGGCTCGGGGATAGCGACCTTGCTACAGGTCCAGAGGTAGTCTACGAACCTGGCGTGCATCTGTGTAGGGCGCATCTTTGAATCATGGTGTGGAGAGAGGCTGGCGCGCCATTCCACTGCCTCCGTCCCGGACATCTTGGCGTTTTGCAATCCGGTTTTGATAAGGGTCTAGCTGCCTGTTCCTTGAGGTTGCAACTGATGGCGATTTCTGGTTATCGCGGGAAAGTCCACAGGGTGCCGTTGGGTACACACCCAGACGGGCTGAGCTTTCTAGGGGCGGTGACCCACCTCCGTCTGCCAGAGAGTAGTGGGTACCGCCTGGAATCTCAATCTGGTGCTGTCTGGAGAAACTTTGAGCCATTGAGTTGAGCTTTCCTGAAGGATTGGACTCTGAAAATGGTATTCCTGGTGGCGATTTGCTCGGCACGCAGGATTTCAGAGCTTCGGACCCTGTCATGCTAGGAGCCATTCCTTCTCCAAGGAGAAAGTGGTCCTGTGCCCAGTACCTTCATTTTTGCCCAAGGTGGTGTGAGCATTTCATGTAAATCAGGCTGTTTACTTACCAGCTCTGGCGAGCTTGGATGTGGGCGAGAGCGTATGTGGGCTCTGCGACTTCACAGCTGTGCCATTTGGATGCGAAGGTATGTGAAAGGGCTTCATCCTTTTGGAGATCGGACCTTCTGTTGGTTCTGTTTGGCGTGTCGCGCAAAAGTGAGGCGGCAGCTAAGCCTCCGTTTCCATATGGCTCAGTGAGGCAATCACGCCTGCATACATCTTGAAGGGTAGAGCAGTGCCTGTGGGGTTGCAGATGCATTCCATGAGGACTCAGGCAGCCTTGTGAGCAGAGTATACTTTAGTTCCACTGGTGGAGATCTGTAGGTGGCATACTTTATCTGAACATTTTTGCCTGGATGTCCAGGTTGTGGGGGACGCTCGTTTCGAATCGGCAGTGCTTCAGGCTGGTTGTGCGGGTCCCTCCCATTAGTTTAACTGCTCTGATACATCCCAGAGGTGCGGGACTGGACTGGAGGGACGATAAGGAAAGATAAATTAGACTTGCCTGCTAATTGTTGTTCCTTGAACTCCAGGCCAGTCATGGAACACTCGGAGTGCTTTCTGTGATGATCTCTGCACACCCTGGTCCTGAAGCTGGTTCCCTTGGTGGAAGAAGTGGTCAGGGGGAGCCGGGGAGGGGTGTGTAATCGGTGTTTGGAGGAGGGGCAGACCAGAATAGCTGTCGGTTGTTTGCTTCCTGCTGGTTGGAGTTTCTCAAGCACTCAACAGGTAGGCCTCCCCATCCTGGAACAGGGGACGGAGTATCCTTTCCATGGGATGGAGGGGGTACTAGTTTATTTAGACATAGAAGTGTTTGTGGCATGTTTAACTACTTATTTATTGCTCCTCTGAGTCTGCTTTGTCAGTAGGTACTGGGGCTGGTGGGCAGTGCCAGCTGTATATGTACACTAATATCATCAAAAACAGCTGCTGGCGGAGGTGCACTACCCCAGAGGTGCGGGACTGGACTGGAGTTCAAGGAACAACAATTAGCAGGTAAGTCTAATTTCTCTTTAGGCTGGAAACCCATTCAGAGTACTGGGGTTTGTAAGTGCACACTGACACTAGAGACTCTTTGCTGACTGCTGCTGTGGCCACTGGTGTTGCTGTTGCTGCTGCTGCCTTGTTTTAGATAAGTAGATCTACCAGTTTGATTTCGTCGTCATCTGGGGTCAGTTGTTTAAAATGGGATCATATGGGATAAAAGTTTGAAAAGCACTTCTGTATTGAGACCTCATTTGTGTATAGTTTTGGAGACCACACCTTCAAGATATAAGCAGGGTGGAATTGATCAAAAGAGCAGTTACTAAAATTGAAAGGAAGCTCTGGAACAAAGGTGTGTGATGGTAAAAGGAAATAGATTCTGGAGCAATCTGATGAAATATTTCTTTAAAGAAAGAGTGGTGTGTGGAACATCCTACCAGTAGAGGTGGTGGAAACGAGAGTTGTCTGAATTCAAGAAAGCATGGAACAAATTAGAGAATCTTGAGAGAGAAAAGGATTATAAAACTTAATAGTTCTTATGGATGGCCAGACTGGATAGGCCATATGGTCTTTATCTGTCATAATTTTCTATGTAACACACAGACCCTGAGGGTTAGAGAACCTGCCCTCCCAGAGGCCCACTCCAGTGCCTTCCTTGATGCTCTTGATGAGCTGGGCTACAATTAAGTAGTCAGTGCGCCCACTCACTCAAAGGGTAACAAACTGGACCTAATCTTTGCCTTGTGGGTGGCCACAGGCCCAAACCATACGCTTGCCATATCCATCATACCAGTGCCATGTACTGACCACAGCTTGCTGACTTTCCAAATGCCCATACATCCGGGTCACATCAGCAGCCGTTCTACAGCTGATGAAGGCACAACATCAAAAGCACACTTCCGGCCCTTTGACAAGGAACAGATACTCGGCAAAACCCGATCTCTATTCGACCTCACAGACCCTAACCTCGAGGAAATGCTCTCCGCCTGGAACGAAAGCCTCAGCTCCATCTCCCACCAATCAGTGGCAGACACATCACCAAGGAAAAGGAAGGCTGCACCATGGTACTCCCCTGAGCTACGAACCTCACTCCGTCTTTCAAGTTTCCTTATAAGGCGATGGCGATGATCACGCTCCACTGCCGACCAGGAAGCTTACACCACCCATCTGGAAAAACACCGTCTGACAATCTCTGAGAGAATGAAACAGTACCACGCCAAACTCTTACAGTGCTCCCTGAACAAACCGCAGCACTTATTTAACTTGATGAGATCCCTTACAAACGAACCTTCTCCCACCCAACTGAGCATGCCACAGTCACAAGAGTTCGCGGACTACCTTCAGTCGAAAATGATCCAGACTGACAAGACTGTACCATCCACACCCATTTATGAATTACGCCACCCAACACCTCTAGCCACCTTCTCAACACCATCAGAGACATCGAGGACACCATTACTGCTGTCAACACCACCACAGCCCCAAATGATCCTTGCCCAGCGTTCTGGATAAAAACACTACGCAAAGAGTTCATCCCCTTTCTGGCCAAACTTATAGACCGATCCTTCTCTACGGGCTCTTTCCCGCAAAGCTAGAAACAAACATCCATTAGACCACGTCTAAAAAAACATCAAACTTGACCCCCAGAAGGTGGATTCTTACAGACCAATTTCAAGCATCCCTCTAATGGCCAAAATAATCGAAAAACCCGTCCAACGTCAAATCCAACACCATATTGAGACCACTGCTCCCCTTGACCAAAGCCAACATGGATTCAGAGAACTGCACGGAGTTGAGACGCTCCTGACTAACCTCTTCAGCACAATAATCACAGGATTGGACAACCTAAGACAGGGATTTGCCTTAATTTTCCTGGACATTGCCGCAGCTTTCCACTCCGTGGACCACAAATTGCTTCTAAGGCGTCTCGCAGAGAAAGGGATCCAAGAGACAGCCTTAAGCTGGTGCAGATCATACCTCACAGACAGATAGATAGCAGCACTGGCCTCAAGACCTCCAATCCATTCCGGCAAGAACAGGGCGTACCGCAGGGCTCCTCGCTCTCAGCACTGTTCTTCAACGTATATATGCAGCCCATCTGTGCACTCACCCGCTCCTTCAATATCTCCTGCCTCATATACGCAGACGACGTGCTACTGTGCATGCCATTTTCAACTGACCATCCGGACTTTTCACCCCTAACCACCTGCCTCGACGCTGTAACCGACTGGCTCCACACACAAAACCTCAGAATAAACTTCAAGAAAACTGAGGCTTTATTCATCACCAGGAACCAAGCGTTACCCCCCCCCCCCCCCGCATCTCTAAAGGTGAGAGGCGCGGAGCTTCAAAGCAAACCCACGATCTGCTACCTAGGGGTCATCTTAGACCAACATTTGGACATGAACGCCCACGCAAATAATACTGTCAAAGCAATATCTCCAGGAACAAGCAGGAATGTAGTCATCACATGGGTATCGTCGGTACCAACGGAGCCTGCGCGGGAACGCTCCCCAGCGTCCAATTAGAAAGCTTTTGGGAGCATCCCACAGCGCCTGCGTGCTGCCTTCCCGCATTTCCCAACTGCCTCTCTCCAGTTCTTCTTTTTCCACGGAGCCAGCAGGTGGTTGTTCCTGTCACTGCAGAAGAATTCTTCTTTATTCCTTTTTTTGTGGTCGCGTCTGCCTTCCTCGACGCTTTACCGGTACCGCCGGTTTTTTCTTATTTTCTGTCTTTAAAAAACAATTATATATCTATATATATATACACATACACACTAGGACTTTTCCTATTTTGTGTCAAGGTGCATGCGCCTTTTTGGGCCTTAGGCCCAGAAATTTTTTTTTCAGTGGAGAAACCTGCCTCAGGTTTCAAAAAGTGCACCAAGTGTGGCGGTACCAATTCCGTCACAGACACCCATGAATGGTGTCTAACATGTTTAGGTCCTGACCACTCCATCACGGATTGTATGTCCTGCGCCATGATGTCTAAAAGAGGTCGGCAGAACCGAGCTGCTAAGCTCAGTACCCTGTTTCCCTCGGATGCAGCTTCGGTGGCATCGACATCTTCCAGGGCTTCCTCTTCTTCCCGTGGGTCTCAGGTAAATAAACATAAGTCCAGCTGGTCCTCAAAGGGTAGATCTCCTTCTAAGCATCGAGATGCCTCTGGCGTTGCCCTTGAGGATTCTGCACTGGCAAAATTACCCCGGCGGGAGGCTTCGGCTTCCAAAGCATTACCAGGGCTCCAGGATGTTCTCGAGGCCTCGACCTCGGCAGAACTACTGGTGCCATGCTCTGGAGTACCGGCGGTCTTCTCCGGTACCGACATCCAGGCATCGGCAGCGTCGATAGACCAGAGAATCCTGGCTATTGAGCGCAGTCTGGCGGCTCTCCTTGCAGTATCGATGCCCTCGGAACCGCGACAGACAATCCAGCCGGCACCGGTGTTGGTACTGGTACCGATAGCATCGACATTGGCATCGGTGTCTGCTTTGCCAGTACCCAGTCATCCGATGCCCTTGGGTACCGATACCCCGGTACCAATTACTCCCGGTACCGACTTTGGTCGGTACGGGTATCAGGCTCTTCAAGAGCATCCGGACAGACGGTACTTCGAGTCCTCAGAAGAATCTGAATATTCTGACAGTTCTGTTGATGCAGGAATGCTTCTCCCAGAGGAGCTCTCCTCCCCTAAGCGCAGGATGTCTCCTCCAGAGGATATTTCCTTCCAGGATTTTATCAGGGAGGTGGCTCGGGGTCTGTCCATTACTGTGACCCCTGAAACGGAGCCAAGAGCTAAGGAGTTGGAAATTTTACAATATCCCAAAACTCCTAAGGAGGCAGCTACCTTGCCCATTCATGAGATTTTGCATGATCTCATGTTAAAGGATGTGGGAGACACCTCTTACCACCTCTCCTCATTCTCGCAGACTGGATACTCTGTATCGAGTCCCTCCTTGTCCTGGTTTCCAGAAAACTCAGCTTCCTCACCACTCTATTGTAGTGGAATCAGCTATGAGAAGGATCAAGAGTGCAAAGAGACATGCCTCTAATCCTCCAGGACGTGAGTGCAGAACCCTGGATGCTTTTGGATGTCGTGTCTTCCAAGCTTCCATGCTTTCTGCCAAGATCAGTTCCTATAGTCTTTACATGGGAATGTTCCTGAAGGAGATCACAGATGATTTAGAGGCCTTGAGTCCTATTCTTCCTGAGGATAGAAGACAGGAGTTTCTCACATTGGTCAAACATACCCAAGATGTTTCCAAATTTAGCAACTGTGCAGCCTTTGACTGCTTTGAGTGCATAAGTAGAACCTCTGCCATTGCCATAGGTGCACGTAGAATTGCTTGGCTCCAGGCATCTGATCTGGAGCTCTGGGTACAAGACAAATTGGGCAATATCCCTTGTACGGGTGAGAACCTGTTTGGTAGAGATTGGCAAGAAAAGGCCAATGAGTTGGATGCTGACAACTCTACCTTGGATAGACTATCCAAGTCCACAGCTGATCCTGCTAGAAAGAAATCTTTCAAGAAGCCATTCTTTTCTAAAAAGAAAAGATAGTATCCTGCTTATGCTCAGCAGGCACGTTCTGCAGGTCAGCTTGTCAGGAAAGGTCTGCAACCACCCAAGCAGAGAAAAGCAAAGACTGCTAAGCCTCAACCGTCTCAGCAGTCTTAGCCTCCACAAGGCCTTTGACTTTCAGCTAGAGAACTTAGCCTTTCTGGCTCTCGTGGGACCAGAGCCTTCCACCATTCCAGGAAGGTTATGTCACTTTGCCCCCAGATGGGGGCAGATTACAGCAGAGCATTGGACACTTTCCAACATAAAGGAGGGATACAGGCTTCATTTTTCAAGCATGCCCCCTACCACAATAATAAGGCAGTTCAATTCTCTGACACTTCTCATCAAGCTGTTAGGTCAAGAGGTCACTATCCTTCTTGCCCAAGGGGCAATAGAAGAAGTACCCATTTCTCATCAGGGTACAGGGTTTTACTCCCCCTATTTCCTTATCCCAAAGAAAACAGGGGGATACAGACCTATCTTGGATCTCTGAGAATTGAACAAATTCCTTGTCAAAGAGAAATTCAAGATGATTTCTCTCGGAACTCTGCTGCCATACATTCATAGTCAGGATTGGCTTTGTTCTCTAGATCTCAAGGGTGCGTACACCCATGTTCTCATCCATCCAACCCACAGAAGGTTCCTTCGGTTCCTTTTTCAAGGAAAGCACTACCAATACAGAGTGCTTCCTTTTGTCCTCGCCTCAGCACCAAGAATGTTCACGAAATGCATGACTGTGGTAGCAGCATATCTCCAGGAACAAGCAGGAATGAGTCTTCACATATGGGTACGACAGTAACAACGGAGTCCGGGCGGGAACGCTTCCCAGCGTCCAATCAGAAAGCTTTTGGAAGCATCCCAACACGCCTGCGTGCTGCCTTCCCGCCTTCCCAACTGCCTCTCCTCAGTTTTTGTTTTTCCGCGGAGCCGGCAGGATGTTCTCCTGTCACCGCAGAAAATTCTTTTTTATTTTTTATTTTTCTTGTGGTTGCGGCTGCCTTCCCCGACGCCACGGTACCGCCGGTGTTTCTTTTTTTCTTTTCCCTTAAGGAATATATTTTTCTTTTTTAGTGTCTCAGGCCTTCTAGGCCTCTCCATTTTTCCTCATGGAACTGCCAGCCACTTTCCCCAGGAAATGTACAAACTGTGGCGGTACAACTTTATTTTTAGACAGTCACAATTGGTGTCTAACCTGCTTGGGTCCTGACCATTTTCCTCCGGAGCCCTCGGGCACCAGTATGGTGTAAAGTTTTCAACATCGAGTTCCCCTCGACACGCAGTCCCCCTCCAACTTCAGGGCACCGACCATATCTTCTACACAGGATCAGGTAACCCAAAAATAGTCTGTTAAGACTAGCCAGTCCTTGAGCGGCAGTTCTCATGCACAGCATAGAGATGCCTCCAGCCTTGCCCTCGAGAATCCACTTGGGCACTGACTTCAAAACCCCGATGGGAGTCTTCGGCCTCCAAAGCCTGTGTGGGGTTTCAGGTTGTTCCTGAGGTTCACCACTCACAGAACATACCTGAGCTGTGTCCGGTGGTGGCATCCGCTTCGAGCGGTACCGATACCCCGGCATCGGCACTGGTGTTGGATGAAACATTCCTCACCAAGGATCGTCGTCTGGCGTCCTCGGTACCTACGGGCCCAGTGGATACGCTTCAGACCGACTTTACAGTATCGGTATCGACACCGATACTAGTACCGACGTCGGTACCCTCCAGACGTGCATCGATAGACTCGCTTCCTTCGATGCCGAGTCTGGAATCGATCTCCAGTCTGGAGGACTGGGTACCGACTCGCCTTGGTACCGACGGCTCGGTTCCGATACTTCGGATCCGCAACTCTCAGTTCCTCCGATACCGTTAGAGTTGCCACCGGCGGGTCTTCTTCCACCGGTATCGGATACGGTACCGAGATCGGTACCGATTATCCACAGTACTATTACGGTCGGTACCTTCCATGCTTCTCTCGTCAGGCTCGCTTCCCTCGATGCCGAGTCTGGAATCGATCCCTAGCATGGACGATCTGTTACCAATGGTCGCTGGTTCTGACCTGCAGTACCAGCGACCACCATCTAAGGATCCCATACTGCACCATTCAGGATCTTCTATTCCTATATACTGGAATAGATCCCTCGGTGCCAACGCTAGTTCTTCATCAGATCTAGCCTATCCAAGGGAAGTTCCCTCTGGGGATCCTTCTTTCCAGACTTTCCTCCTGGATATGGCAAAATCACTTGCTATTCCTATTCCTGGACAAGATCCTACACAAGGGAATACAGAATCTCTCTCTGTTCCTAGCGAAGCAAAGGAGAATATAATGCTTCTTTTGCATCATTCTTTGCAGGATCTCCTTCTACGAATGTTGGAAGCTCCTTTAAAGGTACCCCCACTTTCCAGAGCAACTGATCTCCTATATCAGGTGCCCCCCTCTCCAGGGTTTCAAAGGACTCAACTTCCTCATCATTCCATTGTAGTGGAATCAGCATTGAGGCGAGTGAAGAGTAATAAAAAGCACTCTTCTTGTCCGCCAGGTCGTGAGTCTAAGACACTAGATGCCTTTGGACATCAAACCTTCCAGACATCGATGCTTTCAGCAAGAATTCTCTCATATATTTTGTATATGGGTCTGTCTCTTGAAGAGGTCACAAGAAAATTACATCTTTTGACTCCTTTTCTTCAAGAGCCCAAACAAGCAGACTATTCCTTACTGGTTAGTCATGCTCATAATATCTCTAGGTTTCTTACTTGTGCTTCCCTAGACTCCTTTAAGTCTGTTAGCAGGACTTCTGCTATAGCTATAGGGGCACGACATAGAGCCTGGCTCCAAGCTTCAAACTTGGACAAATGGGCACAAGAAAGACTGGGAAATACTCCTTGCACTGGAGAAAATCTCAACAAGGAGTCTTTACTCCAGGTTACTCAGTTATCCACTGACTTTCCTGTTTCCAGAGGCTATTCTACGCCACCTTCTTTCCCAGTAGGTAGGAAATGTCCTACCAAACTTTCTCCCCCTAGGGGGAGAAGGTTTTGTCCATCATCTGCCCATCATGCAGATGTTCCCAAACAGGGGAAACATTGCCCTGGTCTGAAGAATCTACAAACTCAACAGGGTCAACAAACCCAGCAGTCGCAGGGTTTCAGATAGATCATTGTCCCTCTTGGTTGCTGGTTACATAAGAACATAAGAACATAAGATATGCCATACTGGGTCAGACCAAGGTCCATCAAGCCCAGTATTCTGTTTCCAACAGTGGCCAATCTAGGTCATACGTACCTAGCAGTTTCCCCAAGGGACACAGGTTCCACAATGCTTGTATTGGTTCAAGCATTGATATCCTGGGTCCCTTCTTAATAATGGTTTATGGACCTTTCCTCCAGGAACTTGTCCAAACCTTTTTTAAACCCAGCTACACTAACAGCCTTTACTACATCCTCCGGTAACAAATTCCAGAGTTTGATTACACGTTGAGTGAAAAAATATTTTCTTTTATTAGTCTTAAATAGTTTACCCTGTAGCTTCATTGCATGTCCCCTAGTCTTTCTATATTCTGATAAGGTAAACAATCGATCTACGTTTACCCGTTCCACTCCGTTCATTAATTTATAGACTTCTATCATATCTCCCCTCAGCCGTCTCTTTTCCAGGTTAAAGAGCCCCAACCTTTTTAGCCTTTCTTCATAGGAGTAGCCTTCCATCCCCTTTACCATTTTGGTGGCTCTTCTCTGAACCTTTTCTAAAATTGCTATATCCTTTTTAAGATATGGCGACCAGAATTGCACACAATATTCAAGGTGCGGTCTCACCATGGAACGATATAGAGGCATTATAATATCTTTTGTTTTATTTTCCATTCCTTTCCTTATCATACCTAGCATTCTATTTGCTCTCTTGGCCGCCGCTGCACACTGGGCCGAGGGTTTTAACATGGTATCCACAAGGACGCCTAAATCTTTTTCTTGGGTGGTGGTTCCTAATGTGGAACCTTGCATCGTGTAACCATAGTTTGGGTTGTTCTTCCCTAGGTGCATAACCTTGCACTTCTCCACATTAAATTTCATCTGCCATTTTGATGCCCAGTCTTCCAATTTATCAAGATCCTCTTGCAATTTTCCACAATCCTCCTGGGTTTTAACAACTTTAAATAGTTTTGTGTCATCAGCAAATTTGATAACCTCACTCGTTATTCCACTTTCCAGGTCATTTATGAATATGTCAAAAAGCAGCGGACCCAGCACAGATCCCTGGGGTACACCACTATTCACCTTTCTCCATTGGGAAAATTGGCCATTTAGCCCTACCCTCTGCTTTCTATCTTTTAACCAGTTCCTGATCCACAGTAGTACACTGACTCCTATCCCATGACTCTTTAGTTTTGCCAAAAGTCTCTGATGAGGGACCTTGTCAAAGGCTTTCTGAAAGTCCAGATACACAATATCAACCGACTCACCTTTGTCCACCTGTTTATTCACTCCTTCAAAAAAAACATAACAGATTAGTAAGACAAGATCTTCCTTGTCTAAAGCCATGTTGGCTGTCTCCCATTAGGTCATGACTATCTATATGCTGAGTAATTTTATTCTTTATGATGGTTTCTACCATTTTTCCCGGTACTGATGTCAGGCTCACCGGTCTGTAGTTTCCCGGATCACCCCTCGAACCCTTTTTAAAAATTGGTGTTACATTGGCGATCCTCCAATCCTCAGGTATTAGAGATGATTTTAATGATAGTTCACAGATTACTGATAGCAGGTCTGCAATCTCAAATTTCAGTTCTTTCAACACCCTTGGATGTATACCATCCGGCCCAGGTGATTTGCTACGCTTCAGTTTATCTAATAGTTGTAAGACATCTTCCCGATGTATCGATATTTCCTTCAATTCTTCCACACCTTTAAATACCACTTCAGTCGTGGGTAACATCCCTACATCTTCCTCAGTAAAGACCGAAGCAAAGAATTCATTCAGTCTCTCCGCTATCGCCTTGTCGCCTCTTAGTGCTCCTTTAACCCCTTTATCATCTAATGGACCAACTGACTCTCTCACGGGTTTTTTGCTACGAATGTACTTGAAAAGGTCTTTATTTCGCGTTTTTGCTTCCGCAGCAAGCTTCTTCTCAAATTCTCTCTTTGCCTGCCTTATCAATGCCTTGCATTTGACTTGCCAGTGCTTGTGCTGTTTCCAGGTTTCATCATTTGGCTCTTTTTTCCATTTCTTGAAAGATGCTTTTTTGGCAACAACAGCCTCTCTGACCTCAGCTTTAAACCATGCTGGCAATTTTTTGGACTTCCTTCCACTTTTCTTAAAGCGTGGAATACAGCTGGTCTGGGCTTCCAAGATAGTATTTTTCAACAACACCCAAGCTTGATGTACGTCTTTAACCTTTGCAACTGCTTCTTTTAGTTTTTTCTTAACTGTTTTCCTCATTCTATCATAGTCTCCCTTTCGAAAGTTAAAGGGTAGTACTGTGGATTTCCTTACTATCCCTCCTCCACTAATTAAATCAAAGGCGATCATGCTATGATCACTATTGCCAAGTGGCCCCAACACCCTTATCTCTTGCACTACATCTGGTGTTCCACTAAGGACTAGGTCCAATATTGCCTCCCCTCTGGTCGGTTCATGAACCAGCTGCTCCAAGAAGCAGTCATTTATTTCATCTAGGAACTTTATCTCCCTAGCATGTCCTGTTGTGACACTGACCCAGTCGATGCCGGGGTAATTGAAATCACCCATTATTATTACTGCACTGTAACTTTTGCTAGCTTCCTTGATTTCTTTGAGCATTTCATCATCCATTTGTTCATTCTGGCCAGGCGGACGATAGTACACCCCCACTGCCATCGCCTTCCCCTTTTTACATGGAATTTCAATCCATAGAGATTCTACAGCAAATTTTGTTTCTTGCAAAACTTTAATCCTTTCTGACTCAATGCCCTCTCTAACATAGAGCGCAACCCCTCCACCAATTTGATCAGCTCTATCATTTCGATATAGTTTGTACCCAGGTATCACAGTGTCCCACTGGTTGTCCTCCTTCCACCATGTCTCTGATATTCCAATCATATCTAACCTCTCGTTTAGTGCTATATATTCTAACTCTCCCATCTTGTTTTGTAGACTTCTAGCATTTGCATACAAGCATTTTAGAGACTGTATTTTATTCATATTAATTTGGCTATTGGTAGACATGGGTAATTTGGGATCTTTAAGTTCTGTCTGCTCCATACTCGAGGGCATTTGGGCTACTTTACTCTTTTTTGGAACCTCTCTGCTTTTTGTAGTATCCTTCAAGGATACATTCTTCCGAACCATGCGCTCTTGGGCGACTGTCGGCTTTCCCCTATTATCTAGTTTAAAAGCTGCTCTATCTCCTTTTTAAAGGTTAATGCCAGCAGCCTGGTTCCATCCCGGTTAAGGTGAAGCCCATCCCTTTGGAAGAGCCCCTCCTTTCCCCAGAATGTTCCCCAGTTCCTAACAAATCCGAACCCCTCATCTCTGCACCATTGTCTCATCCACGCATTGAGACTCCGGAGCTCTGCCTGCCTATTGGGTCCTGCGCGTGGAACGGGAAGCATTTCGGAGAACGCTACCCTGGAAGTTCTGGATTTAGGGTAGCAGTCTGCTTCTTTTCACTTGCAGTATCTGCACTAATTTATCCTAACCTACCTAGATATCTCTTCATGAGACATTTTTTCTCTAAGAGTCTTTATGATGATCATGCCCATACTTAACAGATTTCCTCTTTCTCTTGGAGGAAAGAGGTAACAACTATTAATAGACAGTTGTTTTCCCTGTATTGACATGTATCATCTCACCTGTCGGAGACTTCCTCCATAATTGGTGTCTTGCAACTCTATCTCACCTCCCTCTTAATTTAATTTAACAGTTTCTTATATACCGCACCTTCCAGCGATCAAATGCGGTTTACATGGAACAACATAAAATAACAGGTCAACGTCTGTTTTTACAGTGAACAGCTTAAAACCATAACAACTTATATTACATTACATGGAACATAAAAGAACTATTTACAGGGATCAAAATACTACAACATTTAGTTTGTAAGAGTGACTTTTTTACACGGGTAAGTCCTTATGGTCCTCTACCTGTTCTACCGGGGGATTCTCCATTCTGGAGTTGTCTTCCCCCTTGTTACCTTAGGGCAGCTCCTCAGACAATAGGAAGTCCTACCATGTCTGTTTCTTTTTTCCAAAAAAAAAGAGGAGGGAAAAGAAATTCTCCATGCTGCCCTGATAGTTGCTGCAAATGCAGCAATTCCTAGTGGTTAAACCACTGGTTTTGTTCACTACACAACCAGGGTTTCCCCTCCACTAGCAATCCTCTTAGCCTCAGTGCTAAGTCCCAAACAGGGTATCAACCTCGTTTGGGAAACCCTATTATCACAGTTTGGTTGGTTAACTTCTATTCTTCGCCCCTTGCCCTTGGCAGAATAGCTGGTTACCTGCTGGCTTTCCACAGCCAGTTTTTCTTCTGACCAACTTGCAGCATGCTCTCTGCAACTCTACTAGAGTAGCTTTGCACTATGGGCCCTTGCTAGAGAGCATTAGTATCTTGCCTAGCAGATAACCCCAGATGGTTAAAAGGGGTTTCCCCGGTCATGTTTCATGCCTGGCAGGTATTCTCTACCCTTTCCATCTTATCTTAAAAATCTTTTGAAGCATAAGTCTCAGGCCTTTCAATACGTGAAAGCCTAAAGAAGGGCCAATTCCCTGGCTTGGCCCATATCTCCTGGAGTCTCCTGTCAGAGATAAATTCTTCACTGGCAGCTAGAGGATACCTAATACCCATCTTGCCCTCATAGGCGGATCACTAGGGTATCTTCCTCCAGAGGCCTCCTCTACCCAATCTCCATACTACAATTCTGGAGATATCTGGACTTCCTGTCTGCAGACGGCCATTACCCTCTGCCATTTTCACGTAGGCCATCCTGGTTACTCAAGAGCTCAAATTCTACAAAGAATTAAGCCGCCTTGTCAGGGACACCTTTCCTCTGACTATGCCAGTCATAACCAGGAGAAGAGGATTTTTTCTATTTTATCTATTCAAGCAGGTATCAACCTTCTTGCTATTAGATAAATCTTTCTCTCTCCCTATAAGGGGGGATGGGGTTCTCTGGACATCTCTCCATCCATATACCTGGAGACATGTCTCTATATACCTGCCTATTCATCTCTATCTCTATGTGTGTGTCTTCTGCCCATACATATCTCTTTATAGATATATGCATATATACCCTATATGTGTATATATTTAAATCTACCTATATAGATATATATATTAATACATATAATGAGAGATATTTTTAGATAGATCTGTATCCATCTACTGTTAGGATCAGATATCCTGACATTCCTTTATGACCCTATCAATGCTGTACCAGCATACCTAGGAGACTACACCTAGAACCACTCCTGTGGTAATTAACCTTTCCAGGTTAGGTACTCCTGAAGCTCTCCATGTACCTTTCTTTCCTAATTGACCCCATTTAGGAAAGACATTGCGGAGCTTCCATTGCTCTAAAGCTTAGCGCTCCTGAGCCTGTCCTTTTTATCAGATACAAGGGTTTCCATACCCTTTCTTCCCTACATAGACTGATTCCAACCCCAGTCCAGTTGGGTCAGACTAAAGTTTTCTCTTGGCCCTAAATTTGTACTGTTTTTGGACCAAAGCTTAAGCTTTCCTGAATAGTACCTTCTGCGTCTCCGCTGAAGCTCTATCTCTCATACTACCCCAGTTTCCCCTGGGGCTATTTTTCTCACCCTAAAGAGTTCTGACCTCCACTTGTTTTTTGTTCTACTTTATTACCTCTACTTCTCAGTGAGGTACCCCTTGAGCACATTCACTGGCTCTTCGATCAGATCCATATGTAGCTCAGTGCACTTGTGCAATGCCAACAAGGGAGGCCCAGATTTACAATATTTTATTACTAAATGCCCTTGATACAGGGTCTACCCCTTCTGAAGCCCTGTTCTAGCCAGCTGTTCCACAGCTCTTTTCTGTATTCAACTCCTACCCTCCATCCCCAGGATGCCTGAGGTCCTGAGGAATACCATGGCTCGTTCTAGACTTGCAACATGCTAGGACTCCCTCCGGGCATCTGAGCTTGGGAGTCCCCATATGTGAAGACTCATTCCTGCTTGTTCCTGGAGATAGCACAGTTACTTACCTGTAACAGGTGATCTCTGGGAACAGCAGGAATAAGTCTTCATAACCCACCCACCTCCCCTAGGAGTTGCATTTTCTCTATCTCTATCTTTCCCTTCCTTGCTTTCTTTGTCTCAGCTTTAAAACTTAACTGAGGAGAGGAAGTTGGGAAGGCGGGAAGGCAGCACGCAGGCATGTTGGGATGCTTCCAAAAGCTTTCTGATTGGACGCTGGGAAGCGTTCCCGCACGGACTCCGTCGGTACCGACATACCCATATGTGAAGACTTATTCCTGCTGTTCCCAGAGATCACCTGTTACAGGTAAGTAACTGTGCTTTCTCCGCACTCTAGGAATATTCATCTTCCCCTAGTTAGACGACTGGCTCATTCGAGCCCCAACAGAGTCAGAGGCCAGGACTTCTCTATCCTGCACAATGCGTATCCTTCAGTATTTGGGTCTGGTTATAAACATCCCAAAATCCAGTCTAACTCCCACTCAGTCTCTAGAGTTCATAGGAGCTTTGCTGGAAACCAGAAAGGCAAGGGCCTATCTCCCCCAGGCCCGTTGCCTTCGCATGGTGCAGTTAGCTTCTCAAGCAGTGCTAAAGCCTCATCTCACTGCCCAAGAAATGCTACAATTACTAGGCCACATGGCATCTACCATGCATGTGGTGCCCTATGCTCGCCTCCATATGAGGGCAGCCCAGTGGACTTTATCCACCCAATGGACCCGGGCATCAGGGTGCCTGTCAGATAAAATAGCAAACACAAGTCGCCTTATTTTGTCCCTCCAGTGGTGGAAGTCCACTCAAAACCTGTTGCTGGGGTCCCCTTTTCAACAACCTTTACCCCAAGCAACTCTCACAACAGATGCTTCTCTGATGGGTTGGGGAGCTCATCTGCAAGACCTCTCCACCCAAGGCACCTGGTCTCCACAGGAGACTCATCTACATATCAATCTCTTGGAACTCGGAGCAATCTTCCTTGCTCTTCGAGAGTTCCATACCCTGCTCAGCTATAAGACAGTCCTCATTCATACGGACAATCAAGTAGCCATGTTCTATGTGAACAAGCAGGGGGGAACAGGCGCTCTGTCGCTTTGCAACGAAGCTTTGCGACTATTGTCCCTCGCCAGAGAGCATCAGATTCATCTCCTGGCAGTGTATCTTCCAGGCATACAAAACTCTTGGGCAGACAGACTCAGTCGAGTTCTGCTTCCACACGAGTGGTCTCTGCATGCAGACCAGGTGACCAAGAGTTTTCAAATTTGGGGAACCCCGGACATAGACCTCTTTGCAAGTCCATGGAATACCAAACTTCCCTGGTTGTGTTCCAGAATTCGGGCTCAGGCCAGGGATGCTTTCCTCCTTTACTGGGGTCAAGACTTCCTGTATGCCTTTCCACCCATTCCCCTAATTCCCAAAACCCTGTTCAAGCTTCAGAGAGACATAGGCCATATGATTCTCATAGCTCCACATTGGCCATGGCAAGTGTGGTACCCTCTGCTTCTACATCTCTCTCAAGCTTCCTCCCTGGATTTAGGGTCTGCTCCAGATCTCCTATCTCAGGAGGACGGGATGTTATGGCATCCCAGTCCCCAGTCTCTGCATCTCGGGGCTTGGTTGCTGAAGGCCTAGATCTCCATGATCTTAATCTCCCTCAGCAAGTAAAAGATATTCTTTTTGCTTCCAGGAAACCTTCCACAAGATGCTCTTATGCTTTCAAGTGGAAAAGGTTTACCATATGGTGTTCGCAAAAGGGTCTTAACCCCCTTGCGATACCTCTGGAATGATTGCTGGAACATCTCCTTCATTTATCCAATGCAGGACTTAAGACTAACTCAGTAAGGGTCCATTTGAGTGCTATTACAGCTTCCTTTAAGCCTCTAAATGGACAGCCTATTTCCTCTCATCCTCTTTATAGCAAGATTTATGAGAGGCCGCCTTCTAACTAAGCCTCCCATTAGGCCACCACCGGTGGCATGGGACTTAAACCTGGTTCTTGGGCAGCTCATGAAGCCACCCTTCGAACCTTTAGCTACTACCTCCTTGAAATTCCTTTCTTGGAGGGTTATCTTTCTTATTGCAATCACATCAGCACGTCGCATTAGTGAGTTGCAAGCGCTAGTAGCTAATCCACCTTATACAAGGTTCCATCATGACAAGGTAGTCCTTAGGACTCATCCACACTTTATGCCAAAGGTGGTCTTGCCTTTTCATCTGAACCAAGCGTTCTACCATCTGTGTTTTTTCCAAGGCCTCATGCATCAAATGCGGAGAGGAATCTTCATACCTTGGACTGTAAAAGAGCTTTAGCCTTTTACTTACAAAACACCGCAACATAGAAAGTCCTCTCAACACTTTGTTGCTTTTGATCCTTCTCATTTGGGACTTCCAGTCTCCAAGAGAACACTATCTAACTGGATTTCTCAGTGTATTTCCTTCGCCTATCAGAATAAGAACCTTTCCCTGGAGGGCCATGTCACAGCTCACAATGTGAGAGCCATGGCAGCCTCAATGGCTCATTTGCACTCTGTCTCTATCGACGACATCTGTCGAGCAGCCACCTGGGCCTCGGTTCATACCTTCACAGCCCATTACTGCTTGGACAAGGACTCCCACCAGGATGCCTTGTTTGGTCAGGCTATTCTCCAACACCTGTTCCATACCTAATCAACTCCTACCCACCATCCCTGGTAGGATGCCAGAGCTCCATGGGGGGAAGTGGAGCCCTTCTCAGGGATACACAACTTCTGGGGTCTCTCCCTGGCATCTAAAGCTAGGGAGTCCCCATATGTGATGACTACATTCCTGCTTGTTCCTGGAGATAGCATAGTTACTCACCTGTAACAGGTGATGTCCGGGAACAGCAGGAATTTAGTCCTCACAACCCACCCACCTCCCCTAGGAGTTGTATCTCTCTATCTCTTTCCCTTTCCCTCTCTTTCTTTGTCTCAGCTTTAAAACTCAACTGGAGAGAGGCAGTTGGGAAAGGTGGGAAGGCAGCACGCAGGCGCTGTGGGATGTGCCCAAAAGCTTTCTAATTGGATGCTGGGGGGCGTTCCTGCGCAGGCTCCATCGGTACTCTGCTGTTCCCAGAGATCACCTGTTACAGGTGAGTAACTATGCTATAACGCAAAATAAGGGCGGTCTGGCATCTTAGACCCCTGCTGGAGCCAGAGGATTTCAGGACAGTCTATCAAGCATTAGTAATCCCCCACTTTAACTACGCCAACTCAGTCCTACAGGGTCTCCCAAAAAGCACACTGAACCCGCTGTAGCTCGCAATGAATGCAGCCGCCAGAATATTACATGGAGCTCCCAGGAGTGACCATATAACTCCAATCCTGAAACCATCTACATTGGCTGCCAGTCCACTGCAGACTTGCTTTCAAAATTTTACTGATGACTTTCAAGGCCATCCACGGCATCACCTCCTCCTCCATCATGGACCTCGTCCTCCCCACTCCCTCAAACAGAGTCAGAAGGTCAGCCGCTGCCAGCACACTGAACATCCCCAGCAAGATTACAAAGTGCTCGCAAGCAACAAGAAGCAAGGCCTTCGTGTACTGCGCACCCACATGCTGGAATGCCCTCCCACCCAACATCCGTTCCATAACTGACCTCGCCCAATTCAGTAAGGCTCTGAAACACCACCTGTTTCTCCAGTACTACTTTCACAACAGCGATTCACAATATCCAGCCTTACGCAACCACCAATGCAGCATCCCAGACCCAATACGCAGTCACAGCCCCACCCAGTAGCTCTGCCAGACACCTGATATGCAGTTGTATAGTACACAACCTCGTATATAGCACACAAGCTTGTAAATAGCCATCAAGCAGTCATGGCGCCACCCTCCATCGCTGACCCGACTGCCTTGCCTGTATATAGTTATTTAACTGAGTAGCATGCTACTAAGTAGCCTGTACATACTTACCCCAGTTTGCCAAGTTGTAAAGCCTGTTCCTTGTAAGTACAGTGCGGACGCCGCCTGCACTGTACAAATTTGTTCTAATTGTAAACCGAGCTGATTTTAAAGAGCGCGGTATAGAAAAACCGAAAATAAATTTAATAAATGTAGCAAAATAATAGTTCTCTAATTCTGTGTGACAAGTGAGTTCCCCAATTTGACTGGTTTCCTGATGGACAACGCCAACAGAAGTGGGAATTTAAATCTTTTTGCCAATAAAGAGCTATGAGAATCATAGTTTCTGGTCTCTTAGTTTTAGCAGGACTTTATACTAGCAGGATTTAAGGTGCCTAAGGAAACAATTGAAATTTTTCCATTAACAGGAATTTGTTAAAAGATCCTTAAATCTAAGAAGGGTTCCGGTTCTCTCTCCTTTATGATCATGAAATATTTTTTGGGGGGGGGTCCCCTGACCCCGTCCTCGTCTTCTGGCAGAATGTGTTTGACCACATTGGTTTCTTATGGAGAAGGGTTCTGCCCATGTTCCCTGTAAAATAGTTATCTCCAAGTTATAATGCCCTGTTCAATGTAAACTGCCTTGATATCATGAAAGGCGGTATATAAGAAATGTTAAAAAAAAAAAATTATCATTGATGTTGAGTTTGACTGTGAAACTGTCAGTGGGCAATTTGGCAGGATTTCCAGTAGATATCTGTTTCATACTGTACTGAAAAGTCAAATGTGTTAACTTTTACTGGGCTGACAGTTCACATAAATCTTAACTTCCCCCTCCTCACCTGCCAGAAAGTTCTCCAGAATGGACATTGACATACTAGCTGTGTCTACTCCAAATGCCATTAAAATCCTATCCCAAGTTTGGACTAGATTGCTTGTTGCGGCTTTTGGTTCCTCTGCCTTGGACGAGGCCGAGGTCTTTTGATGCTGGGCATGAGGGGATAGAAGCATTTTCTTGATATCACACTTTGACTACCTCCTAGGCAGTGAGGCAGGTGAGTCTGAAGTGGCTGAAGAGGGGGCATAAAGTGTTGACCTGATTCACTACTTCCTTGACTTTAGTCTCATTGGAAAGATCTTCCTTGCAGGACATAGCGATGAGCTTGTCCTATAGATCTTATGTCTGATAGTCACAGCCATGATTCTGAGCATAAGTACCCATAGCAGAAACTTTCAGGGCCATTTTGAAAATGTAGGTCAACGTGACCATGTGTTCCTCACTTTAGTCTTGTCTACAAATGGCCTAAGGTTGTCATGTTTCTCTTGAGGGAGAAAATCTGGCAGGTCACCTTCTTTATCCAAAATGTTTCATTTGTATTGGCTCATAAAAAGCTGGTTAGAAGCCATGGGAGAATTGAACACAACATATACTGGTAGACGTTTTCTTCCCAAAACTATAAAGGGTGTGAATATCCCTTTTAAAAGAGCAACAAGGTGCGGATTCTTGTTTCTATGTCCACCTTTATTTAATTGGATTTAAATAAATTACATCTTGTCAGAGAAAGTACAATCATAAAAGTAACCAATTCTAAAAGAAAAGGAGAAAATTTAAATCCTTGCAGTACTTAAAGTCCACAAGAATGCAAATGCAATGTGCGCCTTCGAATCAGTCCTGACTCCTGGCGACCCAGAAGCTCCTGGGTTTTCTTAGAGAGCTGAAAAAAAGCAAATTAGGAATGCTGGTATATATCAAAGAAAAAGTGGGGGAGGGGTCACAAAATTATTAATTGGAGAGAGGTTATTTCCCCATTTAAATTGAAGTGCCTATATTTTTAAACTTCTAGTTCATAATTGTAGGAATAGCTTTCTAACTTATCCAGAAACAATCTTTGCTGGGAGGGCTCAAAAGTAAACATACCTAACTCCTGCATATATAAGAATATATTAGAAAACAAACAAACAAATTTTGCCCTTAAGCCAAGATCTCCAGGTGCAAATCCAGAAATGTTGTTGTTCCTGCTTTTGCATGCCTTGGTAATTCTGGAAGAATCTACACTTCATAATCCATCAATACAGGGGAGGTATAGCATTCCAGGCCTGTAGAAATATAAAAAGAATCAAGGGTATTGACCTTGGTTGTAAGATCACCCACTAACGCCTCCCATAGATTTCTTACAGGAGGGTGGGTAAAATCTTACTGACTGGATGCAGGGCTCTTCTTCTGGCACACCCAGAATATCTCTGTATATTTCTTAAATATGGTGAGGAGAGAGAATTTAGGCATTTTCAGTTTAAAAATGTGGCTGAATTTTCAACATTTTCCAACCTTTGGCATACAAGATTTTTTAATCTTGTATAAGCCTTAACTGCACTGCAGTCTGTCGTGATTAACACAGTTTCCCAGTCCTCTCCACTTTGGACGGTAGAATTTCCTGGGCCTGTATTCTGAAATGTATGTCCAAAGTAGATACAGCAAAAGAAGCAATTTAATTTTCCAGGAAAACCTTTAATATTCTAAATACTGTTAAATATGATGGTAGTCAGTTTTATTAAAGAAAACTTCTGGCCTATTGCTTGTCCTGGGAATCCTACTGCTGCTGCAGCACCAAGACCAGGTTTCATTTGCTTCTACTCTACCTTTTTGCATCTCTTGCAGAGACGCCTAGAGTCCCATTCATCTCGTAAGACCTGGCATTTGTGTGCCTTCAGTCAGCATTGGCTGTACTTCTCCCAAAAAGAGCAACCATGACATCTGTATAGAAGAAAAAGAATAGTAGTATGCTAATTAGGATTCCACATTACCTCCAGGTCTCAGTGTTTGGTCATTCCAATGCCTGGACTAGCAGTAGACATATCTGATGAGAGGGAGAGGGGCAAAGTATGCAGATGCTCAGAAAGCAAGGTTGGTAGAAGTGTTTGCTTTGTTTTAGATGTTTCTGAGCATCTTCCCCCTAATTGATCTTCTTCATTTTCCCTCTAAAAGACCAGAAGGAATACAGGAAAGCATCCTCTTGGCTTTGACGGTTGATTCAACCATTACTGATTGTTGTAGTTGTTGCTTGTCAAATCCAGAAGTCTTCTGGATTCTAAGAGTAATCTTATAAAAGGTTGCCTGTGTGTGAAGGGCAAAAATAGCACCTCTTTATAGAGAGACACAAGTCCCCGTGTGTCTTACATAGTAGTCCAAATCCTGCAGAAATCGTAGCTAAAATGAGCCCATGTGCATTGTACATCTGTTCAAGAGCAGGTATAAATGAATGTGTTTTTTATAAAGTACATGTAGGCATATGTGAAAATGTATTCATAAAATTACTCTCTATATGTGTAGGAAGTCCTCTGATCCATAATCTTACCCACAAGAGTGCTCAAGCTCTGGTAGAGTTGTTTTGAATATATGCCTGGCTAGCAGCAAGGGCCTCAGTGATGGTTTATTTAACATTTTTTATACTGCTTTATCATTTTAGTCAAATCAGTTTGCATAGTAACTTAAACTTGGTAATGTACATTAAATGGGGACATTGATAACTTGGATTTTTCTGAGGCAATGGAAGGTTAAATGACTTGCCTAAGGCCACAAGGAGTGCTAGTGGGAATTGAACCCTGGTCTCTTGGCTCCCAAGCCAGTTCTCGAACCATTAGGCTACTGTTAGTTCCTAGGCTCTAGTGTTGACTGACCTTATTTAACTAGGCTTATATACCGCTTTTCTAACAGTCAAAGCGGTGTACATTCAGATACTGTAGTATATATATTTCCCTTGTCCCTGAAGGGCTCACAATCTGTTTTTTGTACCTGAGGCAACGGAGGGTACACTCCTAACATTAGATCCAGGAGATCTGTAGCTGCAAATACCCTAGCCACACCATCAGAAGCCACAAAATGCACGCGCACAACCACAGACAGGGCTTTCGCACACTACGCACCCAAATGTTGGAACAACCTACCACCTACCATTAGAGCAATCACGGACCTCAAGCAATTCAGAAAAGCCATAAAACACCACCTGTTCCTTCTACACTTCTCCCAATCCCAGTGCCCATCATCAACCCTCTAATACATTCCAAGCTCGCATAGAAAAATTGTAAATATATTATTAATACAAGATGTTAATAAAATCTCTATTCATTGTATATAATTTCATAACATATATGTACATAGTTTCCCTAAGTTGAATCCCAGTTGAATTTTCCTGTTTCATGTAAACCTGTTGCTTGCTGTGAGTATTCTTGTTCATTGTAAACCGCGCTGATGAAAAAGAGCGCGGTATAGAAAAGCTATAAATAAATAAAATAAATAAATAAAATGTGGCTTGCCCAAGGTCACAAGGAGCACTTGTGGGGCTAGAAATCCCAGTCCTTCTGGCCCAAGCTTGCTGTCCTCTAACAGAATTCGAACCCCTGGCCCTCCGGCCCAAGGTAACTTGCCCCAACCACTAGGCCACTCCTCCCTCTTTGCTCCACTAGATATGGATGTCATGAGCCTGGCAGCAGTACCAGTGAGGTACCAACATTGTGATGCCTCCAGATTTTGCCGTGACTTTCAAGAAGGGTTGAGCATCTGTCTGTAGTGATGTTGATTCATCCAGTGCATCAGTGTTTGCTAGGTAGCATTTCAGACATCTCTTGGCCTTACTTCTATAGCACCTCCTCAAATACTATGTATGTTGAAGTCCTTGAAAAACTGAGTGGTGGCATCCTGATTCACCTGAGGTGTGTGTATATGTATGTATGTGTATGTGTATATATATATATATATATATATATATATATATATCCTGGATCCCTGAAGGCCATTGTATGCTGCTAGACGTTTAAGATAAGCGTCCCTCTGTGGGGATATGTTGGAAAGAAAAGGCTGTTCCTTATCGTTCCTCCAGTTCAGTCCTCTACCTCTGGGTTGTCAATCTCCTCCTGCAGCTTGGAGACTGGTATGTCAGAATTATGACATCACTGGATATAGTCTGCTGTACTCTCTCCTTCGTCCCAGTGTGACCAGTCTCCATGCAGCAGGAGGAACTGACGAGCCTTTGGGGGAAGGCTCTCTGGAGAATCTGATAAGGAGCTTGTGGGACAGTCTACATTTAATTAGCCAAATTTAGTTACCAAATTGTTTTTTATATTTGGGGATCTGTCACTTTAAAAAAAAAAAAAAAAAAAAAAAAAAGGCACCAGGTATTCTTGCTCCTTGCCGGTTGCTGTAAGGGCTTCGTTTGGGGGGCTGACTCAGGACATCGCGTTGGTGACCCCTTCGGGTAGCCCAGAGGTTCTCTCTCCCCGGACTCTATGGGGGCGAGCCCTTCTGTCTGTGCGAGTGCCTGCCGGGCCGCTACGACTATTTCCGCGGCGCTGGAGGCTGCCCTGCTTCAAGTCTGTGGTGCAGCCGCTTTTCAGCTTGCGGCCAGACGTTTCAGGCAACGGATGGTGCAGCGGGGCTGGTAAGCAGATCACCGGGGTTAGCTGCACTGTCTGAGGGGAGCATTATTTCTTAGGCGCCGGGAGGCTCGCACTCATTTTGGCGCCCTTTTTCTGATGCAGGCTTTGCTCGGCGGCCATTTTCTTGCCGCGGGGAAGCCACGTGGCTGCCGGGCGGTTCGCGCACCCGTTTAAAGCCCAGGGAAGCTAGTTTCTTTTGGTATTTTCTTTTATTTTCTTTGATTTCACTTCAATATGCTTAATTTGCTGATTTAGTTTGTTTCTTTCTGGTAGTGGCATGTCTTCCCGATTCTCCCTTTCAGGTCTGAGCAAGCAGACGTGTTGGGAGTTTTTTCCTCTATGGGGGGAGTCACCTCCCATCATATCAAGCCCTGAGAAGTAATATTTAATTTAAAAAAAAAAAAAAAAGAGAAACAAAACTGAAGGTAACAGTTACGAAGTTTGTGGTGCCTTTGGTCAGTTGCAGGTCTAGTTCATGGCAGCCAGACCACAGTGTCTTGTGTGTGGCACCAGGAGGTACAGTGGCTGATACAGGGGTGTGCCGGGGCTGTACAACCCTCTCGTTTACTGTGGAGCATCAGATGGACCTCATGAACTCCCCAGTGGTGCAGGAGGCACAGGCGGGGGCAGGGGCTGCCTCTCCGAGGCCGGCAGCACAGGGACTGGCGGTAGAGGAGTTGCCAGGGCCTTCCGGGGCTGCACTACCGTCGGGGCTCGGGGAGTTTAGCCCTGAGTTTATATTGCTAATGCATCAGGCATTTTGTTTGCGACGCCAAGGCACGTCGCCCGGTTCTGGGGCACTGGCAGGATTGACTCCGCCATTAGGGGAGCCCATCGACATAGGCGAGGCTCCGCCAGCGCCGAAGAGGGTGAGAACGAAGCCTTCCATCCTTACGGAAGGAGACTGGTCGGAGGTCCAGGA
This sequence comes from Ichthyophis bannanicus, assembly GCA_033557465.1. NCBI lineage: Eukaryota > Metazoa > Chordata > Amphibia > Gymnophiona > Ichthyophiidae > Ichthyophis > Ichthyophis bannanicus. Next base: position 216,230,421 of record CM066032.1, on the reverse strand, counting down.
TACGGACTGGGATCAGGATGAGGAGGCGCAGGACCTAGAAGAGGGAGAGATCCCGGAGCCGGAGGATCAAGCTAAGATCATTCGAGTCTTCCGCAGAGAGGAACTTGCAGCCTTGATCACGGAGTCTATGCAGATGTTGAATCTTGCTACGCAAGCGGCTGCGGAGGAGGATGTTGAGGATCAGGTCATTCAGGCGGTCCGGCAAACTCAGGTGGTGTTTCCCGTACACAGAGTGGTCGAAAAGATAATACAGGAGGAGTGGGACAAACTGGAAGCAGGCTTAAGAGGGATAAGGACTATGAATAGGCTCTATCCCTTGGCCGATAAAGATAAGGAACGATTTCGAGCACCGCGGATGGACGTGGTGGTGTCAGCGGTTAAGAAAAAGACCACTATCCCAGTAGAGGGTAGTGCGGCTCTGAAAGATGCCCAGGACCGTAAGGTGGATGGGTTACTGAAACAGGCCTTTGAGGCGACTCACTGTCGCTGCAGGCCTCCATCTGTGGAGCTTGGGTGGCCAGGGCATGCTTGCGATGGGTCCAGCGCCTGCGCCTGTCTACGCATTTGGATCTCGAGGAGGTGAAGGAGTTGGATCGGCTGGAATCCGGGTCCGCCTACTTAGCAGATGTGCATTATAATTTGATCCAGGCACTAGCCAATAGTACGGCATCCGTGGTGGCCGCCCGCCGGAAGGTATGGTTAAGAGGTTGGGCGGCGGACGGGCCCTCTAAGTCCCGGCTTAGCAAACTCCCATTTAAGGGCGGTTTGCTGTTCGGCGACGATTTGGACAAGTTGGTAAAGGACCTTGGAGAATCCAAGGCAGGTAGGCTTCCGGAGGATAAGCTGAAGCAGGGCAGGTCCGGTCAGGGGTACCGGGACCAGTTTCGGGATCTTAGGAGATTTCGTACTTTGCGGTTTGGAAATTTCCAAAGGGGCCGGTTTCAGGCCCGGGGCCAGGGCTTTCGCGGATTTCGGGGAGCGAATAGAGGTTTCTCCTCGGCCCCCGCCTCCACAACCCGTAAGTCACAATGAAGCGAGGCGGGTCCCAGCGGAGGGGTCTCCCATAGGCGGCAGGCTTCGGGAGTTTCTTTCCGCCTGGACCCAGATCACGTCCGACCAGTGGGTGTTGGAAATCATTCGGCATGGCTATGCCCTGGAGTTCGCCCGTCCCGTACAGGATTCCTTCATCATGTCGCCGTGCAGGGGTGCCAAGAAAGCACTGGTGGTGCGAGGAACTTTGGAAAGGCTGCTTCAGTTGGAGGCAGTGGTAGAAGTGCCAAAGGCCGAGTACGGTGTGGGTCGGTATTCCATTTATTTCGTGGTGCCAAAGAAGGGCGGAACGGTGTGGCCCATTTTGGACCTAAAGGCTGTAAATCGTTGTCTGCGCGTGCCGCATTTCCGGATGGAGACCTTAAGGTCGGTCATTGTAGCGGTACGTCAGGGAGAAGATCTGACGTCTCTCGACCTTACAGAGGCATATTTGCACATTCCTATCCGAGAAGCCCATCAGAGGTTCTTACGATTTGCGCTTCCTTGGGGGCACTTTCAGTTCCAAGCTCTGCCCTTCGGTCTGGCGACGGCGCCACGCACCTTCACCAAGATTATGGTGGTGGTGGCGGCCGCCTTACGCAAGGAAGGGATTTTAGTCCACCCTTATCTCGACGATTGGTTAATTCGGGCCAAGTCCGAGGAGGAAAGTCTCCGAGTGATGAACAGGGTGGTGCACTTTTGCAGTCTCGGTTGGGTGGTCAACCAGACAAAGAGTCATTTGATTCCTTCCCAGGACCTCGAGTACCTCGGGGTTCGGTTCGACACCAAGACGGGGCAGGTGTTGCGGACGTTGGTCCGTCGGTTCCTATCGGTGCCGGCACCGTTGGCGTGGGACTGTCTCTGGGTGCTGGGAACCATGGTGGCGATGTTAGAGGCGGTGCCGTGGGCCAAGGTGCATATGCGACCTTTGCAGAGAGCGCTGCTTCGCCGCTGGTCGCATCAGACCGACTCCTTGAGCAGGTGTCTTCCGTGCCCAAGTGGGGTACGGAGGTCTCTCCGTTGGTGGCTGCTCCGGTCGTCCTTGGCAGCCGGCATGCCGCTGGAACAGCCAGACTGGCTCCCGTTGATGACGGACGCCAGTCTGGGAGGCTGGGGGGCCCACTGCGGAGCCCAGTTTGCGCAGGGCCTCTGGTCTCCCCTGGAAGCCTGTTGGTCGATAAATCGTCTGGAGCTGCGGGCAGTAGTCCGGGCGCTTCATGCGTTCGAGGACTTGGTTCTGGGTCGTTCAGTTCGGGTGCTCTCGGACAACTCAGCGACGGTCGCCTACATCAACCGCCAGGGCGGTACGGGGAGTGCCGCAATGGAAGAAGAGGCGGACGGCTTGTTCGCTTGGGTGGAGAGTCGATTGACCGCCATCTTGGCGGCGCACATTGCGGGGAAAGACAATGTGACCGCGGACTTCCTCAGCAGAGTACAGGTGGATGCAGGGAGTGGGAGTTTCATCCCGACGTCTTCGCAGAGATAACGGTTCGCTGGGGAAGGCCACTAATGGACCTCATGGCGACGTTTCAGTCAGCAAAGGTCGACAGGTTCTTCAGCAGAAGACAGGAACGGATGTCAGAGGGCATAGACACGCTCTTGCATCGGTGGCCGGACGAAGGTCTCCCCTACGAGTGTTCCCTCCGTGGGCGTTGATAGGCAGAGTGGTTCAGAAGATCGAGGCTCATCCGGGACGAGTGTTGCTAGTAGCACACGACTGGCCGAGGCGTCTGTGGTACGCGGATTTAGTGCGTCTCCTGGACGGAGAGCCCTGGCGACTTCCTGTGAGGGCAGATCTGTTGCTTCAGGGTCCACTGTTCATGCCTCAGGTGGATCGGTTCTCGCTTACAGTATGGCCATTGAGAGGGCTAGGCTGAGGAAGAAAGGCTACTTTTCGGCGGTCGTAGCAACCCTACTTAGAACGCGGAAGCAGTCGACATCTTTGGCATATGTGCGGGTCTGGCGTATTTTTGAAGATTGGTGCTCGCAGCGTGAGGTTAGAGCCTCTGCGGCTTCGATCCCTTTGGTGTTGGAGTTTTTACAGAACGGCTTTGATAAGGGTCTGGCTGCCAGTTCCTTGTGGGTTTAGCTGGCAGCTCTTTCCTGTTATCGCGGCAGAGTCAACGGGGTGTCCCTGGGAGCTAACCCGGATGTGGCTCGCTTTCTAAAGGCGGTATCTCGGTTGCGCACCATGCGTCGGGTTTCTGTTCCGCAATGGGACCTCAATGTCGTGTTGACGGCGTTATCCAAGCCTCCCTTTGAACCCTTGCGCCAGGCTTCGGTGAAAGACTTGACGTTGAAAACTGTTTTCCTGGTGGCCATTTGCTCGGCACGGCATATTTCGGAGCTGCAAGCGTTGTCTTGTAGGGAGCCATTTCTGACTTTTTCTATGGAGAAGGTGGTGTTACATCCGGTGCTGTCCTTTTTACCGAAGGTGGTGTCTCCTTTCCATTTGAATTAGGCGGTGTGTTTACCCGTTCTGGGTTCTTTGGAGGGTGACAAGCCTGATCACAGTCTTCGTTCTTTGGACGTGAAGAGAGCTTTGCGCCACTATTTGAGAGTGACAAAAGTTTTTTGCAGGTCGGATCGGTTATTTGTCGTATTTGGGGGAGTGCGCAAAGGGGAGGCAGCGGCTAAAGCCTCCATTGCCCGGTTGGTTCGGGAGGCAATTGCTTTGGCGTATTTGCTTCAGGGACGTTCGTACCCATGGGGTTGCGAGCACATTCCACTCGTGCACAGGCGTGTTCCTGGGCGGAGCACAGTTTGGTTCCGCCTGCAGAGATTTGTAGAGCAGCGACATGGTCGTCTCTTCATACATTCAGTAAGCATTACCGTCTGGATGTGGCAGTGGCTTCTGATGCCCGTTTCAGGTCGGCGGTGCTGTCGGCCGGCTGGAAGGGTCCCTCCCAATGATTACTGCTCTGGTACATCCCAGAGGTAGAGGACTGAACTGGAGGAACGATAAGGAAATGATAATTACACTTACCTGTCAATTGTAGTTCCTTGAGTGACGACAGTTCAGTCCTCCTTCCCACCCAGCATTTTCCAAACGGATCCAGTTTGATGAGCAGGAGAAGAATATTGCAGGTAGGTCTGCATTTTTTCGGTTTAGTGTAAGGGTGTCTCTCAGTGGCAGGGCAGGGGGTGAGAATACCTTGCCAGAGGGGTGGAAAGGTTATCTGGTTAGTTTAGGATGTGTTTTAATAATGACTGTTAACTACTTATTTGTTGCTCCTTTGAGTCTGCTTTGTTAATAGTTCACACTGGGATGAAGGAGAGAGTACAGTAGGCTATATCCAGTGATGTCATAATTTTGACATACCAGTCTCCAAGCTGCAGGAGGAGATTGGCAACCTAGAGGTAGAGTACTGAACTGTCGTCACTCAAGGAACTACAATTACCAGGTAAGTGTAATTATCATTTGGGCCTCTTTTTGGATCTTGACTGACTCAAACTCGATCTCCTTTGTGTTTCCTTACCATTCCCCCCTTTCTAGATGTCTACAGCTCCTGTGTTGTCTATCTTGACCAGATTGTAAGCTCTGATCAGCAGGGACTGTCTCTTACAAGTGTCTGTGCAGCGCTGCGTACGTCTTGTAGCACTATACAGATGTTCAGTAGTAGTAGTTGTGAAGATCTTGCACCAGACATCATGCATGGATGAGGATTGGTAATGGTGCATCTTCAGCTTTGCCCAGTCCTTATTATCTGCTTGATGCTAATGCAGTGGACTCCTTCATATGTGTTCCGCAAGATTTAGACTGAATTCTCTCAATAATCCCTTTCAGTGACTGGCAGTGAAGCAAAGTGATGCTTCAATGACCTTGATGCATTGCCAGCATCTAATGCAGCTTTAGGGCCCTTAGGGGTCAATACAGCTAATGCTGATAGACTGCGGTTGGACTTTGGGAAGTCACAGAGCCTTTCTTTATGTTCTTGACAGCCTCAAAGACCCCTAGCTATCATCTGGTTGGCTGGTGGAACAGTTCAGGATATTGTGCCTAAGCTCCAGGCAAGGCAGCAACAGTTTGAGTGCCTATATTTGACATAGGCGTATGCCAGGTGCACTTAAAACTGCCTGCCGCCTTCACTTTTTGTTTCACGGAACAAAAAAATAGCTACAAAATAATCAAATTCCTTGATTAAAAGTTTTATCAAGTGTCACTTAGTGCACCAATATTGGTGCAGACTGCAGCCATGCAAACATATAGAAGACAAAAAAAATTAAATGGGAAAACGCTTACTGAGGTATTTCTAGTGTGGAAAAGAAACAAAATGGGAGGTGGTACTTGGTTGAAAATGAAAAATACTCGAAAAGGTTCCTTGTCCATAGGATGACAGATGCAGTCTGAAGATGTTGCCGAAAACATTGGTCACATGTGGGAATGTTGATTTGGGAACTCCCACATATGGCTAGTAAAACTTCTTGCATATTCAGTTTTACTTTCCAGCCTACCAGGAGGCTTCTTTGGATGGTATTGCTCACTTATTATGAAGCCTGTCATCTTACCTGCCTTTAAAAAAAAAAAAAAAAAAAAAAAAAGGGGGGTGGGGGGGGGCTCTAGCGAGCCCAACAGTAATGGCCACATTTTAGCTTAGCGCTCTGTTCTCCACAACCCAAGCCACAGCTAGAATACTCGCCCCAAGATGTCGGAGACGCTCAGATCATGAAATCGGCAACGTTTAACAGTGCTGCAATACCCGGAGGGATATGGAGCTTCTTGTCTGCTAGCCTGCTTATGCCTGTCTTGCTTCCTCATGAACGGACTGAGTTTTTTCAGCCCCTTCAATGGATGTGCTCGGAGGCTCATGCCAAGCTGCCTGTTCCACCTGCTACTTCTTGCCTGGCACAGCTAAATGCAAGACCCACTGGAGCGTCGGGGAATTGGTAAAGCAGGTATCTGGAATGTTGCTCATGGGTGGAAGAGCTGCACGTTCCTCTTAATGAAGGTACCCCAGCATTAACTCACTCCCGCAATGGCATCCGCACCCTGACTCTGTGCCATAGGCAATTATAATTTCATGTATGTATGTTTTTATTTATTTATTTGCTTGCTTTTATATACTGCACTCTTTAGCAATCAGCGCAGTTTACATAGAATGTAAACAGCCAAACCAACATGTATTTATTTGGACAGTTTTGTATACCACCTTATCCATCAAAGTGGTCACAACAGAATTGGGGGATACATTTAACACGAGGGGATATGAGACATGCTAATACTTACAGAGAACGTGGGCAATGGAGGGTTCAGTGGCTTGCCCAAGACCACAAGGAGCACCTGTGGGACTAGAAACCCCAGTCCTTCCGGCCCAATGTTGCTGTCCTCTAGTGGGATTTGAACTCCTGACCTTCCAGCCTGAGGTAACTTGCCCCAACCACTAGTCCACTCCTCCCACATTACATAGAACAGGTATTTTACAACAAACCAAGTTAAAGAACAGGTATTTAACTGAACAAGCGGTACATTAAACATAAGCGGGGACCTTAACTTGGACGGGAGAGAACTATTTACAAGTTATTAGCAAAACCAAGGATCCATCGATGAGAAGTAATCGCCACCTTATTTAAGGTATATGGTCATAAACTAGTGGGAACAGGTGGGTTTTTAAGGACTTTCTACAGGTTGACAGGTCAGTGATGGCTCAAATTGAGGCAGGAAGGGTGTTCGAAAGACTTGGAGCATATAAGGAAACAGCATGATTCTTGGTGGTCCGAGTACATGTCCTTATTGATGGAGAGGTAACCAGAGTGTTTACCATACTTGATCTTCTAGTTCTGTTGTCTGGGGTACGCTGAATGATTGCTATCAAGGATGGTGCTGACAAGCTGTGAAGAACCTTGAACATGAGTAGCAGGGCTTTGTAGTTTAGACAACTAGTTATTGGGAACCAGTGTAGCTGCATCAAGATAGGCGAGAGATATTCAAATCTGGACACACCTTGGAGTGTTCGTGCGGCTGTGTTCATGGCCAGTTGGAGTGGTTGGAGGATGTGTTTTGGAAGGCTGTGAAAAATTTATATTGGCATATTCGAAGTGTGGGAAGATGAGGGCTTGGAATACTGTGCAAAAATTTGAGGTGTCCAGGAGTGGGTGTAGATGATGGAAGGTTCTTATTTTATGGTAGACTACCTTGATGACATTCTGTATGTGTGTAACCATACTCAGTTGTTGGTCAAGGGTAACTCCAAGATGGTGTACCTCCTGCTTCGTCATGAGCTCTGCATTTCTCATCCATAGGGAGGCTGGAGGGGTAAATGATTGGTCTTTTGTTATAGATAAGATTTCAGTCTTCCTGCAATTCACTATAAGGTTGTGTGTAGAAAACCAGCCAGAGACCTTTATTGAAGCATTCTATAATGAAGTCTGGGCTGCCTATTGAGAAAGGGGTATAGAGTAAGACATCGTCGGCAAAAATGTAGTAGAGGATGTTGAAGGAATGTATTATAGAGCAGATAGGCTGTAAATAGATGAGCCCTGCAGGACTCCTTGGGTTTGTTGGAAAGTGCATGATTACGTTCCAATGCGTAATTGTTGACGACCACTCGAGTAGGATCTAAACCAGTTGAGGGCTGCGCTCCGAATGCCTTTATGCTGTAGGCGATCGAGTAGGAGACTATGACTATGTTGTGCTGAGCAGTACACTATGGGGACTGTTTACTGTGGGGCAGGCAGTGCCAAAATTCCCAGCAATCTATGAAGAGATGAGTGAGTTTGTCATCCTGCTGTGACTGGTTTAGCAGGAGAATTTAAGTATGGTGCCCTCCTGGAACGCATATGTGGAACGCTGATAAGTTCAGTTTTGGCAGGGAAATCAGCCATTTCAAGATCTTTCATCCATTACTTGAATCACTGTTTGGTAATAGTTCAGAGAGCCAATTAAGATCGCAGGAAGCCATACAAGAGACTGGCCCTCTCTTAGCTGCTTGTCTGGGGGAGAAACATCTTCGGCTCTGAGCTCTACAGTTCCTATTGAAACACAGATCTAGTGTGTAAACAGATCTAAGCTGTTACTATATGACATGTTAAACATCTGGGCAATTGGCAGATTCTGAGCAGTGAAGGAGCCATACTGATAGCAGGGCAGCTACGACGGGGAACTGCAAATCTTGCTGTTTACTGCTCATTGATCCCCCTGGTTTAGTGGTAAGCCTGGCACACTAGCTTTTGCCTAGATCTCCCCTCAGATTGCTTATCAATTCCAGCCTGAGGTGTCTGACAGGCAGGCACATACAGTCAGCTCCCACTTTTATAGCCTAGCTCTCAGAAGCTGAGTATTCTTCAAGCTTCAAGATAATTTTCGTCATTCTTCAGGACTCTTCACACAGGTAGCTCTTTTGTGGTGTTGGACTCCCCCAAGTGAGCAGTTGCTGGTACTGCAGTAAGCAGAATTGGTTCCAAGCAGTCTCCTTTCACCTGCAGGCATGTCCAGTTCTGAAACATATGCCACTGCTCTTTCCAAGTACACTTGTACTCTTCAGTCAGCCTCCTCATCTACTCGCACCCTGGAGCCAAGCAACACTCCAGCCTTTATCCAAGGGGGTTCATTGCAATCAGCCTCTCCAGTGACAAAAGCAGATCTGGTGGAAATTCTTCAAGAACTTTATTTTCCAGATGGACTTTTCAAAAGCAGTGAGTGATATTGGAGCGGATCTTAAATCTCTAGACGATAGAGTAACGTGAAATGAAATCAATTTCAGTAAACAAATTGACTTGACAGCCTTATTCCAGAGCAAAATGAAGCAACTAGATCAACTTACAAAAGATTTACAAGAAAAACATGATCTTGAGAACTGCCAAAGAAGGAATAATATAAGAGTCCTTGATTTTCCGGAATGTCTGGAGGAGGTGACCTCCCTTATTAAGGAGTTATGTGTCTTCTGTGCGATGGGTACAAAGTGGCCTGTTAACTCGAACGTGCACATAGAAGTCAGGGTGCCTGAACAGGTCCTAGATCTTGTCCCTGATTTACAATTGCCTGCTTTAGTTTTTTTGAAGACAGATAAGGTGGCTCTCGTGTGCACCCTCCGGGACACACTCGCTTCCCTTTCGAGGCCACGCAATTCAAATATTTCAGGACTTGTCCCAATACACAATGGAGCGGCAGAAAAATTTCAAATTGCTGACACAACTGCTGCAGAAGAAATCAGTGCGGTACCAATGGGGGTTCCTGTTCTCTCTCATCGTTGACTGGAACAACACTGCACATTGTATCACCGAACTTGCTGACTGTATGGACTTCCTGGAATCACTTCAAGCTAACAAGGACCGTTCACAAAGAACTAGAAGCATCCAGGGAGACTGGGAAGTTTTGATGCCCAAGCGATGTAAAGTCCCGGACTCTCGTCAAACCTAAGGCAGTGATCAAGATGGGTGCCTCAATAGAGAAATGGACACGACTGCTCCGTCTTAATGTTGTTGTGCCTGTTCAGTCCTATATTGTGCCTTAATGATGTAAAAGGGATGGTGGGTGGTGGGAGAACGTTCCCTTGCCTTCTCTGCAACTGTTGGTGGGAGGGTAAGGGAAGTATAGGTTATGATGATAGTATAAATCTCAGATTTTGAAAGGGAAGTAGGTGCATGAATGTTCTAGGTGACTGATAACCGGGAAAAGAATGGGGTTCTTGGGAAGCTTCTGTTAGTACATTTCGATTTCTTTGGGACGGTTTTGGGTTGGGAGGGGGGTAATTGAGATGTACCTTCTTGTTTTCCACTTTTGATGTCCTTTCCAGCTGACACTTTGTGTCAACACTATCATTCTTGCCTACAACTTTGTTTCCTTCTTGATAAGCTAAGATGGTTGGGGAAGCTACGATGGTTGGGGAGGGGGGTTAGCGAGGAGGCTGTGGGGGGTTCTGGGAAGCTTGCGGGTGGAACTACTGATTATGAATCCAGGAATTCTAGGGGGTCTCGACCAGAGAGCGCTTTCCTTGAGAAGCGGTTTTCTGTGGAAGATGTAATTGTTTCCCTATCTTACCTGCACACTTGTCTTTAATTCTGCCTTTTCTCCCATAATATTGTCATGGCTAAATTGATCTCATGGAATATTTATGGTCTTAATAACCCAATTGAAAGACGTAGAGTTCTAGACCATCTGGGTCGGAAGAAAGCGAATATTGTGTTTCTGCAGGAAACTCATCTTGACAGACATGGTCATCTACAATTTGCCATGAGGAAGTTCCCTCAGACATTTCTCACCAGTTTTTCCTTGTGACGGCAAGGTGTAGCTATCCTCTCTCATCTGTTCTTGAGCGATTTCAACCTTCACCTGGACTCCCCCTCTTGCACCCATGATAAGGTCTTTGCCTCCTTTCTTTCTTTCTTTTAGGTTTTTCTATACCATGCTCTTTAAAATCAGCTTGGTTTACAATTAGAACAAATTTGTACAGTGTAGGCAGCGTCTGCGCTGTACTTACAAAGAACAGGGTTTACAACTTGGTTAACTGGGATAACTGTGTACAGGCTACTGAGTAGCAGGCTACTCTGTTAAATAACTATCTACAGTCAAAACAGTTGGGTCAGCGATGGGGGTGGGGACATGACTGCTTGGAGGCAATTTCCGAGCTTGTGAGCTCTAAACAGGGTTGTGTGTGCTATATGAGGTTGTGTACTATATACAATTGCATATCAGGTATCTGGCGGCATTACTGGCGGTGGTGAGACTGCGTGGTGTTTGGTCTGGGGTGCTGTGTTGGCAGTTGCGTGAGGCTGGGTGTTGTGAATGTCCATTGTAGGAATAGTACTGGAGAAACAGGTGGTATTTCAGAGCCTTAATTGGGTGAGGTCAGTTATGGATCAGACGTCGGGTGGGAGGGCATTCCAGCATGTGGGTGCATAGTATATGAAGGCTCTGTTTCTTGTTGCTTGCGAGCACTTCGTGATCTTGCTGGGAATGTTCAGTGTGTTAGCAGCGGCTGACCTTCTGACTCTGAGGGAGTGGGGAGGACAAGGTCCATGATGGAGGTGGAAGTGATACCGTGGATGGCCTTGAATGTCATCACTAAAATTTTGATGACCTCTCTCTCTCCCACCTTATTGTCACGCCCTCCATATTCCCTTTTGCTCCTCATCTACTCTCATTAATCCCGCTCCCATGGACTGATTATTCCTGTGTGTGCTTTTCTATAAAGCTTCTCTTTCCCTCTGGTGTCCCCTGCCTACTACCTCCTCAGACTAAACATTGTATTACCCCCCTCACTTTGCAGCAGTTCCCCCCCCCCCCCCGCCAACTGACCAGCTTTTCCCCTGAGATTTCGCACTTGTCCCCTGACTCCCAGACCCTTGTCTGGCATTCCTCACTTTCTACAGCCCTTGATCTCCTGGCTCCTCGCACCACTTCACCTGTTACCATTCTGCCCAGTCATCATCCCTGGTACCATCCTGGTTTGTGACTTTTGTGTTCTCGCCTGTGCTGTTCTGAGCACCTCTGGCACTCACATCCTTCTGCCGACACTCTCAATGTGTTTCGCCAGAGGTATCGGGAGTATCGCTCCGCGATTAATCAAGCCAAGCATGACTATTTCTCTTAATGCATTACCTCTTCTCTAGGAAAAAGCTGGAAGTCCTCACATATGGGTAACGTTGGCACTGGCAGAGCCCTCGCAGAAGCATACCCCTAGCTTTCAAAGAAAGCCTTCAGGAGATGCCTCCACCCCTTCCCGCCCAATGGTGCCATCTTGCTCAGTCTGCTTTTTTCAGCCGAGCTCTTCAGACCTTTGCCTGGCTTGTCCCCGGAAAAAGTTGATTTTTCTCTGAGTTTCACACTCGCCTCCGGTATTCCACTGGTATTCTTCCCACCTACTGATCTCATTGTCTTTGCATCGAGTTCGGTCTATTTTTATAGTCTTTCGTTCTTTTCTTTTCCTGGCGTCTTCGCACCTTTTTTTCTCCCACTGTCAGCTCGGAGCGTCTTCGACCTCGCAGGGGTACTTTTTCCCCCCCATGGCTACCAGTAGCTAAGAAGTGCGATCAGTGCTCTAAAATTATGCCTTTGACCAACCGAGACACACGACTGCTTTCTCCGCTGCCTTGGACCAGATCATGACCCGGCAGCCTGCGGTCTCTGCAAGAGGATGTCCAGTAAGGCCCTTGAGCCACCAGCAGCAGCATAAGTTTTTCCCTGGTGCCTCATCTGAGGCTCCATTTCGGGCAGAACCTTCCAAACCTGAGCCTTGTCATGGGTCCTCAAAAACGTGGTCTCCCTCGAGGGAACCCAGAAAGAAATAAAACCCCTTGAAGATGGCATCCTTGGATGGTTCCGACCGGCCAGGTGCTCCCTGGGCCTGGACCCGCAGTCTGAGGCGTTGGGGAAGGAGCGGCCTGTGAAGGTCCCCTGGAAGGATCTGACTGCAGACCAGCCTTTGTCCCAAGACACCATCCTCGTTGAGGATTGCCTTTCGGGGGGCCGGCATCGGGCCCGGGTTCCTCAGTGTCCGTGCCAAAGGCTGCGGAACCCTCTAGTCTGGAGTCCAGAATGGAAGCCCTGGAGTGCAATTTGCCTTCATGGACCAGCAGCGGGTGCTGTTGTCTGGCACGACCGGTTCAACCACCCCGACCACAAGGCCCTCAACGTCCAAGACGTCCCCGGAGGCCAAGCCGATCCTTGGCCGAGGTTGCGATCTGAGTACCACTCTACGAGACCGTGGTCATCCCTGGCAAGTTTGCCGGGTACCGGCCGCAGGGCATCAGGGGCCCCCGAGGTCCATGGAGCAGCCCTCCTACAAGTCCTCTGGACTACTCTGAGTGGGAGATGGAGGACGGGGAGTCCCCCAATACCCATCGCCACCACGACGTCCGATCTGACTCTCCCGTCTGAGCCTCAACGGCAGTCCCCACCCAAGGATATGGACTTCCTTGATTTTGTCAAGGACATGTCTAAGGCCCTGACGTTCTCGACCGAGTCGGAGGAGGACACCCGGGCAGATGAGTTGGAAATCCTCCAGTACGAGGCCCCTCTGTAGGAATCGCTCACGGTGCCCATCCCTCCCATCCTGGAACGGCTGATGCTCCGAATGTGGGAGACACCGGCTTCGGTGTGCCGGTGGTGAGCAAACTGCTCGACTCGATGTATCGAGTCAGCCGGAGCCCGGGCTTCCAAAAGTCACAGCTGCTGCATAAATCCATGGTGGTGGAGTCGGCTGAAAAGCCAGAAGACGCACTCCTCGGAGCCCCCCGGCAAGGAGGCCCGCACCCTGGACACCCTCAGCAGAAATTGCTACCAGGGCTCAGTGCTCATCGGCCGCATCCATACCTACCAGCTGTACGTGGGCATGTACCTGAGAGACCTGGTGACGGAACTCACCGGGTTCTCAGCTTGTCTCTCCAAGGAACCCTTGCAGCAGTTCAAGAACCTCGCCAAGGCAATCCGTGAGCGCTCTAAATTCATGTCTCGAGCGGCCTATGACTGGTTCGAGTTGGCAGCCTGGGTAGCCACAGCGGGCATTGGTGCAACCTGCCAGGCTTGGCTTCAGTCGTCCGACCTCAAGCAGTGGGTTCAGGACAAACTGGTTGACATCCCATGCCAAGGGGAGAACCTCTTCGGCAAACCCATGACTGGCAAGGCTGCCAAGTTGGATACCGAGTTCATGACGAAGACCAGGCTCTCCAAGAAGACCACTGCCCCTCCCTGACAGAAGGGCTCTGGTAAAAAGCCCTTTTACCCGAGGAAGGGAGCTGCATACCGAAGCTACCCACCCTCTCAGGCCTCTTCCAGCTCCCCAATAGGGTCAGCAGCCCAAGGGACATGGGCATCTCCCGCATAAGCAGAAGGGTCCAAAACCCCAGACACCGGCTCTGGCCCAGCTGGGGGGGGGAGCTTTTGACTCCTTCAGCATAGCCTCTCTACCCCAAGGAGATCAGAAGCTCACAGAAGGGCATCTGGCCCTCTGTGCCCAGAGGTGGGTGTCCACCGGCTCTGACTCGGACGCCTCCCCTCTATTTCCCGGGAGAGCCCCTCAGGTCTCCCCTCCACCGGGGCCTTCTCCTGAAGGAGTTGGCAGGTCTTCTCAAGGACAGAGCGGTAGAACCGGTGCCCTACTACCTCAAGGGTAGAGGATTCTACTCCAGATAGGCCCCCTGTCCTCTTTGGGACGATAAGTAAGGCCCATCCTTAACCTGCGCAATCTCAACAAATTCCTGGTGAGGGATAAGTTCAAGATGCTCTCCCTTGGAACATTGCTGCCATACCTCCAGCACGGAGATCGGCTATGCTCCTTAAACCTCAAGTATGCTTATACCCACATCCTTATCCACCCCAACCATAGGCAGTACCTACGGTTTGTGGTAGGAAGCAAACACTTTCAATACCAGGTGCTTCCCTTCGGCCCAGCCTCTGCCCAGAGGGTCTTCACGAAATGCCTGGCAGTCGTGGCCGCCTCCCTCAGGCTCCAAGGGATCTTTGTGTTTCCCTACTTGGACGACTGGCTCATAAGGGGAGGCAGAGTCTCCGAGGTGCAGCAGGACACTGCACGCACCATCCAGGTTCTGCAGCACTTATGCTTCGTCATAAATTACCCCAAGTTCTCACCACCTCCCAGCGCAATGCCTGGAGTTCATCTTTCTTTATTTGCATTTATTTACATTTCTTATATACCGTGCTATTAAAATCAGTGCGGTTTACAGTGAACAGAAACAGTATTACAATGTAACAAAAACACATTGTGTTTACAATGAACAGGATAATAAACTTGGGTGAGAACTAATTACAGCACATTTACAGATTTAAGAATATTCACAGTTGAGCATAACTGACGGTAACTTAGGGTTCATGAAAGGGGTACGCCGAACTATCCATTCTCACGTTGGGTTAAGGTATTAGAGCAGTTAGGGAGGGGGATCAGAGGGCTTGTCATGTGTTTGCCTGGGTTGCTTTCTGGGTAGTGTTTTAGGAATAGATGGTATTTTAGCGCTTTTCTGAATGGGGCAAGGCTCGGAATAGCTCTGATTTCAGAAGGGAGGGCATTCCAGGCTGTGGGTGCATAAACAGAAAAAGCCCTATTGGCTGTTGCTTTTAGGCACTTTGTCATTATCTTAGGGATTTCTAATGCATTCCGCATTGCAGATCTTCTGTCCCTGTTGCCAGGCATGTTGTTGATTAACCCACTGATGGGTGTGGGGGATTGATTCTTCAGTGCTTTGAATGTCATGACTAGTGCCTTGTAATGGATTCGAGCTTGTAGGGGTAGCCAGTGGAGCTCCTTCATCACAGGCGTAATGTGTTCTGACCTTGACACACCTACAAGTACTCTCGCGGCCGAGTTCAAGGCAAGTCGGAGTGGATTCAGGGTTGACTGTGGAAGCCCATGGAGAATGATATTGGCAAAGTCCATGTGTGGGATCACAAGGGCTTGGAATACAGTCCGGTAGTCAGTGAAGTCCAAGAGAGGTCGAAGAAGGCGTAATGTTCCAATCTTATGGTATACTGCTTTTGCGACATTTTTCACATGTGCTATCATGTCAAGGCGCTGATCTAGTGTAATGCCTAAATAGCGAATTGTGGTTTTAGTTTTAAGCTCAGCATTTTTGACTTGTAAAGCTGGAGGTGGGGTGAATTTCTGATTTCTCGTGATGAAGAGAACATCAGTTATACTGTGATTAATTCATAGGTTTTGGGTGAGAAGCCAATCAGCAACTACTTCAAAGCATCTTGTAATGGGTGAAAAATCTGGCCGGTCAGTCATGAATAGGATGTATAGCAGGATGTCATCTGCATAGGCAAGGCATTGCACATTTAATGAATGGATGAGGGTGCAGATAGGCTGCATGTAGATGTTAAACAACAGAGCAGACAAAGATGATCCCTGAGGTACACCCTGTTTCTGAAGGAAAGGCTCCGAAGTCAGGGTGCCTGACATAACTTGTTGCCATTTGTTAGCCAAGTAAGATTTGCACCATTGTAGAGCAGTGCCTTGTATCCCTTTTTCTTGGAGCCGTTTGTAGCAGTATCTCATGGTTCACTGAGTCGAATGCGGCTGCAATGTCCATGAAGATGAGAACGAATCCTTGATGTATGTTATCAAGTCCTGTGATTAGGTCATTGAAGAGGGTCGTTAGGATGGTGTCCACGCCATGTGCTTCCCTGAATCCATGCTGGGATGGGTCGAGAGGTGATTCGGCATCGACATGCTGTTGGATCTGGCGCTGGACAATCTTTTTGATCTTGGCAAGAAGCGGAATACTTGAGATTGGTCTGTAGGATTCGACTTTGGATGGGTCAAGTTTACTGTTCTTTAGCAATGGCCTGATGTGTATTTGAGACTCTGAGGGAAGGATCCCAAAGATAAAGATTGGTTTAGTATTTTGCACAGTGTGTGGCTTAGGTCACATCATAGCTCTTTTATCCAATTGGCTGGACAGGGATCGCTAGGTGCCGTGGTAAGGTTGATCGCAGCAATAGTGTCTTCAATTTCTTTGGAGGATACTTTACAGAATTTGAGAAATGGTGTTGGCTGTGGCATAGTGTGCATGTTGGTGATATTGGAGGAGGTTGGGTTCATATTGGTCTGGATCATCTTTGTTTGTAGATAGTTAGAATAGTCCTGTGGCTGGGGCATATGCGGATGTGCTAGGGCTGGATCACCTGTTAATGATTTTACAATATTGAACAGGTCATGTGATTTATTTAAAGATCGATTTAGAATGTGTGTGGTGCTGCTTCCTCTTTTCCATTATTTTCTCTCTGTGTTAACAGGTGGGAGTTGTATGCGCAGTGTGCTTCAGCAGTTCGGGTTCGATGCCACTTTCTCTCTAGTTTGCGTAGGTGGAGAAGTGATGCTCGTAGGTCTTTGGAGTACCATGGTGTATGTGCATGTTTCCTTGACTCCTTATTGGCAGGGGAGAGGCGGGCTATGGCACTGAGGCTGCTGTTCCAGTTAGCTACCATCTCATCTGGGTCAACGGTTGTGTCAGTGAGGAGAGGGAGGACATTCTCCAGGATTTCATCTTTGACGAAAGGGCGAAAACGTGATGATGGCATTCCAGAGGAAGGGGCATGAACTTTGCTGCTGTTCCTGAGGCAACGGGTGGTAGGTATGTAGAATCTGAGCAGTTTGTGGTCAGACCAGGGTACCGGGGTTATGGATATCGGAAGGTGTTGGGTGGTGTCAATCTCTGACCGAGGGGAAAAAATCAAGTCTAGAATACTCCCCTTTATGTGTGTGGGAGAGTCGATGAGTTGTTTATAGCCCAGCTCATTTAGTGCTTCCAGGAAGGTTTTTGCTTGTGTGTCTTGTAGGGAAGGGAGGTTGAAATCTCCCAACAGCCAATTTGCAGAGCGTGGGTTGCTTGAATTGCAGGCAAGATTGATGATTGTTGGTAGGTCATCAGGTGATGATGTTGGGGCACGATAGAGTAAGTTGATGGTACAGTGACTGTTTGATATGGTGATCGTG
Source organism: Ichthyophis bannanicus (assembly GCA_033557465.1). Taxonomy (NCBI): domain Eukaryota; kingdom Metazoa; phylum Chordata; class Amphibia; order Gymnophiona; family Ichthyophiidae; genus Ichthyophis; species Ichthyophis bannanicus. The sequence continues at coordinate 216,213,004 of CM066032.1, read as the reverse complement.
TCCAGGTGGGTTGAGGTGTTGGCATCATTTAGTTTAAATTGTAATTTTGTCTTAGCAAGGATGAGTGTGCCTCCTCCCTTCTGGTTGGCTCTGTGACAGGCAAAAAGTGAGAAATCATCTGGCATCATCTGATTGATAATTACGTTGTCGCAGTCAGACAGCCATGTCTCAGTGATCATTAAGACATCAAGGTCATAGATCGTTATCAGGTCTGTGATTGCTGGCCATTTTGAGCGAATTGACCTGGCATTTGAGTGCACATTTCAGGGACTGCTGATGCTGGTGCTTCTCAGATTGATTCTTCTTGATGTTCTGTAGGGGGATGAGGAGTAGGTGCGGATGAAATGTATTAGAGGTCTTTGAGGTGTGGTAGGGGCCTTCTGCCCATCTCCTTCCATTACTATGGAGTATCGGGATGTAGTTGGAGAGGGGATTGAAGGCCTGCGATATGCTGGGAAACACTGAAGTGAGAAAGATGGCAAATAATGGTAATGATATAACCATCTTGGAGTGTTCCTGAGTTGTTTAACAGAGGTGAGTGGGACTTAGCAATGAGTGTGAGTGTGTGGACGGTAAGACCAAAGTGACAGGGAGAGTAGCTGGACAGTTAGGTAGTTGGGCACAAGGATCTCTGATAGGTTGATCTCTGAGTCAAAGGGTCATACTAAAGCATTAGGCAGTCTGGGCAAAATCTTAAAATACAGGCTGCTGAGAATGATCTAATCAACCTAACACTGAATAATGCTCACTCAGTTACATTGTAGCTTAGTGTTTGCTTAAGTAACTTTGTTGCAGCAGGACAGTCCACTTCGATCAATTGGTTACCTTGTGATCCGGTAGAGGACTCTCGCTTCTTCAAAAACATCAGCAGACCGTGGTGGTACGTTCATGGAGTAGGAGCATCTGGGCAAAGCTCGACACCCTCCAGGCCAAGGCCTTCCTGTTCAAGGACCGGGCAGATTGTCTCAGGCCTCTGGCTCGAGACATACAACACCGTCTCTCCGTGCTTGCCCGACACTACCTTTGTCTCCTCGGGCACATGGTCTCCACGTCACCCCAGAAGCTTGCCTTCATATGAGGGTGGTGCAGTGGTGTCTCCGGGACCAGTGGTCTCGAGCTACAGGCCACCTCTGGGACAGGGTTGCGGTGACCCACCAGTTGGTGGATTCCCTGGTCTGGTGGCAGTTGCCCCAACACCTAGAAGCGGGTATGTTCTTCCAAACTCCCAGCCACTCGAATGGTCCTCACCACAGACGCCTCCCTGCTCGGCTGGAGAGCCCACTGCAGGACCCTCTGCACCCAGGGCACCTGGATGCCAGACGAGAGCGCCCAACAGATCAACCTCCTGGAGCTCCGAGTGATACACCTTGCTATGAGAGTTTTCTGTCATCACCTGTACCACCAAGCAGTGCTAGTCCAGATGGACAACCAGGTGGCAATGTTCTACGTAAGCAAACAAGGGGGCATGGGATCCCGTGTCCTTTGCCAGGAGGCAATGAGTCTCTGTTCGTACATATTCCAACAGGGTATCCTTCTGTGGGCAGTGTATCTGCCAGGCTAGGACAACCTGCTGGCCGACAGACTCAGCAGGGTTCTCGAGCCACACAAGTGGCAGCTGGACCCCATGATAGCCAGCCATCATTTCTGGCTTTGGGGGGAACCCATGATGGACTTGTTCACCAGTCTGGATAACTAACTTTCAGTTGCCCCGCTTCTGTTCCTGGCATGCCCACTCCTCCAGGGTGGCAGCGGATGCGCTTCTAATCTCATGGTCGGAAGGCCTCATGTACGCCTTCCCTCCAACGCTGCTGATCGCCAAGACCTTGTTCAGGACCCTCTGCGATAGGGCCTTGCTTATCCTGATAGCTCCCAGGTGGCCCAGGCATCCGTGGTTCCCACGGCTGCTGCAGTTGGCAGTGGAGGCCCCCATCCCGTTGGGCACTGCCCTGGGACTCCTATCTCAGTAGGGGGGCTGTCTTCTACTCCCCAACCTGGGGTCCCTCTCGTTGACAGCGTGGCTGCTGAGAGGGTGATTCTCGCCCCCCTCATCCTTCCAGTTGAGGTTGAAGGCATTCTGCAGGCTTCTCGCAAGGCCTCTACTAGGAAGGCATACGTCCTCAAATGGCACAAGTTTGGTGCGCTGATCATAGGGCTGATCTCTTCTCCTGCCCGGTGGCTTTGGTGTTGCATTTATTTTCTCCACCTCTCCCAATCTGGGCTCCAGTCTAACTCAGTCCAAGTGTACCTTTGTGCCCTGGCGGCGCACTACCACCCGGTGGATGGTAAGCCCCTCTCAGTCCAACCTTTGGTGACCTGCTTCCTTTGGGGCTTGCTCCTGTCAAAAACCCCCAGTTCGCCCTCTGACTACCGAATGCGACCTCAATGTGGTGTTGAGGCAGCTCACTTGCCCGCCCTTCGATCCTCTGGCTACCTGTCACCTTTGCTACCTCTCTTGGACGGTGGTCTTCCTGGTTGCGGTTACTTCTGCTCACAGGGTTAGCAAGCTCCAGGTCCTCGTGGCAGAGGTGCCCTACACCAGGTTCTACAAGAACAGGGTGGTGCTTTGCAGGCACCCCAAGTTCCTGCCGAAGGTAGTGGCGCCCTTCCAACTTAACCAGGATGTGGTGCTTCCTACCTTCTTCCCAAGACCTCACTCCAGTTGGGCAGAGACGGTCCTTCACTCATTGGACTGTAAGAGGGCCTTATCCTTCTACATCCAACGCACCCAAGGCCACCGCCAAGCTTCTCAGCTTTTCATCTCCTATGACCCCAGTAGGCTGGGGGAGGCAGTGACCAAGCGTATGCTGTCCACTTGGGTGGAAGACTGTATTGCCTTTGCTTATGGGCAGGCGAAGCTTCCACTAGAAGGCCGCATCACACGCATAGTGTCCGGGTCATGGCGGCTTCGGTGGCAGACTTGCGCTCTGTCCTGATGGACATTTGCCGGGCTGCCACCTGGTCTTCAGCCCATACATTCGCAGCTCACTACCGCCTAGAAAGAGTTCCAACGAGACAGTGCCCTTGGCCAGGCTGTGCTCCGTAACCTTTTCGGGGTCTAGGCAACTCCTACCCTCCGACCCTTCTGTGTTTTAGGCTACTGGAGTGCTGGTTTCAGCGGACACAGGGGGTCCTACTGTAGTCTGTTTGCACAGACTAAAATTGCTGCTGCTTGCTGCTCCTCGCTGCTCTTCTTGCGGGAGCCCTGTTTTTGCTATGGGTTTTTGGTAGCCTATAGCTGGGGAGTTCCATATGTGAGGACTGACTTCCTGCTTGTTCCCGGAGAAAGCATAGTTACTCACCTATAACAAGTGTTCTCCGGGGACAGCAGGAATCAATCCTCACAACCCTTCCTCCTCGACCCTTGGGAGTTGCTCCTTTACCATCTTTTATTTTTTGCCGTCTTTTAGCTATGTCATCTGACTGAGCAAGATTACACCCTTGAGCGGGAAGGGGACCGCACATGAGTGGTGGCATCTCCCAAAGGCTTTCTTTGAAAGCCGGGGGGATGCTTCCGCAAGGGCTCTGTCAGTGCCGATCTCACCCATATGCGAGGACCGATTCCTGCTGTCCCTGGAGAACACCTGTTACAGGTGAGTAACTACGCTTTCATGGCAGTGTGTTTGGAAGTAGGCCTTTCTTCCGAGACAGTGGAGGGTTAAGTGACTTGCCCAAGGCCACAAGGTGTACTAGTGGGAATTGAACCCTGGTCTCTTGGTTACCAAGCCAGTGCTCTAACCACTAGGCTACTCCTTGTTTCCTCATATGATTCCATAATGTAAATGTTTTCATTTGTAAAGTCTTTCTTTTTTTTATGTGTACTCTCTTGATTTAAGCTTCATTTTCTTTTATTTAGTTGTAATTTTTTTTTTTATAAAGTTTTATGTTTTCTTTCAGCTGCATCTGCATTATGTCAGTCACAGGGAGGATTCATTTTCGTGAGCCTGGGCTTGAAGAGAACAATAAACGCTGCCTAAACGGAAAAACCTCTGTAGCTCAGTACTGGGGCTGCTTTGCCCTCATGGAAGGAAGTAGTGAGGGGGCATGAGGGTGAGACGAAAAATAAAATGCAAAAAATCAATTATACAAAGCAAGTGTCTAAAAATGACACAAGGCAAAAATAAAAATATAAACAAAAATTCCAGAAATTAGGCAAAAAATAAAAACTAGGCTAATAGATGTGAAAAAGTCTCATTTCTCTCTCTTCTTTTAAATAATTTAAAAAAATAGTTTCAAAGAAATGACTGAAATATTTTATCATTATTTCTCAAAGAACATTTTAATGTGTGGTTTAGAAGTGAGGCTGATTATCCATTAAATAGATTTTTGCTTCTTTTTTCCAGGGCTACACGTCCTTTTGGAATGACTGTATCTCATCTGGTTTACGCGGTTGTATGTTGATTGAACTGGCATTAAGAGGTCGTCTTCAACTAGAAAGTTGTGGTATGAGACGTAAAGGTCTGTTAACAAGAAAGGTAAGAAAAGGAATAGATTTTGGAAATAAAATGGGCAAAAACTTAAAACACAAGGGCGTGTATGTGAAGGTTTATGATTTAGATATTGCATATCTCTAAAAAAAAAAAATAAAATAAAAAATTAGCATTCCAGAGCACCTCTGCTAGACCAGTCCAGACCATAGGGCTGTCTCCCCCAACCAGCAGATGTGAGACAGAAAAAAACACCAGAAGAATGCGATGACATCATCCCTGTTACTATATCCTGTACAGCTTGCAGAGGTTCCCAACTCCAGTCCTGGAGAGCCAAACACCATTCAGGTTTTCAGGCTGTCCCTAACAAATATGCATGAGATGCATTTGCATGCACTGCCCCCATTGTATTCAAATGTATCTCATGCATATTCATTAGGAACAGCCTGAAAACCTGAATGGTGTTTGACCCTCCAGGACTGGAGTTGGGAACCTCTGCTAGGGACACTCTTCAGTTCTTTTTTTCTGTCTCAGCAAATGGTGGTTGACTTCGTACAGCTCTTCTTTTGAGTGTCCTAGGCCATGAGGGCCTGAGTGGTTCTGTCCTTCAGTCCCGCGGGTGTGTGGGAGACACCCTCTGATGGGACTGAGTCTGGCAGGGCAGCAGTTCAGCAGCAGATCAGTTATGCAAGGGTGCCAAGAAGGTACCTGGCTCTGCTGGATATAACAACCCAGCTGCGTTCTAGCACAATAAAAAACAAAACAAAACAACAAAAGCTCCAAGTTTAGAGCAAAGCTTATAGTTAAGCACGGATTCGGGCATCGGGGCTTCTCTGCTGCAGGCTTCAGTTCCCCTCCGGCATACTTGATTGCTGCTCCTTGCTGCTGCATCCAAAGGCCTGAGGTCAGGAAGACATGCGGCACTAGCTTGCGTTGGCACAACTACCTTGTAGGTATTTTACTTGGGGGCTTGTGTTGCGCATCAGACAAAAAAAAAATAATAAAAAGGCTTCGGCAAGGTACGTGGCAATCTCATGCTTTCGGGCCTATGTGATGAACGGGTGTGAGCACGCTAGAGAGGGACTAGTGAACATGCAGGGCAGCCTCAGTGTGTCGGGGCTGCGCACGGTGAGTGCTGCGCTAGGCCGACATGCACTTCTGGCCTGCAGCCTATTTCCCGCCTGTGACATGGTCTTCATGCCAACAGCCTGGTTTCCGCTTGATTCCTCTCATCTTGCTCATCTTCCTAGTGTCAGACAGGCCGATTCATAGCTGGTGCTTCATCTCTTATTACATCCGGTGGTCCCTCCTCTTGCCTTCCCTCATTCAGTCTAGATTTCTATAGTATCCAAGGCCGTATTACCTGGCTGAGGTGGGAATGCCTAGCACAGCGCAATGGTGTTTGGGCTATGGCAGGCAGTGCAGTATCTTGGTGGACCAGATGTGTGCCTACTGTGCTGTGGACCCAGGTCAGGCCTTTGGGACTACTGGGGCAGCATATTGGATCCAGCTGTTGTTGCAGGATGCAACTTAGGCCCGCCTGGAGTTTGTGGCTGCCTTCCTTGCAGACAGACTCTATGACCTACTTTGCAGCCCGTGCAGCTAAACAGTGGCTGCGAATGTTGCTTGGCATTGGCTATGGTTTTGCAATTGGTCAGCGGATGCCACCTCGAAAGCCCGTTTGGCCGGCCTGCCATTTATAGGTAGACTGCTCATTGGGGAAGACCTGGAGAAGCTGGTCAAGAACCTGGGCGAAGTCGAGCTCCAGTGCCTGCCCAAGGATAAGCCTAAGGTCTCTGCGTGCTGGACCTGAGACCCTAGCCCAGATGCTCAGCGTTCTGGACGCTGTGAGGCATGATGCTACCACCGCTCCAGTCGACAGTCTGTGCCTTACTATGCCTCCAACAACCATGGATGTTCCTTTCGTAGAGCCCGGCATCTGCAGAACTTGACAGCCAGCTCTCGCAGATCCGGTCTTCCCACCTCCCAGTCCTCCTGCTGATGGGCCTGGGGCCCATTCCGTGGGTCAGTGGGCGACTTTGCCTGTTTCACTGGGCGCAGGCTCGAATCACATCAGACACCTGGGTGCTCGAGATCATACGTCATGGCTATGCTCTTGACCTAGCCAGACCCATTCATAACACCTTTTTGGTGTCACCTTGCGGCACAGGAGTCAAACACATAGCTGTCGCTGACACGCTGCATCGGCTCAGACAGCTCGGGGCGCTGGTGTCTATCCTTGCCCACGAACGCGGGCAGGGACGGTACTCCATTTACTTTGTGGTGCCAAAGAACAGAGCCTTCAGGCCGATCCTTGACCTCCAGGGCGTCAGTCGGAGTTTGCGTGTGTCTCACTTTCGCATGGAAACGCTGCGGGCTGTGATCCAAGCCGTGCAACCCGGAGAGTTCCTCGCTGCCCTAAACCTCACAGAGCCGTACGTATACATTCCTATTTGTGAAGACCACCAACGTTACCTGTGCTTTGCAGTTTTAGGACAGCACTACCAATTCTGCACTCTGCCCTTCGGCCTAGCGACCGTACCTCAGACCTTTTCCAAGATCATGGTGGTAGTGGCAGCGACACTACATTACGAGGGAGTTCGTGTGCATCCCTTATCTCGACGATTGGCTCATTTGGGCATGCTCATATACAGCAGCACTGCAAGCCATGTGGCAAGTTCTACAAGTGCTGGAGCAACTAGGTTGGGTGGTCAATTACAACAAGAGCTCCTTGGATCCGTCCCAGATGCTGGACTTCCTCGGGGCGCATTTTGACACCACCAAGGGTCAGGTATTGCTCACTGAAGACTGCTGGAACAAGTTTCAATCTCAGCTAGTCAAGAGACTACCTTTGGATTCTCATCGCAATGGTGGCAACCTTTGGACATGGTTCCTTGGGCCAGGGCGCACATGTGCACCCTCCAACAGGCATTGCTCGGCCAGTGGTTGCTGTTGTCCGAGAACTACGGCTGCCAGCTCCCACTGTCGACAGTAGTTCACGCCAGTCTGTGGTGGTGGGCGACCCGTGAAAACCTTTGCGAGAGAGTTCTATTGGACCACTCACCCTGCATAGTAGTGACAACCAATGTAAGCTTGTCAGTTTGGGGAACCCACTGTCTTCATCACATGGCTCAGGACACGTGGCCTCGGTGGGAGGCGAAGTGGCCCAACAATTGTCTGGAAGCTTGTGCCATTCAATTACTTATAGTGGCTACTAAGTGGGGGGAGGGGGTGGGGGGGGAAGAACTATCACTCTCTCAACCCTCCACAAATTGCTAGGATATCCCTGATAGGTTAGTAGCGGAGCAGGAGTCTCGCAATACTATTGCTAGGGGTCAGAGCTGCTATTTTTTGAATCCATACTGGCAGTGGGGAAAGAGCATCTGGAGATTGCTCATGCTTCATTAACCCACCGGGGACACACTCATTAATGTGCTGAGGGGAATTAGGTGGGGTTGAGATCTGGCATCTTTACTGGGCAGGGGTTCTCAACCCAGTCTTTGGGACACACTTAACCAGTTATGGTTTTAGGATAACTATAAAGAATATGCATAGGAGATTCTCATACCCTGAAGGCAGTATATGCAAAGCAATCTTAAAACGTACCTATTTATTGAAGCATATGGCAAATCTAATTCCAATAGAACAAAATGTTTTAACCCTTTGAATTTCAATTTTCCTATAATGTTTAAATTATTTTAACATTTTGTAAGATTGCAGTTATTTGTTTAATGTAATTGTAATGAATTATGAAATGTAATTTTGCTGTAGTTTATGTATACTTTAATGTATTGTACTGTAGTTTAATGTACTATCTTGTCGTCTCCCCCCCCCCCTCGATGTAGTCCCTCTGTTGTCTTGTTGACCATTTTGATTGAAGGATAAGGTGGTATATAAAACTGATTAAATAAATAAATCTCATGCACCCGACTAGATATCCTGAAAAATGGGTTGAAAATCTCTGCAGTGGGAGATCGACGGGGGAGTCAGATGCTTTTTTGGAGGAAGGGTGGGGTTAGGTGCCTCATGAGCCTCATTGTGGGGAATTGGATGGGTTTTTTTCTACAGTGGGCCATGTTAAATTTACAGGCAGCCAGTGCAATAAGTGCATCTGCTCTTAAGTGTCTGCTTGGGGTCATTTTCTCCAAATGGATTAGTTTTGCACATACCTTGGCAAAATATAAGGCATGTGATCTGTCTCCCAAATTTACTGTTAACGCCAGGCAAAGTACTTCCATCACGCCAGAGAGCTTCCTTCTGGCATTTGTAAGGTATAACATGTATAGGCTTGTCAAGGTGTGATTGGAAATTTCTCCTAATCAGGCTCCCAATACTATGGTAATTATTTCTGTATCTTTTTGCCACATTTTCTGGATCACCTTCCTATACATGAGTCACAGTATAATCGCTTGGATCAAAGTTAACTGTGTCGTAACTGCAGGACAAATGCTGCTCATGCCTACAACAGTTTGGCACAGGCTTTGCACTGCATGGTAAGTGCCAAAACGTGCTGCACTTTAGTAAACAGGCCCCCAAATTTAGCTCTTTGTTTTTTTATTTAAAAGCTGCCATAAGTGTGGGGGAGTTTCCCCTCAGAATCAGGGGCGGAAGGTTTTCCAAGAACTTGAGCAGTAGTCATATTTTATTTAGGAGCTTTGGAAAACTGATGTACGGATGACTCTTCTTTTACATAATTTTTGTTTTAATTTAATTTACTCTAATGGGGGAGGTCACATGTTGTAGTGAGCCAGTGAGGTCACTCCTTTGTCTGCTCAGACTACCCGCCCTGATTATTGCACTTTTATACTTTTTTAGTGCCTGATTCTCCTCACCCTACCACCCCAGGATATTTCATCTTACTGGCATCCTGTTGAGGGACTTTGCTGCTACTCGGCTGCCGATTGGCCACCAAGATGATTCGGCGGGACAAGAGCTGTGTACCCGATGGCAAAATGGTGGACTGCTCCCCCGCCAAGCTCGCATGCTGAGCCCCCCTCTAATATTGTGTCTGAGGTATCTACAGTTAAACTTTTTTTTATAGATAGATATGATCACTTTCAGACCAGATGTTCTAAATAGCTCAAGCGGTCACGGGCTTTAATGGCTAGATGGATCAGGTCGAACAGCAGGTGCTTGATATTGAAGACACTCAGCAGTCCCAAGCTGTTCATGTTAAACATCTGGAGAACTTGGTGTGGTGGCAAGAGAAAATGTTGGATGAACTGGAAAATCGGGGGAGAAGGAATAATCTCTGATTCATCGGCATCAAGGAGTCTGTGTCTGACTCAGAATTGCGGGGCTTTCTTGAGGCATGGCTCCCCCTCAACTCTCCTTTGGTAGTCAGGTTGGGCTTATTAAGCTGGAACGGGTACATCATCTGGACCCAAAGAAGGAGGGCAACTGGCGCCCCAGAGTAGTCATATCGTGGTTCCATGAGTACATCTAGAAGGAGGCCATCCTTTGAGTAGCCCAGACCCAATGTGGTACTGATTGCAGGTTTTGATATTTCAAGACTATTCTGTTAGTGATCCAGAGGCATCACAAATACTCGGTGATCTGCAGCCAGCTGGTGAGCCGAGGACTATGCTTCTCATTACTAAACCTGGCTAACCTCGGAGAGGACCATTAAGGACAGCCGAGATACTTTTGATACTCACTGGAGGCAGTGCTGTTCTTGGAGACTTTACTAGTATGAGCCGTATAATGGGCTGCACCAGTCTGATGGAGTGTGGCCAGACTTTTTTTGCTTTCCCTCAGGGGGTTGTTTCCCAAGTTGTGTTTGGCTGTTGTGAGTCTTGAGATCTGGTGGATCTGATCGGCTGTACCATGGGACGTCTGGCACCCTGTGCCTTTGGGACTCAGTTGTGTGTGTGTCATCCTCCTGAGCTATACATTACTTGGGAGTCTGTCTTCAGTTCTCTTTAGTTGCATTTAACTTTGTCTTTTGCCCGCGAGTGTTCTGTCTTAGGGGGTGTATTTGTACTTCTCCCTGGGCTTTGTTTAAGGCTTTCGGGCTTAGGCGGGGTCGTATCCGTTTAATTCTTTCCTGGCTTCTTCCGTTCCTACCTCCATGTGCCTTTTGCCCTTCCCCGCTCCCTCGTCCTGCCTTTTCCGCCCATCCTGGATACTCAAGACTGCCTCAGCTGGAAGGTTGGTTTGTTTGATTTGCCACTTCTCTTTCACAATGTTACTTTTTCTTTATTTTCTTTGTTTACTTTATTTTCTTTTTATCTGTTTCGTAGGCCCCTTCTCTTCCGTCCTCTGTGTGGCCTGCATTGTGCCTTATGCCAGCCTTCATTCAGAATTTTTCTTCTATTCCTCTCTCTTCTGCTTCAGACCCCTAGTACGGTGGTAGGTGCTTGGTTCCTTAAATGCTTGCGCCCCCACCGCATTTTGACCGGGCTTAGCTTCTGTTCTGTTTTACCCTGTTCATCCTCCGTTCATTCCCGTTTATCTTGGCACTGTGCTGGATGAGTGGCAAGTTTTTTTTCTCCTTTTTATTTTTTTCTCTTTTCTTTTTTCTTTTCCTTTCTTTCTCTGTCTTCTCCTGGGCACTTTTGGAGCATGGTACCATCCTGGTACACTTGCTTATGGCTCTTCTTTTTTTAGGATGTTTCTTGGGGATGGGTTGATGGTGATTGTGTGTGGCTATTGAGTGGTGGGGGGTGGACTTGAGGGGCGAGTGAGTGTATGGTTAGCTCTGCATGGAGGGGACAGGGAGCCTGTGTGGGATTGATTGAGGAATGGGGTTGTGGTTGAGGGTGAAGCGTCGGGTGGGTTTTTGGGTGGGGTGTTTGGGTGTGTCCAGCTGTGTGTCTCGGGGGCTGGGGAGTGGTAAGGTGCAGTTGTGGGTGCTGGCCCATCATATTACCTATGTCATGGACTGAGGCCTTCTCGGCTGTGCTGCTGATGTGGGGGCTGGCAGCCAAGGATGCTCACTATGTGGACCCTGTCACTGCTGCCATGCTCCTCTGCTGGTGGCCTCAGTGTCCATGGTCTTGAGATTCTGATCCGCTTTGTTTGCCACTAGTGTTCGTGATCTAGATGGGAGTCTGAGATTTGTAACTACCTAGTTCTTTGTACTCTGAACTCATCAAAGTTCACTTTGTTGCTCTGTAATCAAAGTTCACCTTATTGATCTCCAGGAACAAGCAGGAATGAGTCTTCACATATGGGTATCGTCGGTACCAACGGAGCCTGCGCGGGAACGCTCCCCAGCATCCAGAAAGAAAGCTTTTGGGAGCATCCCACAGCACCTGCGCGCTGCCTTCCCGCCTTTCCTAACTGCCTCTCTCCAGTTCTTCTTTTCCGCGGAGCCAGCAGGTCGTGTTTCCTGTCACCGCTGAAGAATTTCTTATTTTCTTTTATTTTTCTTTAGTCGCGTGACTGCCTTATCGATTCCGCACCGGTACCACCGGTCCTTTTTCTTTCTTTAAAAAAAAAAAACAAAAAAAAAAAACTTCTACTCTTTTCAGTGCATTTTTCTTCTGGGGCCTTAGGCCTACAGATATATTTTTCCCTCATGGAAAAACCCGCCTCCGGGTTTAAAAAATGCACAAAGTGCAGCAGCACTATTTCTGTCATTGACACCCATGACTGGTGTCTAAAACGTTTAGGTCCTGACCACTCCATTGCGGATTGTGAGTCCTGTTCCATGATGTCTAAAAGAGGGTTACAGAATCGGGCAGCTAAGCTCAGTACCCTGTTTCCCTCCGATGCAGCTTCCGTGGCATCGACGTCTTCCAGGCTGCTTCTTCATCCCATGGATCTCAGGTAACCAAACTTAAATCTGGCCGGTCCTCAAAGAGTTCATCTCCCTCTAAGTATCGAGATGCCCCCGGGCTTACTCTTGAGGATACCACACCGGCAAAATTACCCCGGTGGGAGGCTCCGGCTTCCAAAGCACTACCTATGGGGTCACAGGTTGACATCGATGGCTCGGCCTCGACCGATCACCTGTTACAATGTTCTGGGGTACCGGCAGTTTCTACCAGTACCGATATCCAGACATTGGTGGCGTCAATGGATCAGAATATTCTGACCATGCAGCGTGCCATCACGGCATTCATTCAAGCTGCAACGCCTACGGTACCGCAACAAACCCCGTTGTCGGTACCTGTACCGATTCCGGTACCGGACCCGATATCGGTCCCGATACCAGTACCGCTTGCATCGACATCAGTATCGACCGCAGCGGTACGCTATCCAGTGATGCCCATCAGTACCGGGCCGGTACCGATTACTCCCGATGTCGATACCTCCCGGTACGCGTATCGGGCTCTACGAGAGCATCCAGATAGTCGATACTTCGATTCCTCTGAAGACTCTGATTCTTCAGAGGCCTCAATTGAAGCATCGGGCATCCTTCCTCAGGAACCCTCTTTTCCAAAAAGGAGAATGTCTCCTCCTGAAGACTTGTCTTTTCAGGACTTCATCAGGGAGGTGGCCAAAGGCCTGTCCATCTCAGTGACCTCTGAGACTGAACCTAGAGCCAAAAAATTGGATATCCTACAATATCCTAAGGCTCCTAAAGAGGCAGCTACCTTACCAATACATGAGATTCTTTTTGAACACATGTTGGGCATATGTGAGACTCCTCTTTCCACCTGCCCTCATTCCAGAAGGTTGGACACCATGTATCGTGTTCCTCCTTGTCCTGCTTTTCATAAGACTCAGCTTCCTCACCACTCTATTGTGGTAGAGTCTGCTATGAAAAAGATCAAGAGTACAAAAAGGCACTCCTCTGCTCCTCCAGGAAGAGAATGCAGAACTCTAGATGCCTTTGGCAGGAAAATCTTCCAGGCCAGTATGCTTATAGCCAGAATCAACTCCTATAGTCTCTATATGGGGATGTTTCTGAAAGAAGTTACAGATCATCTGCAAATCTTATCTCCTTTTATGTCAGAAGATAAGAGAGAAGAATACATCACCTGGCTTAAACATGGACAGGATGTATCCAAGTTTTCCAACCGTGCAGCCTTTGACTCTTTTGAGGGGGCCAGTAGAGCCTCTGCTATTGCCATAGGTGCACGCAGAGTTGCTTGGTTGCAAGCCTCTGATTTGGAATCCTGGGTACAGGATGGTCTAGGTAACCTTCCCTGTACAGGCGAAAACCTGTTTGGCAAAGATTGGCAAGCAAAGGCCAACCAAATGGATGCTGAAAACTCTGCTTTAGATAGACTTTCAAAGTCTACTACTGCTCTTTTTAAAAAGAGGTTGTTCAAAAAGGGATCTTTCCCAAAGAAAGGGAAATTTTCTTCTTATGGTCAGGCCTCTTCTCAAGGTCGTTTTGCTACAAAGAGACAGCAACAACCAAAACAGGCCAAAACCCAGGCTCGGAGGACTGCTATGGCCCAACAGCCTCAGCCTCCTCAGGGCCTTTGACTTTCTACTAGAGAACTTAGCCTTTCTTGCTCTAAAACATCCAGAGCCTCTCACCATCCCAGGAAGGTTAGCTCACTTTGCTCCCAGATGGGGACAAATCACAGCAGAGCAGTGGACCCTCTCCATCATAAAGGAAGGGTACAAACTTCATTTCTTAAACCTTCCTCCTCACACCATGGTGAAAAAGTTCAATTCTCCAACATCTCTCCTCAACCTTCTCGGTCAAGAGATTTCTACCTTTCTTGCCCAAGGGGCAATAGAAGAAGTACCCCTTCTTCAACAGGGCTCAGGGTTCTACTCCCCCTATTTCCTCATTCCAAAGAAAATGGGGGGGGGCTACAGACCCATATTAGATCTCAGAGAATTGAACAAGTTTCTATGCAAGGAGAAATTCAAGATGACTTCTCTCGGAACTCTCCTTCCATACCTCCAAAGTCAGGACTGGCTTTGTTCTCTAGATCTCAAGGATGCGTACACCCATGTTCTCATCCATCCAACACACAGAAGATTCCTTCGGTTCCTTTACCAGGGAAAGCACTACCAATACAAAGTGCTTCCTTTCGGTCTGGCCTCTGCTCCAAGAGTGTTCACAAAATGCATGGCAGTAGTAGCTGTATTCCTGCGCACTCAAAGGATATTCGTATTCCCATATCTGGACGACTGGCTCATCCGAGCTCCAACCCAGTCAGAGGCCCAGACTTCCCTGGCCTGCACAAGGCTTGTTCTTCAGTATCTGGGACTGGTAATCAACATTCCAAAATACCATCTCACCCCTACTCAGTCTCTAGAGTTCATAAGGGCCTTACTGGATACCACAACTGCAAGGGCCTATCTTCCCCAGGCCTGTTGCCTACGCTTGGTGCAGTTAGCCTCCCAGATTCAGTTAAAATCCCATTTAACTGCTCGAGAGATGTTGCAACTCTTAGGCCACATGGCATCCACGGTGCATGTGGTTCCCTATGCTCGCCTTCACATGAGAGCAGCTCAGTGGACCCTTTCCTCCCAATGGACCCAGGCATCAGGTTGCCTGTCAGACAAAATAGCAACCTCCAGTCGCCTTTTTTTGGTCCCTCCACTGGTGGAAGTCCACTCAGAATCTGTTGCTGGGGTCCCCCTTTCAACAGGTGTTACCCCAAGCCACCCTTACAACAAATGCCTCTCCAAGGGGTTGGGGGGCTCATCTACAAGATCTCTCAACCCAGGGCATCTGGTCTCCACAGGAGACATCTCTTCATATCAACCTCTTAGACCTCAGAGCAATCTTTCTGGCTCTGAGTCTTCCACACCCTGCTCAGCTACAAGACAGTCCTCATCCACGCGGACAACCAGGTAGCCATGTTCTACGTGAACAAGCAGGGAGGGACTGGCTCTCTGTCGCTTTGCAACGAAGCTCTGAGATTGTGGGCCTTCGCCAGAGAGCATCAAATCCATCTCACGGCAGTATTTCTTCCAGGGGTTCAAAACTCTTGGGCAGATAGACTCAGTCGATTTCTGCTTCCACACGAATGGTCCCTCCATGGGGACCAGATAGCCAGAATTTTTCGGATTTGGGGTACCCCAGACATAGACCTGTTTGCAAGTCCGTGGAATGCCAAACTTCCCCGGTTCTGTTCCAGGATTCCATGTCAAGGAATTCAGGCCAGGGATGCCTTCCTCCTTCATTGGGGCCAAGACTTCCTCTGTGTCTTTCCACCTATTCCCCTAATCCGCAAGACTGTTCAAGCTTCAGAGAGACAAGGGGACTATGATCCTCATAGCACCACTTTGGCCACGCCAAGTGTGGTACCCTCTACTTCTGCATCTCTCTCAAGCTCCCTCCCTAGACCTGGGGTCTGCTCCAGATCTCCTCTCCCAGGAGGAGGGAACCTTGTGGCACCCAAATCCTCAGTCTCTTCATCTCAGGGCCTGGTTGCTGAAGGCCTAGACCTTCAAGATTTACAACTTTCTCAGCAAGTGAAGGATATCCTTCATGCTTCCAGAAAGCCTTCCACCAGACGTTCATATGCTTTTAAATGGAAAAGGTTTTCCATTTGGTGTGCAGAGAAGGGTCTCAACCCTCTTGCAATACCTTTGCATTATTTACTAGACTATTTGCTGCATTTATCCCATGCAGGCCTTAAAACAAATTCAATCAGAGTCCATTTGATTGCTATTGCAGCATCCCTTAAGCCTCTCAATGGACAACCTATTTCCTCTCTTCCTCTTATAGCAAGATTCATGAGAGGCCTTCTTTTGACTAAACCTCCCATTAGACCACCTCCAGTGGCCTGGGACTTGAATCTGGTTCTTGGCCAGCTTATGAAGCCACCCTTTGAACCCTTAGCCACTACCTCCTTAAAATTCCTTTCCTGGAAGGTTATTTTTCTCATTGCAGTCACCTCAGCTCGCCGTATCAGTGAGTTGCAAGCTTTAGTGGCTAATCCTCCTTATACAAGGTTCCATCATGACAAGGTAGTCCTCAGAACTAATCCACACTTCATGCCTAAAGTGGTCTCACCTTTTCATCTGAACCAGGTGGTGTTTTTACCTGTCTCTTTTCCAGGACCTCATGCATCAAGTGCAGAGAGGAATCTTCATACCCTGGATTGTAAAAGAGCACTTGCTTTCTACTTACACAGGACACAGCAACATAGAAAGTCCTCTCAACGTTTTGTTGCTTTTGATCCTTCTCATTTAGGACTTCCAGTCTTTAAGAGAACTCTGTCCAATTAGATTGCTCAGTGTATTTCCTTTGCCTACCAAAGTAAGAACCTTTCTCTGGAGGGCAATGTCACAGCTCACAATGTGAGGGCCATGGCAACTTCTATGGCTCATCTAAACTCTGTGTCCATCGACCAAATCTGTCAAGCGGCCACCTGGGCATCGGTTCATACCTTCACAGCCCATTACTGCTTAGATAAGGACTCCCGCCGGGATGCCTTGTTTGGTCAGGCTGTTCTCAAACACCTGTTCCATACCTAATCAACTCCTTCTCTCCATCCCTGAACTATATGCCTGAGATTCATGGGTAAAGGTAGAGCCCTTCCCAGGGACTCACAATCTGGGTGATCTCCCAGGCATCTCTAGCTGGGGAGTCCCCATATGTGAAGACTCATTCCTGCTTGTTCCTGGAGATAGCACAGTTACTTACCTGTAACATGTGATCTCTGGGAACAGCAGGAATAAGTCTTCACAACCCACCCACCTCCCCTAGGAGTTGTATCTATCTATCTTTCCTTTCCTCTCTCTCTCTCTCTCTCTTTGTCTCAGCTTTAAAACTTGAACTGGAGAGAGGCAGTTAGGAAAGGCGGGAAGGCAGCGCACAGGCGCTGTGGGATGCTCCCAAAAGCTTTCTTTCTGGATGCTGGGGAGCGTTCCCGGGCAGGCTCCATCGGTACCGACGATACCCATATGTGAAGACTTATTCCTGCTGTTCCCAGAGATCACCTGTTACAGGTAAGTAACTGTGCTTTACACGCTGTTATACTCCATGTTCGTACCTAAACAGTTCATTGTAATTCATATTTAACTGAGTTCACCATATTGTTCCATGTAAACCGCTTTGACTACCCAGAAAGGTGGTATATAAAACGTTTTGAATGGGCTTATGTGATGGAAGTCGGGGTTTGGTGCTGGGATGGTGTGTCTAGGTGCGGTGTGGGAGGATTGGGCTCTTAGTAGCAGGGGTGGGGCCATAATGCCATGTTGACTCTAATGGTGGACTCCCTCGGGGAGTGGAGGTTGGATGAGGCTATGGGGGAGGAGCAGAGGCAGTGGGGAGGGGTGGGGAGAGGATTGGGGTGTGACTGTTTTGGTGTAGAGCATAGAGTGTGAACGATGGACCCTGGATATTCAGTGGTGGGCCCTGGCCTGGGGGGGGGGGGGAGCGGCCTGGCCCGGCCCGGCCCGGCCCTGGTGCCCTTGCTGGGCTTCTACTTTGTTTTGGTACTTTGGGATGACCTGGGATGTTGGATAAGCACCTAAAGCTCATGTCTTCAAATGTGTGTAGCATTGACTCTCCTCTTAAGTGACATAATTTAGGGATCACCAAGTGGATATTGCTTTGCTACAGGAGACTCATTAGACCGCAGAAGAGCCCGCCAAGCAGCGTCATTGGTGGATTCATGAGGTATATGGGTCTACTGCAGTTGGCAAGAAGGCTGGTGTCGCTATCCTAGTAAGCAAGCATTTGGGGTTTGACGTGACTTCCACAGTGGTGGGCAGTATGTTTTTGTCTATGGGAAACATAGGTCAGAGAGTGGTTTTGAGATCCATTTATGCACCTAAGGTCCATGATGACGCCCTCTTATCAACACTTGGCTAAGTGCGTGGTTGATGTAGGGGATGCCCTGTTGATCTGGGGGGGGGAGGGATTTTTAACTATGTCTTTGCATCTTTGAATTGGTCATGGGGACAAGGCATTGTGATCAACATCGGGCCCGTTGGATCCATGGCCTTTGTGAAGGATACGACCTACTAGATATGTGATGGGTGCTGCATCCTAGTGAATGGGATTACACCCATTTGTCGCAGGCGCATGGAACGTGGTCCCTGATGATTTCCTCATATTGGCAGTGCAATTTGAACAGTTTTGCTCTGTGGACATCAGACCAATAGTCTTCTCAGACCCATGCTGTGGTGGTGATAGAGCTGAGTTGGGGGTGAGAGTGGGGGAGCTTCCTCTTAGCGACTCCCTCTGGAGGATGTCCACTTTATGCCTTTTCTTAGAGCAAAGTGGGCGGAGTATCTGACAACATCCAGCACGAGGAGGACCCTATTCTTCTCTGAGAGGCTGGTAAGGCAGCGCTGCGCAGGGATATCATTGGATATGCGTGGGCCAAACATAAACAGCTTAATAGTAGAGTACTCCAGTTGGAGAGTGTGCTTGGTGTGGGTCACTGACACTTTGGTGCTTATCCAAGTGTGGGTAATAAAGCTGATATGTCTGCGTTGCACCAGGAGTTGAATGCGCTGCTTCATGAGCGTGCCAAGAAGTCGCTCTTCCGTTATTGTTATTGGCTTTATAACTTTGGCAATCGGGCCAGTAAGCTCTTGTCCTCACTTATTTGCTCGAGTGGTGGCCTGTGACATGTGGGGGCCCTGAGACACGTTGCTGGCTGTGTGCACATGACTGCTTGGGAGGAGGGGTAGAGAAGGTTTTCTGTGACTTTTACTAGAAGTTGTACCAGGAGGAGGGGGGCCCGGCGAATCTGGGGAGACGTACTGGAAGGATGCGGGCTGCCCTGACTGACCAAGGAGCAGTTGTCAGCCCTGAATGGGCCCATTGCGCCTCAAGATGTGCAGTGGGGTATCAAAGGCTTACAGAACTGGTTGAGCTCCATAGTGAATTCTACAAGCTTTTGGGTGATGCCATAGTGGTTCCCCTAGTGGAATATTATTTGGACTTAGTTGGATGGGGTATTTCCTGCTTGAACGCAACAAAGCGCTGATCATGGTCCTAGCCAGGTCATGCCCCCTTGCTGCCGGGTTTATACCAGATGATTTGCTTTGCCTAACTTGGATATTAAATTGATGGTGAAGATCATGGTGGATCGCTTGGCTTTGCTGTTGCGGGGTTGGTGCATGGAGACCAGGTGGGCTTTGTCAAAGGAAAGTATGTCACTATGAGCATAAGGCGTGTATCGGCATTAGTGCATGTCAGCCTGCGGGCATCACACTCTTCCTTGCTAACTAGCTTCAGTGCTAAGAAAGCTTTTGTTAACTGGGATTTCATGTATCTGGTGCTGGCTTCAATGGGTCTCTGGGGCTTTTTTGTGGGTGCTGTGCATTTGCTTTACTCCGATCCCCATGGAGCTGTGGTAATTAATGGTAGGTTGACTTCTGATTTCCTGTTGAGGCATGGTACCCGGCAGGGGTGTCTGCTATCCTCACTGCTCTTTGTACTTGCCCTGGAACCTCTACTGTGTAAGATCAGCACAGATCCTTCTCTGCAGGGAGTGCAGTTGGGTTTTGAGGAGTTTAGCATTGCTGCTTTTGCGAATGATCTGTTGGTACATCTTGAAGATTCGTTGGTGGGGGGGGTTCCCCACTCTATTGCGTTTGTTTGAAGAGTATGGTTGCTTGTCTGGGTTGAAGCTGAATCTTGGTAAGTCTGAGGTCCTCCTACTGGATCTGTCCTTGAAACGTGATTTGCGGGAGGTTTTCTTGCTCAAGTGGGCAGAGGGGGGTGCTTTAAGTATCTGGGAATCCAGCTTACAGCTAGGTTAGTGGATATGTCAGGTCTTCTGGCGGACCTTGAGTGGAGAGTGCAGTGGTGGTGTGATCTTCCGCTATCTCTGCAGGGCCCGATAGCGTTGTTCAAGATGGTGCTCTTTCAGAAATGGCTATATACTCTGCAAACACTTCCTCTGGTGCTCAAGAAGAAAGATCTACGACTCTTTGAGAGGCAGGTTAATGTGATCTCCATGAACAAGCAGGAATGTAGTCTTCACATATGGGTATCGTCGGCACCGATGGAGCCTGCGCGGGAAATGCTTCCCAGCGTCCAATAGGAAAGCTTTTGGGAGCATCCCACAGCGCCTGCATGCTGCCTTCCCGCCTTTCCCAACTGTCCCTCTCCAGTTCTTCGTTTTCCGCAGAGCCGCAGAAAAAAATTCACCTCTTATTCTTCTTTTTTGTGGTAGCGTCTGCCTTTCCTCGATGCTACATCGGTACCGCCTGTGGTTCTTTCTCTTTTTTTTTTAAAAACTTTTCCTGGAGTCTCTTTCAGTAATTTTCTCCTCAGGTGCCACGTGCCATTTTGGGCACTAGGCCCAACCTTTTCCTTCAGAATGGAAAAACCCGCTTCGGGTTTTAAAAAGTGTTCCAAGTGTGGCGGTACCATCTCTGTCACCGACACCCATGAGTGGTGCCTCAAATGTTTAGGTCCTGACCACTCTATTTCAGAGTGTGTTGCCTGTGGGATGATGTCGAAAAGGGGCCGGTAAAACCGAGCTGCTAAACTTAGCACCCTTTTTCCCTCTGATGCAGCCTCCGTGGCATCGACGACTTCCAGGGCTTCGTCTTCCTCCCATGGATCTCAGGTAACTAAACATAAATCTAGCCGGTCCTCAAAGGGTAGATCTCCTTCTAAACATCGAGATGCCTCTGGCGTTGCCCTTGAGGGACTTTCACCGGAAATATTGCCCCGGCGGGAGGCTTCAGCTTCCAAAGCACTAACAGGGCTCCAGGATGTTCTCGAGGCTTCAACCTTGGCAGAACTACTGGTGCCATGCTCTGGGGTTCTGGCTGCTTCATCTGGCACCAATACCCAAGCATCGGCAGCATCGATAGACCAGAGATTCTTGACTATTGAACGCAGTCTGGCAGCTCTTCTCACGGCCTCGATGCCCCTGAAACTGCTTCAGACAATTCAACCGCCGCCGCCTCCGGTACCGCCGCCGCCTCCGGTACCGCCGCCGACTCCATCAACAAAGGCAGGTATTCTACCGGGGCCAAGTCATGCGTCTCTATGCGGCATCAACAAGTCAGTACCGGATCACTCCGATGCCGACTTCAATCGATACCGGTACCGTGCCTTGCACGTTCACCCAGGTCGGAGATACTTCGAATCCTCGGATGAGTCTGAAGACTCTGAAAGCTCTGCCGATACCAGAGTACTTCTTCCTGAGGATTCCTCTTCTCCTCAGCATAAGATGACTCCACCAGAGGATATGTCCTTTCAGGATTTTATCAGAGATGTTTCCCGAGGTCTTTCCATCACAGTGGCTCCTGAAAAAGAGCCTAGGGCAAAGGAATTAAAAATCCTACAATACCCTAAAGCTTCCAAGGAGGCAGCTACCTTACCTATTCATGAGATCTTGCATAATCTTATGTTAAGGATGTGGGAAACACCTCTAACCACATCTCCTCACTCTCGAAGACTCGACACCATGTATCGAGTTCCTCCTTGTCCTGGGTTTCAGAAGACTCAATTACCACACCCATTCCATGGTGGTGGAATCAGCCATGAGACGGATAAAGCGTGCAAAAAGGCATGCATCTAATCCTCCAGGAAGTGAGTGTAGGACTCTTGACGCCTTTGGATGTCGATCCTTCCAGGCTTCCATGCTTTCTGCTAGGATCAGTTCCTATATCTTGTATATGGGAATGTTCCTTACAGAAGTCACAGGAGATTTAGCTTATGAGCCCTCTCCTTCCTGATGATAAAAGGCAAAATTATCTCGCTCTTGTCAAACATGCTCAGGATGTTTCCAAGTTTGTGAATCGTGCAGCCTTTGACTGCTTTGAATACATAAACAGAACCTCTGCCATTGCCATAGGTGCACGTAGGATTGCCTGGCTCCAGGCATCTGACTTGGAAATTTGGGTACAGGACAAACTAGGGAATATACCTTGCACAGGAGAGAATCTCTTTGGCAAGAATTGGCAGGAAAAAGCTAATGAGATAGATGCTTACAATATCACTTTGGATAGATTTTTTAAATCTACAGCTGATCCTGCGAGGAAAAGATCCTCTAAGACACCATTTTTCAGCAAGAAGAAAATGTTTTATCCCTCCTATACCCAGCAGGTACATCGTTTAGGTCAGTCTGCCCAAAAGGGACAGCAGCAACAACCTAGGCAAAGAAAGACAAAAGCAGCTAAGCCTCAACCGGCTCAGCAGACTCAGCCTCCACAGGGGCTTTGACTCCTATCTAGAGAACTTTGCCTTCCTGGCCCTGAACAGCCCAGAACCCTCCACCATCCCAGGAAAGTTGTCATTTTGCCCCCAGATGGGGTCAGATAACAGCAGAAAATTGGACTCTGTCTGTTGTAAGAGAGGGGTACAAGCTTCATTTCCTCAGAATGTCCCCTCCTACAATGGTAAGACAGTTCAATTCTCAGACCTCTCTCAACGACCAGTTAGGTCAAGAGGTCACTGTGCTCCTTGCTCAAGGGGCAATAGAAGAGGTACCCATTCCCCAACGGGGTACAGGGTTTTACTCCCCCTATTTCCTTATTCCAAAGAAAACAGGAGGACACAGACCCATTTTAGACCTCAGAGAATTGAACAAATTCCTGTTCAAAGAGAAGTTCAAAATGATTTCTCTAGGAACTCTGCTGCCATACCTTCAGAGTCAGGATTGGCTTTGTTCTCTAGATCTCAAGGATGCGTACACTCATGTTCTCATCCATCCAACTCACTGAAAGTTCCTTCGCTTTCTGTTTCAAGGGAAGCACTACCAATACGGGGTTCTTCCTTTTGGCCTAGCCTCTGCACCAAGGGTGTTCACAAAATGCATGGCTGTGGTGGCAGCATTTCTCCGCACCCTGGGAATATTTGTCTTCACTTAGACAACTGGCTCATTCGAGCCCCTTCAGAGCCAGAGGCGAGGGTTGCGCTCTCTCGCACAGTGCGCATCCTTCAGTATTTGGGACTTGTCATATACTTCCCAAAATCCAACCTTGCTCCCACTCAATCCCTAGAGTTTATAGGAGCTCTGCTGGATGCCAGATAGACAAGGGCCTTCCTTCCACAGCCTCGCTGCCTTCGCATTGTGCAGTTAGCTTCCCAAGCAGTGCTAAAACCTCACCTCACTGCTCAGGAAATGTTACAGTTGCTAGGCCACATGGCATCCACCGTGCATGTGGTTTCTTATGCTCGCCTCCGTATGAGGGCAGCCCATACTCAGGCGTCAGATTGCCTGTCAGACAAAATAGCAAACTCAGATCGCATTATTTTGTCCCTCCAATGGTTTGCAGTCACCCCAAAACCTTTTGGTGGGGTCTCCTTTTCAGCAACCCCCACCCCTATCCACTCTAACAACAGATGCTTCACAGGTGGGTTGGGGAGCCCACCTGCAAGGCCTTTCTACCCTGGGTACCTGGACGCCACAGGAGGCCTATCTCCACATCAATCTCCTGGAACTCAGAGCAATCTTCCTTGCTCTTCGAGTATTCCACACCCAGCTCAGCTGCAAGACAGTCCTAGTTCAAACGGACAATCAAGTAGCCATGTTCTATGTGAACAAGCAGGGCGGAACAGGCTCTGTTGCTCTGCAACGAAGCTTTGCGACTGGGCCCTCGCCAGAGAGCATCAGATTCATCTTCTTGCGGTGTATCTTTCAGGTATTCAAAACTCTTGGGCAGACAGATTCAGTCGAGTTCTGCTTCCACATGAATGGTCTCCCCATGCAGACCAAGTGGCCAAAATTTTCAAATTTGGGGAACCCCGGACATAGACCTCTTTCTTTGCAAGTCCGCTGAATGCCAAACTTCCCCGGTTCTGTTCCAGAATTCCAGCTCAGGGTTGTCAGGCCAGGGATGCTTTCCTCCTCTATTGGGGTCAGGACATCCTGTATGCCTTTCCACCCATTCCCCTAATTCCCAAAACCCTGTTCAAGCTTCGGATAGACAGAGGTCATATGATTCTCATAGCTCCACGTTGGCCACGGCAAATGTGGTATCCTCTGCTCCTACATCTCTCTCAAGCTCTGCCTCTGGAGTTAGGATCTGCTCCAGATTTCCTTTCTCAAGAGGACGGGATGCTGTCATCCCATTCCCCAGTCTGTGCATCTCAGGGCCTGGTTGCTGAAAGCCTAGAACTTCATGGTCTTAACCTTTCCCAGCAGGTAAAGGATATCCTTTATGCTTCCAGGAAGCCTTCCATAAGACGCTCTTTTATGCATTTAAGTGGAAAAGGTTTACCATATGGTGCTCGCAGAAGGGTCTTAACCCTCTTGCGATACCTCTGGAATCATTACTGGAGTATCTCCTTCATTTATCAAATGCAGGGCTTAAGACCAATTCAGTGAGAGATCATTTGAGTGCTATTGCAGCTTCTTTCAAGCCTCTAAATGGACAACCTATTTCCTCTCATCCTCTCATAGCGAGATTTATGAGAGGCCTTCTTTTAACGAAGCCTCCCATTAAGCCACCACCGGTGGCATGGGACTTAAATCTGGTTCTTGGGCAGCTCATGAAACCGCCCTTTGAACCATTAAACACTACCTCTTTGAAATTCCTTTCCTGGAAGGTCATCTTTCTTATTGCAATCACATCAGCATTTTGCATCAGTGAATGCAAGCGTTGGTGGCTGATCCTCCTTATATAAGGTTCCATCATGATAAGGTAGTCCTTAGAACTCATCCACAATCACCTTTTGATTTAAACCAAGCGGTTTACCTTCCTGTATTCTTTCCAAGGCTTCATGCCTCAAATACAGAAAGGAACCTTCATACTTTGAACTGTAAAAGAGCTTTGGCCTTTTACTTGCAAAGGACACAGCAACATAGAAAGTCCTCTCAACTCTTTGCTTTTGATCCTAGTCATTTGGGACTTCCAGTCTCCAAAAGAATACTGTCCAGCTGGATTGCACTGTGTATATCTTTTGCCTATGAGAGTAAAAACCTTCCTCTTGAAGGCCATGTCAGAGCTCACAATGTGAGAGCCATGGCAGCCTCTATGGCTCATCTTCACTCTGTGTCTATCGACGACATCTGTCGAGCAGCTACTTGGGCCTTGGTTCATACCTTCACAGCCCATTACTGCTTAGACGAGGACTCCCGCTGAGATGCCTTGTTCAGTCAGGCTGTTCAACACCTGTTCCATACTTAATCAACTCCTACCCACCATCCCTGGTAGGATGCCAGAGATCCATGGGGGGGAGTGGAGCCCTTTCACAAGGGCACACAACGTCTGGGGCCTTCTCCCTGGCAGCTGCAGCTAGGGAGTCCCCATATGTGAAGACTACATTCCTGCTTGTTCCTGGAGATAGCATAGTTACTCACCTGTAACAGGTGATCTCCGGGAACAGCAGGAATTTAGTCTTCACAACCCACCCATCTCCCCTAAGAGTTGTATCTCTTTCTCTCTCTCTTTCCCTCTCTCTTTTGTCTCAGCTTTAAACTCAACTGGAGAGGGAAAGGCGGGAAGGCAGCACGCAGGCGCTGTGGGATGCTCCCAAAAGCTTTCCTATTGGATGCTGGGGAGCGTTCCCGCGCAGGCTCCTTCGGTGCTGACGATACCCATATGTGAAGACTAAATTCCTACTGTTCCCAGGGATCACCTGTTACAGGTGAATAACTATGCTTTACTGTGGAAGGGTTGGTGACCCAGGATGTGGCTTGCTGTTCTCCAGAGACCCTGGAAGCAAGGGGGATGGGGGTTTTTGGATCTGGGACAGTACAGTATGGCCTCTTTGTTACGCCATGTCAGGAACTGGCTTTGGGACATAGCTGACTATACCCCCATGGCTTGGGATTGGACCTTGGTGGCTCCACTGCACTTGTGATATGTGCTGTATGCTGGGAATCTTCATTGTCTCTCCGAAGCTTGTTGGAATATTCTTCTTCAGCCGATCCACCAGGCCTGACAGTATCTGATCTTGTTAGGGCGGTCTGCCTCCTGTTCACCATATCTGCAAATGTGGGGTAATGGAAACTTCCTCCTGGTAGTAGACGTCTTGGGCTTTGTGTGCTGGGAGGAGGCGGATATTGATAATTTGAAACAGCTGGTATTGGAGAATGGCTCTGTTACCATTCGGCAAATTGCAGGAACAGTATGGCCTAAAAGGGACAGATGTGTTCTCATATATTCAAGTCCGTAGCTATGTGCGTAGCTTACCGCAGCAGGTGTTGGGAGCTAGCGGTTGCTCTTGGGTGGAAGAGCTGCTTATTGAGGGGGGGGATCAACTGATTCACATCTCGCATATACATAAGGCTATCACTGGGGTGCTCCAGTCATTTGGGGACGAGGATTTGGCTTGGGCACAGGATCGTGCGGTTCCTGTTGATGGGAGGGCCCTGATGGCAGCTTTTGGCAGAGTTCTGACGTTAACCACTCAGGTAGAGGTGCATGATTTGCAATTCAAGCTGTTGTGCCGGCTTTATTTTGCTCCCTGGAGGGCTGGAATAGTGCTGACGGATGCATGTCTTTGCTGTTGAGCTATTACAGCAGTTCTTGTCCATATGTTCTGGCACTGCCCGATTGTAATGAGGTCCTTTACTCAATTCCTGCTCCAATTGGATGGACTGATTCCAGGAGTGGTGGGATTTTCTTCCACAGTGGCTCTTTTAAATATTTGGTGTGGGCTGGATCTGCCCAGCGGCATAGCTTGGACCTTGTTACGTTTGATTCTTCTGCAAGATAGATGTGCAAGCACTGTTCCCTCTAAGCTGTGCGCGTGTGCGCGCGCACACCTTGCCGAGCGAGCGCACATACTTTATAACAGAGCGCACAAAAATTACAGCTCTGATTCTGATAGAAAACAACACAGACATCTTAAAATTTAAAAGTTATGATTGTAATTACTAGAAATTTCCCGCTTCATTTAGTAATCGTCTATTTTCATTTAATTTGATTAAAATCAATGTGGTGTACATACTGTATTCTGACGTGTAGTCAAATTTTTAAGTATATAACTCCGAATGTCGTTATGCGGCGCACAAAAATTTAACCTTCCTTCAAAAGCTGCACACAGCTGATATTTTATGCGCACACAGCCTACAGAAAATTAGAGGGAACATTGTGTGCAAGCAAGAAAATTTGGTTTCACTACGCTGTAGATTTGGTGGGCTTCGGATAGTGCACAGAACCCATGCACACTGAAGTCTGAAATCTTGTTCTCGTCCTTCTCTTTTGGGGGGTGGATTGGGGCGGGGGGGGGGGGGGTTATGGGTGAGTGGTGCGGTCCGGGTTGTGGGGCTGGGAATGATTTGAGCTAAAGCCCAGGGGGTAGGATTTCTCTCTGGGTCAGCTTCTTTGCTGTTCGGCAGTTCTCCCCCTTGCATGTGGACTAATGCTAGTTTTGCTCTGTCCTGTCTGTATTTTGTTTATGATGAGGCCTGGGATGAAAAGGGAGAGGGAGGGAGTGGAGCTTTATCAATAATAGTGTTTTTTCAAGCTATTTGTGCATGCACTGCTTATATTCTAGTTTGAAGTACTGTGTTCTGTTCAGTTTGCCTGTTTTGATATTTAATAAAAATGCTTCTTCCTTATCAGAACTCCAGTCCAGTCCCTTTACTTCTGGGTTGCGCAACCCTTCCAGCAGCTTGGAGGCTGAGCCCATCATCGTTTTGATGATGGTGTGGTATAAATACCACAGGCACCACCCATAGGCACCAGTATTCTCAGCCTCCAAGCAGCTGGAGGGTTCTCGTAAGTCAGAGAGCTTACTGGAGTCTTGGTTTTATCTGTACTTTTAATTTTCTTTTCTTTGAGTTCATTGATTTCTTTAACATTAGTTTTGGGAGTTCTCTCTACTCCTGTGCCGCTGTTACTTTAAGAGTTATAGCCTTCCCCCCCCCCCCCCCTCCTCTTCTCTGTCTCTCTTCCCGGTGCTCTTCGGAAGGAGGGGGTTTACCTTGGCAGCGGGGAGGTTAGTATCGCTTCCCTCCCGCTTGCGCGGCCAGTCGGCTCTCCACGGCCCTTCCTCCGGCCTCATCTGCCTCGCGCCGAAGCTCCCTGGGTGGGTTGAGCGCTAGAGGCAACACCGCCCTGCTCTCGCTGGCTCCCCCGCCTCGCGCTTCAGCTTCGGTCCCGGCTGAGCGCTAGAGGCAGCCCCGGGGGAGCGAAGGAACTTTCCGACTTCGTCGGGGAGCCCGGGGTCCGGCGGCGAGAACAGTTCCGCCGACCGCAGGCCCAGACTCCACGTGGCTGCGGCCTACCACGTGGAGTCCAGCAAGAGGCAACGGGTTCTCTTGTGCAGGGTGGCACGCAGAGGAGCAGGACAGCAAAATCGCAAGTATAAGAGGGGTTTCCTGGCTACCTGCGGCTAGTTTTAATCCTAATTATAAAGAAAAAGAGTGAATAGGAAGGAGTGCCGTTTTTAGCAGTTTGGGGGAGGGGTTTTCACTTTTGGGGAAATCTCCTTTGCACTGCAACTTTAAGTTCATTTATTTCCTTTATTTCATTGATTTCTTTGAATTTAGTTTAAAGTTCTGGGGTTTTTAGGCCGGCCTTGAAGTACCCTCTGGGTGTTCTCACAAAAAAAAAAAAAAAAAAAAAGAAGGGAGCATGACGGGCAAACTACGGTGTCCGTCCTGCGGCACCCGTAGGGGTACGGATTCGGAAGCCGGGGTCTGCAAGAGTTGTGCAGCAGAGGCGGCCTCCATGGAGCAGGAAATCCACTTGACCATGACCCAGCCTTCTCAGGGCCTCCTGGAGGGGGGAGGGGAACCTTCCTCCGCCCCTCCTTCTACTTTAGCTCTACTGGTTCCTTCCCAGCCCCTTCCCCCCCGCTTCTAGCGGAGCGGAGGGTGGCTGGGAACATTTTTCTCCAGAATTTGTCCTGCTGTTACACAAGGCCTATTGTATGCGTCAGCAAGTATCTATGGAGTCATCAGGTGTGAAAGAGAGTGACCGGCCCAGTCCAGGGAAGACAAGTTCCCATGACCCCGGAGTCCCTCCCAAGCGCACAAGACTAATGAACGAGGAACCCCTCACGTCTCTGTCGCCGGTCACTCCGGAGGAGGAGGACTCGAACAGAGACGTAGGGGAGGAAGAGGAGGAGCTCGATGAGGGAGAGATCCCAGAGGAGGAGCAATCCCGAATAGTTCGTTTTTCGACGTGAGGAGCTCCCAGCATTAATAAATGAGTCACTGAAAGTGCTCAATATGGCCTCAGACACTCCAGCAGAGGAAGAAGCTTTGGAGGATCCGTTGATCCAAGCCGTCAGAAAATCATAAAGTGTTTCCGGTCCACAGGGTGGTGCGCCAGATGATCCAGGAGGAGTGGAACCAACCAGAGTCGAGTTTAAGGGGAGTCAGGGCCATGGCCCGTTTGTACCCTTTACCGGAACCTTTCAAGGACCTGCTGAAGTCCCCAAGGGTGGACGCTGCGGTGTCAGCGGTGACAAAGAAGATAACTATCCCAGTCGAGGGCAGCGCAGCGCTTAGGGATAGTCAGGATAGAAAACTGGATACACTGCTGAAGCAAGCCTTTGATGTTAGTGCCCTCGCCTTACAGGCCTCAGTATCAGCGGCGTGGGTAGCTCGAGCCTGCCTTAGGTGGGCTCAACAGCTTCAACTAACAGACGACGCCTCAGCCGACGCGCAGGCTGTTTCGGCTAGGTTAGAATCTGGTTCTGCTTTCCTGGCAGATAACCAGTACGACCTTATTAGGAGTCTAGCAAAGAATATGGCCTCGGTGGAAGCAGCCAGGAGATATTTGTGGTTACGTAATTGGGCTGCGGACCCCTCTTCGAAAGCATGCCTGAGTCGCCTCCCGTTCAAAGGGAAGTTGCTGTTTGGTGAGGACCTAGACAAGTTGGTTAAAGACCTAGGCAAGTCTAAAGGAGGTAGGTTTCCGGAAGACGGGCCTAAACAAGGCCGCGCGATGGTTCTGGCTCGGAGTCAACCAAAGGACTTTCGAAGATTCCATCCGGCCAGACTGAACTCTTTTCCTAAGGGCTGCTTCACCTCTAGAGGTCAAGGCTTCAGAGGGTTTCGGGGGGCAGGGAGAGGTTTTGGCGCCCCTTCCTCCTCCACAGGCCCCAGGAAACCACAATGAGACAACGGGGGCCCAGGAGAAAGGCCTGCTGGTGGTGGGGGGTCGGTTAAGGCAGTTCCTTCCCGCCTGGGCCCGGGTCACATCCGATCAATGGGTTCTGGAGGTGATCCGAGAGGGATACGCTCTCGAATTCGCAAAACAAGTGCTTCCAGCCTTTATCCAGTCTCCCTGCGTCCCTCCAGAAAAGAGGGCAGCGATAGAGGATACTCTTTCAAGGCTGAATGCGCTGGGAGCGGTGGTTCCCGTCCCGAGAGACCAATACGGTTCCGGTCGATACTCGATCTATTTTGTGGTACCAAAGAAAGAAGGATCCTTTTGTCCAATCCTAGACCTAAAACAAATCAATCGCTGTCTCTCGATACCTCACTTTCGAATGGAGACCCTGAGGTCGGTCATTGCGGCGGTAAGACAGGGGGAGTTCCTGACTTCCTTAGATTTGACGGAAGCATACTTACATATCCTGGTCCAAAGGTCTCATCAGCAGTTCCTGAGATTCGCAGTACCGAGAGGTCATTTTCAGTTCCAGGCCCTTCCCTTTGGCCTAGCAACAGCCCCCAGGACCTTCACCAAAGTAATGGTGGTTGTGGCCGCAGCTCTTCGCAAGGAGGGAATTCTGGTACATCCCTACCTGGACGATTGGCTGATTCGGGCGAAGTCAGAAGCGGAGAGTCGTTCAGCTACAGCCAGGGTGGTGGTGTTCCTGGAGGAGTTGGGTTGGGTCATCAATCGAGCAAAGAGCAGATTAATTCCCTCGCAAGAGATTACCTCGGAGCAAGATTAGACACCAGGAGAAGGAAGAGTTTTCCTGTCGAAGCAGAGGTTAAGGGACCTGAGAAACCTGGTCTCTCTCTTCATATCAAGACGAAACCCCATCGCCTGGCATTACCTACAGCTGCTGGGCACCATGGCGGCGGCAATAGAGGTGGTACCGTGGGCCAAGGCACATATGAGACCCCTTCAACGTGCCCTTTTACGGCGTTGGTCCCAACAGCATCATCCCTTATCCATGCAACTGCTCTTTCCGCCTCGGGTCAGGAGGGCTCTTCTCTGGTGGAGGTGCCCAAGGAACCTAGGATGCGGGATGCCCCTCGATCCGCCCCAATGGATACAGCTGACGACAGATGCAAATCTAGCAGGCTGGGGTGCTCATTGCGAGGGCCAGTTCGCACAAGGAGTCTGGTCTCCGAGGGAATAGTGGTGGTCCATCAACAGACTGGAGCTGCGAGCAGTAGCATTGGCACTCAGAGCTCTCGAGCCTTTGATTCGGCAAAGGGCAGTCCGTGTCCTTTCGGACAATGTCACCGCGGTGGCCTACATGAACCGCCAAGGGGGAACAAGCAGCCCCTCACTGGAGAAGGAAGCGGACAGTCTGTTGCGGTGGGCCGAAGCCCATCTATTGGCCCTATCAGCGCAGCATGTGGCTGGGGCAGAAAATGTGATGGCAGACTACCTCAGCAGGTGCAAGATAGACCACGGAGAGTGGGAGCTAGCGCAGGAGGTGTTCGACCAAGTGGTAGCTCTTTGGGGGGGATGCCGATCATGGCTCTTATGGCGCGCTATGAAACGGCCAAGGCAAGCCGGTTATTCAGTCGAAGGAAGGAAAGGATGTCCAAAGGCTTGGATGCCCTGGTCCAGAAATGGCCTTCGGAGGGTCTCCTGTATGTGTTCCCGCCCTGGGCTCTCATAGGGAGGGTTCTAAGGCGAATAGAAGCCCACCAGGGTTTGGTAATTCTCATAGCTCCAGATTGGCCTCGTCGCCCGTGGTATGCGGATCTGGTGAGGTTAGCGGCCTACCGCTCTTGGAGGCTCCCTGACAGAAAGGATCTGCTATGGCAGGGCCCAGTTCGGATGCCCCACGTGCATCGATTCTCGCTTACGGCCTGGCTATTGAGAGGGCGCGGCTCCGGAAGCAAGGTTACTCAGGTTCAATGATTTCAACACTGCTGAACGCGCGAAAACGCTCGACCTGCCTTTCCTATGTCAGGGTTTGGCGCATATTTGAGGCATGGTGCGCGGAACACCGGAAGAAACCCCTAGCAGCATCAATCCCGGAGGTTCTGGAATTTCTGCAGGCAGGTTTCGAGAAGGGTTTGGCTCCCAGCTCGTTGCGAGTTCAGCTAGCAGCCATTTCTTGCTACAGGGGTAAAGTCCGGGGAAAGTCTCTAGGAGACCATGCTGATGTGGGCAGGTTCCTGAGGGCGGTCACGCGGTTACGGCCCCAGCAAAGATCAGTTATCCCTCCTTGGGACCTCAACCTGGTATTGGATTCCTTAACCAGGGAGCCTTTTGAACCAGTGAAGAGCTCCTCCCTAAAGGACTTGACCCTAAAGACGGTATTTTTGGTAGCTATCTGTTCAGCTAGGCGTGTCTCGGAGCTTCAAGCTCTATCCTCTCGGCCTCCCTTTCTTTCGTTTTTCAAGGATAAGGTGGTCTTGCGGACGGTTCTTTCCTTCCTGCCCAAGGTCTTCTCCCCTTTTCATGTGAACCAAACAGTTTCGCTCCCGTCCTTTACGGGAGAAATGCAAGAAGGGGATGGGGCCAAGCTGCGTCTCCTGGATGTGCATAGAGTGCTGAAGCGCTACCTCTCCTGCACAGCGTCCTTCCGTAAGTCCGAACGGCTATTCGTTCAATTTGGGGGACCGCACAAGGGGGAAGCAGCAGCCAAAGCTTCCATTTCTAGGTGGATCAGGGAGGCTATTGCCTCCGCCTATATCCTCAAGGGGAGGCAGGTCCCAGTAGGTCTTCGCGCACATTCAACGCGGGCGCAGTTGGCTTCCTGGGCAGAGTGTAGCTTGGTTCCGCCGCTGGACATTTGTAGAGCGGCTACCTGGTCCTCGCTACATACCTTTTCCAGGCACTACAGACTGGATGTCCAGAGAAGAGCGGACACCAGGTTTGGGGAGGCAGTGCTTCAGTCCGGGATGGCGAACCCCGCCCAGGTTTGAACTGCTCTGTTACATCCCAGAAGTAAAGGGACTGGACTGGAGTTCTGATAAGGAAGAAGTAATTAGTCCTTACCTGCTAATTAGAGTTCCTGAAGGAACTCCAGTCCAGTCCCTGATCCCGCCCAGGTTCGGTTTTCAGTAAGCAGAACGAAACAACGGACTGAAGTCAGAGGGCGAAGCAGAAGCGGGGGATCCCGGTCCAAGGGGCCCCGGGTGCGGGGCTGCCCTCTAGGAAGGGTCTGTGGGGAGTGGGTAAAGGCTAGGTCGGCCTCAGGTAAGCCTTCTTCCTTCCTCTCCCTTGACACCGTTACTTCCTTAAAAAAAAAAGTTTTATTTTAGGGTTGATTGTTGTTTTTGCGTGTTATACTTACTAGTTCGTAAGCGGGTATCCGATAGGACTGCTTTTTCATCAGATTACTGGTGCCTATGGGTGGTGCCTGTGGTATTTATACCACACCATCATCAAAACGATGATGGGCTCAGCCTCCAAGCTGCTGGAAGGGTTGCGCAACCCAGAAGTAAAGGGACTGGACAGGAGTTCCTTCAGGAACTCTAATTAACAGGTAAGGACTAATTACTTCTTTTTAATTTAATTTTACTCTATACATAGGTGGTTTTTTTTGCAAACATAGTTTCTGAAGAGAAAAATGTGTTTATAAGATTGTCATGTATGTGTTTCTGTCCTGATAACTGTTAGCTTTCCTGGTGTTGGTAGGGGGCTTAGTGTCAGTTGCAGAGCCGTTTGAGTCTATGGCAGTTGCTGCTGAAGAGCGATTAGTGGGAGTGGTGGCCATATTGGATCCTTGTTGCATGGCTCCTGTTGGATGGGATCTTATGACACTCCAACTCCTCCAGTCCTTGAATTGACAAACCTGTATGCAGCCCTGGAAGTGGAGGAGTTGGAAGCGTCCAAGGAAAGGGAAGAACCACAGCTCCAGCATCTCAGAGTTGCATAATCAGTCACCACTAGGAAGAGGAGGGTAGTGGTGGTTAGTGACTCTCTTCTGAGCAGTACTGAGATGTCCATCTGCCAACCAGATTTGATGTCCAGAGAAGTGTACTGTCTGTCAGGTGCCAAAATCTGAGATGTTACAGAGTTTGTTGAGTCATGAAGCCTACTGACTATTATTTGATGTTGCTCATCCATGTCTGCACAAATGATACTGCTAGGAATCCCTCCGAGCATATCAAACATGAGTTCATGGCTCTGGGACAGAGGATAAAGCAGTTAAGTGCACAGGTGGTGTTTCCTTAATCCTCCCTGTTGAGGGTAAAGGCTGAGGCAGAGAAGCTCTCATCCTGGAGATGAATACATAGTTGCATGGATGTTGTCATTGAGAGCGTTTTTGGTTTCCTGGACCATGGGATGATGTCCATCACCCCAAGAAGGGTTGAAGTGTCTTCAGCAGCAGACTGGCTAGCCTACTGAAAAGGGCTTTAAACTAGATTCGTTGGGGATGGGTGAAGAGCCCCCCAGGTAAATGAAACATTAAATACCTTTATGGAAATGAGTAATAGGGGCAACATCTAGCAAGTAATGTGTGAGATTGCCCATAGCATGGGAAATAAGATCCCAGATATTGAGGCTCTAATGGAAGAGTCTGACTTGGATTTAGTGGCGGTTACGGAGACATGGTTCATGGACAACCATGACTGGGATGCAATCATACCGGGTTATACTTTATTCAGGAAGGAAAGGGTAGTAATAAGGGGAGATTGAGTGGCACTATATGTAGACGATATTAAAGCTATGGAATTACGGGACTTAAAAGGGAGCCAGGAGGCACTGTGGGTTAGATTAGAAAGAGGGAACGGGAAGTCCATTTGTATTGGTGTGATATACAGAATTCCTTCACAGGGAGAAGTGGTGGATGGAGATTTAATAGAAGACATAGGCAGTATTACTATAAAAGGAGAAGTGCTACTGATAGGTGACTTCAATATGCCGGATGTTGATTGGCACATCCCTGCTATGGTGTCAACTAAATTTGGAGATCCTAGATTCGCTACAGGGAGAACTATTCTGGCAATAGGTAACGGAACCCACACATGAAGGGGCCATACTAGACTTGGTGCTTACCAATGAAGAAAGGGTTTCTGATGTTATAGTGAGAGATCATCTTACATCCAGTGATCAACAGATGGTGTGGTTCAATATTAGGGTTATGACTGATAAAAGTCCATTCAAAAGCAAGGGTCTTAGAATTTAGGAAAATTAACTTTGCCAAGATGGGACAATACTTCAAGGAGTCATTAGCAGGATAGGAACAGCTGGAGGGTGTAGAAAAGCAATGGGCAAAACTGAAAGGGGACATTTTAAGGGCAACAAATCTTTTTGTTAGAAAGGTAAATAAATGTAAAAGGAAAAGGAGGCTGCTATGGTTCTCAAAAGAAGTAGCTGAAAAGGTGAAGAAAAAGGTGTGGCCTTCAAAAAATAAAAAAGATCACAGAGGAAGAAAAGCATCAATACTTAGAAAAAAACCTTAGAGAAGCTAGGAAAGTAGCCGGGAAAGCAAAGGTACAAAAAACAGAAGAAATAGCTAATGCAATAAAATGTGGGGATAAACATTTTTCAGATATGTTATCGAGGGGAGGAAGGGCAAAAGTGGTATTGTCAGATTCAAGGGTGCAGGGAAGGTATATGTAGAAACTGAAGAGGATAAAGCAGAATTGCTTAACATATATTTTTGTTCGGTGTTCACAGATGAAGGGCCAGGAGCAGGACCTCTGACAACACACAGAAACAAACAGAATTGATGTGGATTTTCAGAAGACTGTGAGGAATTAGTAAACTAAAAGTAGACAAAGCCATGGGTCCAGATGGGATACATCCAAGAATACTGAGGGAACTTGGGGACGTTCTAGCAGCTGCACTGTCTGACCTTTTCATTGCCTCTTTGGAGTCAGGAGTGGTGCCTGAGGACTGGAGAAAGGCACATGTGTTCCCTTTACACAAAAGCAGATGTAAGGATGGCATTAAGAACTACAGGCTGTCTGGTTAGTCTAACCATTTTGGTTAGTAAATTATTGGAAAGGCTACTAAAAGAGAGAATACTGAGGTTTCTGGAGTCCACTGGATTGCAGGATCCGAAGCAGCATGGATTCACCAGAGGCAGGTCTTGTCAGATAAACCTGATAGAGTTCTTTGACTGGATGACCAGGGAGTTGGTCCGAGGGAGAGCCCTAGATGTCGTATATTTAGATTTCAGTAAAGCCTTTGACACCGTTCTGCACAGGCAACTTATAAACAAACTGAGCACTCTAGGGTTGGAGCCTGAAATTACCGATTGGGTTAGAAATTGGTTGAGTAGGAGGTGACAAAGGATTCAGGTAAATGGAGCTCATTCTGAGGAGGAGGTTACCAGTGGTGTGCCGCAGGACTCTGTCCTTGGCCCGATTCTTTTTAACATCTTTGTTAGTGATATTGCAGAAGGGCTGTCTGGTAAGGTTTGCTTGTTTGCCGGTGATACCAAAATCTGCAATAGAGTAGACACCCAGGAAGGAGTACCGTATATACTCGAGTATAAGCCGAGTTTTTCAGCACATTTTTTGTGCTGAAAAACGGCCCCCTCGGCTTATACTCGAGTCAACGTCTGCAGATGTCTAGCAGGGGGCAAGAATGTTTTTTGCACAGGGCCCCGCGTTTCAGGGGGCCCCACGCAAAAAACATTCTTCATCCCAAGTTAAAAAAAAAACAAAAAAAAAACAACCCAGCTGCTTCTGCCGCGGCAGCATCAAGAGTGCCGCGGCAGTATCAAGAGTGCCGCCGCCGCCGCCGCAGGGCCCCCCCGGCAGAGCCTCCCTGGATCGCCTCCCTGCATCGCAGCCTATCCCCGAACGCGGGCTTCTTCCAGAGCCGCGAGAGTTTCCTTTCTCGCGGCTCTGTTAATCCCGCCGGGGCTGATGGGATTAACAGAGCCGCGAGAAAGGAAACTCTCGTGGCTCTGAAAGAAGCCCGCGTTCGGGGATAGGCTGCGATGCAGGGAGGCTCTGCCGGGGGGGCCCCGCGGCGGCGGCGGCACTCTTGATACTGCCACGGCACTCTTGATGCTGCGGCGGCAGAAGCAGCTGGGTGGTTTTTTTTTAAATTTGGGTTGATAAGGCGGAAGGGGGTTTAGGACTGGTAATGGGGGGAGGCCAAGACTGGAAGTGGGCTGATAGGGGAGGGTTAGGACTAGTAATGGGCCATGGGAGGGGGGTGCTAAGACTGGAAGTGGGCTGATGGGGGGGGGGGGGTTAGGGCTGGTAATGGGCTATGGGGGGGCTGACTGGAAATGGGCTGATGGGGGGGGTTAGGACTGGTAATTGGCTATGGGGGGGGCTAAGACTGGAAGTGGGCTGATTGGCTAGGACTGGTAATGGGCTATGGGGGGGCTGACTGGAAATGGGCTGATGGGGGGGGGTTAGGACTGGTAATGGGTTATGGGGGGGCTAAGAATGGAAGTGGGCTGATGGGGAGGTTTAGGACTGGTAATGGGTTATGGGGGGGCTAAGAATGGAAGTGGGCTGATGGGGAGTTTTAGGACTGGTAATGGGTTATGGGGGGGGGGCTAAGACTGGAAATGGGCTGATGGGGGGGGTTAGGACTGGTAATTGGCTATGGGAGGGGTTAGGACTGGTAATGGGCTGATGTAATTTTATTGGTCTCTATCTTTATTTTTTACATTGACTAGTAGGTGCCTCATTTCCCACCCTCGGCTTATACTCGAGTCAATAGTTTTGCCCAGTTTTTTGTGGTAAAATTAGGTACCTCGGCTTATATTCGGGTCGGCTTATACTCGAGTATATACGGTAGATAACATGAGGGATCTAGCTAAGTTTGAAGAATGGTCTAGAATTTGGCAGCTGAAATTTAATGCTAAAAAATGCAGCGTCATGAATTTGGACTGCAAAAATCCAAAGGAGCGGATACAGTGTAGTGGGTGAGGTACTACTTCTGTCCACAAAAGAGGAGTGGGACCTGGGCGTAATTTCGTCTGATGATCTTAAAGTAGCTAAACAGGTAGAAAAGGCGATTGCAAAAGCTAAAAGGATGCTTGGGTGTATAGGGAGAGAAATGGCCAACAGAAAAAAAAAGATAATGCTAGGTATCATAAGGAAAGGAATGGAAAATAATACAAAGGATATTATAATGCCTCTGTATCGTTCCATGGTGCAACCGCACCTTGAATATTGTGTACAATTCTGGTCGCCATATCTTAAAAAGGATATAGCGTTATAGAAAAGGTTCAGAGAAGAGCAACCAAAATGGTAAAGGGGATGGAAGGATACCCCTATGAAGAAAGGCAAAAAAGATTAGGGCTCTTTAACCTGAAAAAGAGAAGACTGAGGGGAGATATGATAGAAGTCTATAAACTAATGAACGGAGTGGAATGGGTAAACATAGATCGATTGTTATCAGAATATAGAAAGACTAGGGGACATGCAATGAAGCTACAGGATAAACTATTTAAGACTATTTAATAAGAGAAAATATTTATCTCCAGGAACAAACAGGAATGAGTCCTCACACATGGGTACGTCGGTACCGACGGAGCCTGCGCGTGAACGCTCCCCAGCTTCCCAAAAAGGAAAGCTTTTGGGAGCATCCCACAGCGCATGCGCGCTGCCTTTCCCGCATTTCCTAACCAACTCTCCTCAGTTCTTCTTTTCCGCAGAGCCAGCAGGTCGTGTTCCTGTCATCGCTGAAGAAGTT
Organism: Ichthyophis bannanicus; assembly: GCA_033557465.1. Lineage (NCBI taxonomy): Eukaryota > Metazoa > Chordata > Amphibia > Gymnophiona > Ichthyophiidae > Ichthyophis > Ichthyophis bannanicus. Next base: position 216,174,125 of record CM066032.1, on the reverse strand, counting down.
CTTTATTTTAATTTATTTCTTTGGTCGTGTGTCTGCCTTCCCCGACGCCGGTCCGGTACCGCCAGTCTTTTCTTTTCTTTAAAAAAAAATAATATATATATATATATCTTTTTCCCCACTTGGTGTATGTTTCTTCTTAGGCCTCCAGGCCCACAAGAAATTTTTCCCTTATGGAAAAACCAGCCTCCGGGTTCAAAAAATGCACTAAGTGTAGCGGTAGAATTTCCGTTACAGATACCCATGAATGGTGTCTTAAATGTTTGGGGCCTGAACACTCCATTCCGGATTGCCAGTCCTGCTCGCTAATGTCTAAACGAGGGTTACAGAACCGAGCAGCCAAGCTCCATGTGCTGTTTCCCACGGATGCACCGGCGGTGGCATCGACATCTTCCAGGTCTTCCTCTCCTGATGGGTCTCAGGTAACCAAACATACTCTTAGCAGGTTCTCGAAGGGCAAATCTCCCTCTAAGCATCGAGATGCCTCCGGGCTTGCCCTCAAGGATCCTGCCCCAGTCAAACAACCCCGGCGGGAAGCTCCGGCTTCCAAAGCTCCTCCTATGGGGTTACAGGTTGACATCGATGGCACGGCCTCGACCGATCACCTGTTAGACTGCTCTGGGGTACCGGCACAATCTCCCGATACAGACATCCAGGCAGTCGTGGCGTCCATGGATCACACTGTTCAATCCATGCAGCAGGCTATAATGGCTTTCCTTAAGGCTGCGACGCTGACGGTACCGCAACAATTTCCGTTGTCGGTACCGGCGCCGATACCGGTACCGACTGCATCGACATCGGCCAGGATACCGATTCCGGCTCCCGGTCCAGGGCTCTTTCTTGGTACCGATCCGGTACCGGGGACGCCCGATGTCGGTACCGATCGATACGCCTATCGATCGTTGGAATCAAACAGATGATACTTCGATTCCTCTGATTCTGATTCATCAGATGAGTCTCCTGAAGTATCCATCTCCCTTCCTGAGGAGCCCACTTCTCCAAAGAGGAGAATGTCTCCTCCAGAGGATTTGTCCTTTCAAGACTTCATAATAGAAGTGGCTAAAGGACTCTCTATTTCAGTAGCCTCTGAAAAAGAGCCTAGAGCAAAAAAATTAGATATTTTGGGATACTCTAAGGTTCCCAGAGAGGCAGTCACCTTGCCAATTCATGAAATTCTTCAGGAACATATGATTGACTTATGGGAGACTCCTCTCACCCTTTCTCCACATTCTCGCCGATTGGACACTATGTACCGTGTCCCTCCTTCTCCTGGATTTCAAAAAACTCAGCTTCCTCACCACTCCATTGTGGTGCAGTCAGCTATGAAAAGGATAGAGTACCAAAAGACACTCTTCTACTCCTCCAGGAAGAGAATGCAGGACCTTGGATGCTTTTGGTAGGAAAATCTTCCAAGCCAGCATGCTTATTGCCAGAATCAATTCATATAGCCTTTATATGGGTATGTTTCTGAAGGAAGTTGCACAAAAGCTGCACAACTTTCTCCCTTTTATTCCAGAGGATAAAAGGGATGAGTTCCTTCTTTGGCTTAAGCATACTCAAGACATTTCAAAGTTTTCCAACAGGGCAGCCTTTGACTCTTTTGAGGGTGCCAGCAGAGCCTCAGGCATTGCTATAGCTGCTCGCAGAATTGCTTGGCTCCAGGCTTCTGATCTAGAACCCTGGGTTCAGGATGGCTTAGGAAATCTGCCCTGTACAGGTGAAAATCTATTTGGCAAGGAGTGGAAAATTAAAGCCACTCAAATGGATGCAGAAAATGCTGCTCTGGATAGACTTTCCAAGTCTACCTCCATTCCAGCCAAGAAAAAATCTTTCAAAAAGTCTTTTTACAAAAAGAGCAGATTTCCTTCCACTTCTGGCCAACAGTCTTCTACAGGTCGCTTTGCTACTAAGCGTCAGCAACCTAAACAGGCCAGGCCTAAACCTGCAGGGGCTGCTACAACCCAGCAGTCCCAACCCCCTCAGGGTTTTTGACTTGATACTAGAGAACTTAACCTTTCTGGCTGTACAACAACCAGAGCCTCTCACCATTCCAGGAAGGTTAGCTCATTTTGCTCCCAGATGGGAGCAAATCACATCAGAGCAGTGGACCCTCTCCATCATAAGAGAGGGCTGCAAACTTCATTTCTCAGACCTTCCTCCCTACACCATGGTGAGACACTTCAATTCTCCCACATCCCTCCTCGACCTTCTGGATCAGGAGGTGACTACCCTTCTGGCCGAGAGGGCCATAGAAGAAGTTCCTCTTCTTCAACAGGGGTCAGGGTTTTACTCCCCCTATTTTCTCATTCCAAAGAAAACAGGGGGATACAGACCCATTTTAGATCTCAGGGAATTGAACAAATTCCTATGCAAGGAGAAGTTCAAGATGCTTTCTCTAGGCACTCTCCTTCCATACCTGCAGAGTCAGGATTGGCTTTGTTCTCTAGATCTCAAGGATGCGTACACACATATACTCATCCATCCATCTCACAGAAAATTCCTACGTTTTCTGTTCCAGGGAAAACATTACCAATACAGAGTGCTTCCTTTCGGTCTAGCCTCTGCTCCAAGAGTGTTCACCAAATGCATGGCAATAGTTGCTGCATTTCTACGCACTTTGGGAATATTTGTCTTCCCATACCTGGACGACTGGCTCATCCGAGCTCCATCTCAGTCAGAAGCCCAGATTTCCCTGGACCGCACAAGGCGCATTCTGCAGTATCTGGGACTTGTGGTAAACCTCCCAAAGTCTCAGCTCACCCCTACTCAGTCCCTAGAATTCATAGGGGCCTGGTTGGATACCACTACTGCAAGGGCCTACCTTCCTCAGGCCCGTTGCCAACGTCTAGTGCAGTTAGCCTCCCAGATTCAGTCAAAGAGTCACTTAACTGCCCGGGAGATGCTACAACTACTAGGCCACATGGCTTCCACAGTGCATGTGGTACCCTATGCTCGCCTACACATGAGAGCAGCTCAATGGACTTTGTCCACACAGTGGACTCAAGCATCAGGAGCTCTCTCAGACCAAATAGCAACCTCCAAACGTCTTTTGGTCTCTCCAATGGTGGATGTCCACTCAAAATCTGTTGCTGGGGTCCCCCTTCCAACAGTTGTTGCCCCAAGCAACCCTCACAACAGATGCCTCCCAAACAGGTTGGGGAGTTCATCTACAAGACCTCTCCACCCAAGGCACTTGGTCCCCACAGGAGACCTCTCTTCATATCAACCACTTGGAACTTCGAGCAGTGTTCCTAGCTCTCAAGGTCTGTCATACCCTCCTCAGCTACAAGACAGTCCTCATTCATACGGACAATCAAGTAGCCATGTTTTACATAAACAAGCAAGGAGGAACTGGCTCTCTGTCGCTTTGCAACGAAGCTCTAATATTGTGGGCCTTCGCCAGAGAGCATCAAATCCATCTCCTGGCAGTATATCTCCAGGAATCCAAAACTCTTGGGCAAACAGACTCAGTCGAGTTCTGCTTCCACACGAATGGTCCCTGCACATGGATCAGGTACTCAGAATCTTCCAGGAATGGGGAACCCCGGACATAGACCTCTTTGCAAGTCTGTGGAATGCCAAACTTCCCCGGTTCTGTTCCAAAATTCCGTGTCAGGGAGCTCAGACCAAGGATGCCTTCATTGGGGTCAGGGCTTTCTGTACGCCTTTCCACCCATTCCTTTGCTCCCAAGACTCTGTTCAAACTTCAGAGGGATCAAGGATCTATGATCCTCATAGCTCCACGCTGGCCACGCCAAGTGTGGTACCCTCTACTTCTGCATCTCTCCCAAGCCCCCTCCCTGGACTTGGGAGCTGCTCCAGACCTTCTGTCTCAGGAGGAGGGGACTTTGTGGCACCCAAACCCCAAGTCCCTTCACCTCAGAGCTTGGTTACTGAAGGCCTAGACCTTCAAGACTTCAATCTTTCTCAGCAAGTGAAGGATATCCTCCATGCTTCCAGAAAACCTTCCACTAGGCGTTCCTATGCTTTTAAGTGGAAAAGATTTTCCATTTGGTGTGCTGAAAAGGGTCTTGACCCTCTAGCACTCCCTTTAAATTCTCTATTGGAATATCTCCTGCATCTCTCCAATGCAGGCCTTAAAACAAATTCAGTAAGAGTCCATTTGAGTGCTATTGCAGCATCCCTTAAGCCTCTCAGTGGACAACCTATTTCCTCTCACCCTCTTATTGCAAGATTCATGAGAGGCCTAACTTTATCTAAACCTCCCATTCGACCTCTTCCGGTGGCATGGGACTTAAACTTGGTTCTTGGTCAGCTTATGAAGCCTCCCTTTGAACCCTTAGCCACTACCTCCTTGAAATTTCTTTCCTGGAAGGTTATTTTTCTTATTGCAATCACTTCTGCTCGCCACATCAGTGAACTGCAGGCCTTAGTGGCTAACCCACCTTATACAAGGTTCCATCATGATAAGGTAGTCCTTAGGACAAATCCTCACTTTATGCCTAAAGTGGTCTCACCTTTTCATCTCAATCAAGAGGTATATTTACCTGTCTTTTTTCCAGCTCCTCATGCATCCAGTGCAGAGAGGAACCTTCATACTCTAGATTGTAAAAGAGCTCTTGCCTTTTACTTGCACAGGACACAGCAACATCGAAAGTCTTCCCAGCTTTTTGTTGCTTTTGATCCTTCCCATTTAGGACTTCGCCTCTAAAAGAACACTGTCCATTTGGATTGCTCAGTGTATTTCTTTTGCTTACCAGAGTAAGAACCTTTCTCTGGAGGGCCATGTCACAGCTCACAATGTGAGAGCCATGGCCACCTCTATGGCTCATCTTCATTCTGTGTCCATCAATCAGATCTGTCGAGCAGCCACTTGGGCCTCGGTTCATACCTTCACAGCCCATTACTGTTTGGACAAGGACTCCCGCCGGGATGCCTTGTTTGGTCAGGCTGTCCTCAGACACCTGTTCCATTCTTGAACAGCTCCTGCCCTCCTTCCCTGAATGGATGCCTGAGATCCATAGGAAGACGAGGAACCCTTCAGGGTCTCATACCCTTGGGGATCTCCCAGGCATCTTAGCTAGGGAGTCCACATATGTGAGGACTCATTCCTGCTTGTTCCTGGAGATAGCACAGTTACTTACCGTAACAGGTGATCTCTGGGAACAGCAGGAATTAGTCCTCACAACCCTCCCACCTCCCCTAGGAGTTGTATCTCTCTCTCTCTCTTTCCTTTCCTCTCTCTCTCTTTTGTCTCAGCTTTAAACTCGAACTGAGGAGAGTTGGTTAGGAAAGGCGGGAAGGCAGCGCGCATGCGCTGTGGGATGCTCCCAAAAGCTTTCCTTTTTGGGAAGCTGGGGAGCGTTCCCGCGCAGGCTCCGTCGGTACCGACGTACCCATATGTGAGGACTAATTCCTGCTGTTCCCAGAGATCACCTGTTACAGGTAAGTAACTGTGCTATATATGTGTATATATATATATATATATATATATATATATATATATATATATATATATATATATATATATGTGTATATATATATATATATGTGTATATGTGTATATGTATGTGTGTGTGTGTGTATTTATGTATGTATGAAACTTTCGTATTGATGGGTTTTTTTGGTGTTGCGAATGGACTAAGCGTGACTAGTGAGACCGATGACTGACAATGGAGCCTGTGTTTTTGGCATAGTCATATCTGACCAAACATGGCTCAATCTGGTATTCCTTCCCACTTTTATAGTAATTTACAGTAGTTTTTCGGAGAGAAAACAAGCAGTGTGTATCCACTAAAATAATTTGAGGAGGATAGTTCTTAGAGGTGTTATCTAGTACTTAAACATGAAAAACAGCAAATGTGTATAACTCTATTATGTGCAAACTGCTCCTGAGATTTCAGAAAAATATCTCTTCAAAGTAAATTTCATCAAAATATTATCTTTTGAATGAGTTTCAATTTGTTTTTACTAGATAATATGCAAGTCTGATGCACCAACAGGAGATGTTCTACTTGATGAAGCTCTTAAACATGTTAAGGAGACACAGCCTCCAGAAACTGTTCAGAATTGGATTGAACTGCTTAGTGGTGAGATTATCAAATTTGAAATACTTGTACAAGCTTTTGCTATATTCTTCAAATTGTTGTTACTGTAAGTACTTTGTACTATCCATTCTCCAGGACCAAGCAGGAAGTCAGTCCTCACATATGGGTGTCATCGGCGCCGATGAAGCCCCAGCGGAGCATTTCCCCAGCTTTCTATGAAAGCGGTTCCCTTCCCGCCTAAAGGTGCCATCTTACCTCAGTCTCTTTTTTTCCGAGAAGCCCACCGGACGTGAGTCCTGTCCTCCCGGTTAAAAGTAGATTTTTTTCGGCGATTATCGCTATTTTTTTCTCCTGGTTCGACGCCAGTTCCCCTCCCGCCGGATTCGGTACACCGGTATCGAGCCCGATTCTTCTTTTTCGGTTTTTGCCCTTCGTGGCTGGCGTTCACGCCCTTTTTTCCATTTTCCCTGGAAGGCCGGTCCTTTGACCTCGTGGGGACTCTTTTTTTTTTTTTCCCCGATGGCTTCCAGTGGTTTTAAAAAGTGTGATCGGTGTAAGAAATTAATGTCTCTCACCGACACACACAACTGCTGCCTTCGGTGCCTCGGCCCTGATCACGACCCTAAGTCGTGCGGGCCATGTGGGAAGATGTCTTCCAAGGCACTCCGAAGTCGCCAGCAGCAGAAAGAAAGGCTTTTCTCGGACTCAGCCTCCTGCCAGGCCCGGACCTTGTCTGAGGCCTCGACATCTCGGGATTCCGATCCCGAGTGCCGTCGAAGCTCCTCGGACAGGGGGTCCCCCGACCGGGAACAGAAGAGGAAGAAGCGGCTCGCGAGGGCGTCGGAGGAGGAGGTCCCTGGCTCCTCTAGGGCCAGGTCTAAGACCCCCGACCGTCGCCCCGGGCCCATGTAACAAGAGAAGCCTGCCAAAGTTCCTCGCATGGAGCCGGAGTCTGCTGGGCATGTAAGCCCCGTAGTCCTCGAGTACTCTCCTCCCAGAGAGCCGACGTCGGGCCCGGCACCGCCGGGGGTCTGAGTCGGTGGCTGCTGCGTCTCCTGAGCAGAGTCTCAGGATGACAGCCTTGGAGAGCAGACTGTCTGCCTTCATGGAGCAGCAGCGGGCACTGATGGCCAGCCTGTCTGGCGCATCTGCCCCAACCACCGGGACATCGACTTCGAAGTCGACCCTGGAAACCGAGCCGATACTCGAGTCCATCATGGCTCGAAGTCGACCTCGGTCGCGGTCTCCCTCGACCTCCCTTCGGGACCGAGGGTGTCGATGCCGGTGCCTCCGGCGTTGGGGCGGGTGCGCCAGCGCCCCGCGGGGTCGGACCCTGACTCCTCCTCGGACGAGTCCGTCTGGGAGACGCAGGACGAGGAGTCTCCCGATACGTTCAAGACTCGGTGCGTCCCGCCGGACTCACTGCAGTCTGAGCCCCGGAGTAGATCCCCTCCGGAGGATACTCGGTTCTCGGAGTTCGTCCGGGATATGGCCACTGGCTTGGCTATTCCGGCAGACCCCAAGGAAGAGCCTCGAGCTGAAGAGCTCGAGGCGCTGCAGTATGACTCTCCTCTGAAGGAGGCCTTTGCTGTCCAGCTTCCTCCGATGCTGGAATGGCTTCTCTTCCGTATGTGGGAGGCACCGGCCTCGGCGCCAGTTCTGAGCAAGCGAGTCGACTCGATCTGTCAATTCAGGAAGAGCCCTGGTTTTCAGAAGGCACAGCTACCACACCATTCTATGGTTGTGGAATCGGCCATGCATCGTCTGAAGAGCCAGAAGATGCACTCCACGGTGCCCCCTGACAGGGAGGCCCGAAACCTTGATGGCGTCGGTAGAAAGTGCTTCCAGGGCTCGATGCTTGCTTGCCGTGTCCAGTCATACCAGCTGTACATGGGCCAGGTCCCGCAAGTACATGCCAAGGAGTTGGCCGGGTTCTCTGCTGGTCTCTCCGGGGAACCCTTGCAGAGATTTAAGTCCTTGTCCTCGGGGATTCGGGACTGCTCGAAGTTCATGTCCCGCACCGCCTACGATGGCTTCGAGGCTTCGGCCCGAGTTGCGGCAGCCGGCATCGCGGCTCGACGCCAGGCATGGCTGCAGTCATCGGACCTCGAGCCATGGGTTCAGGACAAGTTGGTCGATGTCCCTTGCCGAGGTGAAATCCTTTTTGGCAAGCCCATGACCGAGAAGGCCGCTCAGCTCGAAACAGAGCACCTTACACGGACAAGGCTGTCTAGGAAGACCTCTGCCCCTTCTTATAAAAAAAAGGGCTCTGGTAAAAAGCCCTTTTACCCGTGGAAGGGCACTGCCTACAAACAGTACCCTCAATATCAGGCTGCCCAAGCTGCCCCTCAGGGTCAGCAAGCCAAGGGGCTGGGTAATGGGCCCCGTAGGCAGAGGACCCCCAAGCCTCCGGCCCCTGCTCCCACTCAGCAGGGTGGGGGTTTTTGACTCCTTGAGCGTAGCCTCTCCATCCCTGCTCTCCCAACCCTGCACAGGAGGTCGCCTAGCCCTCTTTGCCCACCAGTGGCCCCTTATCACCAGGGACAGTTGGGTGTTGGACATAGTCCGCAGGGGCTATGCACTGCATTTTCACCAACTGCTGCCTCCTTACTTTCCAGGGGAGCCTCCAAGGCCTCCCCTGCACACAGACCTTCTCCTTCAAGAGCTTCAAGGTCTGTTGGTGAACAGGGCGGTGGAGCCTGTGCCTCCCCACTTGTAAGGTCCCGGATTCTACTCCAGGTATTTCCTGGTACCCAAAAGAACTGGTGGCCTTCGACCCATTCTGGACCTCAGGAACCTCAAGTTCCTAGAGAAAGAAAAGTTCAAGATGCTTACTCTTGGAACATTTCTGCCCTACCTCCAGCAGGGAGATTGGCTATGCTCCTTAGATCTAAAGGATACGTACACTCTTATTCTCATTCATCCAGACAACAGAAAGTACCTCAGGTTCATGGTGGGAGGAAACCATTATCAGTACAGAGTGCTGCCTTTCGGCCTCACCTCCGCTCCCAGGGTCTTTATTTACCAAATGCCTGGCAGTGGTGGCGGCCTACCTGAGAAATCAGGGAATCTTTGTCTTCCCCTATCTGGACGACTGGCTCATCAGAGGTCAGACATGCCAGGAGGCCAGACAGGCCACCCTCAGGACTATTGCTCTTCTTCAAGGTCTGGGATTTGTCATAAACTTCGCAAAGTCCACTTTGCTCCCCTCCCAGAACTTGGAGTTCATAGGAGCAAGGCTGGACTCTCTGCTGGCAAAAACAAAAACAGGAAGCGGCAGATTCAACACCCAATAAATTTATTATAACCAAATAAGTGGCCTAAGCCCAACACAGGCCGTGTTTCGTATACAACTTCCTCAGGGGCTATCAGGACACACTGTGGGTGTGATGTGCATAGACTACACCAGGCTCAAAAGAGACAATGGAGGTCGCAACTAACAGAAAAACTTCTTCACAAAATCCGATGGATACCTCGTACCACGTGATCCACTACAGGATTCTGAAACAATGTTCATAGAACAGAAGCCGTTTCACGTTTCTCAAAGAGAGAGTTCTCTTTGAGAAACGTGAAACGGCTTCTGTTCTATGAACATTGTTTCAGAATCCTGTAGTGGATCACGTGTTGAATCTGCCGATTCCTGTTTTTGTTTCTGCTCGTTTGAGTGGCTAGCGCTGTTTCTTTGTGGACCCCCTCTCTGCTGGCAAAGGCTTTCTTGCCAGAAGACAGGGCCCAAAGGTTGGTGGCCTTGGCAAATCAGTTTCTCAGCAGGACACTGGTCTCCCCCAGGCTCTGCCTAAGGCTGCTTGGCCACATGGCTTCGACAGTCCATGTGACCCCCAATGCCAGGCTCCATATGAGGCCTGCACAGTGGTGCCTTCGGACTCAGTGGTCACAAGCCACAGGCAGCCTCAGAGACAGGATAAGGGTGTCCAGACAATTTCTGAACTCCCTCAACTGGTGGCTGCACCCTCCCAATCTTCTAAAGGGGGTGCCTTTTCAGATTCCTGGGTACACGGTGGTACTGACCACAGACGCCTCCCTGCAGGGCTGGGGAGCTCATTGTCTAGGCAAGTGCACCCTTGGCCTGTGGTCTCCTTGGGAAGCTGCACAGCAGATCAATCTCCTCGAACTCAGAGCTATTCGATTAGCACTCAAAGCTTTCTCTCCTACCCTGGCTCATCAATCTGTCCTGGTTCAGACAGACAACCAGGTAGCCATGTTTTATGTGAACAAACAGGGCGGGACTGGGTCCAGAATCCTTTGTTGGGAGGCTCAGGACCTTTCTTCATTTGCCCTCAAGCACAACATGCTCCTCAAGGCTGTGTACCTTCCAGGACAGGACAACTACTTGGCCGACAGGTTAAGCAGGATTCTGCAGCCCCACGAGTGGCAGCTGCATCCTTCATTAGTTCAGAAGATCTTCCTAAAATGGGGTCTCCCTTTGGTAGTTCTCTTTGCCAGCCCAATGAACAAGCAACTGCCAAAGTTCTGTTCCAGGCAACCGCATCCTCTGAGAATAGCAGCAGATGCTTTTCTGATTCCATGGTCTCAGGGCCTCCTGTATGCGTTTCCTCCCATGCCCTTGGTGGCCCGAACTCTGTTCAAAATTCTTCAGGACAAGGCCTCGATCCTGCTGATGGCTCCCAGATGGCTGAGACAGCCTTGGTTTCCTCTTCTGCTTCAACTGGCGGTGGATCCCCCACTGCCACTGGGGTTGCAACCCGACCTTCTCTCACAGGAGCAGGGTTCCCTTCTGTACTCCAATCTCAAAGCTCTCAATTTGATGGTCTGGAGGCCGCAAGGGTAGTCTTGGCTCCCTGGGGCCTACCTCAGGAAGTTGAGGAGGTTCTCCTAGCCTCTAGGAAACAGTCCACTAGGAAAACCTATGCTCTCAAATGGAAAAGGTTTTCTGTGTGGTGTCAGCTATGTACAGAGGATCCTTTCTCCTGTACTGTGCCAGTAGTGCTTCAGTATTTACTGCCCTTATCAAATCAGGGACTTAAGTCCAATTCTGTTTGGGTCCACCTCTCAGCTCTAGCAGCTCACCACTCACTGGTGGAGGGACATTCTCTGTCAGGTCACCCCTTGGTGTCCTGCTTTCTCAGGGGCTTGCTTTTGCTCAAGCCTCCAATCCGTCCTCCTGCCCCTGAGTGGAAGCTGAATGTGGTCTTGCAGCAACTGACTCGCCCAACTTTTGAGCCGATGGCTACTTGTCCACTACGATTCCTCTCCTGGAAGACACTCTTCCTGATAGCCCTTACCTCGTCTAGGCGAGTAAGTGAGCTTCAGGCCCTGGTCTGTGATAGGCCTTACACCAGGATTTATAGGAACAGGGTAGTCCTTAGGACTCATCCAAAGTTCCTCCCAAAGGTTGTATCCTCTTTCCACCTCAATCAGGAGGTGGTTCTTCCAACATTCTTCCCTAGGCCTCATGCAAGCCAGGCTGAAGCAGTCCTGCATACCCTGGACTGTAGGAGGGCCTTTCCTTCTACCTTGACCGTACGCAGGGGCATAGAAGGGCTACTCAACTCTTCGTATCCATTGACCCCAATAAGTTGGGTTTGGCTGTGTCCAAGCGTACCTTGTCCATCTGGGTGGCTGACTGTATCACCTGGGCTTACAAGGCGGCTGACCTTCCTTTGCAGGGTAGGGTCACGGCCCATCGTGTCAGGGCAATGGCTGCCTCAGTGGCTCATCTCCGCTCTGTGCCCTTGGTAGACATCTGCAGGGCTGCAACTTTGTCTTCAAGCCAGACATTTGCGGCCCATTACTGTCTGGAGAGGGAGTCCCGTAGGGACAGTGCTTTTGACCAGGCAGTACTCCGGAATCTCTTTGAGGTTTAGGCAACTCCTGTCCTCCTGCCCTCTGTTGGGCTATCGGTGGAGGTTGTGTCCTTGAAAAGCCTTCCTTTGCTGCTGAGACTAGAGGGAGTGCTCTTGTTCAGCCTGGGTTCCTCGGTAGCCCAGAGCTAGGGAGTCACCCATATGTGAGGACTGACTTCCTGCTTGGTCCTGGAGAAAGAGTAGTTACTCACCTGTAACAGGTGTTCTCCAGGAGCAGCAGGAATCAGTCCTCACAACCCTCCCTCCACCCCTTGGAGTTGCAGTTGTACATAGTTTATTTTTTCATTTTTTGTGTGCTGTTTCTTAGCTATGTCATTTGACTGAGATAATATGGCACCTTTAGGCGGGAAGGGAACGGCGCATGCATGCCTGCATTCCCAAAGGCCTTCATAGAAAGCTGGGGAAATGCTCCGCTGGGGCTTCATCGGCGTTGATGACGCCCATATGTGAGGACTGATTCCTGCTGCTCCTTGAGAACACCTGATCTCCAGGAACAAGCAGAAATGAGTCTTCACATATGGGTACGTCGGTACCAACGGAGTCTGCGCGGGAACGCTTCCCAACGTCCAATCAAGAGCTTTTGGAAGCATCCCAACACGCCTGCGTGCTGCCTTCCCGCCTTTCCCAAATGCCTCTCCTCAGTTTATATTTTTCCGTGGAGTCGGCAGGACATCCTCCTGTCACCGCAGAAAATTCTTGTTTTTATTTTTTAGTTTTCTTGTGGTCGCGGCTGTCTTCCCGACGTCACCGGTACCGCCTGTGTTTTCTTTTCTTTTCTTGAAAAATATTTCCTTTTCCACGGGATATTTTTTCTTCATAGTGTCCCACGGTCTCTTAGGCTTTTTACGCCTCTTCTTCTTCCTTCATGGAACCGCCAGACATTTTCTCCAAGAAATTTTCCAACTGTGGTGGTACATCTTTATTTTTAGACCCTCAGTCGGTGTCTAACCTGCTTGGGTCCTGACAACAGTTTGGTAAGAAGAGGTTTTCAACATTGAGGCTCCCTCGATAAACGGTTGCCCTCCAACTTCGGGGCACCGTCCCCTTCTTCGTCCACACAGGATCAGGTAACCCACAAACAGTCTGTTAAGAAGAGCCAGTCCTCAAGTGGTAGGTCTCATGCCCTCGAGGGCCCACTGGCTTCAAAACCCCGGCGGGAGTCTTTGGTCTCCAAAGCCTATAAGGGGTTTCAGGTTGTTCCTGGGGTTCACCCCCCACAGAACATACCTAAGCCGTGTACAGTGGTGGCATCCGCTTCGAGCGGTACCGATACCCAGCATCGGCACTGGTGTTGGATGAAACACTCCTCACCAGGGATCGTCATCTGGCATCCTCGGTACCTTCGGGATCGGTGGATACCCTCCAGAATGACTTTCCATTATCGGTACCAACACCGCTACTCCAACCGACATCGGTACCCTCCAGATGTGCATCGATAGCCTCGCTTCCTTCGATGCAGAGTCTGGAATCGATCTCCAGTCTGGAGGACTGGGTACCGACTCGCCTTGGTACTGGCTCTCGACGGTTCCGATGACGTGGATCCGCAACTCTCGATTCCCCCGACGCCGATTGAGTTGCCACTGGTTGCCCTTCCTTCACTGGTATCAGACACAGTACCGAAGTTGGTACCGATGTACTCATTACCTTCACGGTCGGTGCCTTCCATGCTTCGCTTATCAGGCTCTTTGCCCTCAATACCGAGTTTGGAATCGATCTCTAGTCTAGAAGACTGGGTACCAATAGATTTTGGTACCAACACCGATCGATACCGGTGCTTAGGTACCGAGGATAGCGGCCGGAGGTTTTCGGTTACCTCAGTACCGATTGAACTGTCACTGATGACTGCTCCGATGTCTTTGTCGATTTCGACTCCGACATCGGTACCGGTATCAGCATCGGTACCGGTACCCACAGTAGCATCGTCGCCAATTCCTGCCATGCTTTTTTCAACAGGATCACTCCGTTCTATACCGAGCTTGGAGTCGATACCTGGCATGGACAATGTGGTAAGGATGGGGGCTGCTCCTGACAGCCAGTACCAGCAACCATCTTTTAAGCACTCCACACTGCACTCTGCAGGATCTTCTATTCCTATATATTTGGATAACTCTGTGGATGCTCAGGCTAGTTCTTCAGATCTACCCTGTCCAGGGGAAATTCCTGTTTGGGATCCCTCTTTTCAGAGTTTCCTCCTGGATATAGCAAGATCTCTTGCCATGCCTATTCCAGGACATGATCCTGCACAAGGCTCTATTTCTGCCAAAGAAAAGGACAACAATGCTTCCTTTGCATCATTCCTTGCAGGATCTCCTTCTAGGAATGTGGGAAACACCTTTAAGGATACCCCCACCCCCCAGGGCAACTGATCTCTTATATCAGGTGCCCCCCTCTCCAGGGTTTCAAAAGACTCAACTTCCTCATCATTCCATAGTAGTGGAATCAGCAATGAAGCGGGTAAAGAGTAAGAAAAAGCACTCTTCTTATCCGCCAGGTCGTGAGTCTAAGACACTAGATGCCTTTGGACGTCAAACCTTCCAGACATCTATGCTTTCTGCAAGAATTCTCTCATATATTTTTTTATATGAGTCTTTCTCTTGAGGAGGTCACCAAGCAGTTACATCTTTTGACTCCTTTCCTTCCAGATTCTAGGAGTAAAGACTATTCTTCACTGCTTAAGCATATCCAGAATATTTCTTGGTTTCTTTCTTGTGCTTCCCTAGACTCTTTTGAGTCTGTTAGCAGAACTTCTGCTATTGCTATAGGGGCACGACGTGGAGCCTGGCTCCAATCTTCAGACTTGGACAAATGGGCACAACAGCGTCTGGGACATACTCCTTGCACTGGAGAAAATCTTTTCAACAAGGAGTCTTTACGTCAGGTTACTCAGTTATCCACTGATTTACCTGTTCCTAAGGTTTGTTCTACACCTACTTCTATCCCACTAGGTAGGAAATCTCCTACCAAACTTTCTTCCCACAGGAGAAGAAGGTTTTATTCATCACTTGCCCATCATACAAATGTTCCCCAACAGGGGAGGCATCGTCCTGGTCTGAAGAACCCAACCTCTCACCAGGCTCAGCAAACCCAGCATCTGCAGAGTTTCTGATCAATCATCAGATGCTTGTGACTCTTGGGGTTAGCATCTACAGTTGCTTCTTCTCAATGGAAGCAATCCATCGCTTCATTCTAACCCCTACACATGGATCCCTTTCCAAAAGATATCCATTTTTTCTATATTTCTATGAGCTGTCAGGATATTCATGCCTATAGGTCACAGGTTTCTCCTCTTTTTCCTGTTAAGAAAAGAGGTCTAACCACTATCAAATGATAGTTCCTGTGCCAGCATGTATCTTTCCTTTCTATAGACTTCCTACTTCGTAAGTCTTCTTCAGCTCCATTCTCTTCACCATTTTACCAAGTTTTTCCCGTGTAAGAGGGAATTACTTATTGGGAGGCTTTTTCTTCAGCCTCTCTACTTTTCTCACTTTCCGATGCAGAGTTTACCTCCTCTGCTCAATTCTGCTTTGGGGCAGCTTATCAGACATGTCCAGAGTTTCCTACTCCTGTTCTGTCTGTTCTTTCTGTTTTTGAACAGTAAGATTCTTTCTGCTGTCTTGCTAACAGCTGCCTATGCAGGAGCTTTAATGTTTGGACCACTGGTTCTTGTCCACAAACAACCAGATTGTCCTCAACTAACATTCTGTCTAGTCTTAGTAGTGGCTCCAAGTCAGCGTTTCACCTCTCTTGGAGATCATCTCACTACAAGCTTTCTAGGTTGTCTTCTATTCTGCCATCTTCATTTTCTTGACTTTGGCAGCATAGTTGACAGAGATACTGGCTCTCTAACAGCCAGTTCTATCTCCTCATTCTCCTGCATCATGCTCTCCGCACTCTACAGAGAAGCTTTCCATTATGGGCCCTTGCTAGAGAGCATGGGTTATTTTTCTCCAACAGCTATCCTAGCTGCTTAGAAAAGGCTTTTCAGTCATGTCTCCCATGACTAGAAGGTTCTCCCTTCTTTTACTATCTCCTTTTTTGATATAAAGGACATAGGCCTTCTCTTACGTGAAAGCTCATGGACTTGCCAGTTCCCTGCTTTGGTCCATAGTTTTCCCAATCAGGGATATGCTCGTCCTCATGGTAAGAACGCATGATACCTTTGCCCTTAAGCAGGTCAACATGGTATCTCATTTCTAGGCGTTTTCTGTCTACTTACCATGCTTGGTTTGCAGCTTGTCGTGCTGTGAGGGCTTGTGTGCATCAGTGATGCTGAGAGCTAAACTATCGGCAGTTTAACTACTGGCAGGGTCTCCCAAGATGGACAGGTCTCAGCTGAGATGCCAGACCAAGACAAACCACCCATCTGGGCAGCAGCAGAATGGGATAGTGTTGACGGCGGAGGATCACATTTCTGTGACAACGGCAACAACACCAAACTTAAACTGCGCGGAAGAAAGGCCCGGCAATCTACTTCTGTATCTTGTCATGAAAACCCAATGGATAGTTACAACAAAACAAATTGTGCTGTAGTGCTGGAGGATGAGACCCCCAGGTTGGAAGGCACTCAACTAGCTACTGGGGAAGAGCTGAAGACTTTTCAGAGTAAAGTCAGCATTTATGATGTGGTTGGATCAAAGCCCTCGGGATGTCTGACTGCTGATGTAGCTGCGCATGAAATGAGTCAGAAGCTGTAAAGATGTCTTACACATTGGAACATGGAACGTACGAAGCATGAACCAAGGGAAGTTGGAGGTGGTCAAGAATGAAATGGAACATGTACAACTTGATCTGTTGGGTGTCAGCGAACTCAAATGGACTGGCATTGGGCACTTTGCATCAGAAGATCACATGGTCTACTATGCTGTAAATGAAAGACAAAGAAGAAATGGTGTTGCATTTATAATAAAGAAGAAACTTGCAAGAACTGTAATGAAATACAATGCAGTCAGCGAATGCTTAATCTCTATTTGTCTACGAGGAATGCCTATCAACACAACTATAATTCAAGTATATGCCCCAACAACAGCTGCAGAAGAGAATGAAATTGAAGAGTTCTATGAACAAGTACAAGCTGAAATTGACAGAACATGCAAACAGGATATCCTGATAGTCATGGGTGATTGGAACGCAAAGGTTGGCAACAAAGAAGAATGCAAAGTAGTTGGAAAATATGGACTTGGCAACAGAAATGAAGCTGAGAAAGACTGATTGATAGAATTCTGCAAGACCAGCGATCTATTCATCTCGAACACCTTCCATCAACACAAGCGGCGACTGTACACATGGACTTCACCCAATGGATTGTATAAAAATCAAACTGACTACATCTGTGGAAGTCAACAATGGAAAAGCTCTATAACATCAACAAAGACAAAACCTGGAGCTGACTGTGGTACAGTTCATCAACTACTAGTATGCAAATTCAAGCTAAAGCTGAAAGAGCAAACCACTCATGAATGCAGCAAAATATGACCTTGAGAATATACCACTGGAATTTAAAGACTACCTGCAAAATCGATTTGCTGCTTTAGATACAAATGACAGAGCTCCAGAAGAGTTATGGAATGACATCAAGAAGGTTGTGTTGGAAGAAAGCGAGAAGTCTCTACAAAAGGTAAAAAAGAAAAAACGGCCAAAATGAATGACGGAAGAAACTCTGAAAATTGCCCAGAAACGCAGAGAAGCTAAAGCCAGAGGAGAAAGAAAGACAATCATAGAACTCAACAGAGATTTCCAACGTGCAGCAAGACAGGACAAGGAAAAGTACTACAATGATGCATGCAAGGAAATAGAAGCAGAAACTATTAGAGGAAGAACAAGATCAGCTTAGGAGAGTTAAAGAAAAAGTTCCAGCCTCGAATTGGAATGTTACAAGATGCTCAAGGTTCTATGTTGAATGATGCTGAGAAGATCATGAAAAGATGGAAGGAATATACAGAGTTTTTATATGATAAAGATCAAGTGGACCAACAGCCGTTTCAACCTGTACCTTATGATCTGGAACTGTTGGTGATGAAAGAAGAAGTTGAAGCAGCATTGAAAGCCTTATCAAAGAACAAAGCACCAGGCATTGATTGCATTCCCATAGAAGTATTGCAGCAATCTGATGCAGCTTTTACCTCTGCCAAGAAATATGGAAGACACCATCATGGCCAACTGACTGGAAAAGATCTGTGTTTATACCAATACTAAAGAAAGGTGATCCAACTGACTGTGGAAATTATCGCACAATTGCTCTGATCCCACATGCCAGCAAGATTCTACTGAAGATTATTCAAAAGACTACAATCATACCTGGAACAAGAACTACCTGAAGTGCAAGCAGGGTTCAGAAAAGGGCGAGGAACAAGAGACATCATTGCAGATGTGAGATGGATCCTTGAAAAGACTAAAGAATACCAAAAGGATATCTATTTGTGCTTTATCGACTATAGCAAAGCTTTTGACTGTGTAAACCATGAGAAACTCTGGGCTACATTAAGGAGCATGGGTATACCAGAACACCTGATAGTTCTCTTGCACAATCTGTACATTGATCAAGAAGCAACAGTTCGAATGGAACAAGGAGAAACAGAATGGTTTAAAATAAGCAAAGGTGTAAGACAAGGCTGCATACTTTCCCCCTACCTGTTTAATTTATATGCAGAACAAATCATCAGAGAAGCAGGATTGTATGAAGACAACAGAGGTGTGAAGATTGGTGGAAGACTCATCAACAACCTTCGCTATGCTGATGATACCACATTACTGGCGGAAAGTGAAGATGATCTGAAACATTTTCTTCTCACAATCAAAGAACATAGTCTCAGAATGGGCCTGCACCTTAATGTAAAGAAGACAAAGATCATGACAACTGGCATAATCAACAGGTTCATCGTCGAAGGAGAAGAAATTGAAATCGTGAATAACTTTAACCTACTTGGATCAACTATCAATAAAGAAGCAACAAGCAGTCAAGAAATCAGACGACGCATTGCTCTTGGCCGAATGGCTATGAAAGACCTAGACAAGATTCTCAAGAGCAGAGATGTCTCTCCATACAAAGATTTGACTTGTTCAAGCCATGGTATTTTCAATAACATCATATGGATGTGAAAGCTGGACAGTGAAAAAGATAGACAGGAAGAAAATCGATGCCTTTGAATTATGGTGCTGGCGGCGAATACTGTGTATACCATGGACTGTCCGAAGAACAAACCAGTCTGTACTAGAGGAGATCAAACCTAAGCTTTCTTTAGAAGCTCAGATGACAAGACTTCGACTTTCATACTTTGGACACATCATGCGGAGAGAGAGATCATTAGAGAAAGACGACATGCTTGGCAAGATAGAAGGTCAACGCAAAAGAGGAAGGCCAACAATGAGATGGATCGATACAATAACAGCAGCTACAGGTACCAGTCTGTCAACAATAAGCCGCCTGACTGAAGACCGAACACAATTTAGGATGCTATCCAGAGGGTCGCCATGAGTCGACTCAGACTCGACGGCACTTAACAACAACAACAACAACAACAACCATGCTAGAGTCCTGGAAGACTCGGAACTTGCTGGCTGCACATTGACATTGTCCTTTGTTTTTCACGTAACAGTCCTGGTTATTTTTCACTAACTAGCATTCTTCCAGATTATGACCAGGAGGAATAGATTCTCTATATGTCTTCTCAAGTAGGTTCCACCTCCTTCTTATTAGATGAATCTGTCCTCTCCACATATCCTATGTGATCACTGTACTGTAGGCATATCTTTGTCTGTTTAATTGCAGACACCCATATGTAGGCCTACATATCCATATTTATTATTTTGTGTGTATTTTATGCCCTGCCATATCTCACTATAGATATATCCTTATATGTCTGGCTATCTATTTTATTATAGATAGATATGTATCCACATACTTATCTATCTCACTGTCTATCCTCATATAGCTATATGATTCTGACAGAGGGGCTCTACCCATACCTATGCTATCTAGCAGGTTTGGGATTCTACACACGCAGCCACTCCTGTGGTAGTCAACAATTTTTATACCATAACCTAACGGCTTAGGTACCTCTGAAGCTCTCCGTGCCCAATATCTCTCCTAGCTTACCCCAGTTAGGAGAGACATTGTGGATCTTCAGTTAATCACAGGCTTTAATGCCTCAGGCATTTGTCCTCTCTTTTTGGGATACAAGGAGTTCCCACACCCATTCTCCCCACAAGGACTGTGCCTGTTTGTCCAAATCGGTTAGCCTTCTCTTTTGCTCCTAAGAGTGACTCACTCTGCCACCAAAAGAGCTAGGGTTTTTGTCATAAAGCCTTCCGCTGAAGGCCCACTGTTTTTGGACTACCCCAGTTTCCCTACTGGGGTTACCTATTACCTTTGAAGATTCTGACCTCCACTGGTTTTCCTACAGGATTATTACTTCCACTTACTGTGAGGTCCTCTTCAAGGTTCCTCTACTAGGTTTCCCAGTAGATCCATGAACCTCCATGCTTCTGTGAAATCCTATCAGGGGAGGTCCATATTGCAATATCCTTTGCAATATTATTGATGACCATCATCATCCACACATGGACTCCTTCTCTGCAGTCCTATGCTAGGTTAGCTGTTCCACAGCATCCTTCTTTCTTCAACTCCTACCCTCCATCCTCGGGATGCCTGTTGTTCTGGGAGATAGCATGTTCCAGCCTATGACATGCTGGGACTCCAGGCATTTCAGCTGGGGAGTCCCCATATGTGAAGACTCATTCCTGCTTGTTCCTGGAGATAGCACAGTTACTTACCTGTAACAGGTGATCTCTGGGAACAGCAGGAATAAGTCTTCACAACCCTCCCACCTCCCCAGGAGTTGTATCTCTATCTATCTTTCCTTTCCTCTCTCTCTCTCTTTGTCTCAGCTTTAAAAGTTAACTGAGGAGATGCAGTTGGGAAAGGCGGGAAGGCAGCACGCAGGCATGCTGGGATGCTTCCAAAAGCTCTTGATTGGATGCTGGGAAGCGTTCCCGCGCAGACTCCGTCGGTACCGACGTACCCATATGTGAAGACTTAGTCGGTACCGACGTACCCATATGTGAAGACTTATTCCTGCTGTTCCCAGAGATCACCTGTTACAGGTAAGTAACTGTGTTTTACAGGTGAGTAACTACTCTTTACATTATAAGGCTGGTCTTGTCTGATGATTGTCTTCTTTTCTAGCTAGGGAAAGAAAAAACTTTGGGTACTGGTTAAAAAAACAACAGTTGTGAAAGGAAGTTGTTGTTTTTACGTGTCCATCTCATCCCTCAACATATTTACTGCCAGAGGGAACTGACTGAAATTATTCGAAGCTGGTAGTCTCTCAAAGATTAGACATTGCAGGAGAGCTAAATAAACTGTAGAATTAGGAAACTATAAAGAGATATTCCTGCTGACTGTGTACTGTGCTCTCTTAGGTTTCTGAAGCTAATATGATCTTTGCAATTTTCGATGTCATGCTGCATCTTAGTAAATGGAACTGACGTTTTAGCCATCATACTCTGCCTTCAGGGTGAAGTGGTTAAGCAGTAGATATCTGTCCCTATATATAGTAGTCCTCAAACCGGATTGGTGGGATTGTGGCAGAAAATTTTAATTTTATTTAATTTAATTTTTCTATACCGCTTTTCTTATATTCAAAGCGGTTTACATTCAGCAATAAACAAGGAGGTTTACATAGAACAAGGGTATTGAACTTGGATGAAACAGGGAGTATAGTCCACAAAAGTGTGGATGAGTTCATATTTTATTGTACTGGGTATGTTTTGCCTGATGTTTTAGTCTCTGGTCCATAAAATTCCAAAAATAGGCGTGTTTTTAATGCTTTTTGGAAGTCCCATAAGTCATTGATCTTATGCTTTCTGGGAGTACGTTCCAGAGTGATGGAGCATATGTTGAGAAGGCTCTGCAGCAAGTTGTTTGTTTTGCTTTAGTTTTGTTTATGGGTATTATTAATCAGTTTTTATTGGTTTTCCTTTTTCTTCTTCTTTGAGTCTTTGCTTATGAGAGCTTGTAGTATAGGTGGTGATAAGTGATGGAAGATTTTAAAGATAGTGAACTAACTTTGTATTTGATTCTGGTAAGTATAGAGAGCCAGTGGAGTTGTTTTATTGTCGAAGTTATGTGATTGTTTCTTGATTTCCCATTTATAATACGAGATGTTGTATTTTGGAGTAATTGCAAAGGATAGATTGGATAGGTAGACCCTGATGGATGATACAGTAGTCCAGGATGGGCAATATCAATGCTTGACAGACTGTGTGGAAGTCATTGGGTTTTAGAAGAGGTTTGAGCTTTTGTATTCTTAATTTGAGGTAAACAGCTTTTGTAACCTTGGTTATATGAGTTTGGAAGTTTAATTTCTGGTCAAAGTATATCCCAAGTAATTGGTTTCTGTTTTCACTTCTATGCAGTTATGTGATATTTGTAGTGATTTTGGTGGGACGTAGTAAGAATTATTTGTTATGAAGATTGCTTCAGTTTTCTTGTAGTTTATCAGCAGTTTTCGTTCCGTTAACTAAATGGTCATTTCTTCTATGCATGCTGTTATACTTATATAGTCAGGTTGGTCGATGTTGAATGATGTGTGTACCATATTATCTGCATAGATATCGTTGTTTATTTTGTATTTAGCTATTATGCTGCAGAGAGGCTGCAAATACATATTAAATAGCAGAGCAGAAAGTGCTGAGCCCTGTGGAACTGCTTGTAGTTAGTCTATTGAGGTTGATCGGCTTGTTCCAGATTTTACCAGTATTTTTCTGCAGGTAAGATCTGATGGTTAAACCATTTTAGTGTTTCTCCAGGACCAAGCAGGAAGTCAGTCCTCACATATGGGTGTCATCGGTGCCGATGAAGCCCCAGCGGAGCATTTCCCCAGCTTTCCATGAAAGCCTTTGGGAATACTGGCACGCATGCGCGGTTCCCTTCCCGCCTAAAGGTGCCATCTTACCTCAGTCTCTTTTTTTCCAAGAAGTCCATCGGACGTGTGTCCTGTTCTCCCGGATAAAAGTGATTTTTTTCTTCGGCGATCTTCGCTATTTTTTCTCCGGTTCGACGCCGGTTCCCCTCCCGTCGCATTCGGTACACTGGTATCGAGCACGTTTTCTTCTTTTTTCGGTTTATGCCCTTCGTGGCTGGCGTTCGCGCCCTTTTTTCCTTTTTCACTGGAAGGCCGATCTTTTGACCTCGCTGGGGCTATTTTTTCCCCGATGGCTTCCAGTGGTTTCAAAAAGTGTGATCGGTGTAAGAAAATTATGTCTCTCACCGACACACACGACAGCTGCCTTCGGTGCCTCGGCCCTGACCATGACCCAAAGTCGTGTGGGCCATGTGGGAAGATGTCTTCCAAGGCACTAAAGAGTCGACAGCATCAAAAGGAAAGGTTTTTCTTGGACTCTGCCTCCGGCCGGGCCCGGACCTCGTCTGAGGCTTCGACATCTCGGGATTCCGATCCCGAGCGCCGTCAAAGCTCCTCGGACAGGGGTTCCCCCGACCGGGAAGGTAAGAGGAAGAAGTGGCCCGCGAGGGCGGCGTCGGAAGAGGTCCCTGGTCCCTCGAGGGCCAGGTTTAAGACCCCCGACCGCCGTCCCAGGCCCGTGGACCAAGAGAAGTCTGCCAAGGTTCCTTGCGTGGAGCCGGAGTCTGCTGTACACGTAAGCCCCGTAGTCCTCGTGGACTCTCCTCCCAGAGAGCCGACGTCTGGCCCGGCGCCGCCGGGGCCCGAGTCGGTGGCTGCTGCGTCTCCCGAGCTGAGTCTCAGGATGACAGCCTTGGAGTGCAGACTGTCTGCCTTCATGGAGCAGCAGCGGGCACTGATGGCCAGCCTGTCTGGTGCATCTGCCCCGACCACCGGGACATCGACTTCAAAGTCAACCCCGGAGACCGAGCTGATACTCGAGACCCTCGCGGCTCGAAGTCGTCCTCGGTCGAGGTCTCCCTCGACCTCCCGTTCGGGACCGGCGTCGGGGCGGGTGCCTCGGGGCTCCGCGGGGTCGGACCCTGACTCCTCCTCGGACGAGTCCGCCTGGGAGACGGAGGACGAGGAGTCTCCCAATACCTTTAAGAC
Organism: Ichthyophis bannanicus; assembly: GCA_033557465.1. Taxonomy (NCBI): domain Eukaryota; kingdom Metazoa; phylum Chordata; class Amphibia; order Gymnophiona; family Ichthyophiidae; genus Ichthyophis; species Ichthyophis bannanicus. The sequence goes on along the minus strand of CM066032.1, from coordinate 216,150,206 downwards.
TCGGTGCATCCCGTCGGACTCACTGCAGTCTGGTCCCCGGAGTAGATCCCCTCCGGAGGACACTAGGTTCTCGGAGTTCATCTGGGATATGGCCGCTGCCTTGGCTATCCCTGCCGATCCCGAGGAAGAGCCTCGAGCCGAGGAGCTCGATGCTCTACAGTATTACTCTCCTCCGAAGGAGGCCTTTACTGTCCCGGTTCCTCCGATGCTGGAACGGCTCCTCTTCTGGATGTGGGAGGCTCCGGCCTCGGCGCCGGTTCTAAGCAAGCGAGTCGATTCCATTTATCGACTCCGCAAAAGCCCTGGCTTCCAGAAAGCACAGCTACCACACCATTCCATGGTTGTGGAATCGGCCATGCATCGTCTGAAGAGCCAGAAGATGCACTCCGCGGAGCCCCCCCGGCAGGGAGGCCCGCAACCTCGATGGTGTCGGTAGGAAGTGCTTCCACGGGTCTATGCTTGCTTGCCGTGTCCAGTCTTACCAGCTGTACATGGGCATGTACTTGCGAGACCTGGCCAAGGAGTTGGCCGGATTCTCTGCTGGTCTCTCCGGGGAACCCTTGCAGAGATTTCAGACCTTGTCCTCGGGGATTCGGGAATGCTCCAAGTTCATTTCCCGTGCCGCCTACGCTGGCTTCGAGGCTTCGGCCCGAGTTGCGGCTGCCGGCATCGCGGCTCGACGCCAGGCGTGGCTGCAGTCATCGGACCTCGAGCCATGGGTTCAGGACAAGTTGGTCGATGTCCCCTTCCGAGGTGAGAACCTTTTTGGCAAACCCGTGACCGAGAAGGCCGCTCAGCTCGAGACCGAGCACCTTACCCGGACAAGGCTGTCGAGGAAGATCTCTGCCCCTTCACATAAGAAGGGCTCGGGTAAAAAGTCCTTTTACCCGAGGAAGGGCACTGCCTACAAACAGTACCCTCGGTATCAGGCTGCCCAAGCTGCCCCCCAGGGTCAGCAAGCCAAGGGCCAGGGTAATGGGCCCCGTAGGCAGAGGACCCCCAAGCCTCAGGCCCCTGCGCCCACTCAGCAGGGTGGGGGTTTTTGACTCCTTGATCGTAGCAACTCCGTCCCTGCTTTCCCAACCCTGCACAGGCGGTTGCCTTGTACTCTTTGCCCACCAGTGGCCTCTCATTACCACCGACAGTTGGGTGCTGGACATAGTCCAAAAGGGCTATGCCCTTCATTTTCATCAACTGCCTCCTCCTTACTTCCCAGGGGAGCCCTTGAGGCCTCCCCTGCACACAGACCACCTCCTTCGAGAGCTCCAAGGCCTGTGCCTCCCCACTTGCAAGGTCACGGATTCTACTCCAGGTATTTCCTGGTACCCAAAAGGACCGGTGGCCTTCAACCCATTCTGGACCTCAGGAACCTCAAGTTCCTAGAGAAAGAAAAGTTCAAGATGCTTACTCTTGGAACACTTCTGCCCTACCTCCAGCAGGGAGATTGGCTATGCTCCTTAGATCTAAAGGATGCGTACACTCACATCCTCATACATCCAAACCACAGAAAGTACCTCAGGTTCATTGTGGGAGGAAACCATTATCAGTAAAGGGTACTGCCTTTTGGCCTGACCTCCTCTCCCCGGGTCTTTTCCAAGTGCCTGGCAGTGGTTGCGGCCTACCTGAGAAATCAAGGCATCTTTGTCTTTCCCTATCTGGACGACTGGCTCATCAGGGGTCAGACGTGCCAGGAGGCCAGACAAGCCACCCTCAGAACCATTGCTCTGCTTCAAAACCTGGGCTTTGTCATAAACTTTGCAAAGTCCTCTTTGCTCCCCTCCCAGAACTTGGAGTTCATAGGGGCAAGATTGGATTCTCAACTGGCAAAGGCATTCTTGCCAGAAGACAGGGCTCAAAGACTGATGGACATGGCCAAACAGTTCCTAAACAGGTCCCTGGTCTCCGCCAGACTCTGCCTCAGACTTCTGGGCCACATGGCTTCGACAGTGCATGTGACGCCCAATTCCAGGCTCCATATGAGGCCTGCACAGTGGTGCCTTCGGACTCAGTGGTCTCAAGCCACAGGCCGCGCCTAAGAGACAGGATAAAGGTGTCCAGACCCCTTTTGACCTCCCTCAGCTGGTGGCTGCATCCACCCAATCTGCTGAAGGGAATGCCCTTCCAATTACCAGATTACTCGGTGGTCCTCACCACCGACGCCTCTCTGAAGGGCTGGGGTGCTCATTGTCTAGACAAGTGCACTCAGGGACTCTGGTCTCCCTGGCAGGCAGGACCAGCAAATCAATCTCCTGGAACTTCGAGCTATCTGCTTAGCTCTCAAGGCTTTTTCTCCGGCCCTGGCTCACCGCTCAGTCTTGATTCAAACAGACAACCAGGTAGCCATGTTTTATGTGAACAAACAGGGCGGCACTGGGTCCAAGCTCCTTTGTCGAGAGACTCAGGACCTTTGTTCCTTTGCCCTGAAGCACAACATGCTTCTCAAGGCGGTGTACCTTCCAGGCCAGGAGAACTGCCTGGCCGACTGGTTGAGCAGAATTCTGCAGCCCCACGAGTGGCAGCTGCATCCCTTGGTCGTTCAGAAGATCTTCCTGAAGTGGGGTCTCCCTTGGATAGATCTCTTTGCCAGTCCTTTGATCAAGCAACTGCCTAAGTTTTGCTCCAGGCTACCGCATTCTTTGAGGATAGCACTAGATGCTTTTCTTATGTCCTGGTCTCAGGGCCTCCTGTATGTGTGTCCTCCCATGCCCTTGGTGGCCCGAACTCTTTTCAAGACTCTTCAGGACAAGGCCTCTGTCCTGCTGTTAGCTCCCTGGTGACCGAGGCAGCCTTGGTTTCCACTTCTGCCACAGCTGGCAGTGGATTCCCCACTACCTCTGGGGTTACAACCCAACCTTCTCTCAGAGGAGCAGGGTTCCCTTCTGCACCCCAATTTCAAAAACTCTCAATTTTATGGCCTGGAGGCTGCAAAGGTAGTTTTGGCTCCCTGGGGCCTACCTCAGGAAGTTGTGGAGGTTGTCCTAGCCTCTAGGAAACAGTCCACTAGGAAAACCTATGCCCTCAAATGGAAGAGGTTTTCTGTGTGGTGTCAGCTACGTACAGAGGATCCTTTCTCCTGTACTGTGCCAGTAGTGCTTCAGTACTTATTGCACTTGTCCAATCAGGGACTTAAGTCCAATTCTGTTCGGGTCCACCTCTCAGCTCTAGCAGCTCACCACTCTGGTGGAGGGACATTCTCTGTCCGGTCACCCTTTGGTGTCCCACTTTCTCAGGGGCTTGCTTTTGCTCAAGCCTCCCATCCGTCCTCCTGCTCCTGAGTGAGAGCTGAATGTCGTCTTGCAGCAACTGACTCGCCCACCCTTTGAGCCGATGGCTACTTGCCCTCTACGCTTCCTCTCCTGGAAGACTCTCTTCCTGATAGCCCTCACCTCGGCTAGGCGAGTGAGTGAGCTTCAGGCCCTGGTCTGTGATAGACCTTATACCAGGATTTATAGGAACAGGGTAGTCCTCAGGACTCATCCAAAGTTCCTTCCTAAGGTTGTCTCCTCTTTCCACCTCAATCAGGAGGTGGTTCTTCCAACATTCTTCCCTATGCCTCATGCTAGCCAGGCTGAAGCAGTCCTGCATACCTTGGACTGTAGGAGGGCCTTATCCTTCTACCTTGACCGTACGCAAGGGCATCGAAGGGCTACTCAGCTCTTCGTCTCCTTTCACCCCAATAAGTTGGGGTTGGCTGTAGCCAAGTGTACCTTGTCCCTCTAGGTGGCTGACTGTATCACCTGGGCTTACAAGGCGGCTGACCTTCCTTTGCAGGGTAGGGTCACAGCCCATCGTGTCAGGGCAATGGTTGCCTCAATGGCTCATCTCCGCTCTGTGCCCTTGGTAGACATCTGCAGGGCTGCAACTTGGTCTTCAAGCCAGACTTTTGCAGCCCATTACTGTCTGGAGAGGGAGTCCCATAGGGACAGTGCTTTTGGCCAAGCAGTACTCCGGAATCTCTTTGAGGTTTAGGCAACTCCTGCCCTCTGTTGGGCTACCGGTGGAGGTTGTGTCCTTGAAAAGCCTTTCTTTGCTGTTGAGACTAGAGGGAGTTCTCTTGTTCAGCCTGGGTTCCTCGGTAGCCTAGAGCTAGGGAGTCACCCATATGTGAGGACTGACTTCCTGCTTGGTCCTGGAGAAAGAGTAGTTACTCACCTGTAACAGGTGTTCTCCAGGAGCAGCAGGAATCAGTCCTCACAACCCTCCCTCCTCCCCTGGGAGTTGCAGTTGTACATAGTTTGTTTTTACATTTTTGTGTGCTCTTCTTAGCTATGTCATTTGACTGAGGTAAGATGGCACCTTTAGGCAGGAAGGGAACCACGCATGCGTGCCAGCATTCTCAAAGGCTTTCATGGAAAGCTGGGGAAATGCTCTGCTGGGGCTTCATCGGCGCCGATGACACCCATATGTGAGGACTGATTCCTGCTGCTCCTGGAGAACAACTGTTACAGGTGAGTAACTACTTTCTTGTAGTCTGATTTCATTTAGACACTTAAGTATGTTGTGGTTTATTTGAGTCAAATGCAGCTTTTATATCTAGGAATATCAGTATGCAGCATTGTTTAGCATCATCTAGTCTGACAATTAGGCAATTCAAAAGTGAAGTAATGAGTGTTTCTATGCTGTGTTTGGGATTGAACCCATGTTTGTGGGGATCAAGAGGGGCATGCATGTCAAGATGGTCTTGTAATTGCAGTTGGACCACTTTCTCAATTATCTTTGCTGTTAATGGTAGACTTGAGATGGGTCGGTATGAACTGGAGTCATCAGAATCTAGGGTATTGCTCTTTTATAATTGGTCTTACTATTTATTGTTTGAGTATGGGGGGTATAGTTCCATCTCCAGGAACAAGCAGGAATGTAGTCTTCACATATGGGTATCGTCGGTACCGAAGGAGCCTGCGCAGGAAACGCTCCCCGTGTCCAATAGGAAAGCTTTTGGGAGCATCCCATAGCGCCTGCGTGCTGCCTTCCCGCCTTTCCCAACTGTCCCTCTCCAGTTCTTCGTTTTCCACGGAGCCGACAGGTCGCACATCCTGTCACTGCAGAAAATGTCCCCCCTTCTTCTTTTTTGTGGTCGCATCTGCCTTCCCTCAGTGCTATACCGGAACCGCCGGTGGTTCTTTTCTTTTTTCTGGGAAAAAAACCCCTTTTTCTGGAGTCTTTCTCCAGTAATTTTCCTTTCGGGTGCCACGCACCATTTTAGGCACTAGGCCCAATTTTTTCCTTCAAAATGGAAAAACCCACTTCGGGTTTAAAAAGTGTTCTAAGTATGGCAGTACCATCTCCGTTACCGACACCCATGAGTGGTGCCTCAAATGTTTAGGTCCTGACCACTCTATTTCAGAGTGTATTGCCTGTGGGATGATGTCGAAAAGGGGCCGGTAAAACCGAACTGCTAAACTTAGCACCCTTTTTTTTCTTCCGAAGCAGCCACTGTGGCATCGATGTCTTCCAGGGCTTCATGTTCCTCCCATGGATCTCAGGTAACTAAACATAAATCTAGGGTAGATCTCCTAAACATCAAGATGCCTCTGGCGTTGCCCTTGAGGGACTTTCACCGGCAAAATTGTCCCGGCAGGAGGCTTCCAAAGCACTAACGGGGCTCCAGGATGTTGTCGAGGCTTCAACCTCGGGAGAACTACTGGTGCCATGCTCTGGTGTTCCGGCTGCTTCATCCGGCACCGATACCCAAGCATCGGCAGCGTCGATAGACCAGAGATTCTTGGCTATTGAACACAGTCTGGCGGCTCTTCTCACGGCCTCGATGCCCCTGAAACCGCTTCAGACAATTCAACCAGTACTGGCACCGACTGCATCGACATCGGCAGGTATTCTACCGAGACCGAGTCATGTGACTCTATCTGGCATCGACAAGTCGGTACCAGACCACTCCAATGCTGACTTCGATTGGTACCGGTACTGTGTCTTGCACGATCACCCGGATCGGAGTTACTTTGAATCCTCGGATGAGTCTGAAGACTCTGAAAGCTCTGCCGATAACAGAGTACTTTTTCTGAGGATTTCTCTTCTCTTCAGCTTAGGATGTCAACACCAGAGGATATGTCCTTTCAGGATTTTATCGAAGATGTTTCCCGAGGTCTTTCCATCACAGTGGCTCCTGAAAAAGAGCCTAGGGCAAAGGAATTAGAAATCCTACAATACCCTAAAGCTCCCAAGGAGGCAGCTACCTTACCTATTCATGAGATCTTCCATGATCTTATGTTAAGGATGTGGGAAACACCTCTGACCACATCTCCTCACGCTCGAAGACTCGACACCATGTATCGAGTTCCTCCTTGTCCTCGGTTTCAAAGACTCAATTACCACACCATTCTATGGTGGTGGAATCGGCCATTAGACAGATAAAGAGTGCAAAAAGGCATGCATCTAATCCTCAAGGACGTGAGTGTAGGATTCTCTTGACGCCTTTGGATGTCGATCCTTCCAGGCTTCCATGCTTTCTGCTAGGATCAGTTCTTATATCTTGTTTATGGGAATGTTCCTTAAGGAGGTCATGGGAGACTTAGATCTTATGAGCCCTCTCCTTCCTGATGATAAAAGGCAGGTTTATCTTACTCTTGTTAAACATGCTCAGGATGTTTCCAAGTTTGTAATCGTACAGACTTTGACTGCTTTGAATGCATAAGCAGAACCTCTGCTATTGCCATAGGTGCACATAGAATTGCCTGGCTCAGGCATCTGACTGGAAATCTGGGTACAGGACAAACTGGGGAATATACCTTGCACAGGAGAGAATCTCGTTGGCAAGAATTGGCAGGAAAAAGCTAATGAGATAGATGCTGACAATATCACTTTGGATAGATTGTCTAAATCTACAGCTGATCCTGCGAGGAAAAGATCCTCTGAACCATTTTTCAGCAAGAAGAAAAGGTTTTATCCCTCCTGTACCCAGCAGGGTCATCATTTAGGTCAGTCTGCCCAAAAAGGACAGCACCAACAATCTAGGCAACAAAGGAAACCAAAAGCAGCTAAGCCTCAACCGACTCAGCAGACTCAGCCTCCACAGGGGTTTTGACTCCTGTCTAGAGAACTTTGCCTTCCTGGCCCAGAACCCTCCACCATCCCCGGAAGGTTATGTCGTCATCTCCAGGAACAAGCAGGAATGAGTCCTCACATATGGGTACGTCGGAACCGACGGAGCCTGCGCGGGAAAGCTCCCCAGCTTCCCAGAAGGAAAGCTTTTGGGGCCTCCCACAGCGCATGCGCACTGCCTTCCCGCCTTCCTGACCAACTCTCCTCAGTTCTTCTTTTTCCGCGGAGCCAGCAGGTCGTGTTCCTGTCACCGCTGAAGTTCTTATTTTAATTTGTTTCTTTGGCTGCGTGTCTGCCTTCCCCGATTCCGAACCGGTACCGCCGGTCTTTTTTCTTTCTATTCTAAAAAACAAAAAACAAAACATTTTATCTTTCTCCACAATTTGGTGCTTTTTTTGTTTAGGCCTCAGGCCTTCACTAAATTCTCCTCATGGAGAAACCAGCTTCTGGTTTCAAGAAATGCACCAAGTGCAGTGGTACTATTTCTGTTACAGACACCCATGAATGGTGTCTTAAATGTTTGGGGCCTGACCACTCCATTCCGGATTGTCCGTCCTGCTCTCTGATGTCCAAACGTGGCTTACAGAACCGAGCAGCCAAGTTTCATATGCTGTTTTCAACGGATACTCCGACATCAACATCCTCCAGGTCTTCCTCTCCAGATGGATCTCAGGTAACCAAACTTTCTTCCGGCAGGTCCTCAAAGGGCAAATCTCCCTCTAAGCATCGAGAGGCCCTTGGGTTTGACCCTGAGGACCCTGCCCCAGCCAAACAACCCCGGCGGGAAGCTCCGGCTTCCAAAGCTCCTCCTATGGGGTTACAGGTTGACATCGATGGCACGGCCTCGACCGATCACCTGTTAGACTGCTCTGGGGTACCAGCCCATACCGGTACCAACATCCAGGCAGTCGTGGCGTCTATGGGTAATACTGTACAATCCATGCAGCAGGCCATATTGGCTTTCATTAACGCTGCAACGCCCTCGGTACCGCAACAAGCGGTTCCGACACCACAACCGATACCGGTACCCAGAGCATCTACTTCCAGTAGAATGCCGGTTCCGGGGGTTTTCTCGATACCGATCCGGTTCCCGATACGCCCGATGTCGATACCGGTCGGTACGCGTATCGATCTCTAGAAGCTAATAGGCGGTACTTCGAGTCTTCTGAGGATTCTGATACCTCAGATGATTCTGCTGAAGTATCCCTTACTCTTCCTGAGGAACCCTCTTCTCCAAAGAGGAGAATGTCTCCTCCAGAGAATTTGTCCTTTCAAGACTTCATTCTTGAAGTAGCTAAAGGATTCTCCATTTCAGTAACCTCTGAAAAGGAACCTAGAGCAAAAAAATTAGATATTTTAGGATACTCTAAGGTTCCCAAAGAGGCAGTCACCTTGCCCATTCATGAAATTCTTCAAGTACACATGATGGACTTGTGGGCGGCTCCTCTCACCCTATCTCCACATTCTCGTCGTTTGGACACCATGTATCGGGTCCCTCCTTCTCCTGGTTTTCAAAAAACTCAGCTTCCTCACCACTCTATTGTGGTGAAGTCTGCTATGAAGAAGATAGAGTACCAAAAGACACTCTTCTACCCCTCCAGGAAGAGAATGTAGGACTTTGGATGCTTTTGGTAGGAAAATCTTCCAAGCTAGTATGCTTGCCAGAATCAATTCATACAGCCTCTATATGGGCATGTTTCTCAGAGAGATTGCACTAAAGATACGCCATTTCCTCCCCTTTATCCCAGAGGATAGGAAGGAGGAATTCCTCCTTCTGTTAAAGCATACCCAAGATGTGTCAAAGTTCTCCAATAGAGCTGCCTTTGACTCCTTTGAGGGTGCTAGCAGAGCTTCAGGCATTGCCATAGCTGCTCGCAGAATTGCTTGGCCTCCAGGCCTCTGACCTAGAACCCTGGGTACAAGATGGACTAGGCAATCTGCCCTGTACAGGTGAAAATCTGTTTGGCAAGGAGTGGCAGGTCAAAGCCACTCAAATGGATGCAGAGAATGCTGCTTTAGATAGACTTTCTAAGTCCCTGCCAAGAAAAAGTCTTTTAAGAAACCTTTCTACAAAAAGACCAGATTTTCTACCAATACTGGCCAACAATCTTCCCAAGTTCACTTTGCTCCTAAGCGTCAGCAATCTAAACAGGCCAGAGCAAAACCTGCAGGGGCTGCTACAGTCCAGCAGTCCCAACCCCCTCAGGGTTTTTGACTAAATTCTAGAGAACTTAACCTTTCTGGCTCTGCAACAACCAGAGCCTCTCACCATTCCAGGAAGGTTAACTCATTTTGCTCCCAAATGGGAGCAAATCACATCAGAACAGTGGACCCCTCTCTATCATCAGAGAGGGCTACAAACTACATTTCTCCAGCCTTCCTCCCCATACCATGGTGAGACATTTCAATTCTCCCCCATCTCTTCTGCACCTGTTGGGCCAGGAGGTGACCACCCTTCTTGCCCAAGGGGCAATAGAAGAGGTTCCTCTTCTTCAACAGGGGTCAGGGTTTTACTCCCCTTATTTTCTCATTCCCAAGAAAACAGGGGGATACAGACCCATTCTAGATCTGAGAGAATTGAACAAATTTCTATGCAAGGAGAAATTCAAGAGGCTCTCTCTAGGTACTCTCCTTCCATACCTACAGAGTCAGGATTGGCTTTGTTCTCTAGATCTAAAGGATGCGTACACACATATACTCATCCATCCATCCCACAGAAAATTCCTACGGTTTCTGTTCCAGGGAAAACATTTCCAATACAGAGTACTTCCCTTCGGTCTAGCCTCTGCCCCAAGAGTGTTTACCAAATGTTTGGCAATAGTGGCTGCATTTCTACGCACCATGGGAATTTTTGTCTTCCCATACCTGGACGACTGACTCATCCAAGCTCCATCTCAGTCCGCGACTCAGACTTCCCTGGACAGCACCAGATGCATTCTGCAGTATCTGGGGCTTGTAGTCAATCTGCCAAAGTCTCAACTCACCCCTACTCAGTCCCTGGAGTTCATAGGGGCCTGGTTAGATACCACCACTGCAAGGGCCTACCTTCCTCAGGCCCGTTGCCAACGTCTAGTGCACTTAGCCTCCCAGGCTCAGTCCAGAAGCCACTTGACTGCCAGGGAGATGCTACAGCTACTAGGCCACATGGCCTCCACAGTACATGTGGTGCCTTATGCTCTCCTACATATGAGAGCAGCTCAATGGACTTTGTCCACCCAGTGGACTCAAGCATCAGGAGCTCTCTCAGACCAAATAGCAACCTCCAAACGTCTCTTTTGGTCTCTCCAATGGTGGATCTCCACCCAAAATCTGTTGTTGGGGTCCCCATTCCAACCGGTACTACCCCAAGCAACCCTCACAACATGCCTCCCAAACAGGGTGGGGAGCTCATCTTCAAGACCTCTCCACTCGGGGCACTTGGTCTCCACAGGAGACCACCCTTCATATCAACCTTTTGGAGCTGCGAGCAATTTTCCTTGCTCTCAAGGTCTTTCATACCCTCCTGCAAAACATGTCAGTCCTTGTTCATACCGACAATCAGGTAGCCATGTTCTGCATAAACAAACAAGGAGGGACTGGCTCTCTGTCGCTTTGCAACAAAGCTCTCAGATTGTGGGTCTTCGCCAGAGAGCATCAAATCCATCTCCTGGCAGTATATCTCCCAGGAATTCAAAACTCTTGGGCAGACAGACTCAGTCGAGTTCTGCTTCCACACGAATGGACCCTGCACATGGATCAGGTACTCAGAATCTTCCAGAAATGGGGTACCCCGGACATAGACCTTTTTGCAAGTCCGTGGAATGCCAAACTTCCCCGGTTCTGTTCCAGAATTCCGTGTCAGGGAGCTCAGGCCAAGGATGCCTTCCTCCTTCATTGGGGTTAGGGCCTCTTGTATGCCTTTCCACCCATTCCTTTGATTCCCAAGACTCTGTTCAAACATCAGAGGGATCACGGATCCATGATCCTCATAACTCCACGCTGGCCACGCCAAGTGTGGTACCCTCTACTTCTGCACCTCTCCCAAGCCCCCTCCCTGGACTTGGGAGCTGCTCCAGACCACCTGTCTCAGGAGGAGGGGACTTTGTGGCACCCAAACCACAAGTCCCTTCACCTCAGAGCTTGGTTACTGAAGGCCTAGACCTTCAGAACTTCAATCTTTCTCAGCAAGTGAAGGATATCCTCCATGCCTCTAGGAAACCTTCCACTAAGCGTTCTTACGCTTTTAAATGGAAAAGATTTTCCATTTGGTGTGCTCAAAAGGGTCTTGACCCACTAGCACTTCCTTTAAATTCTCTCTTAGAATATCTCCTGCATCTTTCCAATGCAGGCCTTAAAACAAATTCTGTAAGGGTCCATTTGAGTGCTATTGCAGCATCTCTTAAGCCTATCAATGGACAACCTGTTTCCTCTCATCCTCTTATTGCCAGATTTATGAGAGGCCTAACTTTAACTAAACCTCCCATTCGGCCACCTCCGGTAGCATGGGACTTGAACTTGGTTCTTGGACAGCTTATGAAGCCACCCTTTGAACCCTTAGCCACTACTTCCTTGAAATTTCTTTCCTGGAAAGTTATTTTCCTTATTGCAGTTAGTTCTGCTCGCCGCATCAGTGAGCTGCAAGCCTTAGTGGCTAATCCACCTTATACAAGGTTCCATCATGATAAGGTAGTCCTTAGGACAAATCCTCACTTTATGCCTAAAGAGGTCTCACCTTTTCATCTTAATCAAGAGGTATATCTACCTGTCTTTTTTCCAGCTCCTCATGCATCCAGTGCAGAGAGGAACCTTCATACTCTAGATTGTAAAAGAGCTCTTGCCTTTTACCTCCACAGGACACAGCAACATCAAAAGTCTTCTCAGCTTTTTGTTGCTTTTGATCCTTCTCATTTGGGACTTCCAGTCTTAAAAAGAACACTATCCAATTGGATTGCTCAGTGTATCTCTTTTGCTTACCAGAGTAAGAACCTTTCTCTGGAAGGCCATGTCACAGCTCACTTCATACCTTTACAGCCCATTACTGTTTGGACAAGGACTCCCGCCGGGATGCCTTGTTTGGTCAGGCTGTCCTCAAACACCTGTTCCGTTCTTAAACAACTCCTGCCCAACTTCCCTGAATGGATGCCTGAGATCCATAGGAAGATGAGGAACCCTTGGAGGGGGATCTCCCCGGCATCTTAGCTAGGGAGTCCCCATATGTGAGGACTCATTCCTGCTTGTTCCTGGAGATAGCACAGTTACTTACCTGTAACAGGTGATCTCTGGGAACAGCAGGAATTAGTCCTCACAACCCACCCACCTCCCCTAGGAGTTGTATCTCTCTCTCTTTCCTTTCCTCTCTCTATTGTCTCAGCTTTAAACTCAAACTGAGGAGAGTTGGTCAGGAAGGCGGGAAGGCAGCGCGCATGCGCTGTGGGAGGCCCCAAAAGCTTTCCTTCTGGGAAGCAGGGGAGCTTTCCCGCGCAGGCTCCGTTTGTTCCGACGTACCCATATGTGAGGACTAATTCCTGCTGTTCCCAGAGATCACCTGTTACAGGTAAGTAACTGTGCTTTGCCCCCTGATGGGGTCAGATAACAGCAGAAAATTGGACTCTGTCTATTGTAAGTGAGGGGTACAAGCTTCATTTCCTCAGCATGCCCCCTCCTTCAATGGTAAGGCAGTTCTTTTCTCAGACCTCTCTCAACAACAGGTTAGGTCAAGAAGTCACTTTGCTCCTTGCTCAAGGGGCAATAGAAGAGGTACTCATTCCCCAACGGGGTACAGGGTTATTTCCAGGAACAAGCAGGAATGAGTCTTCACATATGGGTACGTCGATACCGACGGAGTCTGCGCGGGAACGCTTCCCACCGTCCAATCAAGAGCTTTTGGAAGCATCCCAGCACGCCTGCGTGCTGCCTTCTTGCCTTTCCCAACTGCCTCTCCTCAGTTTTCGTTTTTCCGCGGAGCCGGCAGGACATCGTCCTGTCACCGCAAAAAATTCTTGTTTTTATTTTTTCGTTTTCTTGTGGTCGCGGCTGTCTTCCCGACACCACCGGTACCGCTGGTGTTTTTCTTTTCTTTTCTTGAAAAATTTTCCTTTTCCACAGGATATTTTTTCTTCATAGTGTCCCACGGTCTTTTAGGCCTCTTCTTTTTCCTTCATGGAACCGCCAGGCACTTTCTCCAAGAAATGTTCACACGGTGGCGGTACAACTTTATTTTTAGACCCTCAAAGTCGGTGTCTAACCTGCTTGGGTCCTGACAACAGTTTGGTGAGAAGAGGTCTTCAATATCGAGATTCCCTCGATACACGGTTGCCCTCCAACTTCGGGGCACCGTCCCCTTCTTCTTCCACACAAGATCAGGTAACCCACAAACTAGCGAGTCCTCGAGTGGTAGGTCTCATGCACAGCATGAAGATGGCTCCAGCCTTGCCCTCGAGGGCCCACTGGCTTCAAAACCCCAGCGGGAGTCTTCAGTCTCCAAAGCAGATAAGGGGTTTCAGGTTGTTCCTGAGGTTCACCCCTCACAGAACATACGTCAGCTGTGTCCGGTGGTGGCATCCGCTTCGAGCCGTACTGGTACCCCGGCATCAGCACTGGTGTTGGATGAAACACTCCTCACCAGGGATCGTCATCTGGCATCCTCGGTGCCTTCGGGACCGGTGGATACACTCCAGGCTGACTTTCCATTATCGGTACCAACACCGATACTACCACCGCCGTCGATACCCTCCAGACGTGCATCGATAGACTCGCTTACTTCGATACCGAGTCTGGAATCGATCTCCAGTCTGGAGGACTGGGTACCGACTCGCCTTGGTACCGGCTCTCGGCGGTACCAAAGGCTCTGTTCTGATGATTCGGATCCACAATTCTCGGTTCCTTCGAGGCCGATTGAGTTGCCACTGCTTGACCTTCCTTCACCGGTGTCAGACATGGTACCGAAATCGGTACCGACGACCTCATTACCTTTACGTTTGGTGCCTTCCATGCTTCGCTTATCAGGCTCTCTGCCCTCGATGCCGAGTTTGGAATCGATCTCTAGTCTAGAAGACTCGGAACCAATAGGTTTTGGTACCAACATCGATCGATACCGCTGCTTCGGTACCGAGGATAGTGGCCGGAGGGTTTCGGTCACCTCGGTACCGATTGAACTGTCACCGATGACTACTCCGATGTCTTTGTCGGGCTCGACTCCAACATCGGTACCGTTATTGACATCGGTACCGTTATCCACAGTAGCATCGTGGCCAACTCCTGCCATGCTTTTTTCAACAGGATCGCTCCATTCTATACCAAGCTTGGAGTCGATACCTGGCATGGACAATGTGGTAAGGACGGTTGCTACTCCTGATGCCCAGTACCAGCAACCATCCCTTAAGCATTCTACACTGCCCTGTGCAGGATCTTCTATTCCTATATATTTGGATACCTCTTTGGGTGCTCAGGCTAGTTCTCTAAATCTAACCTGTCCAAGAGAGATTCCTATTGGGGATCCCTCTTTTCAGAGTTTCCTCCTGGATATAGCAAGATCCCTTTCCATTCCTTTCCCAGGACATGATCCTACACAAGGCTCTCTTTCTACCAAAGCAAAGGGGAACATAATGCTTCTTTTGCATCATTCCTTGCAGGATCTCCTTCTAGGAATGTGGGAAACACCTTTCAGGGTATCCCCACCTCCCAGGGCAACTGATCTGTTATATCAGGTGCCCCCCTTTCCAGGGTTTCAAAAGACTCAACTTCCTCATCATTCCATAGTAGTGGAATCGGCAATGAGGCGGGTAAAGAGTAAGAAAAAGCACTCTTCCTATCCGCCAGGTCGTGAGTCTAAAACACTAGATGACTTTGGACGTCAAACCTTCCAGACATCTATGCTTTCTGCAAGAATTCTCTCATATATTTTTTATATGAGTCTTTCTCTTGAGGAGGTCACAAAGCAATTGCATCTTTTGTCTCCTTTTCTTTCAGATTCCAGGAGTACAGACTATTCCTCACTGCTTAAGCATATCCAGAATATCTCTTGGTTTCTTTCTCGTGCTTCCCTAGACTCTTTTGAGTCTGTTAGCAGAACCTCTGCTATAGCTATAGGAGCATGACGTAGAGCCTGGCTCCAAGCTTCAGACTTGGACACATGGGCACAACAAAGGCTGGGACATACTCCTTGCACTGGAGAAAATCTTTTTAACAAGGAGTCTTTACGTCAGGTTGCTCAGTTGTCCACTGATTTACCTGTTCCTAAGGGTTGTTTTACCCCTTCCTCTGTCCCAGTAGGTTAGGAAATGTCCTACCAAACTTTCTTCCCACAGGAGAAGAAGGTTCTATTCATCATTTGCCCATCATACAGATGTTCCCCAACAGGGGAATCATCATCCTGGTCTGAAGAATCCAACCTCTCACCAGGCTCAGCAAACCCAGCACCTGCAGGGTTTCTGATCATTCATCATCAGATGCTTGTGACTCTTGGGGTTAGAATGTACAGTTGCTTCTTCTCAATAGATGCAATCCACCGCTTTATTCTAACCCCTACACATGGATCTTTTTCCAAAAGATAACCATTTTTTCTATATTTCTTTGAGCTGTCAGGATGTTCATGCCTATAAGTCACAGGTTTCTCCTCTTTTTCCTGCTAGGGAAAGAGGTCTAACCACTATCAGATGATAGTTCCTGTGCCAGCATGTATTTTTTTCCTTTCTATAGACTTACTACTTCGTAAGTCGTCTTCAGCTCCATTCTCTTCACCCTCTTACCAAGTTTTTCCTCTGTAAGAGTGGAATTACTTACTGGGAGGCTTTCTCTTCAGCCTCTCTACTTTTCTCACTTTCCAGAGCGGAGTTTACCTCCTCTGCTCAATCTTGCTTTGGGGCAGCTTATCAGACATGTCCAGAGTTTCCTACTCCTGTTCTGTTCTTTCTGTTTTTGAACAGTAAGATTCTTTCTGCTGTCTTGCTAATAGCTGCCTGTGCAGGAGCTTTAATGTTTGGACCACTGGTTCTTATCCACAAACAACCAGATTGCCCTCCACTAACATTCTGTCTAGTCTTAGTAGTGGCTCCAAGTCAGTGCTTCATCTCTTTTGGAGATCATCTCACTACAAGCTTTCTAGATTATCTTCTATTCTGCCATCTTCATTTCCATGAGTTTGGCAGCATAGTTGGCAGAGATACTGGCTCTCTAACAGCCAGTTCTATCTCCTCATTCTCCTGCATCATGCTCTCTGCAATCTACAGAGAAGCTTTCCACTATGGGCCCTTGCTAGAGAGCATGGTTTTTTTTTTCTCCAACAGCTATCCTAGCTGGCTAGAAAAGGCTTTTTTAGTCATGTCTCCCATGACTAGAAGGTTCCCCCTTCTTTTACTATCTCCTTTTTTGATATAAAGGACATAGGCCTTCTCTTACGTGAAAGCTCAAGGAGTTGTCAATTCCCTGCTTTGGTCCATAGTATTTCCAATCGGGGATATGCTCGTCCTCATGGTAAGAACACATGATACCTTTGCCCTTAAGCAGGTCAACATGGTATCTCATCTCTAGGCGTCTTCTGTCTACTTACCATGCTAGAGTCCTAGAAGACTTGGGACTTGCTGGCTGCACATTGACATTGTCCTTTGTTTTTCACGTAACAGTCCTGGTTATTTTGCACTAACTAGCATTCTTCCAGATCATGACCAGGAGGAATAGATTCTCTATATGTCTTCTCAAGTAGGTTCCACCTCCTTGTTAGATGAATCTTTCCTCTCCACATATCCTATGTGATCACTGTACTGTAGGCATATCTCTGTCTGTTTAATTGCAGACACCCATATGTAGGCCTACATATCCATATTTATTTTTTTGTGTGTATTTTATGCCCTGCCATATCTCACTATAGATATATTCTTATATGTCTCTGTCTGTATCTATCTGTATCTGTTGAGATATTTTATTATAGATAGATATGTATCCACATACTTATCTATCTTACTGTCTATTCTCATATAACTATATGATTCTGACAGGGGGACTTTACCCATACCTATGCTATCTAGCAGGTTTGGGGTTCTACACACACACCCACTCCTGTGGTAGTCAACAATTTGTATACCATAACCTAACGGTTTAGGTACCTCTGAAGCTCTCCGTGCCCAATATCTCTCCTAGCTTACCCCAGTTAGGAGAGACATTGTGGATCTTCAGTTAATTACAGGCTTTAACGCCTCAGGCATTTGTCCTCTCTTTTTGGGATAGAAGGAGTTCCCACACCCTTTCTCCCCACAAGGACTGTGCCTGTTTGTCCAAATCGGTTAGCCTTC
The DNA here is from genome assembly GCA_033557465.1 of Ichthyophis bannanicus. Lineage (NCBI taxonomy): Eukaryota > Metazoa > Chordata > Amphibia > Gymnophiona > Ichthyophiidae > Ichthyophis > Ichthyophis bannanicus. Next base: position 216,132,888 of record CM066032.1, on the reverse strand, counting down.
TCTTTTTGCTCCTAAGAGTGACTTACTCTGCCTCCAAAAGAGCTAAGGTTTTTCTCATAAAGCCTTCCGCCGAATTCCCACCGTTTTTTGGACTACCCCAGTTTTCCCTACTGGGGTTGCCTGTTACCTTTCAAGATTCTGACCTCCACTGGTTGTCCTACAGGATTATTACCTCCACTTACAGTGAGGTCCTCTACAAGGTTCCTCTACTAGGTTTCCCAGTAGATCCATGAACCTCGATGTTGTTGTTGTTGTTAAGTGCCGTCGAGTCTGAGTCGACTCATGGCGACCCTCTGGATAGCTATCCTAAATTGTGTTCGATCTTCAGTCAGGCGGCTCATTGTTGACAGACTGGTACCCGTAGCTGCTGTTATTGTATCGATCCATCTCATTGCTGGCCTTCCTCTTTTGCGTTGACCTTCTATCTTGCCAAGCATGATGTCTTTCTCTAATGATCTCTCTCTCCGCATGATGTGTCCAAAGTATGAAAGTCGAAGTCTTGTCATCTGAGCTTCTAAAGAAAGCTTAGGTTTGATCTCTAGTACAGACTGGTTTGTTCTTTGGGCAGTCCATGGTATACACAGTATTCGCCTCCAGCACCATAATTCAAAGGCATCAATTTTCTTCCTGTCTATCTTTTTCACTGTCCAGCTTTCACATCCATATGATGTTATTGAAAATACCATGGCTTGAACAAGTCGAATCTTTGTATGGAGAGAGACATCTCTGCTCTTGAGAATCTTATCTAGGTCTTTCATAGCCATTCTGCCAAGAGCAATGCGTCGTCTGATTTCTTGACTGCTTGTTGCTTCTTTATTGATAGTTGATCCAAGTAGGTTAAAGTTATTCACGATTTCAATTTCTTCTCCTTCGACGATGAACCTGTTGATTATGCCAGTTGTCATGATCTTTGTCGTCTTTACATTAAGGTGCAGGCCCATTTTGAGACTATGTTCTTTGATTGTGAGAAGCAAATCATATTCACTTTCCGCCAGTAATGTGGTATCATCAGCATAGCGAAGGTTGTTGATGAGTCTTCCACCAATCTTCACACCTCTGTTGTCTTCATACAATCCTGCTTCTCTGATGATTTGTTCTGCATATAAATTAAACAGGTAGGGAGAAAGTATGCAGCCTTGTCTTACACCTTTGCTTATTTTAAACCATTCTGTTTCTCCTTGTTCCGTTCGAACTGTTGCTTCTTGATCAATGTACAGATTGTGCAAGAGAACGATCAGGTGTTCTGGTATACCCATGCTTCTTAATGTGGCCCAGAGTTTCTCATGGTTTACACAGTCAAAAGCTTTTCTATAGTCGATAAAGCACAAATAGATATCCTTTTGGTATTCTTTAGTCTTTTCAAGGATCCATCTCACATCCGCAATGATGTCTCTTGTTCCTCGCCCTTTTCTGAACCCTGCTTGCACTTCAGGTAGTTCTTGTTCCAGGTATGATTGTAGTCTCTTTTGAATAATCTTCAGTAGAATCTTGCTGGCATGTGGGATCAGAGCATTTGTGCGATGATTTCCACAGTCAGTTGGATCACCTTTCTTTTGTATTGGTATAAACACAGATCTTTTCCAGTCAGTTGGCCATGATGCTGTCTTCCATATTTCTTGGCAGAGCCTTGTAAGTATGGTAACAGCTGCATCAGATTGCTGTAATACTTCTATGGGAATGCAATCAATGCCTGGTGCTTTGTTCTTTGATAAGGCTTTCAATGCTGCTTCAGCTTCTTCTTTCATCACCAATGGTTCCAGATCATAAGGTACAGGTTGAAACGGCTGTTGGTCCACTTGATCTTTATCATATAAAAACTTTGTATATTCCTTCCATCTTTTCTTGATCTTCTCAGCATCATTCAACATAGAAATCCTGTCAGGGGAGGTCCATATTGCAATATCCTTTGCAATATTATTGATGACCATCATCATCCACACGTGGACTTCATCTCTGCAGTCCTATGCTAGGTTAGCTGTTCCACAGCATCCTAACTGTGCTTTACTGCCCCTATTTCCTTATTCCAGAGAAAACAGGAGGACACAGACCCATTCTAGACCTCAGAGAATTGAACAAATTCCTGTTCAGAGAGAAGTTCACAATGATTTCTCTAGGAACTCTGCTGCCATACCTTCAGAGTCAGGATTGGCTTTGTTCTCTAGATCTCAAGGATGCGTACACTCATGTTCTCATCCATCCAACTCACCGAAAGGTCCTTCGCTTTCTGTTTCAAGGGAAGCACTACCAATACGGGGTTCTTCCTTTTGGCCTAGCCTCTGCACCAAGGGTGTTCACAAAATGCATGGCTGTGGTGGCAGCATTTTTCCGCACCCTGGGAATATTTGTCTTCCCTTGCTTAGACGACTGGCTCATTCGAGCCCCTTCAGAGCCAGAGGCCGGGGTTGCTCTGTCTCGCACAATGCGCATCCTTCAGTATTTGGAACTTGTCATAAACTTCCCAGAGTCCAACCTTGCTCCCACTCAATCCCTAGAGTTTATAGGAGCTCTTCTGGATACCAGACAAACAAGGGCCTACCTTCCACAGCCCTGCTGCCTTCGCATTGTGCAGTTAGCTTCCCAAGCAGTGCTAAAACCTCACCTCACTGCTCGGGAAATGTTACAGTTGCTAGGCCACAGGCATCCACCGTGCATGTGGTTCCTTATGCTTGCCTCCATATGAGGGCAGCCCAGTAGCCCCTATCCTCTCAGTGGACTCAGGCATCAGGTTGCCTGTCAGACAAAATAGCAAACTCAGATCGCCTTATTTTGTCCCTCCAATGGTGGCAGACTCCCAAAATTCTTTTGGTGTGGTCTCCTTTTCAGCAACCCCTACCACAAGCCACTCTAACAACAGATGCTTCACATGTGGGTTGAGGAGCCCACTTGCAAGGCCTCTCTACCCAGGGTACCTGGACTCCAGAGGAGGCCTATCTCCATATCAATCTCCTGGAGCTCAGAGCAATCTTCCTTGCTCTTTGAGTATTTCACACCCAGCTCAGCTACAAGACAGTCCTAGTTCAAACAGACAATCAAGTAGCCATATTCTATGTGAACAAGCTGGGCGGAACAGGCTCTTTGTCGCTCTGCAATGAAGCTTTGCGACTATGGGCCCTCACCAGAGAGCATCAGATTCATCTCCTTGCGGTGTATTTTCCAGGCATTCAAAACTCTTGGGCAAACACTCAGTCGAGTTCTGCTTCCACACGAATGGTCTCTCCATGCAGACCAGGTGGCCAAAACTTTTCAATTTTGGGAAACCCCGGACATAGACCTCTTTGCAAGTCCGCTGAATTCCAGACTTACCCGGTTCTGTTCCAGAATTCCGGCTCGGGGTTGTCAGGCCAGGGTTACTTTCCTCCACCATTGGGGTCAGTACTTCCTGTATGCCTTTCCACCCATTCCCCTAATTCCCAAAACCCTGTTCAAGCTTCAGAGAGACAGAGGCCATATGATCCTCCATAGCTCCACGTTGGTCACGGCAAATGTGGTACCCTCTGCTCCTACATCTCTCTCAAGCTCCGCCTCTGGAGTTGGGATCTGCTTCAGATCTCCTTTCTCAAGAGGACGGGATGCTGTCATCCCATTCCCCAGTCTCTGCATCTCAGGGCCTGGTTGCTGAAAGCCTAGAACTTCATGGTTTTAACCTTTCCCAGCAGGTAAAGGATATCCTTCATGCTTCCAGAAAACTTTCTACAAGATGCTCTTATGCATTGAAGTGGAAAAGGTTTACCATATGGTGCTCGCAGAAGGGTCTTAACCCTCTTGCGATACCTCTGGAATCATTACTGGCGTACCTTCTTCATTTATCAAATGCAGGGCTTAAGACTAATTCAGTGAGAGTCCATTTGAGTGCCATTGCAGCTTCTTTCAAGCCTCTAAATGGACAACCTATTTCCTCTCATCCTCTCCTAGCGAGATTTATGAGAGGCCTTCTTTTAATGCAGCCTCCCATTAAGCCACCATCGGTGGCATGGGACTTGAATCTGGTACTTGGGCAGCTCATGAAACCGCCCTTTGAACCATTAGCCACTACCTTTTTCAAATTCCTTTCCTTGAAAGTTATCTTTCTCATTGCAATTCCATCAGCACGTTGCATCAGTGAATTGCAAGCCTTGGTGGCTGATCCTCCTTATACAAGGTTCCATCATGATAAGGTAGTCCTTAGGACTCATCCACACTTTATGCCAAAGGTGGTTTCGCCCTTTCATTTGAACCAAGCGGTTTACCTTCCTGTATTCTTTCCAAGGCCTCGTGCCTCAAATGCAGAAAGGAACCTTCATACTTTGGACTGTAAAAAGAGATTTGGCCTTTTACTTGCAAAGGACACAGCAACATAGAAAAATCCTCTCAACTCTTTGTTGCTTTTGATCCTAGTAATTTGGGACTTCCAGTCTCCAAAAGGACACTGTCCAGCTGGATTGCACAGTGTATTTCTTTTGCCTATGAGAGCAAGAACCTTCCTCTTGAAGACCATGTCACAGCTCACAATGTGAGAGCCATGGCAGCCTCAATGGCTCATCTTCACTCTGTGTCTATTGACGGCATCTGTCGAGCAGCTACTTGGGCTTTGGTTCATACCTTCACAGCCCATTACTGCTTAGACAAGGACTCCCGCTGGGATGCCTTGTTTGGTCAGGCTGTTCAACACCTGTTCCACACTTAATCAACTCCTACCCACCATCCCTGGTAGGATGCCAGAGATCCATGGGGGGAAGTGGAGCCCTTTCACAAAGGCACACATCTTTCTGGGGCCCATCTCCCTGGCATCTGCAGCTAGGGAGTCCCCATATGTGAAGACTACATTCCTGCTTGTTCCGGGAGATAGCATAGTTACTCACCTGTAACAGGTGATCTCCGGGAACAACAGGAATTTAGTCTTCACAACCCACCCACCTCCCCTAGGAGTTGTATCTCTCTCTCTCTCTCTCTCTTTCTTTCCCTCTCTCTTTTGTCTCAGCTTTAAACTCAACTGGAGAGGGACAGTTGGGAAAGGCGGGAAGGCAGCACGCAGGCGCTGTGGGATGCTCCCAAAAGCTTTCCTATTGGTTGCTGGGGAGCGTTTCCCACGCAGGCTCCGTCGGTACCGACGATACCCATATGTGAAGACTAAATTCCTGCTGTTCCCAGAGATCACCTGTTACAGGTGAGTAACTATGCTTTGTGTGAAATTTTTGCAGAAACGTTTGTTGGAGAAAGGCTGGAGACCTCATATTACCCGTAGACTGAAAACATTGGTTCCAGTTACTAAGACGCAGTGTGGCCTGAAGACTGCAAAGATCATCATACTAGCTGCGAAAGCCCAAGAGAACATTTTTAACTCTGAGAATCTTCCAATCTACAGGTAAAGAGAGGTCTACAGCCTTTCTCCAACAAACGTCCCTGCCAAAAGTCAAATTTCCCACTTCAATTCCACCAATCCATTTTAAGGACTCTGTATAAAAGAACGGACATCCACTTCTTAACCACTTCGTCCTGAAGAAAGCCACAGTATGGTGGCTGAAACATCTGTGCCAGTTACTAAGACGCGATATTCAACGGTCCCAGTGACAAAAATATCCTGGGATATACTCCATAAAATAGCCTTTTAAGCTTTTGTCTTTTTGTCGGACTAAATAAATATAAAAACAGCAAAACATATTACTGCTATCTATCACAGTCCTTTTTGTTTTATAGTTTTAAAAAACTAGAGCTTTAAATTTGAAACCACTTTTTATCCAGCCAACTCATGCCAACATTTTCTGCATGGACCACACAACTGTGTTTCAAAGGTATATAATTTTCCTTCTGCGTTAGGGTTATTATGCTGCATTCATAAATTCAAGCAGCAATATTTTCAAATTGAAGTTTACTATTACTTATTCCATTCAGTACTACTTCCAATATCAACAACTACCTCCATTTCCTCTTCGTCTCTCCAGGCCAGTCCAGGAACAGTAGGGTAGTCAACCTCCTCCAGCAGCTGAGGACTGACTTCTCAAAGACTTGCTGACAAGCCTACCTAGCTCCCTCTGGTGTCAGTCTTTCAGTCCTCAGCAGCTGGAAGGATGTGTTGCTGACAGGCTCCTGGTCAGACAAAGAAGAAAGGAAATAAAATTTAAAAAAAAAAGGAAAAGGAGACTTGCCTAGCTGACTCTAGAAGGGTTTAAGCCAGGGGAGCTCATTAATTAAAGTTCGTTTATAAAAAAAAATAAAATAAAAAAGGTTTAGATGGAGGTCCGCTACGGGTTTATTGCTGGGCAGAGGCAGTAGAGGCAGAGCCTGCCTCGGGGACGAGATCCGTCGAGGAGCACTGAGGTACGAACTGGGAGCCCCAGAGTCCAGCATCCTTCCTCCGGAGCCCGAACTGACTCTCCCACTAGCAGCGGTGGCAGAGGGTTCAGGGAGAGATGGACAAGCTGTGCATGTGCGTTTAGTTTAGTTTTGTTTTTGAGTGCTGTGGAGAGCCGCGACCGTCGGGAAGCCAGGGGGGGAGTGGTGTTAGAGCAGGCGCATGCTGCCAGGCTTGGCGGCGTGCGCGCAGTGCAGGGGTCGCCGGGGCTTGTCGAGTCCGGGACTTTGTCGGTTCTGCATTAGAAGGGGTAGCAGTTTAGAGCGGTTATTAGGCGGCATGATGGAAGAGAAGTCAGCCACGCTTGATCCCTCATCTGGTCATCAGGTCACGTCGGCAAAGGCGGTAACAGCTGCCATTTTTGGAGAGACAGCCATTTCTCCCATGTTTCAGGAGAAAGTGCTTAAAAAGAAAACTAAATCAAGGAAATCGGCTCCAGCTGTGGTTTTGGGCCCAGCACTGGTGGCAGAGGTGCAAGGGAGTTTTCAGTCCTTTTTCTCTGTGGATTTTATCCTCGCTCCATAAAGCATATTGCTTAAAGTTGGCACAGGTACAGGACAAGAGTAATGCCCCTAACCTGGCTGATTTGGCTCAGAAGAGCAGCATGGCATTGGACCCAGGTGAGGGTCTTCCAAAAGTAGATTGGTAATAGAAATGGCTGCCGACGGTCTCGGGCAAGGCCTAGACTCTCAGATCACGGAAGAGGGGGAAATCCCTTCAGAGTCAGGTGTGGATCAGTGGCCAGAGGAGCTAGAGGAAGGTGAGTTTGCGTCAGGGGAAGACCCGAATATCTTCAGAGTGTTTCGTAAGGAAGAGCTAGGGGTCCTTATTACCCATTCCCTAGCGGCTCTCAATATTTCCTTGCCGGCGGTCCAGGCTGAGCCTTCAGGGTTTTAGGGCTGAGCAGAAGTGTTTTCCGGTCCACAGGGTGATTAAACAGATGGTGGAATCGGAATGGGAATGTCCAGAAGCCACCTTACAGGGTGGACGGGGGCTATAGGCCGCTTGTACCCGGTTCCGCAGGAGAGGAGGGACTTACTGCGGATGCCGAAAGAGGATGCGTTAGTATCAGCAGTGACAAAGAAGACTACGATCCCTGTAGAGGGCGGAGCAGCTCTTAAGGATCTGCAGGATAGGAAGTTGGAGTCTCTGCTCAAACAAGCTTTTGACACAAGTGCTCTAGCGTTGCAGGCCTCCATTTGCGGAGCGTATGTTTCCAGAGCATCAATTAGGTGGCTTCAAGCTGACTCATCTCCAGAGGGGGTAGGTGATCTCGTCTCCGGAAGGAGCGAAATTGGAGTTGGCGTCAGCATATCTCGCTGACGCCTTTTATGATTTAGTAAGGATTTCAGCGAAGTCAATGGCTCAGAGGTTCCTATGGCTGAGGAATTGGGCGGCAGATGCATCTTCTAAGGCGCGCCTTAGTAAGCTTCCTTATAAGGGCAAGCTGCTCTTTGGGGAGGCCTTAGAAAAGATTGTGAAGGACTTGGGAGACTCCAAAGGCAGGTGGCTGCCAGAGGACCATCCAAAGGGCCCAAAACCGGGATCTCTGCAGAGAGGTCAAGGCAGAGAATTTCAGAGATTCAGGGGATCTCGCTTTGCTCCATATCAGAGGGGTCGGCTTGTAGCCAGAGTACAGCCCTTTCGAGGGGCTAGGGGCTTCAGAAGGCAATATGACGGTTCCCAGCCGAACTCCTCAAAAAAGCCCCAATGAAAGGAGGGTAGTCCAGATGGAGGTGCCAATAGGAGGTCGGTTACAGGGTTTCCACTCCGTTTGGACCCCAATGACTATGGACTGGTGGGTGCTGGAGATCATTCACGAGGGTTATGCATTGGAATTCGCTCAGCCACTAGTGGGAGCCTTCGTAGTGTCTCCATGAGGTTCTCCGGCAAAGTCAAAGGCAATAAACGACATGCTTCAACGGTTGCTGCGCCTTCAGGCGGTTGTTCCGGTTCCTCAAGACCAATATGGGTTAGGTTAATACTCTATTTATTTTGTGGGTCCCAAAAAAGGGGGATCTTTTTGACCAATTCTCCATCTCAAACATGTGAATCGCTGTCTGAGAGTACCGCATTTTCGTATGGAGACTCTGCAGTCGGTGATCCGCTCCGTAAGGCCGGGCGAAGTTCTTTCCTCCATAGATTTGACAGAAGCGTATCTACACATTCCCATCAGACCAGAGCATCAAAAACGTTTGCGCTTTGCAGTGCCCTTGGGACATTTCCAGTTCCGGGCGTTACCATTTGGGCTGGCTATGGTGCCACGTACCTTCACGAAGGTAATGGTGGTGGTCATGGCAGCGTTACGGAAGGAGGGATTTCAGTTGCATCCCTACTTGGACGACTGGCTGATTTGAGCACAGTCAGTTTCCGAGTCGGTGGAAGCAACCACAAGGGTGGTAGAATTTCTGGAAAGCCTATGTTGGGTGGTCAATCGGACCAAAAGTCAGTTTGTGCCAGTACAGCGCCTAGTATATCTAGGGGCCTTGTTCGACACAAGTGTAGGAGCAGTGTTTCTACCAGAGGACAGGATGCAGAAGATCTTAAAACAGGTGTCAGCGTTTTTATGCATCAAGGCTCCGACGGCATGGAGATACTTACAGCTCCTAGGCTCCATGGCGGTGGCCTTGGACTTGGTGCCGTGGGGGCAGGGCGCATATGCGGCCTCTCCAGCGAGCCTTGCTTTCCCGTTGGTCACCGCAGGAGCATACGCTGAGTCGAAGATTGGTATGCCCCTATGTTGTCAGCCAAAGGTTTGCAGCGGTGGCTGAATCCCACACATCTTCGGGCAGGAGTGCCGCTGGAGGCGCCGGAGTGGGTGTTGGTCACAACGGATGCCAGTCTCTCCGGTTGGGGAGCACATTGTATGGCTCAGGTAACACAGGACCACTGGGCAGAAGAGCTGAGCAGTTGCTCAATCAGCTAGTGATGAGAGCAGTGCGGCTGGCGCTGCAAGAGTTCGAGAGTCTTCTGAATGGAAAGGCAGTGTGAGTGTTCTCCGACAATGCGGTGACGGTGTCCTATATCAATCGGCAAGGAGACACAGGCAATGCGATCTTGTTGGAGAGCCAATGGTTGATGCAGTGGGCAGAGGACCATCTGTTGGCCCTATCGGCAGCTCATGTGGCAGGAAAGGACAACGTACAGGCCGATTTTCTCAGCCGGCATGTATGGATCCAGGAGAATGGGAACTGAACGAGGCGGTCTTTCACGACATTACGGTGCGTTGGGGTCAGCCGGTTATGGATCTCATGGCCACATTTGGCAATGCCAAGGCATCGTGGTTTTTCAGCAGGTGCAGGGAACGCATGTCGGAGGGGCTCGATGGCCTAAGTCAGCCTTGGCCATCGGTAAATCTGCATTGTGTTTCCTCCGTGGCCGATGATAGGACGAGTCATTCGGAGAATAGCAGGTCACAGAGGAAAGGTAATCCTCATAGTGCCGGATTGGCTGAGGACAGCGTGGTATGCAGACCTAGTGCAGCTGCTTGTGGACCATCCTTGGAGGCTTCCCAGTCGGGTCAATCTGTTGTCTCAGGGTCCCATTCTAATGCCGCAGCTGGATCGCTTCTTGCTTATGGCTATGCTCTTGAGAGGGAACGCCTGAAGCCTAGAAGATATTCCACGGCGGTAGTGGCTACCATGTTGCAGGCAAAAAGGAGATCTACGTCTCTGGCCTATGTCCATATTTTGCACATTTTTGAAGGTTGGAGTGAGAGGCGCGGAGTTAAGCTGTTGTCGGCGTCGGTACCAGACGTCTTGTCGTTCCTGCAAGGAGGTCTGGATAAAGGTTTAGCGCTCAGCATGCTAAAAGTTCACCTGGCAGCTCTGGCTTGTTATAGGGGCAAGGTAAAGGGCAGTATATTGTCTCTACATCCGGATGTTCTGAGATTTCTGAGGGCGGTCAAGAATGTAAGGCCACCAGTGAGACCGATAGTACCGGCTTGGGATTTGAATTTGGTCCTGGAGGTGTTGATGCGGGCTCCCTTTGAGCCCGGGGGGGGCGGTGGTAACGCTGTGTTCGGCAAGAAGAATCTCTGATCTGCAGGCGCTGTCCTGTAGGGAACTATACTTTCAGTTTTTGGCGGAGAAAGTGGCAGTACAGACGGTTCTCTTGTTTTTGCCGAAGGTAGTATCGGTGTTTCATGTGAATCAACCAATTTTGCTGCCAACCTTCCGAACCGGTAAGGGAGATGGTAAACACAGTTCTCTCCGCAAATTGGATCTCGGTAGAGTTACTCCATAGGTACCTCAGAAGGACAGAGCCTTTTAGGAAGTCGGATAGGTTGGTGGTTCTTTTTGGAGGAGAGCGTAAAGGGGAAGCAGCTTCCAAGGCTTCCATTGCCCAGTGGGTAAAGCAGGCCATAGCAGCGTTGTATCAGGCAAGTGGAAAAGTGCCGCCTGAAGGTATTCGAGCTCATTCAACTCGTGGACAGGCGACATCCTGGGCCGAGATGGCTTTGATTCAGTCAGTGGATATTTGTCGAGCGGCTACTTGGTCGTCTCTGCATACGTTTGCGAAACATTATCGTTTGGATGTTCAAGCTACGGGGGATGCAAAAGTCGGAGCTTCGGCAATTCTGGCGGGGCTAGCTGGACCCTCCCGTGAGTAGGTACTGCTTTGGTACTGCCCTGCTGTTTCTGGACTGGCCCGGAGAGACGAAGAGGAAGAAAAAATTAGACCTTACCTGCTAATTGTCTTTCCTTGAGTACTCTCCGGGCCAGTCCAGGGCCCATCCACGACATAGCGGTTTGCAACACGGAATCAGTAGTTCGTGGTTTCATTCACATAAGAGTTGATCATATGGGGACCTTACAAGGAGCGTATAGTGGTGCTGGCTATGGGAATCCCTTAAAGTATCTGGGGGAGGAATAGTAAAGGACGATTTGGGGTCATACAGAAAGGGGGGGGGGAAACCCAGAGGAACCACAACGTGATAAGTGACGGTTGAATCAGAGGTGTAACGGGGGAGTTAGTGGTAGGTTACGTAGTTTAAGCTTAAGTTAAAGTTTTTTACAGGGGGAGTTTATAGTAGTTAGTGTGCTGCTTTGACATTGATAGACTGACTCTCTGACACCAGAGGGAGTTAGGTAGGCTGTCAGCAAGTCTTTGAGAATTCAGTCCTCAGCTGCTGGAGGAGATTGACTACCCTACTGTTCCTGGACTGCCCCGGAGAGTACTCAAGGAAAGACAATTAGCACGTAAGGTCTCATTTCTTCCTCTGTATTCATATTCTTCAACCGATAATTCTGTTATCCAAGGATATCTTTGTCACCGGGACTATTGAATATCACTTATGTGGAATAGAAGTTACTAAGTCGCAGCATGACCCGGAAAACTGTTGTGTACTACTTTCACTGGGAAGTCGCCTCTTTCTTTTTGAGATGGTAGTCTGTCAGAATGGTGTTTGCAGGCTGTCCTGGAAATTGACAGCTATCGTATTTCTAAAAGTTGCAGCTTCATAGGAGAAAATACATTAGCACTCTTGGTACCTGTGATTTCTAATTGTTTGACAATCTTGTGATTTTATTCCTTGTCTGAGTTACTTTGTCACATATTTGTACAGCCAATATTTTTAACGTTTTTATGTTTGAGTTTATCAAATATGTATCTAGCAACAATATTATGTCTATTGCGTAACAATATTATTAGCTTGGTAAGGTATGAAAATTCTCCAAAATGGAAATTTTGATTTGAGGAGACCCAGAAGCTTTCTGCAGAGGCTCAGATATTGAAAAGTAAAACAAAGTAAATGTACTAAAATGTAAGGGTTTATTTTTTTACTTGGGCTTTTTGCTTTCATCAGTAAAATATTTTTGGTTAAAATGTTTTGACTATGAGAAGATTGAAGTTTCAGAACTAAATTTTAAGCTTTGCAGGCGGTAAGGAAAAAAGGATTGATATGGAAGGACAGACTAGATAGGCCATGTGGTCTTTTTCTGTCTCATGTTTCTATGTTTCTATTTATACAGGTCTGAGATGCTTACTGCTAGTCAGAGTTCTCAATACTATGCATTTTTATAAATAGAAAATGCCATGGCAACTGATGGTTTACATAAAAGGAAGCATAGTGATGATTTTATGAGGGCATCAAACACTTGTAGTTGGTCACCTGGGTGCTTAAAAATAGTTGCTCGGTGCTTACTGTTGACCAAGTAGAACTGCTGCTGAGTCTGACCTGGAAGACTCAGCGAAACCCATAACCAGTGGGTTGTTTCCCACCCTCCCATCCTCTTCAGCTTGCAGCAGTAGTCTGGGTCATCTTTTTAAGCCTCTCCTACTTTCTTTGGTGGCCAGTGCCAGTTGAAGGCCCCTTTTAAGGAAAGCAAGGAGCAAAAATCAAGGCAGCCACAGAAGCTCATGTTTTCTTTGTGTGGTGTTGATCATGACAGTAGAGAGGGGCAGCAGGGAAGAGCATTGCTGACAGTTTTGCTGCAGTCTGCTTCAGCCATAACTGCACAACCAGAAAAGTTGGGAACCTCTGCTATTAGGTTGAGTGCAGATATTCAGTCCATTTGCAAAAATTTCCACAGACCAAATTTGTATGCTGTGGAAGCTATCGGTTTTAAAAATGATAGTGATAAACCATTTTCTCATTCCAGCTAAAGTCCATGTACTGATTATAAAAATAATCTTGCAGCTGCTTTCAGCAATTGTTTTCCATAAGAAAATTTTTTATAAACTTTGAGTTTGAAAAGGAAACTTTATCAAAAATAGGCCATTCCTCATCGTCTCTCCGGGCCAGTCCAGGCACTTGAGGGTCGTCAACCTTCTCCAGCAGCTGAGGACTGAAAAACTGATGTTTTACTGCAACAGTATCTGGTTCCCCCTGCTGGTCAAACCTCAGTCTTTCAGTCCTCAGCAGCTGAAGGGAACATTTATGATCTGGCTCCCGGAGAGAGTATAGAATTATTGTTTTAATTCTTGTTTAATTGTTGCTATTAATATTTGAACATATTTCAAAACGTGAACAGTCTGTCCAAGATACTGTGTTAAAAGTTTCATAATTTTGGCTTTGAATTGGAAAGTGTTTGTCTACTTTTGGCGTACTCTGCTGAAGAATCCGGCACAACTCTGCCAGTTTTCCTAAAACGCCATTCAGAATGGCAGTAGCAGCATGGTAATCTCCAGGAACAAGCAGGAATGAGTCTTCACATATGGGTACGTCGGTACCGACGGAGTCTGCGCGGGAACGCTTCCCAGCATCCAATCAAAGAGCTTTTGGAAGCATCCCACCACGCCTGCGTGCTGCCTTCCCGCCTTTCCCAACTGCCTCTCCTCAGTTTTCGTTTTTCCGCGGAGCCGGCAGGACGTCCTCCTGTCACCACAGAAAATTCTTCTTTTATTTCTTTAGTTTTCTTGTGGTCGCGGCTGTCTTCCCGACGCCACCGGTACCGCCGGTGTTCTCTTTTCTTTTCTTGTAAAATCTTCCTTTTTTAGGGAATATTTTTTCTTCATAGTGTCTCACGGTATCTTAGGCCTTTTAGGCCTCTTCGTTTTCCTTCATGGAACCGCCAGCCACTTTATCCAAGAAATGTTCAAACTGTGGCGGTACAACTTTATTTTTAGACCCTCGACGTCGGTGTCTAACCTGCTTGGGTCCTGACAACAGTTTGGTGAGAAGAAGTCTTCAATATCGAGGTTCCCTCGATACACGGATTCCCTCCACCTTCATGGCACCGTCCCCTTCTACACAGGATCAGGTAACCCACAAACAGTCTGTTAAGACTAGCCAGCCCTCAAGTGGTAGCTCTCATGCACAGCATTTAGACGGCTCCGGCCTTGCCCTTGAGGGCCCACTGGCTTCAAAACCCCGGCGGGAGTCTTCGGTCTCCAAAGCGTATAAGGGGTTTCAGGTTGTTCCTGGGGTTCACCCCTCACAGAACATACCTGAGCCGTGTCCGGTGGTGGCATCCGCTTCGAGCGGTACCTATACCCTGACATCGGCACTGGTGTTGGATAACTTACTCCAGGGATGGTCATCTGGCGTCCTCGGTGCCTTCGGGACCGGTGGATACACTCCAGACTGACCTTCCATTATCGGTACCAGCACCGATACTACCACCGACGTCGGTACCCTCCAGACGTGCATCGATAGCCTCGCTTCCTTCGATGCCGAGTCTGGAATCCATCTCCAGTCTGGAGGACTGGGTACCGACTCGCCTTGGTACCGGCTCTCGGCGGTACCGAAGGCTCAGTTCCGATGATTTGGATCCGCAACTCTCGGTTCCCTCGAGGCCGATTGAGTTGTCACTAGCTGACCTTCATTCACCGGTATCAGACACGGTACCAAAGTCGGTACCGATGTCCTCATTACCCTTACAGTCGGTGCATTCCATGCTTCGCTTATCGATGCAGAGTTTCGAATCGCGCTCTAGTCTGGAAGATTCGGTACCAGTACATTTTGGTACCGACACCGATCGATACCGGTGGCTCAGTACCGAGGATAGCACCTGGAGGTTTTCGGTTACCTCGGTACCGATTGAACGGTCACCGATGACTGCTCCGATGTCTTTGTCGAGCTCGACTCCAACATCAGTACCGGTATCCACAGTAGCATCGTGGCCAACTCCTACCATGCTTTTTTCAACAGGATCGCTCCCTTCTATGCCAAGCTTGGAGTCGATACCTGGCATGGACAATGTGGTAATGACGGTTGCTGCTCCTGACAGCCAGTACCGACGACCATCCTTTAAGCATTCCACACTGCACTGTGCAGGATCTTCTATTCCTATATATCTGGATAGCTCTGTCGGTGCTCAGGCTAGTTCTTCAGATCTAACCTGTCCAAGGGAAAATACTGTTGGGGAACCCTCTTTTCAGAGTTTCCTCCTGGATATAGCAAGATCCCTTGCTATTGCTATCCCAGGACATGATCCTGCACAGGACTCTCTTTCTACCAAAGCAAAGGAGAACATAATGCTTCCTTCGCATCATTCCTTGCAGAATCTCCTTCTAGGAATGTGGGAAACACCTTTAAGGGTACCCCCACCTTCCAGAGCAACTGATCTCTTATATCAGGTGCCCCCCTCTCCAGGGTTTCAAGAGACTCAACTTCCTCCTCATTCCATAGTTGTGGAATCAGCAATGAGGCGGGTAAAGAGCAAGAAAAAGCACTCTTCTTATCCGCCAGGTCGTGAGTCTAAGATACTTGATGCCTTTGGATGTCAAACCTTCCTGACATCTATGCTTTCTGCAAGAATTCTCTCATATATTTTCTATATGAGTCTATCTCTTGAGGAGGTCACAAAGCAATTACATCTTTTGACTCCTTCCCTTCCAGAGTCCAGGAGTGCAGACTATTCTTCACTACTCAAGCATCTCCAGAATATCTCTTGGTTTCTTACTCGTGCTTCCCTAGACTCTTTTGAGTCTGTTAGCAGGACTTCTGCTATAACCATAGGGGCACAATGTAGAGCCTGGCTCCAAGCTTCAGGCTTGGACAAATAGGCACAGCACAGACTGGGACATACTCCTTGCACTGGAGACAATCTTTTCAACAAGGAGTCTTTACGTCAGGTTACTCAGTTCTCCACTGACTTACCTGTTCCTAGGAGCTGTTCTGCACCTTCTTCTGTCCCAGTAGGTAGGAAATCTCCTGCCAAACTTTCTTCCCATAGGAGAAGAAGGTTTTATGCTTCATCTGCCCATCATACAGATGTTCCCAAACAGGGGAAGCATCGTCCTGGTCTGCAGAGTTCAACCTCTCACCAGGCTCAGCAAACCCAGCAACCACAGGGTTTCTGATCAATTCATCAGATGCTTGTGACTCTGGGGATTACAATCTGCAGTTGCTTCTTCTCATTAGAGACAATCCATTGCTGTCTTTCTAAATCCTAAACATGGATCTCTTCCCGAAAGACATCCATTCTTTCTATGTTCTATGAGCTGTTAGAATGTTCATGCTTCTAGGTCACAGGATTTTTCCTCTTTTTCCTTCTAGGGAAAGAGGTCTATCCACTGTCAAATGATAGTTTCCTGTGCCAGCATGTCTTTTTTCCCTCCTATAAACTTACTACTTTGTAAGTTTTCTTCAGCTCCATTCTCTTTACCCTCTTACCAGGGTTTTTCCTCTGTAAGAGCGGTATTGCTTCACTGGAGGGCTTTTCTTCAGCCTCTCTAGTTTTCTTACTTTTCCAGTGCGGAGTTCTCTTCTCTGAGTTGACTCCTCTTTTTCAATCTTGCTTTGAAGCAGTTCATCAGACACGTCCAGAGTTTTCTACTCTTGTTTTGTCTGTTCTTACTGTTTTTAAACAGATATGCTGTCTGGCAAGCAGCTGCCAATGCAGGAGCCTTAATGTTTCAACCACTGGTTCTTGTCCACCAGCAACCAGATTTGTCCTCCACTAACATTCTGTCTGGTCTTAGTAGTGGCTCCAAGTCAGTGCTGTCATCTGTCTTGGAAATCTTTTCACTTCAAGCTTTCTGGATTGTCTTCTCTTTCTGCCATCTCCATTCCCCTGGGTTGGGCAGCATAGTTGACATAGCTGCTGGCTCTTCTGCAGCCAGTTCTATCTCCCCATTCTCCTGCATCATGCTCTCTGCAATTCTACAGAGAAGCTCTCCACTATGGGCCCTTGCTAGAGAGCATGGGGGGGGGGGGGCTTTTCTCCAACAGCCATACTAGATGGTTGAAAAAGGCTTTTTCAGTCATGTCTCCCATGACTAGAAAAGTACTCCTTTTTACTATAAAGGACATAGGCCTCCTCTTACGTGAAAGCTTAAGGAGTTGCTAATTCCCTGCTTTGGTCCATAGTATTTCCAATAGGGAATATGTTTTCCCCTTCCAGCTCGTCCTCATGGTAAGAACGCATGATACCTTTTTGCCCTTAAGCAGGTCAGCATGGTATCTCATTCCTATGCGTCTTCTATTCACTTACCATGCTAGAATTCTAGAATACTCGGGACTTGCAGGCTGCAGACTGATATCATCCTCTGCTTTCACGTAACCATCCTGGTTATTCTACTACCTATCATTCCTGTAGCCATAACCAGTGGGAATTGATTCTCTATATGTCTTCTCAAGTAGGTTCCACCTTGTTAGATGAATCTTTCCTCTCCACATTTTCCTATGTGGATACATTTTGTAGGCATATCTGCTTCTTGCAGACTTCCATATAGAGGTGTGTGTGTGTATATATATATATATATAATGTGTATATATAATGTGTATCTGTCGAGCTATTTTACTATCGGTAGATATGTTTCTGCTTTATCTACCTGACTGTCCAAGCTCATATAGCCATATGATTCTGACAGATGGGCTTTACCCATACGTATGCTATCCAGCATGTTTTGGGGTCCTACACTCAAAACCACTTTGGTGGTAGTTAACACCTCCCATAACCCTAAGGTTAGGTGCCTTGACTTCAGTTAGGAGAGACATTGCGGATCTTCAGCTACTCACAGGCTCTAAAGCCTCCGGCGTTGTCCTTTCTTTTGGGATACAAGGGGTTCCCATACCCTTTCTCCCCACAAGGACAGGGCCTGTCTGTCCAAATTGGATAGCCTTTCTCTTTTTGTTCCTAAGAGTGAGCCACTCTGCTACCAAAAGAGTTGGGCTTTTATCATAAAGCCTTCCGCTGAAGGCCCACCGTTTTTGTACTACCCCAGTTTCTCCTACTGGGGTTCCCTGTTACCTTTCAGGATTCTGACCTCCATTGCTTTTCCTACAGGTTTACTACCTCCACTTACAGTGAGGTCCTTCTCAAGGTTCCTCTACTGGGTTCCCCAGTAGATCCCATGAACCTCCATACTTCTCTAAAGTCATGTTAGGGGAGGTCCCTATTGCAATATTTTTTCTTTGCAATTTCATTGATGACAATTATCATCCACACATGGCCTCCTTGTCTGCAAGCCTATGCTAGGTTAGCTGTTCCACAGCACCTTTCTTTCTTCAACTCCTACCCTCCATCCTCAGGATGCCTGGTGTTCTGGGAGATAGCATGTTCGAACCTATGACATGCTGGGACTCCAGACATCTCAGCTTGGGAGTCCCCCATATGTGAAGACTCATTCCTGCTTGTTCCTGGAGATAGCACAGTTACTTACCTGTAACAGGTGATCTCTGGGAACAGCAGGAATAAGTCTTCACAACCCACCCACCTCCCCAGGAGTTGTATCTCTGTCTCTTTCCTTTCCTCTCTCTCTCTTTGTCTCAGCTTTAAAACTTAACTGAGGAGAGGCAGTTGGGAAAGGTGGGAAGGCAGCACGCAGGCGTGGTGGGATGCTTCCAAAAGCTCTTTGATTGGATGCTGGGAAGCGTTCCCGCACAGACTCCGTCGGTACCGACGTACCCATATGTGAAGACTTATTCCTGCTGTTCCCAGAGATCACCTGTTACAGGTAAGTAACTGTGCTTTCTGGTTTGACCAGTTTGTTGAAGCATTATTTGCAAATGGAGGGATTGTTGTCTTCAGCCTCTTTTTTACAGTACTGTGTCAACATTGCATAATTATTCAAGTTCTCACAGCAAAATGTCTTGAAAGCCACAAATGTTTCTTCAGTGGCTAGAATGAAACAGATTCATAATCTGCAGTGTAAGTTTTCATTTTTTTTATTTTTATTTTTTATAGAAGACTGATCAAAAATTGCATACACTGTAAGAGAATTTTAATATGTTTTATCAAAGAAACATGCTTTCAGGCATCATAGATTCCCAGATCTTCTCTGTATGTCACAGTGCTTCTCAAGCAATTGCAAAATATATTTGTACAGAATTGTAGCTACACAGTTATACTTCCCCAGCATTATAGATGTCCCATCTGATGTGAACATCATCATTTTATTTAGTTCATCTTTGCCAGTCCTTCAGCAGTTCATCTGTTAACAAAATTTCTGCATTCAACATATTCAAACATAATTTTTGCTTTTCCAGTGAGGAATTTGTGCATACTTTGCAACGTGATTGTGGATCTCCTGCACTGACAGCATTGACTAATTTATTTTCAATGCAAGGAGAACATTATCGAGCAGAATTCATTTCAGGATTGGTAGCTTTTCTGTCAGACAAACCACATCTCCAGGAACAAGAAGGAATGAGTCTTCACATATGGGTATTGTCGGTACCGACGGAGCCTGCGCGGGAACGCTCCCCAGCGTCCAAAAGGAAAGCTTTTGGGAGCATCCCACAACACCTGCGCTCTGCCTTCCTGCCTTTCCCAACCGCCTCTCTCCATTTCTTCTTTTCCGCGGAGCCAGCAGGTCATGTTCCTGTCACCGCTGAAGAATTTCTTTATTTTATTTTATTTCTTTGGTCGAGCGTCTGCCTTCTCGACGCTGGACCGGTACCGCCGGTCTTTTCTTTCTTTATTCTTAAAAAAAAAAAAAACTACTTTCTCACTTCAGTGCATTTTCTTCTTTGGCCTTAGGCCTAGGAAACTTTTTCTCATGGAAAAGCCCGCCTCTGGGTTTAAGAAATGCACGAAGTTCAGAGGCCCTATTTCTGTCACCGACACCCATGAATGGTGTCTAAAATGTTTAGGTCCTGACCACTCCATTACGGATTGTGAGTCCTGTTCCATGAGGTCTACAGAATCGAGCAGCCAAGCTCAGTACCCTGTTTCCCTCTGATGCAGCTTCGGTTGCATCGACGTCTTCCAGGGCTGCTTCTTCCTCACATGGATCTCAGGTAACCAAACTTAAGTCCAGCCGGTCCTCAAAGGGTAAATCTCCCTCTAAGTATCGAGATGCCTCCGGGCTTGCTCTCGAGGAACCCGCACCGGCAAAATTACCCCGGCAGGAGGCTCCGGCTTCCAAAGCTTTATCTATGGGGTCACAGGTTGACATCGATGGCTCGGCCTCGACCGATCACCTGTTGCCATGTTCTGGGGTACCGGTGGTTCCCACTGGTACCGACAACCAGACATTGGATGTGTCGATAGATCAGAATATCCTGACCATGCAGCATGCCATCACGGCATTCATACAAGCTGCAACGCCTTCGGTACCGCAACAAACTCCGTTGCCAGTACCGACTCCGGCACCGGTACCGATATCGGTTCCGGTGCCGGTACTGATTGCATCGACATCGGCTTCGGTGTCGATTGCAGCGGTACACTGTTCTTTGATGCCCATCGGTACCGATCACTCACGCGTACCGGGTGGTATCGACATCGGATCGGACTCTGCAGGAGCATCCAGACAGGCGATACTTCGATTCCTCTGAAGACTCTGATGAATCAGAGGTTTCTGTCGAAGCATCGGTGATCCATCCTCAGGAGCCCTCTTCTCCATAAAGGAGAATGTCTCCTCCAGAAGACTTGACTTTTTTCAAGACTTCATTAGGGAAGTGGCCAGGGGCCTTTTCATCTCAGTGGCCCCTGAGACAGAGCCTAGAGCCAAAAAATTAGATATTTTACAATATCCTAAGGCTCCTAAAGAGGCAGCCACTTTACCAATACATGAGATTCTTTATGATCACATGTGGGGCATATGGGAGACTCCTCTTACCACTTCCCCTCATTCTCGCAGGTTGGACACCATGTATCATGTTCCTCCTTGTCCTGGCTTTCATAAGACTCAGCTTCCTCACCACTCCATTGTGGTGGAGTCTGCTATGAAGAAGATAGAGTACAAAAAGGCACTCTTCTCCTCCAGGAAGAGAATGCAGAACCATAGATGCCTTTGGCAGGAGAATTTTCCAGGCCAGTATGCTTGTTGCCAGAATCAACTCCTATAGTCTCTATATGGGAATGTTTCTAAAAAGTTACAGATCACCTGCAAACTTTCTCCTTTTATTTCAGAAGATAAAAGGGAAGAGTTCCTCACCTGGCTCAAACATGCCAAGGATGTTTCCAAGTTTTCCAACCGTGCAGCCTTTGACTCTTTTGAAGGTGCCAGCAGAGCCTCGGCTATTGCCATAGGTGCACGCAGAGTTGCTTGGTTACAAGCTTCTGATTTGGAACCCTGGGTTCAAGATGGACTAGGAAACCTTCCTTGTACAGGTGAAAACCTTTTTGGCAAAGATTGGCAAGCAAAGGCCACTCAGATGGATGCTGAAAATTCTGCTTTAGATAGACTTTCAAAGTCTACTTCTGCTCCTTTTAAGAAAAGGTTGTTCAAAAAGGGTTTTTTCCCCAATAAAGGGAAATATTATTCTGCTTATGGTCAGCAGTCATCTTCTGCAGGTCATTTTGCTACAAAGAGACAGCAACAACCGAAACAGGCCAAGCCTAAGGCTGCTAGGACTGCTACGGCCCAACAGCCTCAGCCTCCTCAGGGCCTTTGACTTACAACTAGAGAGCTTAGCCTTTCTGGCTCTAGAACATCCAGAGCCTCTCACCATTCCAGGAAAGTTGGCTTACTTTGCTCCCAGGTGGGAACAAATCACAGCAGAGCAATGGACCCTCTGCATCATAACGGAGGGGTACAAGCTTCATTTCTTAAACCTTCCTCCTCACACCATGGTGAGACAGTTCAATTCTCAGACATCTCTCCTCGACCTTCTGGGTCAGGAGATTGCTACCCTTCTTGCCCAAGGGGCAATAGAAGAAGTACCCCTTCTTCAACAGGGCTCAGGGTTCTACTCCCTCTACTTTCTTATCCCAAAGAAAACAGGGGGCTACAGACCCATATTAGATCTCAGAGAATTGAACAGGTTTCTATGCAAGGAGAAATTCAAGATGATTTCTCTCGGTACTCTCCTTCCATACCTTCAGAGTCAGGATTGGCTTTGCTCTCTAGACCTCAAGGATGCGTACACCCATGTTCTCATCCATCCAACACACAGAAGGTTCCTTCGGTTCCTTTATCAAGGGAAGCACTACCAATACAGAGTGCTTCCTTTCGGTCTGGCCTCTGCACCAAAGGTGTTCACAAAATGCATGGCAGTAGTAGCTGCATTTCTACGCACTCTAGGGATATTCGTATTCCCATATCTGGACGACTGGCTCATCCAAGCTCCATCACAGTCAGAGGCCCAGACTTCTCTAACCTGCACAAGGCGTATCCTTCAGTATCTGGGATTTGTAATAAACATTCCAAAATCCCATCTCACCCCTACTCAGTCTCTAGACTTCATAGGGGCCTTGCTGGATACCACAACTGCAAGGGCCTATCTTCCCCAGGCCCGTTGCCTACGCTTGGTGCAGTTAGCCTCACAAATTCAGTTAAAATCCCATTTAACTGCTCGAGAGATGTTACAACTGTTAGGCCACATGGCATCCACTGTGCATGTGGTTCCTTACGCTCGCCTTCACATGAGGGCAGCTCAATGGACTCTGTCCACCCAATGGACCCAGGCATCAGGGTGCCTGTCAGACAAAATAGCAACCTCCAGTCGCCTCTTTTGCTCTCTCCAGTGGTGGAAGTCCACTCAAAATCTGTTGTTAGGGTCCCCCTTTCAACAGGTGTTACCCCAAGCAACCCTTACAACAGATGCCTCTCCAAGAGATTGGGGAGCTCATCTTCAAGATCTCTCCACTCAAGGCATCTGGTCTTTACAGGAGACATCTCTACATATCAGCCTCTTAGAGCTCAGAGCAATTTTTCTAGCTCTGAGTCTTCCACACCCTGCTCATCTACAAGACAGTCCTCATCCACACGGACAACCAAGTGGCCATGTTCTACTTGAACAAGCAGGGCTGGACTGGCTCTCTGTCGCTTTGCAACGAAGCTCTGAGATTGTGGGCCTTCGCCAGAGAGCATCAAATTCATCTCATGGCAGTGTATCTTCCAGGGGTTCAAAACTCTTGGGCAGACAGACTCAGTCGAGTTCTGCTTCCACACGAATGGTCCCTCCATGGGGACAAGATAGCCAGGATCTTCCGAATTTGGGGAACCCCGGACATAGACCTCTTTGCAAGTCCGTGGAATGCCAAACTTCCCCGGTTCTGTTCCAGGATTCCGTGTCGGGGAGTTCAGGCCAGGGATGCCTTCCTCCTTCATTGGGGGCAAGACTTCGTCTATGCCTTTCCACCCATTCTCCTAATTCCCAAGACACTCTTAAAACTTCAGAGAGACAAGGGGTCTATGATCCTCATAGCACCACATTGGCCACGCCAAGTGTGGTACCCTTTACTTCTGCATCTCTCTCAAGCTCCCTCCCTGGACTTGGGGTCTGCTCCAGACCTCCTGTCCCAGGAGGAGGGAACATTGTGGCACCCAAATCCCCAGTCTCTTCACCTCAGAGCCTGGTTGCTGAAGGCCTAGACCTTCAAGATTTGCATCTTTCTCAGCAAGTGAAGGATATCCTTCATGCTTCCAGAAAGCCTTCCACTAGACGTTCCTATGCTTTTAAATGGAAAGGATTTACCATTTGGTGTGTAGAGAAGGGTCTTAACCCTCTTGCAATACCTCTGAATTCTTTACTAGAGTATTTGCTGCATTTATCCCATGCAGGCCTTAAAACGAATTCAGTAAGAGTCCATTTGAGTGCTATTGCAGCATCCCTTAAGCCTCTCAATGGACAGCCTATTTCCTCTCATCCTCTTATTGCAAGATTCATGGGAGGCCTTCTTTTAACTAAACCTCCCATTAGACCACCTCCAGTGGCATGGGATTTGAATTTGGTTCTTGGCCAGCTTATAAAGCCACCCTTTGAACCCTTAGCCACTACCTCCTTGAAATTCCTTTCCTGGAAGGTTATTTTTCTCATTGCAGTCACCTCAGCTCGCCGTATCAGTGAACTGCAAGCCTTGCTGGCTAATCCTCCTTATACAAGGTTCCATCATGACAAGGTAGTCCTCGGGACTAATCCACACTTTATGCCTAAAGTGGTCTCAACTTTTCATCTGAACCAGAAGGTGTATTTACCTGTCTTTTTTCCAGGACCTCATGCATCAACTGCAGAGAGGAATCTTCATACCCTGGATTGTAAGAGAGCACTTGCTTTTTACTTACAAAGGACACAGCAACATAGAAAGAAATTCCTCTCTACTATTTGTTGCTTTTGATTCCTCTCATTTAGGACTTCCAGTCTCTAAGAGAGCTCTGTCCAATTGGATTGCTCAGTGTATTTCCTTCGCCTACCAGAGTAAGAACCTTTCTCTGGAAGACCATGTCACAGCTCACAATGTGAGGGCCATGGCAGCCTCTATGGCTCATCTAAACTCTGTGTCCATCGACCAAATCTGTCGAGCGGCCACCTAGGCCTCGGTTCATACCTTTACAGCCCATTACTACTTGGACAAGGACTCCCGCCGGGATGCCTTGTTTGGTCAGGCTGTTCTCAAACACCGGTTCCATTCCTAATCAACTCCTACCCCCCATCCCTGGTTGGATGCCCGAGATCCATGGGGGTGAGGTGGAGCCCTTATCAAGGACTCACAACCTTTGGGATCTCCCTGGTATCTCTAGCTGGGGAGTCCCCATATGTGAAGACTCATTCCTGCTTGTTCCTGGAGATAGCACAGTTACTTACCTGTAACAGGTGATCTCTGGGAACAGCAGGAATAAGTCTTCACAACCCACCCACCTCCCCTAGGAGTTGTATCTATCTATCTTTCCTTTCCTTTCTCTCTCTCTCTTTGTCTCAGCTTAAAACTCGAACTGGAGAGAGGCGGTTGGGAAAGGCGGGAAGGCAGCGCGCAGGCGCTGTGGGATGCTCCCAAAAGCTTTCCTTTTGGACGCTGGGGAGCGTTCCCGCGCAGGCTCCGTCGGTACCGACGATACCCATATGTGTTCCCAGAGATCACCTGTTACAGGTAAGTAACTGTGCTTTCTGTGTTCTTTCTTTGTGGCTTTCTGTTAATGCTTTAAATTACACAATCGGAGGCAACGTGGTCTCCTATGTGTTATCTCCAGGAACAAGCAGGAATGTAGTCATCACATATGGGTATCGTCGGTACCGACGGAGCCTGCGTGGGAACGCTCCCCAGCGTCCAATTAAAAAGCTTTTGGGAGCATCCCACAGCGCCTGCGTGCTGCCTTCCCACCTTTCCCAACTGCCTCTCTCCAGTTCTTCTTTTTCCGTGGAGCCAGCAGATCGTTGTTCCTGTCACCGCAGAAGAATTCTTCTTTATTTCTTTCTTTTTGTGGTCGCGTCTGCCTTCCTTGACGCTTTACCGGTACCGCCGTTTTCTTATTATTTTCTGTCTCTAACAATATATATATATATATATATATATATATAATATAATATACTAGGACTTTTTCCTATTTTTCCCAGGTGCACGTGCCTTTTTGGGCCTTAGGCCCAAAAATTCTTCCTACAATCGAGAAACCTGCCTCAGGTTTCAAAAAGTGCACCAAGTGTGGCGGTAGCATTTCCGTCACCGACACCCATGAATGGTGTCTAAAATGTTTAGGTCCTGACCACTCCATCACAAATTGTATGTCCTGCACCATGATGTCTAAAAGAGGTTGGCAGAACTGAGCTGCTAAGCTCAGTACCCTGTTTCCCTCTGATGCAGCTTCGGTGGCATCGATGTCTTTCAGGGCTTCCTCTTTCTTCCATGGACCTCAGGTAACTAAACATAAGTCCAGCCGGTCCTCAAAGGGTAGATCTCCTTCTAAGCGTTAAGTTGACTCTGGCGTTGCCCTTGAGGATTCTGCACTGGCAAAATTGCCCCGGCGGGAGGCTTCGGCTTCGGCTTCCAAAGCATTATTGGGGCTCCAGGATGTTCTCGAGGCCTCGACCTCGGCAGAACTACTGGTGCCATGCTCTGGGGTACCGGCGGTCTTCTCTGATACCGACATCCAGGCATCGGCAGCGGCTCTCCTTGCAGCATCGACGCCCTCGGAACCGCCACAGACAATCCGGTTGGCACCGGCCCCTGCATTGGTATCGGTGTCTGCTTTGCCAGTACCTAGTCATCCGATGCCCTCGGGTACTGATACCCCGGTACCGATTTACTCCCGGAACCGACTTTGGTCGGTATGGGTATCGGGCTCTTCTTGAACATCCGGACAGACGGTACTTTGAGTCCTCAGAAGAATCTGAGGATTCTGACAGTTCTGTCGATGCAGGAATGCTTCTCCCAGAGGAGCCCTCCTCCCCTAAGAGCAGGATGTCTCCTCCAGAGGATATTTCCTTCCAGGATTTTATCAGGGAGGTGGCTCGGGGTCTGTCCATTACTGTGGCCCCTGAAGCAGAGCCAAGAACTAAGGAGTTGGAAATTTTACAATATCCCAAAACGCCTAAGGAGGCTGCTGCCTTGCCCATTCATGAGATTTTGCATGATCTCATGTTAAGGATGTGGGAGACACCTCTTACCACCTCTCCTCAATCTCGCAGACTGGATACTCTGTATCGAGTTCCTCCTTGTCCTGGTTTCCAGAAAACTCGGCTTCCTCACCACTCTATTGTAGTGGAATCAGCTATGAGAAGGATCAAGAGTGCAAAGAGGCATGCCTCTAATCCTCCAGTTCGTGAGTGCAGAACCCTGGATGCTTTTGGACGTCGTGTCTTCCAAGCTTCCATGCTTTCTGCCAGGATCAGTTCCTATAGTCTTTACATGGGAATGTTCCTGAAGGAGGTCACAGATGATTTAGAGGCCTTGAGTCCTATTCTTCCTGAGGATAGAAGACAGGATTTTCTCACATTGGTCAAACATGCCCAAGATGTTTCTAAATTTGTCAACCGTGCAGCCTTTGACTGGTTTGAGTGCATAAGCAGAACCTCTGCCATTGCCATAGGCGCATGTAGAATTGCTTGGCTCCAGGCATCTGATCTGGAGCTCTGGGTACAAGACAAATTGGGAAATATCCCTTGTACGGGTGAGAACCTGTTTGGTAGAGATTTGCAGGAAAAGGCCAATGAGTTGGATGCTGACAACTCTACCTTGCATAGAAGTCCACGGCTGTTCCTGCTAGAACGAAATCGTTCAAGAAACCATTCTTTTCTAAGAAGAAAAGATACTATCATGCTTATGCTCAGCAGGGATGTTCTGCAGGTCAGCTTGTCAGGAAAGGTCAGCAACCACCCAAGCAGAAGAAAGCAAAGACTGCTAAGCCTCAACCGTCTCAGCCTCCACAAGGCCTTTGACTTTCAGCTAGAGAACTTATCCTTTCTGGCTCTCATGGGACCAGAGCCTTCCACCATTCCAGGAAGGTTATGTCACTTTGCCCCCAGATGGGGGCAGATAACAGCAGAGCATTGGACACTTTCCATCATAAAGGAGGGGTACAGGCTTTATTTTTTCAAGCATGCCCCCTCCCACAATAATAAGGCAGTTCAATTCTCCGACACCTCTCATCAACCTATTAGGTCCGGAGGTCACTATCCTTCTTGCCCAAGGGGCGATAGATGAAGTACCCATTCCTCTTCAGGGTACGGGGTTTTACTCCCCCTATTTTCTTATCCCAAAGAAAACAGGGGGATACAGACCTATCTTGGACCTCAGAATTGAACAAATTCCTTGTCAAAGAGAAATTCAACATGATTTCTTTCGGAACTCTGCTGCCATACCTTCAGAGTCAGGATTGGCTTTGTTCTCTAGATCTCAAGGATGCGTACACCCATGTTCTCATCTGTCCAACTCACAGAAAGTTCCTTCGGTTCCTTTTTCAGGGAAAGCACTACAGGGTGCTTCCTTTTGGCCTGGCCTCAGCACCAAGGGTGTTCATGAAATGCATGGCTGTGGTAGCAGCATTTCTCCGCACTCTAGGAATATTCATCTTCCCTTACTTAGACGACTGGCTCATTCGAGCCCCAACAGAGTCAGAGGCCAGGACTTCTCTGTCCTGCACAATGCGTATCCTTCAGTATTTGGGTCTGGTAATAAACATCCCAAAATCCAGTCTAACTCCCACTCAGTCTTTAGAGTTCATAGGAGCTTTGCTGGATACCACAAAGGCAAGGGCCTACCTCCCCCAGGCCCGTTGTCTTCGAATGGTGCAGTTAGCTTCTCAAGCAGTGCTAAAGTCTCATCTCCACTGCTCGAGAAATGTTACAACTACTAGGCCACATGGCATCCACCGTGCATGTGGTGCCCTATGCTCGCCTCCATATGAGGGCAGCCCAGTGGACTTTATCCATTCAATGGACCCAGGCATCAGGATGCCTGTCAGACAAAATAGCAAACACAAGTCACCTTATTTTGTCCCTCCAGTGGTGGAAGTCCACTCAGAACCTGTTGCTGGGGTCCCCATTTCAACAACCTTTACCCCAAGCAGCTCTCACAACAGATGCTTCTCCGATGGGTTTGGGAGCTCATCTACAAGACCTCTCCACCCATGGCACCTGGTCTCCACAGGAGACTCATCTACGTATCAAGCTCTTGGAAATCAGAGCAATCTTCCTTGCTCTTCAAGTGTTCCATACCCTGCTCAGCTTCAAGACAGTCCTCATTCATACGGACAATCAAGTAGCCATGTTCTATGTGAACAAGCAGGGGGGAACAGGCTCTCTGTCGCTTTGCAACGAAGCTTTGCGACAATGGGCCCTCGCCAGAGAGCATCAGATTCATCTCC
The DNA here is from genome assembly GCA_033557465.1 of Ichthyophis bannanicus. Taxonomy (NCBI): domain Eukaryota; kingdom Metazoa; phylum Chordata; class Amphibia; order Gymnophiona; family Ichthyophiidae; genus Ichthyophis; species Ichthyophis bannanicus. The sequence goes on along the minus strand of CM066032.1, from coordinate 216,104,207 downwards.
TGGCAGTGTATCTTTCAGGCATACAAAACTTTTGGGCAGACAAACTCAGTCGAGTTCTGCTTCCACACGAGTGGTCTCTGCATGCAGACCAGGTGACCAAGATTTTTGCAAGTCCGTGGAATGCCAAACTTCCCCGGTTCTGTTCCAGAATTCCGGCTCAGGGGGCTTAGGCCACAGATGCTTTCCTCCTTTACTGGGGTCAAGACTTCTTGTATGTCTTTCCACCCATTCCCCTAATTCCCAAAACCCTGTTCAAGCTTCAGAGAGACAGAGGCCATATGATTCTCTTAGCTCCACATTGGCCACGGCAAGTGTGGTACCCTCTGCTTCTACATCTCTCTCAAGCTCCCTCCCTGGAGTTAGGGTCTGCTCCAGATCTCCTATCTCAGGAGGACAGAATGTTATGGCATCCTAATCCCAAGTCTCTGCGTCTCAGTGCTTGTTTGCTGAAGGCCTAGATCTCCATGATCTTAATCTCTCTCAGCAAGTAAAAGATATTCTTTTTGCTTCCAGGAAACCTTCCACAAGACGCTCTTATGCTTTGAAGTGGAAAAGGTTTACCATATGATGTTCGCGAAAGGGTCTTAACCCCCTTGTGATACCTCTGGAATATCTCCTTCATTTATCCAATGCAGGACTTAAGACTAACTCAGTAAGGGTCAATTTGAGTGCTATTACAGCTTCCTTTAAGCCTCTAAAGGACAGCTTATTTCCTCTCATCCTCTTATAGCAAGATTTATGAGAGGCCTTCTTCTAACTAAGCCTCCCATTAGGCCACCACCGGTGGCATGGGACTTAAACCTGGTTCTTGGGCAGCTCATGAAGCCACCCTTCGAACCTTTAGCTACTACCTCCTTGAAATTTCTTTCTTGGAAGGTTATCTTTCTTATTGCAATCACAGCACGTCGCATCAGTGAGTTGCAAGTGCTAGTAGCTAATCCACCTTATACAAGGTTCCATCATGACAAGGTAGTCCTTAGGACTCATGCACACTTTATGCCAAAGTGGTCTCGCCTTTTCATCTGAACCATGTGGTCTATCTACCTGTGTTTTTTCCAAGGCCTCATGCATCAAATGCGGAGAGGAATCTTCATACCTTGGACTGTAAAAGAGCTTTAGCCTTTTACTTACAAAGAACACAGCAACATAGAAAGTCCTTTCAACTCTTTGTTGCTTTTGATCCTTCTCATTTGGGACTTCCAGTCTCCAAGAGAACACTATCTAACTGGATTTCTCAGTGTATTTCCTTTGCCTATCAGAGTAAGAACCTTTCTCTGGAGGGCCATGTCACGGCTCACAATGTGAGAGCCATGGCAGCCTCAATGGCTCATCTGCACTCTTGTCTATCGACGATATCTGTCGAGCAGCCACCTGGGCCTCGGTTCATACCTTCACAGCCCATTACTGCTTGGACAAGGACTCCCGCCCTGATGCCTTGTTTGGTCAGGCTGTTCTCCAACACCTGTTCCATACCTAATCAACTCCTATCCATCATACCTGGTAGGATGCCAGAGATCCATGGGGGGAAGTGGAGCCCTTCTCAGGGAGACACAACCTCTGGGGTCTCTCCCTGGCATCTAAAGCTAGGGAGTCCCCATATGTGATGACTACATTCCTGCTTGTTCCTGGAGATAGCATAGTTACTCACCTGTAACAGGTGATCTCCAGGAACAGCAGGAATTTAGTCCTCACAACCCACCCACCTCCCCTAGGAGTTGTATCTCTCTATCTATCTCTTTCCCTTTTCCTCTCTCTCTCTTTGTCTCAGCTTTAAAACTCAACTGGAGAGAGGCAGGAAGGCAGCACGCAGGCGCTGTGGGATGCTCCCAAAAGCTTTCTAATTGGACGCTGGGGAGCGTTCCTGCGCAGGCTCCGTTGGTACCGATGATACCCATATGTGATGACTGAATACCTGCTGTTCCTGGAGATCACCTCTTACAGTGAGTAACTATGCTTTCTTGCCACTCCCTAGATGTGTCCTTGTCCTCAGCCGTTGTGTTGTCTGTCTTGTCTAGATTGTAAGTTCTGAGCAGGGACCGTCTTTTACATGTGTGTACAGTGCTGCGTATGCCTTCTAGCGCTATACAAATGATACGTAGTAACAGTAGATAGAATATCTGTAGATGCTATGAGAATTTTTTGCAACAAGTTCCATTTCAGGTAGTCCAGTTTCTGTTCTCACTTTTTCATAAGCCTATTAACTATCAGCTTTTGCTTTAATACAGATAGTGCAAAATACATTGTGCTTTCATGATCATATTTGTAAGTGTCACCTAAAATTATGTACTCTTTAACTGAGATATGTGGAATGTCAGTCTTAAAAAAGTTAATGCAGTCATTCTTCCTTGAATTGATAGCAGACTTCGGAGGATAATCACTTTTTTCAAAACTGTGCTTTGACATTTTTAAACTTTGACACTAATGCACAGTAGTGTTGCCAAAAAAAGAGACTGGAATAACCAGCAAACAGCTTAATATTTAGAGCTTTATATATTCATATTCATTTCCAAGGTGACCAGAATAATAAGAACCTAAGAACATTCTGACCTATACTGGGTCAGACCAGTGGTCCATCAAGCACAATATCCTGTTTTCAGCAGTAGTCAGTCCAGGTCACAAGTCCCTGGCAGGATCCCCAAAGGTTGACACGGATAAGCAGTGAATTTCCCCAGATTCTCTAGATTCAATCAAGGTCAGAGGGGACGTTTTCCCTATAGAAATCAGTGCTTTCGGGGAGCAGGCAGAGGTTTTGGGGCCTCCTCCTTGAGTCTTAGTAGGTCACAATGAAGCGAGGGGGACCCAGGTAGGCGTGGTACCGGTAGGGGGGCGGCTACAAGAGGTTTACCCTGCCTGGGTCCAAATTACTTCAGACCGGTGTATGCTGGAAGTGATTTGAGAAGGTTATGCTTTAGAGTTCCTCCATCCAGTTTCAGACTCGTTCGTTCAGGCGCTCTGCAGAGCTCATCTCAAGTTTGAAGCCATCAAGCAGATGGTAGAGCAGCTGGTAGCGCTCAGGGCAGTGCTGCTGATTCCCTCAGATGAATGCGGTTCCAGTCGGTACTCCATTTATTTCGTAGTGCTGAAAAAAAGCATTCACCCCGCCCTCATCACTTAAGGTCCGCGATGCAGAGCTATTCACCAAGCCTACGATTCGGTTCCTCGGTATCACACTTGATCAACATCTCAGCATGAACACCCAGATAGCCAACATGGTGAAGGCGATACATCACAAAATCCGGACACTGCACTACATGAGACAGCTTCTAGATCCAAATGACTTTCGAACAGTTTATCAAGCGCTAGTGATGCCTCATTTTGACTACGCAAATTCCATACTGCATGGTCTTCCTAAGAGCTCGCTAAACCCTTTGCAGCTTGCGATGAGCACTGCAGCCAGAATCCTTCATGGAGCATCTAGGAAGGATCATATCACCCCAGTGCTAAAACACCTGCACTGGCTCCCTGTCCAATGCAGGATTTCCTTTAAGATCCTAACAATGACCTTTAAAGCTATCTACAAGTGCACATCCATCTCCCTCTCAGATCTCATCCACCCCACCCCTCCCAACAGGATGAGAAGGTCAGCAGCCACCAACACTCTACTTCTCCCAAAAGCACTTACCAAATGCTGCAAATGCACACGTAACCGTGCCTTTGCACTCTATGCACCTTCCTGCTGGAATGCCCTGCCTCCTGACATCCGTGACATCAACAACCTCCCCCAGTTTCGAAAAGCACTGAAGCACCATCTGTTTCTTCAGTATTTATTTATTTACATTCTCTTATATACCGCGCTATTCTGCATCAGTGCGGTTTACATTGAACAAACTGAAATTACATTGAACAGGGCATTATAACTTGGAGATAACTATTTTACAGGGAACATGGGCTATGGAGGGTTAAGTGGCTTGCCCAAGACCACAAGGAACACCTATGGGACTAGAAACCCCAGTCCTTCCAGCCCAAGGTTGCTGTTCTCTAGTGGGATTTGAACCCCCGACCTTCCGGCCTGAAGTACCTTGCCCCAACCACTAGGCCACTCCTCCACTCCTTTAGGCCACTCCTCCACTACTTTATCAATTCAGACGACTCCACAAAACCATCCATGCCACTTGCCCAAACTAGCACCCCCAGAGCACCCACCTCACACCCCACTCAGATCAACTAGCCTAACCCTACTCCATAGCCATCCCTGCAATATGACACGAATCTATTTAACGATGATATGCTCTTAGTGTCATACGTTACATAACCCTGATATCTGACAATAACCTATATATATATTGATGCGTTGTCCCCGCTACGCGACTCGCACCTAGATTGTATACAATCAGGTTGTTGCTTAACCTGTAAATAATGCCGGCTGCAATTACGATCTTGGCCAACGATTGTATATAGTTCACATGTTATCCCTGTTAAATGCCCCGTTTATTGTAAGCTCATTGTAGACCTACATAGAGCGTTTTTGTTACTTGTGAACCGCACTGATGACAAATATCGAGGTATAGAAAAAACATTAAATAAGTTCCCTCTTTTTTTTATTTTATTTATCGGCCAATTCTGGATCTCAAGAGTAAATCGCTGCCTCCGAGTGTCTCATTTTCACATGGAAACATTGAGGTCGGTCATAGCAGTAGGAAAAGGAGAGTTCCTTACATCCTTGGACTTATTGGAGGCGCACCTGCACATTCCCATTCGGCAGGATCATCAGAGGTTTCTCAGGTTTGCAGTTCCGATTGGGCATTTTCAGTTCCGAGCATTGCCTTTCGGTCTAGCTACGGCACCGTGGACATTCACCAAGGTGATGGTGGTGGCCGCAGCACTGAGAAAAGAGGGGGTCCTGCTATATCCTTATCTGGATGATTGGCTAATTCGAGTAGTGTCAAGAGCCGAAAGCGAAGCAGCCACAGCCAGAGTGGTCACGGTGCTGCAAGACCTAGGTTGGGTAGTCAATATGTCAAAGAGCACATTGACTCTGTCGCAGCCTCTAGAGTACTTAGGAGCGAGGTTCGATACAGAGGTGGGCAGAGTATTCCTTCCTCAGCATCGGACAAAGGCTGTGAGGAAGTTGGTACGTGAGTTTCTAAGCCGAGCGGCTCCCACGGCCTGGCATTATCTGCAGGTACTCGGGACTATGACGGCGACGATAGAGATGGTGCTGTGATCGAGAGCTCATATGAGAGCTTTGCAGAAAGCGTTGCTAAGGCGCTGGTCTCACCAAAGCAACACTCTGTCCCGGAGACTGCCCTGTCCAATGGAAGCGTGTCAGGCGCTGTTCTGGTGGTTGCATCCAGGGAGTCTGGAGAAGGAGATGCCCGATTGGATAGCCCTTACAACGGATGCCAGTCTGCTAGGCTGGGGAGCTCATTGTCAAGGAAGATTCACTCAAAGGCAGTGGTCCACTCTAGAAAGGCTCTGGTCAATCAACAGGTTAGAGCTCAGGGCAGTAGCATTTGAGCTTGAGGGAGTTTCAGCATTATGTGCGCGGAAGAGCGATTTGAGTATTTTCAGACAACGCGACCGCAATAGCCTACATCAATCGCCAAGGAGGTACCAGCAGTGTAGCGCTCGAGGCCAAGCAGTTGTTTGAGTGGGTCGAACTGAACCTCGGAGCTCTGTCGGCAGCGCATGTGGCAGGGGTAGACAGTGTCGAAGCCGACTTCTTAAGTTGGGTGAAGATAGATCCGGGGGAATGGATTCTTCACCAGGAAGTTTACAAGATGGTGGGACGGCGATGGGGGTCGCCAGTGATGGATCTCATGGCGACTTTCCGTTCTGCAAAGGTCAGTCGTTTCTTCAACAGAAGACGGGAGAGAATGTCAGAGGGCCAGGATGCTCTTATTCAGGACTGGCCAGTGGATCAGCTATTGTATGTGTTTTCACCTTGGGTTTTGATAGGCCAGATGGTGCAACACATCGAGCTACACAGAGGATTGGTGGTTTTGATTGCACCGGATTGGCCAAGGAGGCCTTGGTATGCGAATCTCAGGAGACTGTTGGTGGACAGGCCTTGGCGTCTACCAGTCAGGAAGGATCTATTGTCTCAAGGTCCGCTGTACATGTCTCAGGTGGATTGATTCTCGCTTACGGCCTGGCTCTTGAAAGGGCAAGTCTGAGGGTGAAAGGATATTCCACGGCAGTAATTTCTACATTACTGAAGGTGTGAAGGAAATCAACTTTGTCCGCACACCAAGCTTCGAAAATACACCACACTCTAACATACGCTAACAGAGTGTGAAGCGTTAAAGGCTTCAATTCCTCAAATTCTGGCATTTTTACAGGAAGGCTTTCAGAAAGGTTTAGCGGCCTCGTCGTTAAGAGTTCAGTTGGCAGCACTTTCCTGTTATAGAGGTAAGATAAAAGGAGAAGCCATGGGGTCGCACCCGGACGTCAAGCATTTTTTAAGGGCAGTATTGCTGTTAAGAACTCCAGGTCATCAGATAGTTCTGACCTGGAATCTTACCGTAGTTCTGGAAGCATTGCGGCAAGAACTGTTTGAGCCTTTGGCTATGGCGTCTTTGAAGGATCTTACTCTTAAGGTGGTCTTCCTGGTGGCGATATGTTCGGCCAGGAGGATTTCAGAGTTGCAGGCCTTGTCATGCCGAAAGCCCTTTCTCTCGTTTTACGATTCGAGGGTAGTATTACGGCCGGGTCCGTCCTTTTTACCAAAGGTGGTTTCGCCATTTCATATGAATCAGGTAGTGTCTTTGCCGGTCTTCGGAGGCGATTCAGAGTCTTCATCGGCGGAGCGGTTATATTTATTGGATGTTTGCCGGGCATTGAAGAAATATATTCGGCAGAAAGCAGATTTCCAGAAGTCTGATGGGCTATCTGTTCTTTTTGGTGGTGCAAAGAAGGGTGATGCGGCCTCAAAGGCATCCATTGCCAGATGGATCAAGGAGGCAATAGCGTCAGCGTATCTGTTGAAGGGCAAACAGGTTCCAGAAGGCCTGAAGGCTCATTCAACTAGGACCCAAGCGGCTTCCTGGGCTGAATACTAGTTTGTGCCAGCAGTGGACATTTGTAAGGCAGCGACCTGGTTGTCCTTAAGTTCTTTTGTAAAGCACTACTGTCTCGACATCCAGGTGAAAAGGGATACCTGTTTTGGTACAGCAGTGCTTCAGGCTGGGGTGGAAGGTCCCGCCCATTGATTGGGGTCACTGCTCTGTTACATCCCCAGAGGTTTTGGGACTAGTCTGGAGAGACGATAAGGAAGGTGAAATTTAGACTTAACCTGCTAATTGTTGTTCCTTTAGGAACTCCAGTCTAGTCCCGTATCCCGCCCAGGAGTTCATGTCTGGACTAGAGCCTGAAGCAAGCCATTTATCACTGGTAAGCAGAATATAATTCTTTTGTGGTTCAGAGCCCTGCGGAGCATATCTGTTCAAGAGAGTGTAAAAAGAAAGGTGCCTGGCTCCATAAGGGGAGGGAGCGGGCCTGAAATGCTCTAACCGAAGTTAGGATAGTGTAAGGGGCATTAGTGCGAGAAGGACACATACCTTCATCTTTCTTAGTTCAGTTGGATTACAATTGTTTGGTTAATAGTTTTACTTAATTGTTGCTCCGGTGAGTGTGCTTTGTCAATAGGTTACTGGAGTGAGGAGGCGGTTCCTCTGTATTTATACCAATGACATCAGAAAAATGATGTTTCTCAGTCTCCAAGCTGCTGGAAGAGGAGCACAACCCAGAGGTTTCGGGACTAGACTGGAGTTCCTAAAGGAACAACAATTAGTAGGTAAGTCTAATTTCACCTTACTATGTCCTCCGGTAATGAAAAGATATTTTCTCTGATTAGTCTTACAATGAAGCTACAAAGTATATATTTATGCACCCTAGTCTTTACTGAATCCCCCCCCCCGAAGGGTCAAGTTTTAATAAACACAAACAATTCACTTTTACTCATTCCACTCCACTCAGTATTTTATAAATCTCTATCATATTTCCCCTCAACCATCTCTTCTCCAAGCTGAAGAGTTCTAACCTTTTAAGCCTTTCCTTATAGGGGTATCCTTCCATTCTCTTTATCATCAGAGACCCTTTCGAAGGCACAGCAGGAAAATGAACGGGACTAAGCAAGCAGAGTAGAGGAGGACCTCTGGGAGGAGATGGGGTCCTTGTCTTTGGAGGAGCCGGAAGCGGATCTGGAGGAGGGCAAGATTCTGCAGGGTAAGGATGCTCGTAATCGCCAGGAACAAGCAGGAATGTAGTCTTCACATATGGGTATCGTCGGTACCGACGGAGCCTGCGCGGGAACGCTCCCCAGTGTCCAATAGGAAAGCTTTTGGGAACATCCCATAGTGCCTGCATGCTGCCTTTCCCACTGTCCCTCTTCAGTTCTTTGTTTTCTGTGGAGCCAACAGGTCCCATATCCTGTCACCGTAGAAAATTCCTTCTTTATTCTTTATTTTTTTGGGGTCGCGTCTGCCTTCGGGTGTGGAGGAGTAGCCTAGTGGTTAGAACACTGGCTTGGTAACCAAGCAACCAGGGTTCGATTCCCACTAGCACTCCTTGTGGCCTTGGGCAAGTCACTTAACCCTCCATTGCCTCGGAAGAAAGGCCTGGCAATCTACTTCTGGTGACACTGCCAAGAAAACCCAGGGGCTTCTGGGTCACCAGGAGTCAGGACTGACTCGAAGGCACAAATTGCATTGCTGCCTTCGTTCGATGCCTACCAGTACCGCCGATGGTTGTTTGTTCTTCTCTAAACAAAAAAAATAAAAAACCTCAGGGAAAAATAAATAAATACATATATATATATATATATAGTTCTGAGGTATTTTTCTTCAGAAACGTTTTTCCTCGGTGCTAGGCGCCATTTTGGGCACTAGGCCCATTTTCCTTAAAAATGGAAAAAACTACTACTTGGTTTTAAAAATATGTTCTAAGTGTGGCGGTACCATATCCGTCACCAACACCCATGACTGGTGTCTTAAATGTTTAGGCCTTGACCATTCTCCATCGGAGTGCCTCTCATGTAGGAAGATGACTAAAAAGGATCCTGCAGAATAGAGCTGCAAAACTCAGTAGCCTTTTTGCTTCAGATGCGATGTCCGTTGCATCAACGTCTTCCAGAGCCTCATCTTCCTCCCATGAATCACAGGTAACTAAACATAAATCTAGCTGGTCCTCAAAAGGTAGATTTCCTTCTAGGCATCGAGAAGCCATTGGCGTTGCCCTTGAGGAAACTTCACTGGCAAAACAACCCCGGCGGGAGGCTTTGGCTTCCAAAGCATTAACGGGGCTCCAGGATGTTCTCGAGGCCTCCACCTCAGCAGAACTACTGATGCCATGCTCTGGGGTTCTGGCCGCTTCTACCGGTACGGACACCCAAGCATCGGCAGCGTTGATAGGTCAGAGGTTTCTCGCTATCGAACGCAGTATGGCAGCTCTTCTCACGACTTCGATACCGTTGAGACCACTACAGATGGTTCAACAGGCACCGACATCGGTACCAACGGCACCGGCCTCGGCGGGTATACTCCCCATGCCGAGTCTTAAGTCTATCTCCAGCATCGACAGATCGGTACCGAGACACCTTGATACCGACTTTGATCGATACCGGTACCTTGCTCTGCACGAACACCAAGATCAGAGATATTTTGAATCTTCTGATTTTGATGATTCTAATGACTCTGCCGATACCAGAGTACGTCTTCTAGAGGAACCATCTCCCCAATGCAGAATGTCTCCTCTGGAGGACATGTCCTTTCAGGATTTTATTTGTGATGTGGCTCGAGGCCTTGCAATCATGGCAACTCCTGAAAAGGAACCTAGGGCACAGGAATTAGAAATCCTTCAATACCCTAAGGCTCCCAAGGAAGCAGCTACTCTGCCTATTCATCAGATCCTACATGATCTTATGCTGAGGATGTGGGAAACACCTTTAACCACATCTCCTCACTCTCGGAGGCTCGATACAATGTATCGAGTTCCACCTTGTCCTGGCTTCCAAAAAAAACTCAGTTACCACACCATTCAATGGTAGTAGAATCAGCTATGCGTAGGATGAAGAGTGTAAAGAGACATGCTTCCAATCCTCCAGGCCATGAGTGCAGCACTCTCAATGCCTTTGGGCATTGATGCTTCCATGCTTTCGGCCAGGATCAGCTCCTGTATCCTATATATGGGAATGTTCCTCAAAGGGGTCACAGGAGACTTGGAGCTTATGAGCCCCCTTCTTCCTGATGATAAATGACAAGACTTCCTTAAGCTTGTCAGACATGCTCAGGATGTTTCCAAGTTTGTAAACTGTGCAGCCTTTGACTGCTTTGAATGCATCAGCAGAACCTCTGCTATTGCCATTGGTGCACGTCTGATTGCCTGGCTTCAGGCATCAGACTTGGAACTTTGGGTACAACATAAATTGGGAAATATCCCTTGCACAGGAGAAAATCTCTTTGGCAGGAATTGGCAGGAAAAGGCTAATGAAATAGATACTGACAATATCACCCTGGATAGATTGTTAAAATCTACAGCCAACCCAGCCAAAAAAGAAATCTTATTAAAAAAAAACCCTTTCAGCAAAAAAAAAAAGGAAGTTTTATCCTTATGCCCAGCAGGGGCACGGTCCAGTTCAGGCTGCCCAAAAGGGACAACAGCAACAAACTAGACAACAAAAGAAGCCAAAAGGACCGAGCGCTCAGCCAGCTCCACAGGCTCAGCCTCCTCAGGGGCTTTGACTCCTACCTAGAGAACTTAGCCTTCCTGCCCCTGGTTGTGTCATTTTGCCAACAGATGTCACCAAATAACAGAAAATTAGACTCTGTCCATTGTACGAGAGGGGTACAAGCTTCATTTTCACAGCATGCCCCCTCCTACAATCGTAAGACAGTTCAATTCTCAGACCCCTGTCAACAATCTCTTAGATCAGGAGGTCACAACCCTCCTTGCTCAAGGAGCAATAGAACAAGTACCCATTCTACAACAGGGTACCCCCCCTATTTTCTTATCCCAACGAAAACAGGAGGACACAGACCCATTTTAGACCTCAGAGAATTGAACAAATACCTGTTCCGAGAGAAATTCAAAATGATCTCTCTAGGAACTCTGCTGCCATACCTTCAAAGTCAGGATTGCCTTTTTTCTCTAGATCTAAAGGATGTGTATACTCATATTCTTATCCATCCAAATCACAGGAAATTCCTACAGTTCCTGTTTCAGGGAAAACATTTCCAATACAAAGTTCTTCACTTTGGTCTGGCTTCAGCACCAAGAGTATTCACGAAATGCATTGCGGTAGTAGCTGCATTCCTGCGAACTCTAGGGATATTTGTCTTCCCTTACTTAGATGACTGGCTCATTCGAGCCCCCACGGCTCCAGAAGCCAGCTCTGCTCTGTCTCGCACAATGCGAATCCTTCAATATTTGGGATTGGTCATAAACCTCCCAAAATCCCATCTTGCTCCTTCTCAATCCCTGGAATTCATAGGAGCTCGTCTAGATACCAGACAGTCAAGGGCTTTCCTTCCACAGCCCCGCTGTCTGCGCATAGTGCAGCTAGCTTCCCAAGCAGCAGGGAAGACTTAACTGACTGCTCGAGAGATGCTCCAACTACTGGGACATATGGCATTCACTATACATGTGGTTCCCTATGCTCACCTCCACATGCGAGCAGCCCAGTGGACCCTATCCACTCAGATGGCACAGGCCACAGGTCGCCTGTCGGACAAAATAACAAACTCACAACGTCTGGTTTCATCCCTCCCATGGTGGCAATCACTGGAGAACGTTCTGGTGGGGCCTCCTTTCCAGCGACCCCTATTCCAGGCCACTCAAACAGATGCATCACAAGTGGGATAGGGGGCCCACCTGCACGATCTCTCTACCCCAGGGTACTTGGACTCCACAGGAGACTTGTCTTCACATAAACCTCCTGAAACTCAGAGCAATCTTCCTTGCTCTTCGAGTATTCCAAGCCCAGCTCAGCTACAGGACAGTCCTAGTCCAGATGGACAATCAAGTAGCCATGTTCTACGTGAACAAGCAGGGTGGAACGGGCTGTCGTTATGCAATGAAACTTTGACTATGGGTCCTCGCCAGAGAGCATCAAATTCACCTCCTCGTGGTATATCTTCCAGGCATTCAAAACCTTTGGGCAGACAAACTCAGCCGAGTATTGCTGCCTCACGAATGGTCTCTCCACTCAGACCAGGTTGCCCAAGTATTTCAAATCTGGGGAACCTCAGACATAGACCTCTTTGCAAGTCCACTGAATGCCAAACTTCCCCGGTTCTGTTCCAGAATTCCAGCTAGAGATTGTCAGGCAAGGGACACCTTCCTCCTTCACTGGGGTCAAGACTTCCTCTATGCCTTCCCACCCATTCCCCTCATCCCCAAAACACTATTCAAGCTTCAGAGAGACAGAGGTCGTATGATTCTCATAGCTCCACGGCAAGCGTGGTATCCTCTGCTTCTATATCTCTCAAGCTGCACCTCGGGAGTTGGGGTGTGCTCCAGATCTTCTCTCCCAAGAGAACAGAACGCTATGCCACCTGAATCCCCAGTCCCTGCATCTCAGGGCCTGGTTGCTGAAAGCCTAGACCTTCATGATCTCAACCTTTCTCAACAGGTAAAAGATATCCTACAGGCCTCTAGAAAACCTTCCACAAGGCGATCATACGCCTTTAAGTGGAAACGCTTTACCATATGGTGTTCTCAAAAGGGACTTAACCCCCTTGTGATACCTCTGGAATCGGTACTGGAGTACCTCCTTCATTTATCAAATGCTGGTCTTAAGACCAATTCAGTAAGAGTCCATCTTAGTGCTATTTCAGCTTCCTACAAGCCCCTAAATGGACAACCTATTTCCTCTCATCCACTTATAACAAGATTTATGAGAGGTCTTCTATTAACAAAACCTCCCATTAGACCACCACCGGTGGCATGGGATTTGAATCTTGTTCTCGGGCAGCTCATGAAACCGCCCTTTGAGCCTTTAGCCACTACATCTCTGAAATTCCTTTCCTGGAAGGTCATCTTTCTAATTGCAATCACCTCCGCACGCCACATTAGTGAGTTGCAAGCTCTAGTGACTGATCCTCCCTATACCAGATTTCACCATGATAAGGTCGTTCTTAGGACTCATCCACACTTTATGCCAAAGGTGGTTTCCCCTTTCCGTTTAAACCAAGCGGTCTACCTTCCTGTATTCCTTCCGAGGCCTCATGCCTCCAATGCAGAAAGGAACCTTCATACCTTGGACTGTAAAAGAGCTTTAGCTTTTTACCTACAAAGAACACAGCAACATCGAAAGTCTTCTCAACTCTTTGTTTTTTATTCTAGTCATTTGGGACTTCGTTTCCAAAGGACTCTAACTGGATTGCACAATGCATATCCTTTGCCTATGAGAGTAAGGGTCTTCCTCTTGGTCCATGTCACAGCTCACAATGTGAGAGCCATGGCAGCCTCTGTGGCTAAACTTCACTCTGTATCTATCGGCGACATCTATCGAACAGCCACTTGGGCTTCGGTACATACCTTTACAGCCCACTACTGCTTGGATAAGGACTCCCACTGGGATGCCTTGTTTTGGCCAGGCTGTTCTTCAACATCTCTTTCAGACTTAATTCAACTCCTACCCATCATCCCTGGTGGGATGCCAGAGATCCATGGGAGGAAGCATGGCCCATCTCACAATGGGTTGCAGCTTCCTGGGGCCATCTCCCTGGCATCTTTAGCTAGGGAGTCCCCATATGTGAAGACTACATTCCTGCTTGTTCCTGGAGATAGCGCAGTTATTCACCTGTAACGGGTGATCTCCGGGAACAGCAGGAATTTAGTCTTCACAACCCACCCACCTCCCCTAGGAGTTCTCTCTATCTCTCTCTCTTTCTCTCTCTCCCTCTCTCCTTTGTCTCAGCTATAAACTCAACTGAAGAGGGACAGTGGGAAAGGCGGGAAGGCAGCACGCAGGCGCTGTGGGATGTTCTCAAAAGCTTTCCTATTGGATGCTGGGGAGCGTTCCCGCACAGGCTCCGTCGGTACCAACGATACCCATATGTGAAGACTAAATTCCTGCTGTTCCCGGAGATTACCTGTTACAGGTGAGTAACTACACTTTCTCCAGGAACAAACAGGAAGTCATTTCTTACATATGGGTGATGTCAGTGCCGATGGAACCCGTGCGGAGCATTTCCCAGCTCTCTAGCTTTCAAAGAGAGCCTTTGGGACATGCTACCATGCATGCGTGGTCCCCTTCCCTCCCAAGGGTGCCATCTTGCTCAGTCTCCTTTTTTCCACGGAGCCCAACGGATGTCTGTCCAGTTTCCCCAGAAAAAATCCTTGGTAATTGTCCTTAAAAGTTAGCTTTCCCAGTTTGCGTACCGGTTCCTATTCCCGCCTCGAGCCGGTGCCAAATTCAGCGCTGTTCTCTACCCCTTTTTTCTTTTTTTGATTGAGGCTTACCTCAGCCAGCATTCACACCTTTTTTCGCCTGGGGGTCGTCAACCCTGTCCAGGGCTCCCCACCATGTCCCGGTGGGTTCAAAAAATGTGACTGCTGCATTCAAACTATGTCAGTGACCGACACCCATGACTGCTGCCTGAGGACCGGACCATGACAGCACCTCCTGCGACCTGTGCCAGGCCTGATGCTTAAGAACAACAAAAAGAGGTCAGAGTTGCAGGAAAAACTGTTCCCCAGTTCTGTCTCGGCCCCTGCTTCCCTGACGCCAAGCTTCAAGCCCAGCATTTACCGTGAGGCCCCGAGCGTCCTTGGAGTCCCTGCAGTGGCAGCTCCTCCGAGAAGATATCAGACCCCAAGAAAAAGTCCTCAAAATCTGCTGAGGTTGCACCGGAGAAACCCTGTAAAACTGCCTACAGATGCTCAGATGGCTCTGAGAAGTGCCCTACCAAGGTCTTCAAGAAGGATTCCTTGGCCGGCGGAGACCAAGCGAGGTTCCTCGAGACCATAGTCCTCATCGAGAATGCACTTGCAAGAGTGCTGGCGCTGGGTCCAAGATTCTCTGTGCCCGTGCCAAAAGCTGCGGAGCCTTCTGGCTTGGAAACCAGAATGGCAGCCCTGGAACAGAATATCACCAGCTATCATTGCCTGCTGGCCCTGCAGCAGGCAATGATAGCTGGTTTGTTCACATCATCTGCCCTGACTAGGTGGCTGACTGGGGGAGTCCCCGGTTGTCAAGCTGAGCTCCAAGTGCCATCGGGTAAGCCCTCGGCATCGGTTGAGGTCCCAGTCCTCAGGCATCCAATCCTCCCTGGCTAGTTTCTGTGACTCGGACCCCAAGTCTTCCAGAGGCAGCTGATCCCTTTGCGCCAGCCTCAAGACAATGAGTTGCAGGGCCTCTGATTTGTCGTCATCACTCGACTCAGTGGGAGACTGACAGCGAGGCATCCCCGGAAACTAAACGGCACTGAGAGATTCTCTCGGACCCGTCTCCCCCAGCGCCACTTCCCTCCAGAGGACATGGCCTTCCATGACTTTGTCAGGGACATGGCCAGAGCCCCCTTGGTGCAGACTGAGGTGGAGGGGAGGACCTGTGCACTAAGGAGTTGGAGATCCTCCAATATGAGTCTCCTCCCAAGGAAACCCTCGCGGTGCCTGTGCAGCCAATTCTCAAGCAGCTACTACTCAGAATGTGGGAGACACCGGTGTCTGTACCAGTGGTGAGCATGCGCCTCGATGCCATGTACCGCATCCAGACGGGCCCGGGGTTCCACAAACCCCAGCTCCCACATAACTTCATGGTCGTTGAGTCGACCATGCAAACATTTAAGAGCCAAAAGACCCCACTCTTCTGTGCCCCCTGGAAGGGAGGCCCTGAACCCTCGACCCCTCAGGGCTCGATGCTGAGGTGCCGGATCCAAGCCTATGAACTACACATAGATATGTACCTAAAGGCTCTAACCCAGGAGTTGTGGGTGTTTTCGGCTGGTCTTGTTGGGGAATCCCTCTGTTTCAGTTCCTGACCTCTGGGGTTAAGAACTCCTCTGTTTTTCTTTCCCGAGCAGCCTACGACTGTTTCAGGTCAGTGGCTCGGGTCGCAGCAACCAGCATGGGTGCCTGATGCCAAGCCTGGCTACAGTCTTTTGACCGCGAGCAATGTGTCCCAGACAAGCTGTTTGTCTCATGCACTGGGGAGAACCTATTCGGCAAACTCATGGTGACAAGGTGGCCGAGATTGAGTCTGACGTGGTGACCTGCTAGAGGCTCTCTAAAAAGACCTCATCCTTTCCCCGCAGAAAACCAGCAGGGAAAAGACCCCTATTCCTGAGGGAAAGGGCCCTTTTTCCATAGAGTCACCACTACCAACCCTTCTCGGGCAAGGTTCTCACCCTAAGGTAAGGCCATGGGACTCAGAAAGCAAAAACACCAAAGCCTCAGGCCCCAGCTCCCACCAAACCTAGGGGAGCTTTTGACTAGCAGGGCAGGGGCGTTCTTTGCCCACCGATGAGCCAGCATCATCTCGGACCAGTGGGTATTGCAAGTGGTAAGGGAAGGATACCTCCTCCACCTACAGAAGATAACACCCAGGTTCTTCCCAGTAGAGCAGATGCGACCCCCTACTTCACCAGACCCTTCTGCTCAAAGAGCTCACAGGTCTGATTAGGGACAACGCAGTTGAACCTGTACTCAAACACCTGTGGTGAAAAGGCTTCTACTCCAGCTACTTCCTTGTTCCAAAGAGAACTGGGGGCTTCAGGCCTATACTAGACCTGCGAAACCTAAACAAGTTTCTGTTGAGGGAGAAGTTCAAGATGCTCTACCTTGGAACACTGCTGCCTTACCTCCACCAGGGAGATTGGCTGTGCTCCTTGGATCTAAAGGATCCGTACACATACATCCTAATCCATTACTCCCAAAGGCAGTACCTGAGGTTCGTGGTAGAAGGAGAGCACTACCAGTACAAGGTGCTACCCTTCAGCCTGGCCTCTTCCCCAAGAATCTTTACCAAATGCCTGGTTGTGGTGACTGCCCACCTGTGTCAGCAAGGGGCCATCTTCCCCTACCTAGACGACTGGCCAATCAAAGGCAGCACAGCCTCAGAGGCCAGTCAGGCGGCAGAGCGTGCATCCTTCCTTCTGCAGCACCTGGAGTTCATCATCAACTACCCCAAATCCCACCTCTCTCCAGTCCAAAATCTGGAGCTCATAAGTGCTCAGCTGGATACACTGCAAGTCAAGACGGTCTTCCCCAGAGAAAGGGCAGAATACCTCAGACAACTGGCAGGAGAGGTACAACATTGCCACTCAGTGCCAGCTCATCTCCTCCTCCACCTAGTGGGCCATATGGCCTCTACGGTCCACGTAATGCCCTCAGCTCTCTTGCACATGCAGACAGCCCAGTGGTGCCTCCGCTCACAATGAACCCAAGCTACGGGATTGGGACAGGGTCAGGGTTACCTGCCAATTTGCAGAATCCCTCAACTGGTGGCAAAACTCTGCTACCTCTGGGCAGGAATGCCCTTCCAAGCCCCCGCACCTCAAGGAACCCTGACCACAGACGCCTCCCTCATAGGTTGGGGGGTGCATTGTGGGGACTACCGCACACAGGGCAACTGGTCCCAGGAGGGGTTGCTCCTGCAGATCAATCTTCTGGAGCTCAGGGCAATCTTTCTAGCCCTACAGGTGTTCCGCCTCCGCCATTGGTCCATACTGATCCAGACAATCAAGTCGCCATGTTCTATATCGACAAACAGAGGGGGCACAGGCTCGTACTCCCTCTACCAGGAGGCAGTAGTTCTCCTCTTCTTTGCAGCTTGCAAGAACATGCACTTGTGAGCAGTTTACCTCCCGGGCCAGGACAACTGCCTATCAGACAGGCTGAGCAGAGTCCTTCGACTGCATGAGTGGCACTTGAACCCCAAGGTGGCCAAGAGGCTCTTCTACCTCTGGGGCAGGTCCGTGACAGATCTATTTGCCTCTCTGGACAACACACAGCTGTCTCACTTCTGCTGGTTCCAACCACACCTGAAGAGAGTGGCAGTAGATGCCTTCCCGATCTTGTGGTCAGAGGGCTTACTGTCTGCATTCCCACCAACCCCCCCCCCCCCCTTTGCCAGGACCCTCTTCAAGGTCCAGAACTAGAGGGCATCGGTCATACTAATTGCCCCCAGTTGGCTGAGGCAGCCCTGGTTTCCACTGCTGCTCTCCCTGTCAGTGGTACTGCCAGTCCCACTGGGCCGAGCCCTGGACCTCCTGTCTCAGGAAGGAGACTCACTCCTGCACCCCAACCTGGGGTCCCTAACGCTAACAGTGTGGCTGCTGAAAGAGTAGTACTGGCCAAGAAGTCGAGGAGATCCTACTGGCCTCCCAAAAGCCTTCCACCAGATAGGCTTATGCCTTTAAGTTGAGAAGGTTCTCTGCCTGGTGTGCGGAAAGAAGGGAGAACCTCCTCCTCCTACCATGTGCAATTAGTACTCCACTACCTACTGCACCTGTCCCACACCGGGCTGAAGTCTAACTCTGTGAGGGTGCATCTAAGCATGATAGCAGCTCACCACCACCCAGTCGAGGGGAAATCTGCTCTCGGCCCAGCCCCTAGTCTCCGGGTTCCTCCAGGGCCTCTTGTTATCCAAGCCCCCTCTCCACCCTCTGGCAGTGGAGTGGGACCTCAACGTGGTACTCTCAGCTCACCAGACCACCATTCGAGCCCCTAGCCACTTGCCACATGCGGTACCTGTCTTGGAAAGTGGCCTTTCTGGTGGCCCTCACGTCTGCTCGTAGAGTGAGCAAACTCCAGGCCCTGGTGGCGGATCCACCCTATACAAGTTTCTATCTGAACAAGGTAGTGCTCCACACACACCCCAAATTCCTCCTGAAGGTGGTATCTCCTTTCCACCTCAACCAAGAGGTGGTCCTCCCCACCTTCTTCCCGTGGCCTCATGCCAGCAGGGAGGAACTAGTACTTCATACGCTGGATTGCAAATGGGTCCTGTCCTACTTACAGCGGATCCAGGCCCATCGCAAAGCTCCTCCAGCTTTTCGTGTCTTATGACCCCAGCAGACTGGGGCTCCCTGTGACTAAGCAAACTCTGTCCTCTTGGGTGGTGGATTGTATTGCCCTCACTTATGAGCGAGCTGACCTCTTCCTTGAGCACCAGATCACAGCGTATCGTGTGAGAGCGATGGCTATGTCCGTGGCCAACCTGCTCTCAGTGCCGATGACAGTGGGATGCTGTTCCAAGGGTTGCAGAGCAGAGATTTCATTCCAAGAAGAATCATTTGGCGCTTTAGAGCATGTCCTATGTGCCGAAGGTCATCGGCCATGCATAACGAATTGACTCTACTAAGAGAAGACCTGGCTGCCATGCATAAAGAATTGTCTCTACTGAGGGAAGAACTGGCTGCAATGAAACTCACCTCTTCTAGGATACAGACTGAACAAAGTCCACCACTGCTCCCACAAAGAGTCAAACACACCAGGAACAAATGGATCACAGTGAGTTCAGGTAGATTGCGATCTGTGATAGAGACATCCTATACACCAAGAGATATCCCTGCATAATGCATTCTCTGCCTTGGTTATTGAGGATGCCCAATCCAAAGAAACTGAACGGCCCTTAGAGGAGTCAGTCAATGCCCAATCTCCTGCTATAAAGCACCAAATATGAAGAAAAACTCACCAAACAGAAAACTACTACTACTTGGAGATTCCATCATCAGAGACACCAACTTGGGAACACAGCTCAAAGGAGAGAAGATAGTCAAATGCCTCTCAGGCTCCTCAGCTGGCAGGAATACAAACCAAATTATTGATGTACGTAGCGCGGAAAGCAAACACTCCAAACTTGATGATGTAATTCACTTGGGTACAAATGACCTGGCTAGAAATAGTGCCTCTACAGTCCAAAAGGACTTCCAATCTCTGGGAGAAAAACTCAAGCCCATTGTTAACACTAGCATTCTCAGAAGTTCTACCTGTTCTAGGCAAGGGGGCAAAAAGGCTAAATCACCTTAACAGCTTTAATATATGGCTCCAGACCTGGTGCAAACGAGAAGGATTCAGATTTATTGGCGACTGGGAAAACACATGGACCAACAAGAAACTATACTGTGCTGATGGACTACACCTCTCTTTCGCAGGGAAAAGAATCCTACATGAAAAATTCAGGCAGTATGTAGATTTGCATTTAAACTAGAAGAAGGGGGCGACGGACAGGGAAGGTCAAATTCTGGACATCACCCCCTGCAAAAGCAGAATAACAAAAACAACCACACTTTTGAACAACACATCAAAAGCAACTGGGAAGAAGTGGGTAGAATAAAATCAATGCAAAATACACACAAGCCAGTTAAATGCTGGAAAGCAATGAGCACAAATGCTCGTAGCTTAGCCAACAAACTTCCAGACCTGAAAGCCCTAATGGTGGAAGAGGACTTGGACATTGTGGAGTGGAGGAGTGGCCTAGTGGTTGGGGCAAGGTACTTCAGGCCGGAAGGTCGGGGGTTCAAATCCCACTAGAGGACAACCTTGGGCTGGAAGGACTGGGGTTTCTAGTCCCACAGGTGCTCCTTGTGGTCTTGGGCAAGCCACTTAACCCTCCATAGCCCATGTTCCCTGTAAAAATATTTATCTCCAAGTTATAATACCCTGTTCAATGTAATTTCAGTTTGTTCAATGTAAACCACACTATTGCAGAATAGCGCGGTATATAAGAGAATGTAAATAAATAAAAAAATAAATTACACAAACATGATTTAATGAATTGCATGATTGGGATATAGCCATACCTGGCTATAATCTATTCAGAAGAGACAGAGAAATGGAAAAGGGGGAGGAGTAGCCTTGTATGTCAAATCCAATATTAAAGCTACTGAAATACAGGGTGCATGGGGAAAAGAAGCGCTCTGGATAGTGTTAGAAAGAGGAGATGGCACTGTCATTCATACTGCTATAATCTACAGACCTCCAACTCACATTGAAGAGAGAGATAACGAATTGATTATAGATATTGCCAAGATAGCAACGAAGGGGGAAGCGATCATATTGGGTGACTTTAATCTACCCGATGTGGATTGGATTACTCCTGCAAATTTGGAAAGAAGCAAAAAAATTGTGGACGCTATCCAAGTTGTGTTACTTAGACAAATGGTAATGGAACCAACCAGGGAAAGTTCAACGTTGGTCCAAGTTGTGTTACTTAGACAAATGGTAATGGAACCAACCAGGGAAAGTTCAACGTTGGATTTGGTGCTCACCAACAGTGATAGCGTGCCAAATGTCTGGGTGAGTGCCCCTGTGAGCAACAGTGATCAACACGGTGTGGTTTGAGATACAAGCCAAGGTGCAGTCCAATCATAGCAAGCGCAAAGTCCTAAACTTCAAAAACACTGACTTCAACAAAATGGCCATGTACCTAGAGGAGCTGACAGGGTGGAAGGGGGGGATAAGGAAAATGGAATTGCAATGGGCTAAACTAAAAGAGGCAATAAAAGGGGCAACAGATAAACATGTAAGAAAAGTAAATAAAAACAAGAGGAGAAGGAAAACTATTTGGTTTTCCAAAGAAGTGGCTGCTCAAATAAGGGCAAAAAACACAGCTTTTGCAAAATTCAAAAGCTTGCAAACAGAAGAACACAGAAATGATTACAGGACCAAACTCAAGGAAACAAAAAGAGAAATAAGGATAGCAAAATCAAAGGCAGAGGAAAAGATGGCTAAAGATGTTAAGTGCAGCGACAACTTTCTTCAGGTATATTCGGGAAAGGAAGATGATCAGAGCTGGAATTGCAGGACTCAAAAGTGCTGGGAACGGACTCATAGAAAATGACATTGATAAAGCGAAATTGCTAAGCAAATACTTATGCTCTGTTTTTACTAAAGAAAATCCTGGAGAAGGATCACCTGTGACTTCCAAATATAAAAAAGGGTGTGAGGTAGATACCACACCATTCGGAGAGGATGAGGTGTTAGAACAACTTGCAAAACTGAAAGTGGACAAGGCCATGAAACCGGATGGGATACATCCCAGGATACTGAAAGAGCTCAGAGAGGTTCTTGCAGGGCCGTTAAAGGATGTTTTTAACAGATCCTTGGAAACCAGAGAGGTTCCTCAGGACTGGAGAATGGCTGACGTCGTACCTCTACACAAAAGTGGTGACAGGGAAGAAGTGTCAAACTACAGGCCCGTGAGCCTTACCTCGGTGGCGGGAAAGGTAATGGAGACGCTCCTGAAAGAGCGAATAGTGAACTTTCTCAAAACCAGAGGGTTAGAGGATCCGAGGCAACAATTTTTTACCGAGGTCGATCTTGCCAGACAAATCTGAGTTCTTTGACTGGGTGACCAGAGAATTGGATCAAGGACACGCGATGGATGTCATCTACCTGGATCTCAGCAAAGCCTTTGATACTGTCCCTCATAGGTAGGAGGCTTATCAATAAACTTAGTTTGGGGATGGGTTCCAAGGTGATAAACTGGATCAGAAATTGGTTGACTGACAGACAACAGAAGGTGATGGTAAATGGAGCTCACTCGGATGAAAGGAAGGTGATTAACGGGGTGCCGCAGGGTTTGGTCCTGGGCCCGGCACTGTTCAATGTATTTGTGAGTAATATTGCTGAAGGACTGAATGGAAAAGTCTGTCTTTTTACAGATGACACGAAAATTTGCAACAGAGTGGACTCCCCTGAGGGAGTGCCGAACATGAGGAGGGATCTGCAAGAGCTGGAGGAATGGACTGATGCTTGGCAATTGAGATTTAATGCAAAGAAGTGCAGTGTCATGCACTTGGGTAGCAGAAATCCAAAGGAAATGTACACGATAGGGGGTGAGAGGTTGGTGTGCACGGAGCAGGAGAAAGACCTTGGTGTGATTATTTCTGTAGATCTCAAGGTGGCAAAACAGTGCAGCAAGGCGGTGGCAAAAGCCAGGAGGATGTTGGGCTGCATTTGAAGAGGAATTACCAGCAGAAAGGAAGGGGTACTAGTGCCACTGTTTAAGTCTCTGGTGAATCCTCACTTGGAATACTGTGTTCAGTTTTGTAGACCGTATCTTGCAAAGGATGTAAAAAGAATGGAAGTGGTTCAGAGGAAGGGGACTAAAATGATTTGGAGCCTGCGTCAGAAGCCTTATGAGGAGAGACTTTAAGACCTAAATATGTACACTTTGGAGGAGAGGAGGGATAGGGGAGATATGATTCAGACTTTTAAATACTTAAAGAGAAATAATGAACAAACAAACCTCTTCCAGAGACGGGGAAGCTGTAAAACTAGAGGGCATGACATGACGCTGCAAGGTGGTAAATTGAAAGGCAATGTCAGGAAATACTTTTTTACTGAAAGGGTGGTGGATGCTTGGAATGCCCTCCCGATGGAGGTGGTGGGGGCAAACACAGTGACGGAATTCAGAGTGGCATGGGACACACACAGTGGATCACTTTACAGCGACAAGATTAAATCTAAATAAACGGAACCATCTAATTTCTCAACAAATAGGGGGTGTCCTACATGGAACAATGGGGGGAGGAGCTTTGGGTTCACCCCTAAACAAACAAAGAAATGGGGAGGGGTGCACCTGCTCCTGGTGGGTGCACCACTAAGCAAAGACATGGGAAGGGGTGCACCTACTCCTGCCATATTGCTGGGCAGACTAGATAGACCACGCTGGTCTTTATCTGCCGTCATTTACTATGTTACTATCTGTCCAAGAAAGGTCAACGCGTCTTCGGTAGTAGACTGGCTAATCTACTGAAGAGGGCTTTAAACTAGATTCGTTGGGGATGGGTGAAGAAAGCCCCCAGGTAAGTAATACATTAAATACCTTTATGGAAATGGGTAACAGGGGTAACATATGGAAAGCAGTGTGTATAAATGCCCGTAGCATGGGAAATAAGATCCCTGAGGTTGAAGCTTTGGTGGGAGTGGCTGACTTGAATTTAGTGGCAGTTACAGAAACATAGTTCACAGAAAACCATGATTGATTGGGATGTAACTATACCTGGCTATACTTTATTCAGAAAGGACATGGTAGGAAGAAGGGGAGGAGGAGTGGCACTTTATGTAAAAAATACTATTAAAGCTTTGGAATTACAGAGCTTAAAAGGGAGAGAGGAGGAATTGTGGGTTAAACTTGAAAGAGGGAAGAGAAATCTATTTGCATTGGTGTGATATAGAGACCTCCCTCACAAGAGGAAGAGGTGGACAGTTAATTGAAGACATACGCAGCATTGCTAGGAAAGGGGAAGTGCTACTGATAGGGGATTTCAATATGCCAGATATTGATTGGCACATTCCTGCTGCAGTATCATCTAGAAGTAAAGAGATCCTGGAATCTCCAGGAACAAGCAGGAATGTAGTCTTCAGATATGGGTATCGTCGGTACCGACGGAGGCTGCGTGGGAATGCTCCCCAGCGTCCAATTAGAAAGCCTTTGGGAGCATCCCACAGCGACTTCGTGCTGCCTTCCCGCCTTTCCCAACTGCCTCTCTCCAGTTCTTTGTTTTCCGCGGAGCCAGCAGGTCATCGTTTGTGTCACCGCTGAAAATTCTTCCCTTTTACTTTCTTTTTTTGTGGTCGTGTCTGCTTTCCTCGACGCTTAACCGGTACCGCCGGTTTTTCTTTCTTTATTTCTGTTCTTAAAAAAAAAAAAAATATATATATATATATTTATTTATTTATTTAGTATTTTTCCCGTTTTTCCCAGGTGCACGCGCCATTTTGGGCCTTAGGCCCAAAACATTTTCCTACAATGGAGAAACATGCTTCAGGTTTCAAAAAGTGCACCAAGTGTGGCGGTACCATCTCAGTCACCGACACCCATGAATGGTGTCTGAAATGTTTAGGTCCTGACCACTCCATCACGGATTGTATGTCCTGTGCCATGATGTCTAAAAGAGGTCGGCAGAACCGAGCTGCTAAGCTCAGTACCCTGTTTCCCTCTGATGCAGCTTCGGTGGCATTGACATCTTCCAGGGCTTCCTCTTCCTCCTGTGGATCTCAGGTAACTAAGCATAAGTCCAGCCGGTCCTCAAAGGGTAGATCTCCCTCTAAGCACCGAGATGCCTCTTGCATTGCCCTTGAGGATTCTGCACCGGCAAAATTGCCCTGGTGGGAGGCTTTGGCTTCCAAAGCATTATCGGGGCTCCAGGACGTTCTTGAGGCCTCGACCTCGGCAGAACTACTGGTGCCATGCTCTGGGGTACCAGCTGTCTTCTCTGGTACCGACATCCAGGCATCGGCAGCGTCGATAGACTAGAGGTTCCTGGCTATTGAACGCAGTCTGGCGGCTCTCCTTGCGGCATCGACACCCTAGGAACCGCGTCACAGTTCAGCCGGTACCTGCACTGACTCCGGCACCGATATCGGTACCGTTACCGATAGCATCGACTGACATCGGTGTCCGCATTGCCGGCACCCAGTCACCCGATGCCCTCCGGTACCAGTACACCAGTACCGATTCCCCCCGGTACCGACTTCGGTCGGTACGGGTATCGGGTTCTACAGGAGCATCCGGACAGAAGGTACTTCGAGTCTGTCAGATGGGTGCCTGGGTGAGAATGTTCACAGTCTTGGCAAAGGCATATATCAATATGATTTGCAAGGGATTGTGGGAAATGCAGTCCATTCACACCAGACACAGCCGCTCACAATAATTAGTTGTGCTTGAGTGTAACGCCAATAAAATATTTATTTATGGGGTTATTTCTCCCAACACAGATATGCTTGGTAGCACATAAAACAGGATACTTGCTTTCAGTGTTAAACTTAGAAAAACAAAATCAGGAAAACAACAGTTGAACTTGTCAGGCAATCAAATCAAAAGAATAAAGACCTGGTTGGTAACAAACTGGTCTTTTCTGTAGGCTTTAGCTAATATTTTCTTAGCAGTGCATCAAACAACAAGCAAAACCCACAAAGAAGGGAAAAACTGTTCTTTTCAGGTTAACTTCTTATATCTTCACACATAGACTCAGAAGTGATTTCCTCAGAGCTCACAAGCAATTAGGTAAGGCTCAATTGCTAGCAGTTACCCAGCTGAAACCCCTTAGCTGGCTTGCTTTCTACTGCGTGGCTCAAATCCTACTCAGGAGCTTTTCTGAGTAGGTTAAAGAACAAGTTTGTATTTCTTTGTGATGGTTGTTGTACTTTGTAACAGTAAACTACCAAAGGAGTTTAGACAGAGAGCAATCCATGTATTCACAGCCTGTATCTACCACCGCTCCCCCTTCTTCAACAATCATGGGTTCAATATCATGGATTGGCACAGAGGAATTTCTCAATGTAGCACTCTCAGGAGAATACTTGTTTCCCTGCTGTCTTTCAAGGTTATAGCTAGGGCATAGATCAGTGTTCATACCTGAGCTTTCATTGCTGTTAGAGTTCCTCTCTAAATAGCCTGGCCAGTATGTAGTCCAGTTCTTATGTCCAGCCTTCCAATCCAGATCCCTGGACACTGGATCTCTCTTCACATACCTTCTGGCATGGGTCCTAGGGTCCCTTCCACGTGCAGCCGTCTCCCTCACAGGTACCGTCTGGAGATGCCTAGCTCTGCAGCACCACTCCTCTGGTTTCCCCCAGTCCAATGGTGTATGCTGGCCTTTTGAATGTCTCCCAGTATACGTACTGCTCTGGACTCCTTTAGACCTCCCAAATGCTTTTCTCTTCTTTCTTCCAAAGGGTTTCTTGCCCTCTCTGTCCGTCCGCACTGGCTTCTGTTTCTGATGATCCTCCAGATGATGAAGCTGTCCAAGATACTGAGGATCTCCAAGCTGAATCCGAGGATGATTCTCTGTAGAATAAACTCTACCTTTATTCTGCTGTGCTGAAACAGGCCCTGCCCTTTGAGATGAGTGCTTGGGGATTACCCCATAGCCCTCTTGAACACACGTTTCCCCACTTCAGCTCCTCTAATGGCTGTTGGAAACCTGGTGCATTCTGGGACTGGTAGTCTTTTATGGGAAAATTCTGTTTTCTTATTTCTACCAGAACTGACAGGTTGCTTGTTCAGAGTCACTTCACCTTTACTATAGCTCCTTCCTGAGCTATGATAAGCTTCCTTATCACAAGTCCTCAGAGGAATCTGAGGATTCTGATAGTTCTGTCGATACCGGAGCACTTCTTCCAGAGGAGCCCTCCTCCCCTTAATGCAGGATGTCTCCTCCAGAGGATATCTCCTTCCAGGATTTCATCAGGGAGGTGGCTCGGGGTCTCTCCATTACTGTGGCTCCTGAAACAGAGCCCAGAGCAAAGGAGCTGGAAATTTTGCAATATCCCAAAGCTCCTAAGGAGGCAGCTACTTTGCCCATCCATGAGATCTTGCATGATCTCATGGTCAGAATGTGGGAGACCCCTCTTACCACCTCTCCTCATTCTCGTAGGCTTGACACTATGTATCGAGTCCCTCCTTGTCCTTGTTTCCAGAAAACTCAGCTCCCTCACCACTCCATTGTGGTGGAGTCGGCTATGAGAAGAATCAGGAGTGCAAAGAGGCATGCCTCTAATCCCCCAGGATGTGAGTGCAGAACATTGGATGCTTTTCGACGTCGTACCTTCCAAGCTTCCATGCTTTCTGCCAGGATCAGTTCCTATATTTTATATATGGGAATGTTCCTGAAGGAAATCACAGGAGATTTAGAGGTTTTGAGTCCTCTTCTTCCTGAGGATAGGAGACAAGATTTTCTCACATTGGTCAAACATGCTCAAGATGTTTCAAAATTTGTCAATCATGCAACTTTTGACTGTTTTGAGTGCATAAGCAGAACCTCTGCCATTGCCATAGGTGCACGTAGAACAAGCAGCAAAACTGGAGTAACTGCTAAAACAAAGGTACGCCTGTAACCATGCCACCCTTTCTAACCACATCGTACCTGATGACAGCATTCCCCTATTCACAATACTACACCTCCATCCATGCAAACTTTATGCACAACCCAAAATGCCTCACACATAACGCACCACAGAAGCAAACAACAAGTACTGCCAAAGCACACCCATGTCAAAGGCTCAAACTCATTCCTTTCACTTCAGAACACACCACAACCTCAGCGCATGCACAAGCACTCCTAATCTCCCTGATAAACGCACGTTCAATGAGGAATAAACTCCCCATGCTCCAGGACCTCATCACATCTCAAAAGATCGACATCCTCTGCATAACTAAAACTTGGCTAACAGAATCGGATACAGTGCTCATAAACCAACACACACCTGATGGATATAATCTTTACAACTGCTCCTGAGCTCTCTTCAGAGGAGGGGGAGTAGCCATACTAGCTAAATCATCCTCCACTTCTGGAACTGTGCATCAGAAACCACGGAGGAAGCAGACATAATCACAATCACCAACAAATGCCTCACAATATGCCTGGTATACTGATGGTAAACTGACCTTTCAGACATTTTCAAGCAAGTGACAGACAGTACTAACACCACCAAAGAACAGATAATCCTCGGCGATTTCAACCTCCCATCATTACAAGAGAAATAAGCCAATGCTTTCCTTGAGGCAGTGGAACTGACACAAATCATCCATGATCCAACTCATCAGAAGGGAAACACCCTCAACCTCATATTCCTCAACTCTCGAAATGCCATCACAAGCAATCACCCAAGGATCACAGCTGTCCCATGGTCTGACCACCATCTCATCACCTTCACCAGCTCATATCAACCCGCAACCATCAAGGAAAAAGATCAACTGACAAGAAGATTCAAACCATTTAACAAAGAAAACTTCTTAAGGCAAGTACTCCCAAAACACCGTAATTGCCTCGGCAGCATAAGCACGACATTTCACATAGGAAACGATATGAGACCAACAACAGCACGCTGGGTCACACCCGCCCTGCAGAAATTTAAGACTCAACTCTGAAGAACCGAGAGGAAATGGAGAAAGACAAAGGATGAAACAGACAGAGCAAGGTACATAAATGAGCTCAATAACTATCGCACTGAAACAGATAATTCTAAGAGAACCTACCACAAAAAGCTGCTTATGTCATCAATCAACAGACCACGCGAGTTCTTTGACATTGTGAAGAGGTTAATGAAGACCCCTAACCATGTGAATCAACTCCCAAGCTTACCACCGCAACAGCTGGCAGCACAGTATAAGCAGTTCCAACAACAACCCAACTCACTACCTGTAACAGTAAGAGTTGGCCATATTACTGCCCCAACACAGAATGGGGAGCATTTGAAACAATCTCCAAAGAAAAGATCAAAACCACCATATCGGGTCTAAACGCCACCACTTCCCCGCTCGATCCCAGCCCACTGGAATGGATAAAAAGGACAAAACAGGACTTAAGCTCTGCACTAGCAAACATAGTAAATGTATCATTCAAACGAGGCCGAATGCCCGACACCCTAAAGACATCCATCATCTGACCAACCCTCAAGAAGCCTGTTCTTGACCCCCTGGAACCCACCTCATTCAGACCAATAGCAAACCTACCATTCATCGCAAAGATAATTGAGAAAATAGTTCAACAGCAACTGAAAGATCACCTAGAAAAACACACTTGACCTGCAGCAACATGGATTCCCCCCCTCTCATGTGGTTGAAACCCTCATGATCACTCTACTAAACACTCTAATCAAAGGAATACAGGTCAAACAGGCTGGATATGCTTTGATTTTTCTGGATATTTCTGCAGTGTTCAACACAGTCTCACACAACATCTTCCTAAACAGATTACAGGAGATTGGAACCATTGTAGTACCTTGTCTTGTATACCAATCGTATCTAACCAACAGACATCAACTAATCCGAACCAGCACCACAACCTCCTCTCCTTTTCAATAAATTCAAGTAATACCACAGGGCTCGCACTCTCAGCCATGCTCTTTAATATCTACCTTCAACTCCTCTGCACAATAATACGGTCCCATAATTTCAACTTCCACCTGTACGTAGATGGCATTATGCTGTATGAACCCATCACAACTACCAATCCAGCAAACCCACATCTAATAGACTGCTTCAGTAATGTATCCAGATAGCTCCAAGAAAACAGTCTCACCATAAACCTTAAAAAAACAGAAGCCTTATTTGTTGCCAAAGATCAAACCTCCCCACACCTCACCCTGGGAGCAACCCAAATGAAAGTTCAGTCGCATGTAAAATACCTGGGAATCATCCTTAATCAAACCCTATCATTTAAGCAGCAGATTGCTTTGAAGAATATTGATCTTGCAGTTTTTGCAAAGATGATACAACACTTCAGACCGCTCATAGATCCACAGGATTTCAGAACGGTCATGCAAGCAATGACACTCCCTCCATCTAGATTGTAATGCAATATACCAAGGACTCACGTCCACCACCATCAACCCACTAAGGACAGCCCTCAATACAATGGCCAGAATCATCCAGAGACTAAAGAAGCATAATCACATCACCTCGGTCCTGAGAGATCTCCACATCCTCCCACTGGAAGCACGGATAAAATATAAAACGCTGGTACTGATCAATAAAGCGCTTCATCAACATTTACATTTAAAGCGCCATCTCATTTACAAACCCTGCTTCCCCGGATGAACTCTGGAAGACCTACACGACAGGCTACAAACAATGCACTCATTGTGCCACATGA
This sequence comes from Ichthyophis bannanicus, assembly GCA_033557465.1. Taxonomy (NCBI): domain Eukaryota; kingdom Metazoa; phylum Chordata; class Amphibia; order Gymnophiona; family Ichthyophiidae; genus Ichthyophis; species Ichthyophis bannanicus. The sequence goes on along the minus strand of CM066032.1, from coordinate 216,073,716 downwards.
TAGGACAAAGTTCAATCTCCAAACCTGTAACCGTGTATTTGATTTGTATGCCCCCCTCACTTTGGAACTCTCTTCCAACCCAAATCTGTAGCAACAATGATCTCTCCGCATTTAGAAAACAGCTAAAAACTCATCTATTCCAGGAGCACCTAGGATCAGGACGGAACAGCACCCACTGAAGACCACTGAGTAGGTTGAGGCTAAAGGGAAAAACTAGCTGTACATAAGACTAATACCCCTGCACACCAAATTCAGGAATGTAAATGTCGAAACCCTCCTCCCCCCTCCTCCCCCCCCCCCCGGTGATGGTATTACCACCACCCCCCGTAAATATGAAGATATCTGTTTAATGTATTCCCTCTTGTTTATTGTAAACTGCTTTGATGCGGTATATAAGCATGGATAAATAAATATACTGCTTCCTGGATGTCTACTGTATTGCAGATTTTGGTATCATCTGCAAACAGGCAAACTTTACCGGACAGCACTTACACAACATCACTAACAAAAATGTTAAGAATCAGACCAAGAGCAGATCCCTGCGGCACACCATTGGTAATATCCTTCTCCTCAAAGTGAGCTCATTTTACCAGTACCCTTTGCTGCCTCCCACTCAACCAATTTCTAACCCATTCATTAACTTTAGGGTCCATCCCTAGGGTGTTCAGTTTATAAGTCTTCTGCGTGGAATGGTGTCAAAGGCTTTACTGATATCTAAGTACACCACATCTAGGGCTCTCCCTTGGTCTAACTCCCTGCTCACCCAGTCAAAGAAATCAATCAGATTTGTCTGACAAGACCTTCCTTTGGTAAACCCACACGTCCTCAGATCCTGTAATCCATTGGACTCCAGAAACCTCACTATTCTCTCTTTAGCAGTATTTCCAATAATTTACTCGCCACAGAGGTTAGTCTAAGCAGCACGTAGTTTTCAACCTCATCCTCACTTCTGCTTTTGTGTAAACGGACCACATGTGCCTTTCTCCAGCCCTCTGGGACAACTCCCAAGTCTAAAGAAGCATTGAAAAGGTCAGTCAGTAGAACTGCTAGAATGTCCCAAAGTTCCTTCAGTATTCTCGGATATATCCCATCTGCACCCATGGCTTTGTCTACTTTTAGTTTAGCTAGTTCCTCATGAACACAGTATTCTGAAAATCGTTCAAGTTCCCCATCACTTCTGTTCCTATTTGTAGGTGTTTTCTGAGGTCCTGCTCCTGGCCATTTATCTGTGAACACAGAACAGAAATATTTAAACAATTCCGCTTTATCCTCCTCAGCTTCTACATATTCCTCCCCTTCACCCTTGAGTCTGACAATACCACTTTTGCCTTCCTACTCTCACTAACATATTTGGAAAATGTCTTATCCCCCTGCAGACCATGTTTTTTTTCCCACCTTGATTATTGCAATGCTGTGTTGCAAGGGTTACCAAAAAGGAAAGTGGTTGCTCGCTTCCAGTTAGTTCAGAACCAGGAGAATGATTATTACACACAGTAAAAGATGGACGAAGACAACTTTTTGTTGCCAACTGCATTAGCTTCAAGTGCAGCAAACTATATTTTTTAAAATCTGTACTTTAGTTTTTAAATCTTTGTGACATACAAGCAGGCTTTCAAGACAAGCATTGTGTACACACCTCCTTGCTCTTTATGATTGCTAAACTACCTGCAGCAAGAGAGTTAAAATGTCTTTAGTCAAGTAAGAACCTGGAAGGCAAAAGCTCCTCAGATTTGGAATGCCTTGCCATCAATTATGAGGCAAGAACCACTATTACTTTCTTTTGTTGATGCCAGACTGTTTGGTCAAATATCTTCCTAAATTCATTTTTGGGTTTTTTGCTCTTTTTTGGAAGTAGAATTGTAGGTTTTTCATCGATTAATTACCTGGGATAAATTTGTGTTGTGTTTGTAGTTTACTTTAATGCTTATATTTTGTGGATATGATTTTATTTTGCTTTATTTAATTTAGAATTCAGTTTCTTCTTCCAATGTTGGGAGTTTTGTACTCCACCCTGAGCTCATGAAGGTTGTAGCAGAATATAAGTGCACTTTTTAAATAAAATCTCCCCAAAACAAAATGAACTGCAACCATTGTGCACACCCTGTCTCATCCACCACGGATACTGTGAATGGTCATTTCCTGATCGTGTTATCCAGTCTAGTCCTGGACCTCTCTGGGTTCCCTATCTCATCCAGCAGCTTGGAGACTGAGAAACTCCTCCTTTTTATGTCGTCACCGGTAATATCCTCACTGAATCTGCCTCCTGTCGCCAGTTACCTCAGTCTCCAAGCAGCTGGATGGATTAGAGCCCGGAGGGCCGGGCTCACTGGAGAAACAATTAAGATTGGCTTAGTTAGTTGGTAGCAGGATTAAAAGTCTTTAATTAGTTTAGCTCTGAGAAGGAAGTTTAATTTAAAGTCCTGTGCCTTTAAAGTTACCTGCAGGCTTCTCTCTCGCTCTCCCCCCCCCCCCCCGTTTGCTTAGTTCTCACCCGTTGAGCCCTACGGGGTGATCCTGAGTGGCAGCTAATCTAATTTAGTGCTCCCGGTGGCTGTAGCTGCAATTGCTGAGGGGGAAACAGCCGGAGGAGAGTCCAGCCAGCGCCACACAGAGGTCTGCCTGTTAGCACGCTTGGCTGGCTCGGCCCCTTCGCACTCAGTCTTGAAGGCTGGAAAGTGAGAGTGTGACAAAGCTCCCTTTATTGGTAACGATCTCCGGAGCTGCCGACAAGCTACGCTGGTGCAATTTTCCAGATTGCTTGGTTTCAGCAACGGTTAAAGTAAAAGAAACCTTTTTTGAAAACGGATGGTGTGAAGCGCATTTTTGGCATAAAGGAGTCAGCGGCGGGCCTAACCGCGTGGCAGTACCGCGTGCAAACGCTGTTTCATTGTGCAGTTAGGCAGGTCAGCGGGGGGCGATCTCCGGAGCCTCGTTAAGATTTTTTAAGCTCCGATAGAGGCAGGGGATTCTTTCCTTGCACTGCTGTTTTGTTAAAAAAAAAAAAAAACAACAAAAAACAAAAAAAACAAAAACGAAGGAAAGAGCGCATATTAAGGAGGAGAGCACTAGACTCATTTCGCTCTAGGCTCACAGTGCTGCTGAAGCTGTTAATTGCCAGAGTGAGTGGAAACAGCTGGGCTTGGCTGGATGTGCTTCAGTATTTATTTATTTATTTATTTAACAGTATTTCTAAACCGTCTTATCATAAAAATCAAGGCGGTGTCACAACAAAACAATCAGAAGATGTGGAGGGGGTTCATGCAGTGTTGGGGGAGTAAAGTGCGGGGGGGAGTTCATGTGTGCGTTGTCATGCCATCTAAGCCACTCTGTTCTGTGGCATGAAAAAAGGCACTGCTTCAGGTGTGTGTAAATCCTGTGTGAGGGAGGCAGCGTCTATGGAGCACTCCAGGGAAGAAAAAGGGGAAGTGCAAGAGGCCGAGAAGGAGAGCTCGGCCTCACTGTTGCATGAGGTGCCCCAGGTGGAGCCTGTGGCTGGTCCGTCCTCAGCCCCGGACACACCTCTCCCTCAGGCACCATTCCCAAAAGACTTAGCGGCTATTTTTTCTCAGGATTTTATTTCGCTGCTGCAGCACACTTTGGTGACGCTCAGCAGCGGAAAGGGTCTGAGGAATCGGGCCAGCTTAAGAGATCCGAGACGCCCTTGCAGACCGATGATCTTTTGCGCGGGGCTAAGAGACCGCGTACGGAGGGGGTGGGGACTGGAGAGGTCTCTGTAGCCTCCGAAGGTCCGCTGTCGGATGACGACGACCACAGTTTAGAGGTGGAAGAAGAGCTAGAGGAAGGAGAGCTTTCTGAAAAGGAAGACAAGGCAAGAGTGGTTCGGGTCTTCAGAAGGGAAGAGCTACCGGCACTCATAGTTGAGGCGTTAAAAGTTCTAAATATGCTGGTGCCAGGAGCGACGGAAGATGACTCGCTAGAAGATCCCTTGTTGCAGGTTTTTAGGAAGACTCAAAGGGCGTTCCTGGTGCATATGGTGTTTCGGGAAATGATCCAAGAGGAGTGGAACGTGCCAGAAGCCCCTCTAGGGGGTCCAGAGTTATGGGCCATCTGTATCCGTTGTTGGATCAGGATAAGGGGGTTTTTAAGTCGCCCAAGGTGGATGTGGCCGTGTCAGCTGTCACCAAGAAGACTACCATTCCGGTAGAAGGTAGTGCTTCTCTTAAGGACTCTCAAGATAGAAAGCTAGAGGTGTTGCTACGGCAGGTGTTTGATGTGAATGCCCTGTCGCTTCAGGCAGCTATTTGCAGAGCTTGTGTGGCTAGAGCCTGTCTTCACTGGTCGCAAAGAGTGCAAACGAGCCAGGGCAGTGTCGAAGCTAGCGAAGTGGCCAAATTGGAGTCTGGCGCGGCTTACTTAGCAGATATTCATTATGATCTTATGCGTGGTCTGTCGACGAGCATGGCGTCAGTAGTGGCAGCACAACGGTACTTGTGGCTGCGCAACTGGGCGGCGGATAGTTCCTCCAAGACTAGATTAAGTAAGCTTCCCTTTAAAGGGCGCTTGTTGTTTGGGGAGGATTTAGAGAAGCTGGTTAAGGACTTAGGAGAATCTAAAGGAGGTAAGTTGCCGGAGGACAAACCTAAGTCGAACCGGACGTTTTCGCATGGTAGGGGTCAACAGCGGGATGTTCGCCGGTCTCGGTTCCAGAGATTCAATTCAAGTCAGAGAGGACGTTTTTCTAGTAGAAGTTAAGGCTTCCGGGGGTTTCGAGGAGCAGGACGGGGTTTTGGTCCTGCCTCTTCCTTGTCCTTCGCTGCCAAAAAGCAGCAATAAGATATGGGGGACCCGGGCACCTTTGCTTCCAGTAGGGGGGCGGTTGCAGGAGTTTTATTCTTCCTGGGTCCGAGTAACGTCAGATCAGTGGGTGCTAGAAGTTATTTGAGTGGGTTACGCACTGGAACATTTGAGACCAGTGCGAGAGACCTTCGTACAGTCCCCCGGCAAATCGGCCACCAAGTGCGAGGCTTTGCGGGAGATGGTCTGAATGCTGCTTGAGCTCAAAGCGATAGTGCCAGTACCGCCAGACCAATGCAGCTGTGGTCGATACTCCATTTACTTCGTGGTGCCAAAGAAGGATGGAGGTGTCCGTCCGATTCTGGATCTCAAGGGAGTAAATCGTTGCCTTCGGGTGTCGCATTTCCATATGGAGACGCTGCGATCGGTTATAGTGGCGGTACAAAGGGGAGAATTGACCCGGTGAAAAGCGGTATATAAATGCAGTTAAATAAATTAATTAAATAAAGAATTCCTTACCTCCCTAAATCTGTCGGAAGCCTATCTCCACATTCCGATAAGACCGGAGCATCACAGGTTTCTCAGATTGGCAGTCCCGTTCAGACATTTTCAGTTCCGAGCGTTACCGTTTGGGTTAGCGATGGCGCCGCAAACCTTTGCCAAGGTCGTGGCGGCGGCGGCCTTAAGAAAGGAGGGAATCCTGGTGCATCCCTATTTGGACAATTGGCTGATCCAGGCGAAGTCAAGATCCGAGAGCGAGGCGGCCACTGCCCGCGTGGTGTCCTTTCTGGAAGAGTTCGGTTGGATAGTCAACATGTCAAAGAGTCAGTTGGTTCCCTCGCAGAATCTGGAATATCTGGGAGCTCACTTCGACACGGGGGCAGGAAAGGTATTCCTAACGTCAGATCGAGCACAGGGCCTTCGGAAGTTGGTAAAACAGTTTCTTAGATACAAAGCGCCCTCAGCTTGGCATTATTTCCAATTGCTGGGCATGATGGCAGCCTCCATAGAGACAGTGCCGTGGGCGAGGGCCCACATGAGGCCGTTGCAGAGAGCATTGCTCCGCCGATGGTCACATCAACAGAATCAGTTATCACGGAAGTTGCGCTGTCTGGCGGAGGTCCGCCAGTCTCTTCAGTGGTGGTTGCTTCCCACGTCATTGGAGTGCGGGAGAACGTTGGACGCTCTGGCCTGGGTGTCGGTAATGAGACGCCAGTCTCCTGGGCTGGGGAGCACATTGTCAAGGCATGTTCACGCAAGGGCAGTGGTTGGCCCACGAGAAGTCGTGGTCAATCAACAGGCTGGAATTAAGAGCAGTGTCCCTAGTGCAGCAGGAGTTGGAGATTGGTCACAGGCAAAGCTGTTCGAGTATTCTCCGACAATGCCGCAGTGGTTGCATATGTCAACAAACAAGGGGTCACCACCAGCGCAGCGCTCGAATCAGAGGCCGAAGCCCTGGGCGGCGGCGAATCTTCTGAATCTGTCTGCAGTGCATGTAGCAGGAGTGGACAATGTGCAGGCCGATTTTCTCAGTCAAGTGAGAGTAGATCCAGGGGAATGGGTCCTTCATCCCAAAGTCTTCAAGATGGTGGTGCGCAGGTGGGGCGCACCGGTCATGGATCTCATGGCGACCTTTGCCTCGGCAAGTCAGCCGCTTTTTCAGTAGACGAAGGGAAAGGATGTCGGAAGGCTTAGATGCTCTCATTCAGGATTGGCCGGTAGGGGCATCTGTTGTATCCGTGGGTCCTGATAGGAAGAGTTCTGCAGCGAATCGAACGGTTCAAAGGACAAGTAATTCTGATAGCCCCAGGCTGGCCTCGCAGACCCTGGTATGGGGATCTGGTGAGGTTGTTAGTGGCAAAGCCCTGGCGACTTCCTTCTTGTCCGGATCTGCTGTCGCAGGGGCCCCTCTTCATGCCTCACGTGGATCGGTTCTCGCTTACGGCTTGGCTCTTGAGAGGGCAAGGTTGAGGTCAAGGGGCTATTCGGCGGCAGTTATAACTACTCTGTTGAGGGCCAGGAAGACGTCCACTTCGCTAGCGTACGTCCGTGTCTGGAGGCTTTTCGAAGCTTACTGCGTGGAACGAAAGTGTGAGGCTTTAAAATCCTCCATCCCTCAGATATTAGATTTTCTGCAGGACAGATTTGACAAAGGGCTAGCTGCGGCGTCGTTGCGGGTGCAGGTAGTAGCTTTGTCATGTTACAGAGGCAGGATAGGAGGTCAGATGCTAGGCTGTCAGTGGGATGTTAAGCGTTTCCTCAGGGTGGTGTCGCTAGCGCGGCCTCCAGCTAAACAAGGTCATTCCTAAGTGGCATTTGCCATTCGTGCTTGACGCGTTGGAGCACGAACCATTTGAACCGTTGCCTCGAGCGTCGATCAAAGATCTCAAATCTCAAGGTGGTGTTTTTGGTGGCCATTGCTCAGCGAGGAGAGTCTCGGAGTTGCAAGCGCTTTCCTGCAGGGAGCCTTATCTGTCGTTCTTTGCAGCGAAGGTAGTTTTAAGGACTTTGCTGGCTTTCCTTCCTAAAGTCATTTCGCCTTTTCACATGAATCAGGAAATTTCCTTACCGGTATTTTCTCGGGACGCGGGTGCGTCGGGGTCGAGAAAGTTGTACCTCTTGGATGTCCGTAGGGCACTGAAGAAATATCTTCGGACGTCCAGTTTCCACAAGTCGGACAGACTTTGTCCTCTTTGCGGGTCCAAGAAAGGGAGAACCGGCGTCTAAAGAGGCCATTGCGTCGGCTTACATATTAAAAGGGAAGTCGGTGCCAGAAGGGCTTAGGGCACATTCCACTAGAGCGCAAGCTTCGTCCTGGGCAGAGGTGCGTTTGGTGCCCCCGGCGGAGATTTGCAAGGCAGCAACTTGGTCGTCCCTAAATTCATTTGTGAAACATTACCGCCTTGATGTGCAGCGGACGGAAGAGACCGGCGGTAATGCAGGCTGGTCTTCCAGGTCCCTCCCATATTAGAAGTTCTTTTCACTGCTCTGGTAAAGACTCAGAGGTCTGGGACTAGACTGGATAACACGATCAGGAACGTGAAATTAGACTTACCTCCTAATTGTTCCTGGAGTGTAGCCAGTCTAGTCCCGTATCCCTCCCCAGTGTTTCTCGTTCTGCAGTGGCCTGAAGCGTTGAGATTATTTACAGGTAAGAGGGCCTTTTTTGCATTACGATTCCTTTAGTGGCTGCAGGTGGCAGTGGAGTATCCGAACGTACAAAAAAAATGGTTATTTCCTTTACTGTTATGGGGTTTTCCCTTTCTGGTGGAGGAGGAAGTGGCCTGCTTAAGTTAGACACGGTATGTTAGAGGAATTTCCGTGATATGATCCGTTGGGTTTTTCCAAATTTGTGGTTTAAGGTTTAAGTAGTTAGTACTTCTGTCTCCGGTGAGTCCGCTTTGTCAATAGGTTACTGGCGACAGGAGGCAGATTCAATGAGGATATACCGGTGACATCATAAAAAGGAGTTTCTCAGTCTCCAAGCTGCTGGATGAGATAGGGAACTCAGAGGTCTGGGACTAGACTGGCTACACTCCAGGAACAACAATTAGCAGGTAAGGCTAATTTCACCATCCCAATTTTTATTTGCAATCTTGAGATAGAATGCTCTGTGTTTTGCCAGATGGCTAATTCCCTGTAAGTTGTAGTGTGCCATAATGTCAGTGATTTCTGGTGGCAGCATTAGGCAACAATAATTCCTCTTTAAATTGACTTATTCATGTGTAATGGTGAAAAAATCTGTATATAAATATTTAAGTTTATCATACTGGTTATGTACCGGCAGTTTTCACCAGAAATGAGTGAACCAGTCACTCTAAGAAATTCAACCATTTCCATCTAATATTGCCATGCAATTAATGTAGATCTGCCCTTCATAATATGTTTTGTTGGAGTAAGGAATGTTTTGGTTAATTAAGGGAGAATAACTAAATAATAAACAAACTTTGTGGCTTTTTTTAAACACTAGCACTAAAAGTAATATAGGAAACTTCTTTTAAAGAAGTGAGCTTCTTAAAATACTGCATGTTCCATTTTTAAAAAAGTGCTACATCTCAAATTATTCCCCAGTCTTATGCCCCTTCAGGTGGGCAACTTTGAATTTTTTAATTTAATTTAATTGGGCATTTTTAACCCATTTCTATATATATATTTTACAGAGTAACAAATTTAAATTGCTAATTATCTTAGCATAACATTTCCACCAACCTTACATGATCTTAATAAACTTTGATTTATTATAGAAGTACCCATTTATGATTTCACAATCTCCTCATCTTACGTTTTTGTTCCAGTCAATGTTGAAGTAACCACATTTAAAGTTATTTTCTAACTTATGGTTATTCTCTAATCTTAGAGTTTTAGGCATCTTATCCTAAAGCAAAGGGGTCATGCCCTTTGAAATGCTCTTCCTAGTACTAACCAACTTCCATTCTTTGTCAGGGGTTCTCAACCTAGTCCTCAGCACACATCTAACTAATCAGGTTTTCAGGATAACCACTGTGAATATGCATATTCATTGTGATTATCATGAAAACCTGACTGGTTAGGTATGTCCTGAAAACTGGGTTCAGAACACCTGCTTTAGGGGGAAGGAACATCCATTAAAATCTTGTTCTGACCTCGGTGACCTTTTTTGGACAATAAATTTTAACGAACTCGCTTAAATGTAAGGGGCTGCTATTATTTGGTTGTAATATGGTAAGTAGGGAAGTCTGTCTTAGCAGAGTGAAAGACTACTCTCTTGAAAAAACTGGTGACCCCCCACTTTGACTACGCCAATGTGATTCTGCATGGCCTACCCAAAAACACGCTAAACCCATTACAGCTGGCAATGAACGCAGCTGCACGCTTCCTACACGGAGCCTCTAGAAGAGATCACATCGCCCCAATGCTAAAGGACCTGCACTGGCTACCAAATTACTGCCAGCTCACCTAGTCTTGACATTCAAGGCCATCAACAAAATATCCTCCACCTCCCTAACGGATATTCTCCACTCCACTCCAGCAAACAGAGCAAGGAGGACATTTGCCACCAATACCCTACAGACCCCTAATGAATTAACAAAATGCACCCAGGCAACAAAGAACCGAGCCTTTAAGTTCAATGCTCCCAGCTGCTGGAATGCACGCCCAACCACCGTCCAAACTATCACAGATCTCGCCCATTTCAGAAAAGCACTAAAACACCACCTCTTTCTCCTACACTACTCACAACCCAGTAACCCAGCTTCACCCACCATACACCCTGCTAGGCAATTGTAAGTTACAGACAACTCATGTTTATATTGTAGATAGTTGTAGATAGCTGTAGATAGTTTCCCCAGTTTGAAATCCAAGTTGTTTCACCCGTTCAATGTAAGTGCATAATAGTTCTCCTGTTCCGCACAAAACTGATCTCCAGGAACAAGCAGGAATGTAGTCATCACATATGGGTATCGTCGGTACCGACGGAGCCTGCGCGGGAACGCTCCCCAGCGTCCAATCAGAAAGCTTTTGGGAGCATCCCACAGCGCCTGCGTGCTGCCTTCCCGACTTTCCCACCTGCCTCTCTCCAGTCCTTTTTCCACGGAGCCAGCAGGTCATGTTCCTGTCACCGCAGAAGAATTCTTTTTTTTTTTTTCTTTCTTTTGTGGTCGCGTCTGCCTTCCTCGACGCTCTACCGGTACCGCCGTGTTTTTTCTTTTCTTATTTCTGTAAAAAAAAAAAAATATATATATATATTCTCTTTTTTCTTTTCTTCAGGTGCACGCTCCTTTTTGGGCCTTAGGCCCAAAAACGTTTCCTTACCATAGAAAAGCCTGCCTCAGTGCACCAAGTGCGGCAGTACCATTTCCGTCACCGATACCCATGAATGGTGTCTAAAATGTTTTGGTTCTGATCACTCCATCACGGATTGTATGTTCTGCGCCTTGATGTCTAAAAGAGGTCGACAGAACCGAGCTGCTAAGCTCAGTACCCTGTTTCCCTCTGATGCAGCTTCGGTGGCATCGACGTCTTCCAGGGCTGCTTCTTCCTCCCGTGGATCTCAGGTAACTAAACATAAATCCAGCCGGTCCTCGAAGGGTAGATCTCCTTCTAAGCATCGAGATGCCTCTGGCGTTGCCCTCGAGGATTCTGCACCGGCAAAATTACCCCGGCGGGAGGCTTCGGCTTCCAAAGCATTATCGGGGTTCCAGGATGTTCTCGAGGCCTCGACCTCGGCAGAACTACTGGTGCCATGCTCTGGGGTACCGGCGGTCTCCTCTGGTACCGACATCCAGGCATTGGCAGCATCGATAGACCAGAGAGCTCTGGCTATGGAACGCAGTCTGGCGGCTTTCCTTGCGGCATCAAAGTCCTCGGAACCGCGACAGACAATTCCACTGGTACCAACACGGTATCGATACCGGTACCGATAGCATCGGCATTGGTGTCTGCTTTGCTGGTACCCAGTCATCCGATGCCCTCTGGTACCGATGCCCCCGGTACCGGTTACTCCCGGTACCGACTTTGGTCAGTACGGTTATCGGGCTCTTCAAGAGCATCCGGACAGACGATACTTCGAGTTCTCAGAAGAATCTGAGGATTCTGACAGCTCTGTCGATGCAGGAATGCTTCTTCCAGAGGAGCCCTCCTCTCCTAAACGCAGGATGTCTCCTCCAGAGGATATTTCCTTCCAAGATTTTATCAGGGAGGTGGCTCGGGGCCTGTCCATTACTGTGGCCCCTGAAACAGGGCCAAGGAGTTGGAAATTCTACAATATCCTAAAACTCCTAAGGAGGCATCTACCTTGCCCATTCATGAGGTTCTATATGATCTCATTTTAAGGATGTGGGAAACACCTCTTACCACCTCTCCTCATTCTCATAGACTGGATACCATGTATCGAGTCCCTCCTTGTCCTGGATTCCATAAGACTCAGCTTCCTCACCACTCTATTGTAGTGGAGTCAGCTATGAGAAGGATCAAGAGTGCAAAAAGACATGCCTCTAATCCTCCAGGACGTGAGTGCAGAACCCTGGATGCTTTTGGACGTCTGGTCTTCCAAGCTTCCATGCTTTCTGCCAGGGTCAGTTCCTATAGTCTCTATATGGGAATGTTCCTGAAGGAGGTCACAGATGATTTAGAGGCTTTAAGTCCTTTTCTTCCCGAGGATAAAAGACAGGCTTTTCTCAAGATGTTTCAAAATTTTCCAACCGTGCAGCCTTTGACTGTTTTGAGTGCATAAGCAGAACCTCGGCTATGGCCATAGGTGCACGTAGAATTGCTTGGCTCCAGGCCTCTGATTTAGAGCTCTGGGTACAAGACAAATTGGGAAATATCCCTTGTACTGGTGAGAACCTGTTTGGTAAAGATTGGCAAGAAAAAGCCAATGAAATGGATGCTGAAAATTCCACCTTGGATAGATTATCCAAGTCCACTGCTGATCCTGCTAGAAGAAAATTGTTCAAGAATCCATTCTTTTCCAAAAAGAAAAAAAATGTATCCTGCTTATGTTCAGCAGGGACGTACTGCAGGTCAGCTTGCCAGGAAAGGTCAGCAACCACCCAAACAGAAGAAAGTAAAGGCTGCTAGGCCTCAACCGGCCCAGCAGGCTCAGCCTCCTCAGGGACTTTGACTCTCATCTAGAGAACTTAGCCTTCCTGGTTCTGGAGGGACCAGAACCTTCCACCATTCCAGGAAGGTTATGTCATTTTGCCCCCAGATGGGGGCAAATAACAGCAGAGCATTGGACACTCTCCATCATAAAGGAGGGGTACAAGCTTCATTTTTCAAGCATGCCCCCTCACACAATAGTAAGGCAGTTCAATTCTCCGACCTCTCTCATCAACCTGTTAGGTCAAGAGGTCGCTATCCTTCTTGCCCAAGGGGCAATAGAAGAAGTACCTCTTCATCAACAGGGTACAGGGTTCTATTCCCCTTATTTTCTTATTCCAAAGAAAACAGGGGGTTACAGACCTATCTTAGACCTCAGAGAATTGAACAAATTCCTTGTCGAGGAGAAATTCAAAATGATTTCTCTCGGATCTCTGCTGCCATACCTTCAGAGTCAGGATTGGCTTTGTTCTCTAGATCTCAAGGATGCGTACACCCATGTTCTCATCCATCCAACTCACAGAATTTATTTATTTATTTATTTAGGTTCATTCGGTTTCTTTTTCAGGAAAAGCACTACCAATACAGGGTGCTTCCTTTTGGCCTGGCCTCAGTACCAAGGGTGTTCACGAAATGCATGGCTGTTGTAGCAGCATTTCTCCACACTCTAGGGATATTCATCTTCACTTACTTAGACAACGGGCTCATTCGAGCCCCAACAGAGTCAGAGGCCAGGACTTATCTATCCTGCACAATGCATATACTTCAGTATTTAGGGCTGGTAATAAACATCCCAAAATCCAGTCTGACTCCCACTCAGTCTCTAGAGTTCATATTAGCTTTCCTGGATACCACAAAGGCAAGGGCCTATCCTCCCCCAGGCCCGTTGCCTTTGCTTGGTGCAGTTAGCTTCTCAAGCAGTGCTAAAGCCTCATCTAACTGCTTGAGAAATGTTAAAACTACTAGGCCACATGGCATCCACCGTGCATGTGGTTCCCTATGTTCGCCTCCACATGAGGTCAGCTCAGTGGACTTTGTCCACCCAATGGACCCGGGCATCAGGGTGCCTGTCAGGCAAAATTGCAAACACAAGTCGCCTTATTTTGTCCCTCCAGTGGTGGAAGTCCACTCAGAACCTGTTGCGGGGGTCCCCTTTTCAGCAATCCTTACCCCAAGCAACTCTCACAACAGATGCTTCTCCAATGGGTTGGGGAGCTCATCTGCAAGACCTCTCCACCCAGGGCACCTGGTCTCAACAGGAGAGTTATCTACATATCAGTCTCTTGGAGCTCAGAGCAATCTTCCTTGCTCTGCGAGTGTTCCACACCCTGCTCAGCTACAAGACAGTCATCATTCATACGGACAATCAAGTAGCCATGTTCTATGTCAACAAGCAGGGGGGAGCAGGCTCTCTGTCACTTTGCAATGAAGCTTTGCGACTATGGGCCCTCTCCAGAGAGCATCAGATTCATCTACTGGCAGTGTATCTTCCAGGCATTCAAAACTCTTGGGCAGACAGACTCAGTCGAGTTCTGCTTCCACACGAGTGGTCTCTGCATGCAGACCAGGTGACCAGGATATTTCAACTTTGGGGAACCCCGGACATAGACCTCTTTGCAAGTCCGTGGAATGCCAAACTTCCCCGGTTCTGTTCCAGAATTCCGGCTCAGGGGGCTCAGGCCACGGATGCTTTCCTCATTTACTGGGGTCAAGACTTCCTGTATGCCTTTCCACCCATTCCCCTAATTCCCAAAACCCTGTTCAAGCTTCAGAGAGACAGAGGCCATATGATTCTCATGGCTCCACATTGGCCACAACAAGTGTGGTACCCTCTGCTTCTACATCTCTCTCAAGCTCCCTCCCTGAAGTTAGGGTCTGCTCCAGATCTCCTATCCCAGGAGGACGGAATGTTATGGCATCCCAGTCCCCAGTCTCTGCGTCTCAGGGCTTGGTTGCTGAAGGCCTATATCTCCATGATCTTAATATCCCTTAGCAAGTGAAAGATATTTTTCTTGCTTCCAGGAAACCTTCCACAAGACGCTCTTATGCTTTCAAGTGGAAAAGGTTTACCATATGGTGTTCGCAAAAGGCTCTTAGCCCCCTTGCGATACCTCTGGAATCATTGCTGGAGTATCTCCTTCATTTATCCAATGCAGGACTTAAGACTAATTCCGTAAGAGTCCATTTGAGTGCTATTGCAGCTTCCCTTAAGCCTCTAAATGGACAATCTATTTCCTCTCATCCTCTTATAGCAAGATTTATGAGAGGCCTTCTTTTAACTAAGCCTCCCATTAGACCACCACCGGTGGCATGGGACTTAAACCTGGTTCTTGGGCAACTCATGAAGCCACCATTTGAACCTTTAGCTACTACCTCCTTGGAATTTCTTTCTTGGAAGGTTATCTTTCTCATTGCAATCACATCGGCACGCCGCATTAGTGAGTTGCAAGTGCTAGTAGCTGATCCACCTTATACAAGGTTCCATCATGACAAGGTAGTCGTCAGGACTTATCCACACTTTATGCCGAAGGTGGTCTCGCCTTTTCATCTGAACCAAGCGGTCTACCTACCTGTGTTTTTTACAAGGCCTCGTGCATCAAATGCAGAGAGGAATCTTCATACCTTGGACTGTAAAAGAGCTTTAGCCTTTTACTTACAAAGAACACAGCAACATAGAAAGTCCTCTCAACTTTGTTGCTTTTGATCCTTCTCATTTGGGACTTCCAGTCTCCAAGAGAACACTGTCTAACTGGATTGCTCAGTGTATTTCCTTCGCCTGTCAGAGTAAGAACCTTTCTCTGGAGGGCCATGTCACAGCTCACAATGTGAGAGCCATGGCAGCCTCAATGGCTCATCTGCACTCTGTGTCTATCGACGACATTTGTTGAGCAGCCACTTGGGCCTTGATTCATATCTTTACAGCCCATTACTGCTTGGACAAGGACTCCCGGGATGCCTTGTTTGGTCAGGCTGTTCTCCAACACCTGTTCCTTACCTAATCAACTCCTACCCACCATCCCTGGTAGGATGCCAGAGATCCATGGGAGGTAAGTGGAGCCCTGTTCAGGGACACATAACTTCTAGGGTCTCTCCCTGGCACCTAAAGCTAGGGAGTCCCCCATATGTGATGACTACATTCTTGCTTGTTCCTGGAGATAGCCTAGTCACTCACCTGTAACAGGTGATGTCCGGGAACAGCAGGAATTTAGTCCTCACAACCCACCCACCTCCCCTAGGAGTTGTATCTCTCTATCTCTTTCCTTTCCCTCTCTCTCTCCTTCCTTTCCCTCTCTCTCTCCTTTCCCTCAGCTTTAAAACTCAACTGGAGAGAGGCAGTTGGGAAAGGCGGGAAGGCAGCATGCAGGCGCTGTGGGATGCTTCCAAAAGCTTTCTGAATGGACGCTGGGGAGCTTTCCCGTGCAGGCTCCGTCGGTACAGACGATACCCATATGTGAGGACTAAATTCCTGCTGTTCCCGGAGATCACCTGTTACAGGTGAGTAACTATGCTTTATCTGTAAACCGCACTGATTTTCAAGAGCGCGGTATATAAAAGCAATAAAATAAATAAATAAAATGAAATAATTCAGCAGGCATGTCACAACATTGTCCTTTCTTTCTTCCCACACACTTTAAGGAAAAGATGATACTTTAATGATGCAAAGCCACTCTATAATAAGTCATCATGTAAAAAAAACTTGCTAAAATACCAAAGCTGTAAATGTGACTGAAATTTGTGACCTTTAACTGTTTTGTTTTGGTTTTTTTGCATTTGGTTTTCTAGGTGAGACATGGAATCCACTGAAACTGCATTATCAGCTAAGAAATGTGCGTGAACGGCTAGCTAAAAACCTAGTGGAAAAGGGTGTATTGACAACAGAGAAACAGAACTTTCTTCTTTTTGACATGACTACACACCCTCTCACCAACAACAACATTAAGCAGCGCCTTATCAAGAAGGTGCAGGAAGCAGTTCTTGATAGATGGGTTAATGATCCACACCGCATGGACAAGCGTTTGCTGGCCCTGATTTACCTAGCCCATGCTTCTGATGTCCTTGAGAACGCTTTTGCTCCACTTTTGGATGAGCAGTATGATTTAGCCATGAAGAGAGTGAGACAGCTTCTGGATTTAGACCCCGAAGTTGAATGTACAAAGGCAAACACAAGTGAAATCCTTTGGGCTGTTGTTGCAGCCTTTACAAAGTAACTGTAATAGGACAGACATATTCTTTTCCCATTCTGTTCTTTAATGTAAGATGGTTGTTTCTCTTTTATTGGCTCTTCACATGTTCTGTAATTTGTACCTTCTCATATTACAAATCGGCTCTTGTCTCATAGGAAAAGTAGTATTTACTTGTGCCGGCGTACAGGTTTCTGCTGGTACAAGTATTTCCTTTCTTAGGATTTTTTTGGGAGGAAAAAAGTGAAGATTAATGGAATTTAAAGTTTAATGCCATATTGGCATTTAATTTCTTATTCTAATCAAGAATTATTTAGTAGACTGGTTAATGGGATGGCTTTAGTTGGATGGCTCAATGCACATGAAATGTGTATTTTAGCTAACTTCTAGATACTCAAAATGTGTTTGTCACAGCTGCAAGTTTGAAATGTCAAACATCCAGAAGAGCGTTCTACTTGCCAAAGTTTAGAATCCACTGATGTTCATTCCTCAAATATCCTGCATAGAGCATGGTCTCAAATATATACTGAACAGCAAAAATGGAAAATTAACCCTATAAAGCTTAGTTTCTTCTGTAAATATAATGTATGTTCAGGAACAAGCAGGAAGTTAGCCCTCACTTATGGGGTGACGTCTGCACCGACTGAGCCTATGCGGAGCAATTCCCCAGCTTTCAAAGAAAGCCTTTGGATTGCTGCCACGCATGCATGGTCCTCTTTCCCGCCCAAGGGTGCCTTCTTGCTCAGTCTCCCTTTTTCTCCAGGAGCAAGCAGGAAGTCAGTCCTCACGTATGGAGTAACGTCGGCACCAATGGAGCCTGTGTGGAGCAATTCTCTAGCTTTCAAAGAAAGCTTTGGGATTGCTGCCATGCATGTGTGATCCTCTTCCCACCCAAAGTTTCCATCTTGCTCAGTCTCCCTTTTTCTGCGGAGCCCTTCGGATGCACGTCCTCATCCCTCAGAAAAAAAATTTTCTTCTCGGCCCTTTGGCCTTTTTTCCATTTGCACCGGTCCTCTTCCGTCCTCCCCCAACACTCCCACTTGGGCTGTGGGACAGGGGACCCCCTTTCTCCCTTTCTAGTTTTTTGTTTTCGTACTTCGGGCCCTTTTCATGCCCTTTTTCTGCCTGCTGGCCTCGAGGGTTTTCGACCTCGCAGGGGTTCATTTTGTCCCCATGGCCACTGGCTTCAAAAAATTTGACAGATACTCCAAAAGCATGTCACTCAGACACCCACGACTGTTGTCTGCAGTGCCTGGGGGCTGACCATAACCCAGAGCTCTGCTCGCTTTGCAAGAAAATGTCCGCTAAGGCCCTCTAAAGCTGTAAGCAGAAATCAGACAATATTTTCCGTAGGGCAGCACCGGAGTCCCCCGGTGGTGCCCCACTCCACCGATCCACCACTTGCAGGGTCTCTTGCAGTGACTCCGCGTTCCAGGTGTCACTCTGTCCAGGATTTGCCTGAAGTGGAATGGTGAAAGAAGAAGACTACCTCGAAGAGGCTGTCGGGAGCTCCGGATAAGCATAAGTATTCTCGCGTTTGTTCCCTTAGCCCTCCCCGGCGCTCCCAAGATTCGGACGAGGAGCGGCCCCGAAAGGTACCACGTACAGACACGGAGACCTCCGCAATGGCGCCCAGTCTCCAGAGGGTTGTCCTGGCGAGGACCCCCTCTCCTCCTCCAAGCAGACTCAGTAACCCCGACGTCGGCGTCCCAGGGACCCATTTCTGAGTGGGAATCCCATATGCTGGCACTACAGCGTATCGTTTCTGCCTTCCTAGACGCCCAGCAGGCACTCTTGTCCAGCATGGCTGGCTCGTGCCCTGAGACCGAGGGCCCCTCCACTGCAGTCCTGAAAACTGCCTTGGAAACCTCTAAGAGCCGTGGGCCTCATGAGAGTCCTTGGCACCAGTCTCACGTGCCATCCTGTTCCTCAGGGCGAAGTCATCCAGGGTCAGTGCCGTCCGGCTCCAAGCAGGCCTTGGCTGCCGGACATGTGGCGCAATCATAGTCCCCCTCGGACATCTCAGGCTGGGAATCGGATGGGGACACGTCCCCCAAAACCTGCGCACACCGGGACCTTCCTTTGGACCCATCCCCGTTGTCCTCACGAAGGCGGTCACCCCCTGAAGATACCTCTTTTGTTATTCGTGCGGGATATGACTCGGGCCCTCAATCTGTCCACGCAGACAGAGGAGGAGCCAAGGACAGAAGAACTGGACATTTTGCAATATGAGTCTCCTCCAAGGGAGTCTCTTATGGTCCCTGTGCCGTCCATCCTGACCCGGCTGCTCCTCCATATGTGGGAAGCACTCGCCTCAGTCTCTGTCATCAGTAAAAGACTCGATGCCATGTACAGAGTCCAATGTGGGCCTAGATTTCGAAAGATCCATCTTCCTCATACCTCCATGGTAGTGGAATCTGCAATGCGAAAAGAGAAGAGCCTGAAGTCACATTCTTTAGCCCCTCCTGGCAGGGAATCCCGTGCCCTCAAGCGGAAAGCCTACCAGGGATCCATGCTGGCATGCCGCATCCAGGCATAACAATTGTATTAGGGGTATGTTCCTTCGCGATCTCGCTAAAGAGCTCGGCGGTTTTGCCACAAGCCTCGAAGATGATCACCTTCTCAGATTCCAAATCCTTCTGAGATAGGTCACAGACTGCTCAAAATACCTGTCTCATGCCTTGTATGATGGATTCGAGTCTTCCGCTCAGGTGGCAGCAGCTGGCATTGGAGCCCGGCATCAGGCATGGCTCCAGTACTCAGACCCAGAGCAATGGGTCCAGGAGAAACTCTTGGATGTTCCCTACCTCGGCGAACAGCTGTTCAGTAAGCCCATGGTGGACAAGGCATCCGAGATCGAGATGAAGTTCGTAACCCGTGCCTGTCTCTCTCGGAAAAACCTTGTCCCTTCCTCGGAAAAACAGCACAGCAAGAAGCTCTTCTTTCAAAGGAAGGGGCTGCCTTACCCGGGATACCCTCCTTATCTGCCCGCCCCAGGGTTGATGCCCAGTGGCCAAGGCAAGGGCGGAGCCTGGGGCCACCAGAAACCTAGAGCACAAGACCCAACCACCAGCGCCACCCCAGCCAGCTCTGGGGTTTTGACGCCACATGCATAGCCTCTTGTCTTCCAGTGGCGCTCCCACCAGTAGGAGGATGTCTGTCCCTTTTTGCCCCCGAGTGGGAGGGCCATCACATTGGACACCTGGGTCCTCCAGGTCGTCCAAGACGGTTACTGTCTCCATCTGGACAGACTCCCTCCTTCCTTCTCCCCAACAGAGCCTATTCGGCTTCCCTCACGCCAGGCTTGCTTAAAACAAGAATTGAACAACCTCCTCGGTCAACAGGCAGTCGAAAGGGTCTCACCGCATCTCCGAGGTCAGGGGTTCTACTCCTGTTACGTCCTCATTCTGAAGAGAACGGGGGCCTGTGCCCCATCCTCTATCTCAGGAACCTGAACAAATTTCTGGTGAGGGAGAAGTTCAGAATGTATCGCTTGGTGTCCTGCTGCCCTTACTCTGGCAGGGCGATTGGCTATGTTCCTTGGATCTCAGAGACGCTTATGCCCACATCCCTGTTCACCCCAAGCACAAGAAGTACCCACGTTTCAGGGTACAGGGGGATCACTATCAGTTACAGAGTGCTCCTCTTCGGGCTCACATCTGCCCCGCGAGTCTTCATTAAATGCCTTTCGGCGGCTGCAGCCCACCTCCGGCTGCAGGGCATATCCGTCTACCACTACCTAGACGATTGGCTCATCACAGGTGCATCAGCCGAGGAGGCATGCCTCTCGGCGTCGCGCACGGTCCTCCTTGAGCGCATCTGTTTCCTGATCAACTACTCCAAGTCCCACCTCGAAACGGTGCAGGTACTGGAGTTCATCAGCGCACTGCTCGACACGGAACGGGCAACTGCCTTCCTCCCTCGAGCACGTGCGGACCGCCTCCGCACTCTGGCTGCTGAGATCCAAAGCCAAACCAGGGTCTCGGCGTGAGCCATGCTGCGCTTTCTGGGGCACATGGCCTCAACCGTTCATCATGTTCCCCATATTCACCTGCATATGTGAGCAGCTCAATGGTACCTCAGAGCATAGTGGTCCCAAGCCTCGGGCCGGCTCCAGGATCCTATCTCTGTCTCGCGCAGCCTATCCAGTTCCCTTGATTGGTGGCAGAATCCCCGAAGTTTACTTCGGAGCATGCCCTTCCAGGCTCTGCAACAGGAGCTCATCTTGACGACATGCCTCGCTGTTGGGCTGGGGAGCCCACTGCAACAATCTCCATACCCAGGGACGGTGGTCACCCGTGGAATCCCGGCAGCAGATCAACCTCGAGCTTCGAGCAGTCTGGTTGGCCTTGATGGTCTTCAAGCACCACTTGCGAGGCAAGTCTGTGCTCGTGCAGACCAACAACAAGGTCGCGATATTCTACATAAACAAGGAAAGGGATATGGGCTTCCGCCTCCTCAGTCAAGAGGCAGTCCTCCTTTGCTCCTTCGCAGTGTGCTGGGGTATGACCCTAAGAGCTGTCTACCTCCTGGGCCAAGACAATGTCCTTGCGGACATGCTCAGCAGGTTTTTCCACCCGCACGAGTGGCGCCTGAGGCCATAGGAGGTTCTTCACCTGTTTCGCTGCTGGGGGACTCCATCCATAGACCTGTTCACCAGCCCGGTGAACGCATAGCTTCCCCGCTTTTGCGGGCCGATACTGCACCTGAGCAGGGAAGCCCTAGATGCATTCCTCCTGAACTGGACCTCTGGGCTTCTGTATGCGTTTCCTCCCACTCCCCTCATAGCGAGGACCTTCCACAAGATTTAGATGGATCGAGCATCAGTGATTCTCATGGCTCCCTCATGGCTTTGATAGCCACGGTTCCCGCTTCTATGCCGACTCTCCGGATCTACTGACACAGGAGGAGGGATGGGTGCTTCACCCAAACCTGGACTCTCGCTATCCCTAGCAGCCTGGTAGCTGAATGGGTCTCTCTAGCCTTGCTGCACCTCCCAAAGGAGATTGAGGAAGTCCTGCTCGCATCGAGGAAAGACTTAACGAAACTGGCGCTTCTCGGTCTGGTGCTCCCGGGCTCCAGATCGATCTGTTCTACCCGGTGGGTTCTCCAGTACCTCCTCCACCTATTGCAGATGGGGCTGAAATTCAATTTGGTCAGGGTTCACCTGAGTGCCATTTCAGCCAACCACTTCCCCATCGAGGATAAACCCCTCTTGAGCCAGCCACTGGTCTCCCTCTTCATGTGGGGCCTTTACTTTCCAAGCCCCCCGTCCAGCCTCCGCCGACAGAGTGGGACCTGAACATCGTGCTCATGCAGCTGATGCAGCCGCCCTTCGAGCCGATGGCGACATGCTCACTTCGGCACCTCTCCTGGAAGGTAGTCTTCCTAGTGGCGCTACCTCTGCTCGGCGAGTCATTAAACCTCAAGCCCTCATATCCACGGTCCCCTACACCAGGTTTTATGGGAACAGGGTGGTTCTTCGCCCTCACTCTAAGTTCCTACCGAACGTTGTCTCAGATTTCCATCTCAACCAAGAGGTAGTCTTACAGACTTCCTTCCCGAGACCTCACGCCAACTGGGTGTCAGTGGTCCTGCATACCCTCAATTGCAAGAGGGCTCTTGCTTTATAGCTTTCTACCCAGATGGAGAGGGTGCACTTGGTGACTGCCAGCCCCAGATGGTTGGGATTGTAGGCGATGAAGAGCCAGTCGGACTTGCGATGACCCTGGGTGTGCTACCCAGAGTCATCACAAGTCCGACTGGCTCTTCATCACCTACAATCCCAACCATCTGGGGCTGGCAGTCACCAAGCGCACCCTCTCCATCTGGGTGGAGGACTGCATCGCCTTTGCCTAGGCAAAGGCTGGGACCCTGCTGGATTGACAAGTCACCACGCATGGTATCTGTGCCAATGCGGCATCGGTGGCTTCGCTGTGCTCAGTGCCTCTGGCGGACATCTGCTGGGCTGCTAGCTGGTCTTCAGCAAATACCTTTATTTCGCACTAATGCCTGGAGAGGGAGTCCTGCCGGGACAGCGTCTTTGGCCAGACTGAGTTCGTAATCTGTTCAGGGTATAAGCAACTCCTGCCTCCAACCCTCTTTCTGTGGCTACCGGGAGCTTGGCCCCCCGAGAACTCGGGCACCTTTTGGATCGTTGGCATCTGCTCACGGCTTCGCGGAGGCGATTTGCTTATAGGTTTCGGTAGCCTGTAGCTGGGGAGTCCCGTAAGTGAGGACAGACTTCCTGCTTGTTCCTGGAGAAAGCATAGTTACTCACCTGCAACAGGTGTTCTCCAGGGACAGCAGAAATCAGTCCTCATTACCCTCCCACCTCCCCTTAAGAGTTGCTATTCTTATCCTTCCCTTGCCATCTGCTTAGTAGGGCTCTAACTATGGAACCTGACTGATCAAGATGGCACCCTTGGGTGGGAAGAGGACCATGCATGCGTGGCAGCAATCCCAAAGGCTTTCTTTGAAAGCTGGGGAATTGCTCCACGCGAGCTCCATCGGTGCCAACGTCACCCCATAAATGAGGACTGATTCCTGCTGTCCCTGGAGAACACTTGTTACAGGTGAGTAACTACACTATACTTATGTTTGTTTTAATTAAGCCCCGAGGTTAGTATACAAACGTCCTACTGTTTCAAAAGCCGTTTTGGGATGTGATACATTCCACTGTATTGTGTATATAGTTTCAATTGTATATTAACAACATACCCATCTTAACGTTTTGCAAGACTTAGCTGGTTGTACACCTGGTTGCCCTATTTTTCAAGGTTTTTTTTTGTTTGTCTTGGCCATTGGTATTCAGTTTAGATGTGATTTATGAAGAACATGTTATAATTAATGGCTGTTTTTTAACAGTTATTGGTTATAAATGTAAATCTTTATGAACATCTATGGATTTGGAAATTAATGAAATGTTCATGGCCTCCTGTTTTCTTAATCATGTTTTATGTTGCACAAAACAAGACTACTTTGTTCTGTTTATGTGGTTACCAGTCTTTTCCAGACAAAAACACATTCAGTGCTGGTTTTAAGTTTTTTTTTATTTGTATACAAGTTTGTACATTTTGTCTCTACGTACAATTCATCTTACGCTTTTCAAAGAAAAATAAATGAAAAATGTCAATCTTAGCAGGTGTTGCATGTGAATTGTAAGCAAGTAAGATTACAATTCCAATAACTGAACATTCTGTAACAAAAAGCTCTCAAACATTTTAATTTTTATAATTATAAGATTATGCTGGTTAGCACACTATTATATAAAATTTAAATTTTGGCTTTTTAATCTTTATTGCATCCTTACCACATGCTTCTTACACCTTTATTGGCTTTACAGTGTAAATGCGTATTAAATCACTTTTTTCTCATAACGCATACTAATATTGGGGCTTACAGGTGTGTAGAGACCTTTCTGGGTTAATGTATTCAAAGCAAAAATACTAGATGGTGTATACTTGTAGAGTTGAAATTTATGGGATCCCTCTAAATCTGTATACTAGCTTTTTACCATACAGTAAATAAACAATGATCTTGAAAGTGCCTGAAACAGCGAGCATGTTATTTGTAACTTTTGGGACTTCAGTATTTCTATTTGTATTAGAACAAAGCTGATATCTTTTGACTTGCCAGGGAGCAATGTAGACCATATCAAGATGTCTTAAATTAGAAGCTGCACATTTTTTAGTCTTGAGAATGATTGATTGATTTCCAGGATTCTACACTGCCTGGAGGAAAAAATGTAGTGATCAGATTAGGAGAGTGTATGCATAATGGCTAATATTTAGTAGGGATATGGTAAAATATAGCTTACCCTGTTATGCATGATAACTCCATTCACCTTTCTAAATGTACAGCAAGAATAAATGTTCTCCAGGAACAAGAAGGAAGTCTGTCCTCACATATGGGTGATGTCGATGCCGACTGAGCCCTGTGCGGAAGCATCTCCCTGGCTTTCAAAGAAAGCCTTTGGGAGATGCCATCACGCATGCATGGTCCCCTTCCCACCCAAGGGTGCCATCTTGCTCAGTCTCCCTTTTTCTGCGGAACCCTACAAATGTTCGTCTTGTCCCCCTCAGAAAAAAGTAGATTTTTCTCGTACTTTTGTACCTCTTCTGGCTTGTACCGGTCCTTTTCCCGCCTTCGAGCCCTGCTACTCCGGTACCAAGTCTCAAGACTTTCTTTGGTTCTTTTCCATTCTAGCGTTTTCGCGCCTTTTTCAACTGCTGGCCACGTCGAAGGTCTTAGACCTTGCTGGGGTCCTTTTTGCCCCAATGGCCACCAGTTTTAAGAAATGTGATTGGTGTTCCACGAACATGTCCCTCACCAACACTCATGATTGTTGCCTCCGGTGTCTGGGCGCCAACCATGACCCGGAGGAATGTTCCCTGTGTAAGAAGATGACTGCAAAGGCCATCCAGAGCCGCCGGCTTAAGCAGGACAACAACTTTCACAAGACAGACTCAACCCCAGTTTCCCCTGTTGCCTCACACGCTAAGGCCCCACACAGACCCTCTGAGACGTGTAAGGCTCCCACGGTTCCAGAGCAGGATTGCAGAAATTCCAAACAAAGGTCCCCAGAGCGAGAGCATAAGACAATCTCAAGGGCCTCATCCTGGGAGGTGGACGAGCACAAGAAATCCCGTGCACAGCCCCTCGGCCTCCAGCAGGCATCTGAGGAGTCTGAACGGGAGCACCCCCAAAAGGTACCCAGGACTTACGTCAAGGCCTCCGGCAACTGACCCGGTCTCCCAAGGGCCATCCTGCTGAGGACCCACTGTCCTCAACACATGATCCAGTCACCCCAGCATCAGTGTCGATGGCTGCTACCCACAAGTGGGCAGCTCGAATGCTGGCACTGGAATGCAGCATTTCTACTTTAATTGCCTCCCAGCAAACATCGATGTCTGGCACCACTAGTGCTCATTCAGAGACCGCAGGGACCTCGATGTAGAGGACTCCCCCGGCCTGCCGAAGTGATCCCTGAGAGCCAGGCGCCTCAGGCCGATTCTCGGCGAGGGTCTTGTCGTTCTCACTCGATCCTCGAGGGCGAGATCCTCGCAGGTGAGTGCCTCTGGCTCCAGCCATGCCCAAGCCTCAAGGCACCAGAGACTGGAGCAGACGACGCCCTTGGAGCCATTGGGTCTTGAGTCTTCCTCGGACTACTCCGACTGGGAGTCCTATGTTGAGACATTCCTGGAGACTCTGGCCCACTGAGACCTTCCCTCGGACCCGTCTCCACCAGCTGCAAGACGCCGATCCCCAACCAAGGATACTTCATTCCTCGAGTTCGTCAGGGACATGCTCAGGCCCTCTCCCTCACTACTGAATGGGAGGAGGACTCCCGTACAGAGGAGCTTGACATCCTCCAGTACGAGGCATGGCTGGAGGAGAACCTGACTGTTCCCATCCCCTCCATTCTCGGCCGGCTCCTCAGGATGTGGGAAACTCCGGTTTTGGTGCTGATCATCAGCCGGCGCCTGGATACAATGTACCGGATTCAGCGAGGACCAGGCTTCCAGAAGGCGCAACTCCCCCACACCTCCATGGTGGTCGAATCGGCTATGTGCTGGCCCAAAGACACACACTTGTTGGTGCCCCTGAGCAGGGAGTCCCACGCTCTCAACACCCTCGGGTGAAAATGCTACCAAGGCTTGATGTTGGCGTGCTGCATCCAAACTTACTAACTTTACATCAGCATGCTCCTCCGAGACCTAGCCAAGGAACTTGGAGGCTTCACAGCGGGCCTCGATTGAAAGCATCGGAAGTGAACTCTTACAAAATAAGTCAGGGCGTGCTCCACATACCTATCCCGAACCGCTTACGACCGCTTTGAATCTAGTGTGAAGGTAGCCGCCACCGGTATCGGCGCTCGATGCCAGGCCTGGCTCCAATCATTGGACCTCGAGCAGTGGGTTACAGGATAAGCTCCTTGATGTCCCTTGCCTCAGGGAGCAGCTCTTTGGCAAGCCAATGGAGGACAAGGTGACTGAAATAGAGACACAGTATGTTACTCGGACTCGGCTCTCGAGAAAGACCTCCACTGTCCTGAGGCAAAAACCACAGGGAAAGAAGCCTCCTTTCCGCAAGAAGGGCCAACCCTATTGAGGCTATCCTCCATACCCCGCCACCCAGACTCCTTAGCAGGGTCACCAGAGCAAGGGAACAGAGCAGGCCCATGCAAGCCCAAAGGCCCCAAGCCCAAGGCTAGCCTGGGTCGGGGTTTTGACGCCCTCAGTATAGCCTCTCTTCCACTGGAGGGTCGGGGGGGGGGGGGCGGGCGCCTGGTTCATTTTGCCAACAAGTGGGCTTCCATCACCACCGGCTCATGGGCACTTCAGGTGGTCAGGGAGGGTTACCTCCTCCACCCTTCATTCCTGGGGGACCCTCTGTCTCCCCTGCACTAGGCTCTGCTAATGCAAGAACTTGCAGGCCTTCTCAGGGATAGGGCCATGGTGCCTGTACCACACCACCTGAGAGGAAAGAGGTTTTACTCCAGGTACATTCTGGTCCCAAAAAGAACAGGAGGACTAAGGCCCCATCCTGAAACTGAGAAACCTGAACAAATTCCTGGTGCGGGAGAAATTCAAGATGCTCTCCTTCGGAATGTTGCTGCCCTACCTCCAGCAGGGAGATTGGCTATGCTCCTTGGACCTAAAGGATGCCTATATACCCACATACTCATTCAGCCAAATCACAGGCAGTATCTAAGATTCATAGTCAGGGGCGACCACTACCAGTAATAGGGTACTTCCCTTCGGCCTAGCCTCCGCAACAAGGGTCTTCACCAAATGCCTAGCAGTGGTGGCCACCTATCTGTCTCCAAGGGGCCTTCATTTTCCCTTAACTAGACGACTGGCTAGTAAGAGAGGACACAGCCTCAGAGACGCTGCAGGCAACAGGCCTCGTCATCAAGATCTTACAACATTTCGGATTTCTGATAAATCACCCAAAATCCCATCTCACTCCAACACAAGACTTTGAGTTTATAGGGGCTTGCTTCGACACCCTCCAGACCAGGGCTTTCCTCCTCCTGGCAGCAGAAGTACAGCACCTCTACACGGTGTCAGCTCGGTCCATGCTCTGCCTCCTCAGCCACATGGCCTCTACGGTCCATGTGGTCCCCAATGCCCGTCTCCACATGCAGTTGGCTCACTGGTGCCTCCACTCACAGTGGACCCAGAGTACAGGCCGGCTCCAAGATAGTCTGTCTCCTGTCAACTGGCGGAGTCGCTCAATTGGTGGCAGGTTGCACAGAACCTTCATCGGGGAATGTCCTTCCAAGTCCTGAGTCCCCAGAGGGTCCTCACAACAGATGCTTCCTTATGGGGCTGGGGTGCCCACTGTGATGAGCTGTGCACCCAGGGGATATGGTCACCCGAGGAAAGCCAACAGCAGATCAACCTGCTGGAACTCAGGGCCATCTTCCTTGAGCTCAAGGCTTTCCAGCACAGCCTACAGCACCAGTCAGTGCTCGTCCAGATGGACAATCAGGTCATGATGTTCTACCTGAACAAGCAAGGGGACACAGGCTCCTGCCACCTATGCCAGGAGGCAGTAGCCGCCTGCTCGTACGCGACCAGTCAGGGTATGCTTCTCCGGGTGACATACCTCCTGGGCCCGGACAACACCCTGGAGGACAGACTGAGCAGGGTCCTCCAACCACACGCATGGCACCTGGACCCAGGGGTGGCACAGCGGCTCTTCAGGTTGTGGGGCACCCTGAACCTCAAACTCTTTGCCAGCTTGGTCAAAACTCAGCTACAGTGTTTCTTCTGCCTGCACCCACACCCAGGCTGGGTTGCAGAGGATGCCTTCCTCATCTTGTGATCGGGGGATCTGCTGTATGCCTTCCCTCCCACACCACTGATAGCACAGATCCTTTTCAAGGTCCAGCGAGACCAGGCTTCCATGATTCTAATAGCCCCGAGGTGGCCCAGGCAGCCTTGGTTTCCCCTACTGCTTCATCTCTCAACGGAGTCCCAGCCCTCAGGAGTTCCCTGGGACTTTTGACCCAGGAAGAGGGCTCTATCCTCCACCCCAACCTGGCATCCTTGTCCCCTCACAGCATGGCTGCTGAATTGGTCACTTTAGCACCTATCAACCTCCCCAGGGAAGTGGAGGAAGTCGTCCTGGCCTCTCGCAAGGACACTCCACAAGGTGGACCTAGGCCTTCATGTGGCGCAGATTTTCCTTATGGTGCACTGAGCACCAGGTGAACCCATTCTCCTGCCCGGTACACACAGTGCTGCGATACTTGCTCCATCTCTCGCAGTCCGGGCTTAAGTCCATCTCTGGGTACACCTGAGTGCACTCTCTGCAAACCATCACTCCATAGAGGGGCAAGCCTTTTTCCATATAGCCCCTGATTACTCGGCTCATGTGAGGCTTACTGCTTTCTAAACCTCCCATTCATCCACCCCCGGCAGTATGGGATCTCAGTGTGGTCCTAGTACAACTCACCAAGCTGTCCTTTGAGCCCTTCGCTACCTGCCATTTGCACTACCTGTCCTGGAAGGTGTTCTTCCTGGTGACACTTGCCTCTGCCCACAGAGTCGGTGAGCTTCAGGCATTGGTGGCTGAGCCACCCTACACCAGGTTCTACAAGAACAGGGTCGTGCTCCGCACACACCCAAAATTCCTGCAGAAGGTAGTATCTGATTTCCACCTCAACCAAGAGGTGGTATTTTCCACCTTCTTTCCTCGTCCTTACGCCAACAAGACATTGGCTGTTCTCCACACTCTGGACTGCAAAAGGACTGTCCTCCTACCTGCAGCACACTCAGGGTCACTGCGAAGCCTCTCAGCTTTTCGTTTCATACGACCCCAGTCTGGGGAAGCTGTCACCAAGCGTACTCTGTCCATCTGGGTGGCAGACTCCATCGCCTTCGCCCACAACCAGGCTGGGCTGCCGTTAGAGCGCTGGGTTATGGAGCACAATGTCAGGCCTATGGCAACTTCAGTTGCGAACCTATGCTCTATCCCTATGGCAGACATCTGCCGGGCCGCCACCTGTTTCTCTGTTCACACTTTTGCAGCTTATTACTGCCTGGAAAGGGAGTCCTGATGGGACAATGCCTTTGGCCAGGCCATACTCTGTAATCTGTTGGGTGTTTATGCAACTCCTGCACTCCGACCCTTCTTGTTCAGGCTACCGAGCCATGGGTTTCCCTGGACACTGGGGTCTTCAGAGTCTGTCCTCAGATTCGCTTGCGGTTGCTCATGGCTGGGCCATGATTTTCTCTACAGGTTCTCGGTAGCCATATGTGAGGGCTGACTTCCTGCTTGTTCCTGAAGAAAGCATAGTTATTCACCTGTAACAGATGTTCTCCAGGGACAGCAGGAATCCATCCTCACAACACTCCCTCCTCCCCTTGGAGTTGCTATTCATTTTTGGCCATCATCTTTTGTCAGATCTAGCTGTCATCTGACTGATCAAGATGGCACCCTTGGCAGGAAGGGGACCACTCATGCTTGATGGCATCTCCCAAAGGCTTTCTTTGAAAGCTGGGGAGATGCTCCCACGCAGGGCTCCATTGGCGTCGACATTGCCCATATGCAAGGACCGAGTCCTGCTGTCCCTGGAGAACACCTGTTACAATACCTCATGTTTACATTTGTAAAGCATAGTTACCTGTATCACATTAGTGCTTTGTTGCTTTAACAGAATGGTAAATTAACTCTTGAAGTTAATTCAACTTGCTTTGGTTTGGTGTTGCTAGAATGGCCATTGTGATGCCACAAACTGTGGAAGTAGCTGACTCTGAGACCCTTCTGGCTGGAGATAGTTGAATCACTATATTCCAGTACAGCATTCCACTTGTGTTCAGAGTTGAAGCTCCATAATATAGACAGAGGATCCTGGATCTTCTGAAGATGACGCCCTGTTCTGGGAGGTTTTATGAAATTGTTGCTTGGGGTCTTTAATTTAAATTTGTGTCATTGGAAATGTGTTTAAATATTTTGGTAGGCATTTCTGTTTTAATTTCTGTGTGGGATTCATATCCCTAGCAGAGAAGGTTTTTTCAAACTTTGGAATTGTGAAACAGAAGTTCCTTTTCATTCCTCCAGTCCAGTCCCGTACCTCTGGGTAGTCAACCTCCTCCAGCAGCTTGGAGACTGAGCATGTCATCTTTTTGATGCCCTCAGTATACATAGGGAGCTGGCTCCTCCTACCATCCCCAGCAAGCTCAGTCTCCAAGCAGCTGGAGGAAGTGATCCAGAGGGCTGGACTCACTGAAGGGACAATTAAGGAGTTTATTTGTTTATTTATTTTATTTAACAGTTTCTTCTATACCGCCCCTTCCAGAGATCAGGGGCGGTTTACATTGAACAAAAATTAACATACTTCCGTATGTTTTACATGGAACATGTTTTAACTATATACATGTTTTGTTACATGGAACATATTTTAACGTTAACAATAACACTTTTTTAAAACCTATATACAGGTTATGAAACATGGAGCATAACATAGTTAATTTACAGTAGTTATTTACATTAGTGATATAGCTGTCAGTTTGGGTAAATCTTTTGGATGTTGTGTATATTAAGGTAAGTATCTTTCTTGTGTTAGTCATTTGTTCTGTCTTGAGGATTGTGGATATTTTTTTGAGATTGTCTTGGAGAGGTTTTTTGTTCGTAGGGGATCTCAAAGTGTTTTGTAAAAAGGTATGTTTTTAATTCCTTCTTGAATTGGTGTAGGTCCTTTTTTAGCTAAATTTGGTTTATTTTGGGAAAGTACAGAGAAAAAAGGCATTAGTGTTGGTCATTTAAAAGAAAAAAAAAAAAGAGGACAAGCTGCCCGATTGATAGCAATGCAGCTGGGGGGGGAGAAAAGGAAAGAGTAAAGGGACCCCCTTGCCTCCCCCTCACAAAGAAGTGTGTGTGTTATTGTCCGGAGACCCTGCATACAGCCCCAGTGGCTCCCGAGCCCATTACCGGGTGAAAAGCAAAGAGCTTTGAGCCGCGGCTCCTCACCTGGTCAACAGCTTTGAGCTGCTGGTGAAAGGCAAGCAGCACTCTCGCCTTGTCATGGAAGCCAGGTACGGAGGCTGAGCGAGAGGCAGGAAAGATGTAGCAGCACAGGTTTTTTTCTGCCCAGTAAGAGGGAGGAAGTGGTGGGGAGTGTGGTGAGCAGTTTGCTTCCCCTCAGGCCTTTGGCACACTACCTGCTGACCACGTGGCTAACAGTGGTTTCTACAGCAGCGTGGGAATCGTGCCATTTTGAGACAGTGCAGGAAAGCTGGGTAGTAGACAGACGGGAGAGGGGGGACTAACCGTGTTTGTTGTTTCGGGGTCCCGGGGCTTTGGTTTGTGATTTCCGTTCTCAGTTTAAGAAAGACAAAAACATAAGCAGCACTGGGGGAATAGAAGGCTCCTCGCCCCTCTTAGCTGCAGTACCTCTGGGACGCTACCTGGTCAATCCTCCATGGTGGTGCCATGCCAGCAAGGCCACAATGTGTGGTTTGCAGAGGGGGTCAGTCTCTGAGGCAAGCATTTGCCACCACTGTGAAAAGAAGGCCCAGACAGTGGAGCATGAGATGCAGGAGGGAGCTACAGGTACAGGTAGTTCTATTCAATCCCAAGAGGGGCACGGCTTGGCAGGCAGGGAGGTCATTATTGTGTGGTCTAGCTAGAGCCATACAGTAAGGATCAGGCCTCACCCAGACCCTCCACTTCTCAGGGTCTGGGGGTGGGGTGGGCCCCAGGAGGTTTTTTGCCCAAATTCATTTTCCTTTTGCATAAGGTGTTTCGCATGTGACAACAGGGGACGTCTGGTCTGGTTACAGTGCATGAGCATGGCAGAAAAAGGCTGGCAACCACACAAGAGCCGGAGCTGGTGCACCTGATGGTGGAGTATCTGTGGTGGCTACCAGTGCTGGACAATCTTCTCTCGCAGTGTCCAGTTCTCATGCCAGGTGTGGGTAGATTTTCACTTATTGCTTAGCTCTTGAGGGCTAGGTTGAAAAAGTAAGGATACTCTGCCCAGGTCATCACAACTTTGCATCAGGTGAGAAAGCATTCTACCTCTTTGGCCTATGTTGGGTTCTGGAGGATCTTTGAGAGTTGGTGTGACGAACGGAGGCTTCACGCTCTCGCTTCATCCCTTCCAGATGTGTTGGTCTTTTTGCAAGTGGGTCTAGGTAAGACTTGCCTTAAATTCCTCCATGTTCAGGTGGCGGCCCTAGCTTCTTTTTGAGGTAAGCTGCAGAGGGTTTCCTTGGTTCTCATCCCGGCGTGTGTTTTTTGAGGGGAGTTCTTTGTACTTGGGATCTTAATTTGGTTTTGTCTGTCCTCATGGATGCTCCTTTTGAGCCCCTAAAATGCTTCATTAAAAGATCTAACTTTGAAAGCAGTGTTCCTTGTAACTTATTGGTTTGTCATGTAGGATTTCGGAGTTTCAAACTTTGTCATTTCAGGAGTCTTTTCTCGTCATTTCTAAAGGGAAGGTGGTGCTGACATTTTTGCCAAAGGTGGTGTCTGTTTCACTTTAATCCAACTGTGACTCTTCCTGTTTGTGCCAGTTTAGGCAGTGATTCAAAGACTCACAAATTACATTGGTTGTTAATCAAATCCTTTGTCGGTATCTGAGTACAGAGCCTTTCCAGCGTTCAGTTCTCCTTTTTGGGGTGCCCGTGTAATGGTGAAGTGGCTTCTAAGATGTTGATTGATCATTGGTTGAAAGAGGCTATTACATTGACCTATTTATTCAAGGGTCAGTTGGTTCTGATAGGTCTTCGGGCACATTTGATCAGGGTCCAAGCGGTGTTATTTATTTATTTATTTAACACTTATTTATATACCGCATCTTCCAGCGATCAGTTGCGGTGTACATTTAACAACAATTAACAATGCAGAGCTTGTTTTACATAGAACAGTTATAACTTTTTACAATGAGCATCTTAACTTGAACAACAAAGTGTATGTAAAAACTATGCGAAATAGTTCAATAAATCAACTAACACAGATTGTGTAACAATTTGAACTGAAGTACTGTCTCTAACTCAATTTTAACTATATACAAGTGGGTGTTTCGAGCTGAATATGGTCTGGTGCCTCTGGTATACATCTATAAAGCAGCAACGTGGTCCTCTTTACATCTTTGTGTGTCACTATTTAGCTCAGTGATTCACAGTTCGACATGTGGATGCTGCAGGCTGAGCTTGTGTGTCCCTCCCTTTGTTAGATACTGCTCTGGTACATCCTATTTGACTGGACTGGAGGGACATAAGAATGTAAATAGCATGCAAGGGTCCATCAAGCCCAATATCCTGTTTCCAACAGTGGCCAATCCAGGTCACAAGTACCTTTCAGGATCCCAAAAGGTCTATAGATTTGATGCTGCTTTTCCCATGGGTAAGCATTGGATTTGCTTGGTCCTCTTTAATATTGGTTTATGGACTTTTACCACAGGAGCTTGTCCAAACCTCCTTTAAATCCAGCTACACTAAAAGCTTTTACTACATCCTCTGGTAACGAATTCCAGAGTTTGATTACGTGTTGAGTGAAAAATATTTTTGCTGATTAATCTTAAATGTGCTACATAGTAGCTTTATTGCGTGTCCCCTAGTATCTACTTTTTGAAAGAGTGAACAACCAATTAGGGAGGTGAAATTGGACCTTACCTGATAATTTTCTTTCATTGAGTCCCTCCAGTCCAGTCTAGGACCTGCCCAGTGTGTTTCCTCGAGCTGGAATGTGTAAAGATTTTACTCCCCCTGCATCCATAACTTTAAACACCCATGTCAAGGTACAGCAAGAAATAAAATACCCCGGTATCGCTCTTGACCACAACCTCAATCTACTACAAGATCTGTACCCTCCAACACCTCCATCCAATTCTGGGCCCACCTGACTTCAGATTAGCACTCCAAATGGCAATCCTCCCAATCTTTGATTA
The DNA here is from genome assembly GCA_033557465.1 of Ichthyophis bannanicus. Lineage (NCBI taxonomy): Eukaryota > Metazoa > Chordata > Amphibia > Gymnophiona > Ichthyophiidae > Ichthyophis > Ichthyophis bannanicus. The sequence goes on along the minus strand of CM066032.1, from coordinate 216,039,294 downwards.
CTGCAACTCTATTAATCAAGGACTCCCACAATCAACCATCCTACCATTGCATGCGGCACTTCACACCGCCGTATGTACCCTTTTGGCAGCTCCCAGATAAGAACACATTGCACCCATTCTCAAGCAACTCCACTGGCTTCCCCTCAACAGTTGCATTAAATACAAAACACTGATGACAATCCACAAAGCGCTAACTGCTCTCTCCTATCTTTGCAGTCTCCTTCATCCCCTTTCATTCCAATAGAGCCAGCCGCCAATCCAACAAACACCCTAATTGTCCCCCACTCAAAAACAAAGAACACACAGCAGGCTTGTGCAAGAGCATTTGAACTATTACTATTACTACTGAGCATTTGTATAGTGCTACAAGATGTACGCAGCATTGCACAGATATGTAAGAGACAGTCCCTGCTCATCAGAGCTTACAATCTAGTCAAGACAGACAACACAGTAGGTGTAGACAGGGATACATCTAGGAGGAATAGTAAGGAAGCACAAGGAGATCAGGTGAGTCAAGATCCAAAAGTGGCCGCGAAGAGGTGAGTTTTCAGCCTGGATTTGAAAAGGGTCAGAGAAGGTGCCTGGTGTACAGACTCGGGTAGTTTGTTCCAGGCGTAAAAGGAGCAAAGTCTGAGGTTAGCAATAGAAGAGAACGGCAAAGATAGAAGCAATTTACTGGAAGAGTGGAGTTCCCAAGGAGGGGGTGTAGGGAGAGATGAGAGAGAAAGGGTAGTGAGGAACTGCAGAGTGAATACACTTATAGATCAGCAGGAGAAATTTGAACTGGATGCAGAAACGGATAGGGAGCCAATGAAGTGACTTGAGAAGAGTGATATTCTCCAAGAATAATCAGGAGTCCAGAACGGCAACCCTGGAGTGCAGTTTGTCTGCTTTCATGAACCAGCAATGGGCTCTGATGTCCAGTACTACCAGTTCATCTGCCCCAACCACCAGGCACTTGACATCAAAGATGTCCCCAGAGGCTGAGCTGATCCTCGAGGTCCTTCGGCCTTGAGTCGATCCTTGGCCGAGGTCTCGATCTGGCTCCCGTTCAGTGGGGCTGCAATCATCCCCAGACAGTGTACACTGTGCTGGCCATGGGGCCTCGGAAGGCCATGGGCTGGGTTTGGTCTGAGGGCCCGCGGACCATCCTTCGAGTCCTTGATGGACTACTCTGAGTGTAAGATGGAGGATGAGGAGTCACCGAACACCCGTCACCACCATGACATCCCCTCAGACTCTCCCACTTCGGAGCCCTGGTGGTGGTCCCCGCTGGAGGACATGGGGTTCCTTGACTTTGTCAAGGACATGTCCAAGGCCCTAGCATTCCCGATGGAATCAGAGGAGGATTCTCGGTCAGATGAGTTAGAAATTCTCCAGTACGAGGCCCCTCCGAGGGAATTGCTCACGGTGCCCATCCCTCCCATCCTGGAACGGCTGCTCAGTATGTGGGAAATACCGGTGTCAGTGCCAGTAGTGAGCAAGCAGCTCGACTTGATGTATCGAGTCTGCCGGAGCCCGGGCTTCCAGAAGTCGCAGCTGCCGCATAACTCCGTGCTGGTAACATAGTAAATGATGGCAGATAAAGACCAGTATGGTCCATCTAGTCTGCCCAGTAAGATGGCAAGAGTAGGTGCACCTGCCGCTCCGTGCAGGCCACCTCTCCCCATGTCTTTGTTTAAGGGGTGAACCCACTGCTCTGTGTAGGACCACCCCTGTATGTTGAGAAATGAGTTAAGTTTATTTTGATTTTATCCTGTTGCTGTAAAGCAGCAGTTCTCAACCTGTGGGTCGCCTCACTCCGCCAAGTTAAAAAAAAAAAAAAAAATTAAAAAAAATAGCACAAGTTGCTGCCGCTGCCGAGCCTGCTTCTCGGCAGCGGCAAACTCACCGCCTCCCCCCTTCTGCAGCCACGGCTCCCCTGCCTCTTAGGGAACTGCGGCTGTGCCTGTGAAAATGTTGCGGAGCCTTCCCGTCTCTCAACGGGCTCCGTGCAGCAAAGTTCCGCCTCCAAAGGAAGTGGTCAACAACTTCCTTTGGAGGCAGGACAGTGCTGCACGGAGCCCATCAAGAGACAGACAGGCTCCGTAACGGCTTCCCTAAGAGACATGGAACCGCGGCTGCAGAAGAACAGGGCAGTAGCAGGCAGACATAGGGAGAGGGGAGGAGGGGGCAGAGAACCTACAATGGGGCTGTCATGGAGGGAGGGAGGGGGGCTGACATGGACAGTGGGGGGGAGGGTTGAGGGGAGGGGGCTGACGGATAGAGGGGGACTGACATGGAGAAAGGGGAGAGACGGGGGGACATACTGGACAGACGGGATAAATGCTGGACAGAGGGGAGAGACAGTGCGGGTTAGGATTATAATGGGCTGATGGGGCTAGCACTGGTAATGGGCAGATCGGGGGGCTAGGACTGGTAATGGGTTGTTTAGGGAAGGCTAGGACTGGGAATGGACTGATCAATGGGGGGTTGGGACTGGTAAAGGACTGATGGGGGGCTAGCATTGGAAATGAGCTGATCGGGGAGGTTAGGGCTCAAAATGGGCTGAATAGAGGAGGCTAGGACTGGTAATGGACTGATGGGGAGGCTAGCACTGGTAATGGGCTGAGGGGGGTAGGACTGGTAATGGGTTGAGGGGGGCTAGCATTGGAAATGAGCTGATCGGGGTGGCTAGGACTGGTAATGGGCTGATTAGGGGAGCCTAGCACTGGTAATGGGGTTGAGGGGGGACTAGCACTGGAAGTGAGCTGATTGGGGGGCTTCAACTGGAAATGGGCTGATGGTGGGGAGGGGAGGATAGAGCTGCTGGCCTTGGAAGAAAACTGAGGGCTAGGGCTACAAATGGGCTGATGCGAGGGGATGGGAGAATGGGACTGGAAAGGAGTGGAGGCTGAGAGGGGCTGCCATGGTATTTGGACTAGAAGGAGCTGGACAGTGGGGAAGGAGGGGGACTGGAAAGGAATGGACACCAGAGGCAGTCATGGGAATGCAAGTTGACATTGGAAGGTACTGGGAGGGAGGACTGGAAAGGGGCTGATACTGGGAAGGGTTACGGGGGACTGGAAATAGGCTGATGGAAAGAAGTGAAGAAAACAAAAGAGGAGATAAGAAATGGCAGATGGACCATAGACCACAGAATGAGAGCTAAGAGAAGACAGGAAAGCAGAAGCCTCAGATCGGGACCAGCATGATCAGAGAATAAATTGATCAGACAACAAAGGTATAAAACAAAATTTTATTTCATATTAGTGATTTGACTACAAAATTATCATAATTTTGAAATTAAATATTGTCACTTGTTTTGATTATTGTGGTTTAAGTAAATTTTATAAATAAAAACATATTACAAAGGCCTATAATATATTAATAATTCAACAAATGATTACAGCGACAATGCGTTAAGAGAAATGCATTTGATTTTATCATTGTGGGTCATCACAAGTTGAGCAATGGTAAAAGGGGTCGCGGTACAAAAAAGGGTTGAGAACCACTGCTGTAAAGGGATCCACTGTCTGTCCCATGCCTTCTTGAATTCTGTCACTGTATTTGCCCCCAACACTTCCATTGGGAGGGCATTCCAAGCATACACCACCCTTTCAGTGAAAAAGTATTTCCTGACATTTCGGTTTACCCCCTTGCAGCTTCATGCTATGCCCTCGAGTTTTACAGCTTCCCCGTCTTTGGAAGAAGTTTATTTGCTCATTATTTCTCTTTTAAGTATTTAAAGGTCTGAATCATATCTCCCCTGTCCCTCCTCTCCTCCAGAGTATACATATTTAGGTCTTCAAGTCTATTCTCATAAGGCTTCTGACGCAGGCTCCAAATCATTTTGGTCGCCTTCCTCTGAACAGTTTCCAGTCTTTTTACATCCTTTGCAAGATATGGTCTCCAAAACTGAACACTGTATTCCAAGTGAGGCATCACCAGTGACTTATACAGTGGCATTAGTACCTCTTCCTTTCTGCTGGTAATTCCTCTTTGTATGCAACCCAGCATCTTCCTGGCTTTTGCCACCATCTTGTCGCACTGTTTTGCCACCTTGAGACCTGCAGAAATCATCACACCAAGGTCATTCTCCTGGTCTATGGCCCCCTATCGCGTACATTTCCCCTGGAGTTCTGCTTTCCATGTGCATGACACTGCACTTCTTTGCATTAAATCTTAACTGCCAAGCATTAGACCATTCTTCCAGCTTTTGCAGATCTTTCCTCATGTTATCCACTCCCTCAGGACAGTCCGCCATGCGTCAACTGAAGAGTCAGAAGATGCACTCCTCGGTGCCCCACGGCAGGGAGGCATGCATTTTGGACGCCTTCGGCAGAAAGTGTTACCAGGGCTTAATGCTCATTGGTCGCATCCAGGCTTACCAGCTGTACATGGACATGTACCTGAGAGACCTGCGAAAGAACTTGCTGGGTTCTCAGCTGGTCTATTCAGGGAACCCCTGCAGCAGATCAAGAACCTGGCCAAGGCCATCCATGAGTGCTCCAAGTTTGTCTCGGGCAGCCTATAACTGATTAGAGTCAGCGGCTCGAGTAGCGGAGAAGGGCATCGGTGCCTGATTCCAGGCTTGGCTACAGTCGTCCAACCTCTAGCAATGGGTTCAGGACAAATGCCTTTTGCAAATCCATGACTGACAAGGCTGCCAAGCTGGAGACTGAGTTCATGACAAGGGCCAGGATCTCTAAGAAGACCGTTGCCCCTCCCCGCCGGAAGGGCTCAGGTAAAAAGCCCTTCTACCTGAGGAAAGGTGCTGCTTACAGAAACTACCCACCTTTTCAGGCCTCCCCGGCTCCCCATCAGGGTCAGCAGGCCAAGGGACATGGGCATGTCCCTCATAAGCAGAAGATTAATGAATCAAGCAAGCCGTTTAATATTCTAAACCCAGCAACATAGAAACTTTCTAAATTATCACAATGAAGAACACAGGTCTCAGAAAAAACTTGTAGCACTAAAGCATGGACACAGAGCCCTTTAACAGTGCCAGTTCTCACATCAATGACCTGGTTCAGTGTTTTCCAATTTTTCTCTTATATAAAGCTTTAAAATGTCCTCAATTAAAGTTTCTTAATAGTAGTCATCTCAGTAAAAATGTTTGAAACTGAGGAAATATACACTTAACTTAAAGAAATTTAGCTTGACTTGGCTTTAAGTTAAGTGTATATTTCCTCAGTTTCAAACATTTTTACTGAGATGACTACTATTAGGAAACTTTAATTGAGGACATTTTAAAGCTTTATATAAGAGAAAAATTGGAAAACACTGAACCAGGTCATTGATGTGAGAACTGGCACTGTTAAAGGGCTCTGTATCCATGCTTTAGTGCTACAAGTTTTTTTCTGAGACCTGTGTTCTTCATTGTGATAATTTAGAAAGTTTCTATGTTGCTGGGTTTAGAATATTAAACAGCTTGCTTGATTCATTAATCTTACGTTAACCGTTTAAGAAGGTATAGGACTAAATCCTACCAGTGTTTCCTCATAAGCAGAAGGCTTCCAAACCCCAGGCGCTGGCCCTAAACCAACTAGGGGAGAGCTTTTGATTCCTTGGGCATAGCCTCTCCATCCCAAGGAGGTCAACATCCCACGGGGACCTCTGATCCACTATGTCCAAAGGTGGCTAACCATCACCACCGATTCCTGAGCACTTTGAGTGGTCAAGGAGGGTTACCTCCTTCATCTGACTCACACCACCTCCTTATTTTCCAGGAGAACCCCTCAGGTCTCCCCTTCACTGGGAACTTCTACTGAAGGAGCTTGCAGGTCTTCTCAAGGACAAAGCAGTGGAACCAGTGCCCCACCATCTCAAGAGCAAGGGGTTCTACTTCAGATAATTCCTTATGGCAAAAAGGACAGGGGCCTAAGGCAATTTCCTGGTGAGGGAGAAGTTCAAAATGCTCTCCTTCGGAACATTACTGCCTTACCTCCAGCAGGGAGATTGACTATGCTACATGTATCTAAAGGATGCCTATACCCACATCATCATTCACCCCAACCACAGGCAGTACCTGTGGTTCATGGTGGGTGGCGGACACTATCAGTACACGGTCCTGCCTTTCTGCTTGGCCTCTACCCCAAGGGTCTTCACAAAATGCCTGGCAGTCGTGGCTGCCTTCCTCTGCCTCCAGGGGGTCTTTGTCTTCACCTACCTGGATGACTGGCTCATAAAGGGAGGCACGACTTTGGAGATGCAGCAGGCAATTGCACGCACTATCCAGGTCCTACAGCATTTGAGGTTCGTGATTACCTAAAGTCCCACCTCCTTCCGACACAGCGTCTGGAGTTCATCAGGGCAAGACTGGACACCCTCCAGGCAAAGGCCTTCCTGCCCGGGGACCGAGCAGACCACCTCAGAGCCCTGGCACTGGAAGTACAGCACCGTCCCTCGGTGCCCGTTCGGCTCCTCTTGTGCCTACTCGGGCACATGGCCTCCACGGTCAATGTCACCCCAGATGCCTGCCTCCACTTGAGGGCCATGCAGTGGTGCCTCCAGAACCAGTGGACACAGGCCACGGGATGCCTCTGTGACAAAGTCTCAGTGACCCTCCAGTTGGTGGACTCTCTGATCTGGTGGCAGACTCCCCAATATCTCTTGGTGGGGATGCCTTTCCAAGCATCAAGCTATTAAGGGTCCTCACTACAGACGCCTTCCTGCTCGGCTGGGGAGCCCACTGTGAGGAATTCCACACCTAGGGAAGCTGGTCGCAGGACAAAAGCATCCAGCAGATCAACCTCCTGGAATTACAAGCAGTACACTTAGCCCTCCAAGCTTTTTTTCCACCGCCTATGTCACCAGCCGGTGTTGGTCTAGACCAGGAATGGGCAAACTATGGCCTGCAGGCCGTATACGGCCCGGCAGACCTTTTAATCCGGTCCGCGGAGCGCTAGCTAATTTATTCATTTATTCACCTCACTTTCTAGAGGACGCAGCGTAATCTCGTGATGGCCAGCTAGTGTAGTGCAGAATCCCAAAATGAGTGGGGCAAAGAAAAGAAAAGTGGACAGTGAATGCAGAGTGTTTAATAAGGAATGGATAGCAAAATATTTTTTTACGGAAGTCCGATCAATGGCTGTATGTCTCATATGCCAGGAAACTGTTGCGGTTTTCAAAGAATATAATATCAGCTGTCATTTTGCCACGAAGCATGCTAACTATGCTAGCAAGCAGTCGCCCCAAGAACAGGGGTCTACAGCTCGGAGGTTGATGGCTAAATTACAGGCTCAGCAAAATTTATTTTACAGACAAACTGCGATTCAAGAGTCAAGTACCAAAGCAAGTTTTATGCTCTCATTCAAATTAGCAAAAGCTAGTAAACCCCTCTCTGAAGGAGAGTTTTTGAAAGAATGCATGATAGAGACCGCAGGTCTTTTGTGTCCAGAGAGCAAAGACAAGTTTGAAAAACTCAGTTTATCACGCAGGACAGTGACTCGTGTGGAACTGATTGATGAAGACATAACAAACAAGTTAAATAATATTGCAGAGTCCTTTAAATTATATTCGCTAGCACTGGACGAAAGTACAGACATAAGACACAGCTCAGCTCTTAATTTTTATCCGAGGGATTAGCGACAGTTTTGAAATAACAGAGGAGTTTTTGGCCATGGAGCCACTTAAAGGAAAAACACGGGGAGAAGATTTGTATGACCGGGTGTCTGCTGTCATCGAGAGTATGAAGCTACCTTGGAGTAAACTTGCTAATGTCACTACGGATGGATCTCCAAATTTAACTGGAAAAAATTTGGGATTGCTGAAAAGAATTCAGGATAAAGTGAAAGAGGAAAACTCTGAGCAAGAAGTTATTTTTCTCCACTGCATCATACACCAAAAATCTTTGTGTAAATCTGTATTACAGCTTAGTCATGTTGTGAATCCAGTTATAAAGCTTGTTAACTGCATACGAGCAAAGGGACTTCAGCACCGTCAGTTCATTGCATTTCTGGAGGAAACCGACGCAGACCACCAAGACTTGCTTTACCACTCTCGTGTCCGCTGGTTGAGTTTGGGCAAAGTGTTTAAACGAGTGTGGGATCTTAAAGAAGCGATTGATACATTTTTGGAGTTAAAGGGGAAGTCTGATTTTCCAGAGCTGAGTGACAAGAATTGGCTGTGTGACTTTGCGTTTGCTGTTGACATTTTTTCTCACATGAATGAGCTTAACATCAAGCTACAGGGAAAAGACCTGTATATTCACGACATGTATAGTAATGTAAATGCCTTCAAAGCCAAGTTGACTTTTTTTTCTAGGCAAATTTCAAAGAAAAACTTCTCTCATTTTCCCACACTAGCCACACAGGAAAAGGCCATCCAAAATGTGAATAAATATAGCAAATCACTGAATGACCTGCATGAAGAATTCTGCCGTCGGTTTTCAGATTTGGAAAAAATTGAAAAGTCACTTCAGCTGGTGGCCTGTCCCTTGTCACAAGACCCAGAAACAGCACCACAAGAAGTGCAATTGGAACTAATCGATCTTCAATCTGATGCAATCTTAAAGGAGAGCTTCCACTCTCTTCCACTAAAAGAGTTCTTTGCCTCACTTAAAGATGACTGTTTTCCAAACCTCCGGGGGATGGCACAGAAGATTCTGGCCTTGTTTGGCTCGACCTACGTGTGTGAGCAGACGTTCAGCGTCATGAACATCAATAAATCCCGTCACAGATCCCAGTTAACTGACCAACACCTCAGATCTATTCTGCGAATTGCAACAACAAAGCTATCTCCTGACTTTGATGCCTTAACAAAAAAGGGAGACCAACAACACTGTTCCCACTAAAATTGAAGGTACTATTTTATGAAAGAAATACATTGCATAAAAGTTTTGTAAAATAACTATTTTTATGCTTTTCTACCTTAAATTAATCTAAACATTTAATGTTACAAATTTAAATTTAATTTATATTAATTCACACATACACACCATCCATCTACTCTTGGTCCGGCCCCCGGGTCCAGTATATGAACCCATTGCGGCCCTCGAGTCAAAATGTTTGCCCACCCCTGGTCTAGATGGACAACCAGGTAGCAATGTTCTATGTGAACAAACGGGGGGCACAGGGTCTTGTGCCCTCTGCCAAGATGCAGTGGTCCTTGGCTCCTATGCAGCCCAATAGGGTATATTTCTGTGGGCAGTATACCTGCCAGGCCAGAACAACCTACTGGTTGACAGATTAAGCAGGGTCCTCTAGCCGCATGAGTGGCAGCTGGACCCCAGTGTGGCCAACCGGTTCTGCCGGCTCTGGGGGAACCCATGATGGACCTGTTCACCAGCCCAGACAACTACCAGTTGCCCCACTTCTGCTCCCATCAGGCCCATCCCTCCAAGGTGGCGGCAGACGTGTTCCTCTTCTCATGGTTGGAGGGCCTCATCTACACCTTCCCTCTCGTGCTACTGATTGACAAAACTCTGTTCGGTACCCTCCGCAACAAGTCCTCGCTCATCCTGATAGCCCCTTGTTGGCCCAGGCAACTGTGGTTCCCATTACTCCTCCATCGGTGGAGACCCCCATCCCATTGGGGAACTCTCCAGGGTTCCTGTCTCAGGAGGGGGGCTCTCTTCTGCACCCCAACTTGGGGTCCCTGTCATTGACTGTGTGTCTGCTGAAAGGGCGACCCTAGCCCCTTTCAACCTCTCGGGTGAGGTAAAGGAGATCCTGCTAGACTCTTGTAAAGCTTCCACTAGGAAAGCTTATGCTCTCAAACGGTGCAGGTTTTCAATTTGGTGTGCAGAGCATGGGACTGACCCGTTTTCCTGCCCGGTGGGACTGGTGTAACAGTACCTTCTCTGCTTGTTGTAATCCAGGCTTAAATCTAACTCCGTCAGAGTGCACCTCAGTGCCTTGTTGGCACACCACCACCCGGTGGATGGCAAACCCCTCTCGGTCTAACTGCTGCTGACCCACTTCCTAAAGGGTCTGCTCTTATTGAAGCCCCTGGTTTACCTTCTGGCAACATAGTGGGACCTCAATGTGGTATTGGGGCAGCTCACTCGCCCACCATTTGAGCCTCTGGCTACCTGCCACCTCTCATGGAAGGTGGCATTCCTGGTTGTACTCACCTCTGCTCGCAGAGTTAGCGAGCTTCAGGCCTTAGTGGTGGAGGCGCCCTATACCAGGTTCTACAAGAACAGGGTGGTGCTCCACACGCACCCTAAATTCCTTCTGAAAGTGGTGTCGTCCTTCCATCTTAATCAGGAAGTGGTACTTCCCACCTTCTACCCAAGACCTCACTCCAGTAGGGGTGAGACAGACCTTCACACTTTGGACTGTAAGAGGGCCTGTCTTTCTACATCCAACGTACTCAAGGCCACTGCAAAGTTGCTCAGTTCTTCTCTTGTATGACCGCAGTCATCTGGGGGAGGCAAGTGACAAACGTACACTGTCTATCTGGGTGGCGGACTGTATTGCCTTCGCCTATGAGCAAGTGGGGCTCCTGATGGAAGGCTGTGTCAGGGCCTTGGTGACAAACCTGCGCGCTGTCCCGATGGTGGACATCTGCCGGGTCGCCACCTGGTCTTCAGTCCACACCTTCGCAGCCCATTACTGCCTGGAAAGGGAGTCCCGACAGGACAGTGCCTTTGGCCAGGCTGTGCTCTGTAATCTTTTCAGCGTTTAGGCATCTCCTACCCTCTGACCCTTCTGTGTTCAGGCTACCGGAGTGCTGGTTTTCATTTGACACAGGGGTCCTACTGTGGTCTGTAGCTACGGACTCAATTGCTGCTGCTCATTGCTTTCCTTGAGGGTAACCGTGTTTTTTGCTATGGGCTTTCGGTAGTCTATGGCTGGGGAGTCCCATATGTAAGGACTGACTTCCTGCTTGTTCCCAAAGAAAGCATAGTTACTTGCTTGTAACAGGTGTTCTCTGGGGACAGCTGAAATCAATCCTCACAATCCTCCCCCCTCCCTTTTGAGTTGCTTTTTCACCATCTTTTTTTTTTGGCCGTCTTTTAGCTATGTCATCTGAGCAAGATGGCTCCCTTGGGCGGGAAGGGGACCATGCATGCGTGGTAGCATCTCCCAAAGGCTTTCCTTGAAAGCTGGGGGGATGCTTCCGCGAGGGCTCCGTTGGTGCCGACATCACCCATATATGAGGACTGATTCCTGCTATCCCTGGAGAAAACCTGTTGTAGGTGAGTAACTATGCTATATGAGCTTGATGAGGCTAGCGGACGATTAGTCACGCAGCAGAGTGTTGAACAGATTGAAGGGGAGAGATGATTCAGGGGGAAATCAGCAAGGAATAAGTTATAATAGTCAAGGTGGGAGGTGATTAAGGAGTGGATAAGTGTCTTAGTGTATTCGGAATGAAATCGGTGGATTTTGTTGTTGATATAGAGAAAGAAATGGCAGGTCTTAGCTATCAGGTGGATGTGTGTGGGGAAGGAGAGAGAGGAGTCAGACAGTCTTAAGGTTGTGAGCTGAGGAAACAGGGAGGAATAGAGTTATGCTTGAAGGTTGCAGGGACAATTGCAGTGGAGAGTGATAGGTTGAGAATATGAGAGATAGAAGAGACAACAATGGAGGAGATGGGGCTTAGGAGACGGGTGGGAATAGGATCAGAGGAGCAGGTTGTGAGTTTGGAGGAGGAAAGAAAGTGTGCGGTTTCCTCCTCAGAGATCATAAAAAAGGAAGAAAGGGTAGCAGAAGTAGAGGGGGAAAGGTGGGAATGAGGAGGGGAAGTAGTTGACTGTGGGGAATTGGAGGGTGATCTTGTAGATTTTGTCATGGAAATAGCCAGGGTTTGGGCAGAAAGGGAGGGGTCGGAGGCGGAGGCACCTTGATTAGAGAATTGAGAGTAGTAAAGAGACGGTGAGGGTCATAGGCAAGAGAGTTAGGCAGATGGACATAATAGTCTTGTTTGGCGAGTGCTATGAGTTGACAAGCATAAATTTGAAATATAGTAAGTCTGTAAGGATGCGGGATTTGAGCCAAACATGCTCAGCTGAACGGGCACAGAAATGTAGATAGCGGGTAGTGGATGTCCTTTCCACATTTCAAAGAGCGCCTTAAAATGCACCTATTCTGTCAGGCTTATGATCTTCCTCCACTCGCTGATGGCTCTGGCCCCCCCCCGCCCGACCCCTCCCCCCGCCCGACCCCTCCCCCCCCTGCCCTCAGACACCAGTAACTTAGGAATACCCTCATCTATTCAATTAGCGACTACTCCCTCCTGGCCTTATACCCATGTCCCCCATGTCAAACCCTCCCCCCACCTTGTTCTGCTACGCTTTTTTCTTTCTCTTTCCTGTCTACTGCTGGCATTCTTTTCTTCCTTCAATTTTTCCTGTAGCCAATATATTGTTTTATTGTACACCGCCCTGACGCTCCGGCAAGGGCGGTATATCAAATCTCGCAGATAAAGATAAAGTGCAGTGTTATAGGAAAGCTACTGCCTCATCAAGAGACTGAGATGACACAGTGGAGGAAAGAGGTGATGAAACAGTGGAGGAGAGAATCAAAGGGTCAATACCATGAAGATTTCTAAAGATGTTGGAGGAGACGGGTTGAAGTTGAGGTGGCGTGTGATGAAGAGTGAAGCTTAGCAGGTGATGGTCACATAAGGGAAGAACTGAGGTACAGAAGTTTGAGGATAAGCAATTAGAGTAAAATACAAGGTCAAGGCAATGGCCATGCTGATGAGTGGGGGCAGTAGAGCAAAGCTGGAGGTCGAATGAGGGGTTAAGGGAAAGAAGCTTTAAAGCATAAGAATCAGAGGGGTTATCAACATGAATGTTAAAATCAGGAGGTCGATAAATAACAGCTACCCGGAGAGGTAGTGGAGTGAAAAGGCGGATGGAGTGGACTTCAAAGGAGGGAAAGGAGTGAGACTGAGGCAGCAGGAAGGGTTGGAATCGGCAGAAAGTAGAAGCCAAACACCACCACCATGGCCAGTGAGCCGAGGCATGTGGGAGAATTGATAACTGCTGGTATAGTGAGCAGCAGCAGATGCCATGTCTTCTGGGAGGAGTCAGGTCTCAGAGCAAGAAGATGGAGCACATTAGAGATAAAGAGATCATGAGTAAAAGTAAGTTTATTTGAGATGGAGTGTGGCGTTCCACAAGGCACATGAGAAAGGGAGATGATATAAACAAATGTGATATGTTATTTTTACAATGTAATATAATGCTTGTATTCCATTCATTCACTATTCTGTAATATAATTTTGTATGTCTGCATTCTGGGAAGAGAGACTACGTGGCTAATAATACATAGCCTGTCACAGGTGCAGAGGTGCAAATCTGATTCACCTTTACTGTATGTCTGCATTCTGGGAAGAGAGACTACGTGGTTAATAACATGTAGCCTGATACAGGTGTATAATATTATCCAATGAATTATGGACATGCTGAAGAGAGGGCGAGTACTATAATCTACTATAAAGGAACTGTGAAACAGAGGATCTTTGTGAAATGCTCACTGAAGCATTCCACCATTCCTTGCAAGAAAGTGATTAATTAAACTAATTCTGCATCACGGAGAAGTCTATTATTGTGTTAAAGTTATGTTTCTTACAGATTGGGGGCTCGTCCGGGATTGTGTCATCGCTGGAGGAGATCACCGCCGTTGAGGACGGGAAGACGCATCCTGTTGAGTTCAATGGACTCGTGCATCAGCGACGGGGGAGGGGGGCTCCAACAGTGTACTGACAGCAGAATCCCGAGACCATGAAGGAAAAATCAATACAGACTCAGTGAAGCAGATTAGGTATTAGAGACAAACACGTCAACCAAGTAATTCTGTGCACAGACCAAGGTAAGAAACCAGACTGTAAAGTATTGCCTTGGTGGTTGGGTATTGAGACAGATTGTTGTGTGTATGAGACATGTCCTAGACACGAAGTGAGTGCGCAGTCTCAATCCGCGTTTCTGACACATCTGCGAGGAGTGCGGCCGGAGAGAGATGAAGTGAAAAGAGGTCTCGATGGGTGTCAGGAATTCTAAAGGAAACTTGAGTAAGGATGGGGTCAGGGATAAGGACCCTGGGGACATTCCTCCAGACAGTCAATTAGGGAGGATGTTGAAATATTGGAAGGATAATAAGAGTACTCAGGATAAAGATAAAACTAAGATTTTAAGAGTTGCTGTGTTACATAGAAAAGAGAGAGCATAAAGCTAGCTGCAGTCTTCTGGCTGACATTTGGCACAGATGAAGGGTGGTTATGTCAAATCCTTAACTTATATGTAAGCAGTGAAAAGATTAATTTAGCAAGTGTTTGCTACTGCCAAAAAGGAATAGCAGTGGTGCATGAAAACGGTCATTAAGCAGGGAATTCTTTTGAAGCCAGAGAAACATAGATTAGCAGATGATACTGCTAAGGGAGCTGCCTTAGAGGTAGACTTAACCCCTATATACAATTTAACCCCAGAAATGGGAAGTCGGGCAGGAAATCCTCTTCCTTATCGTCACTCCAGTCCAGTCCCTTCACTTCTGGGTTACGCAACCCTTCCAGCAGCTTGGAGGCTGAGCCCAACCTTTTTGGGGGATGGAGCGGTATAAATACCACTGGGACCACCCACCCATTCCAGTATTCTCAGCCTCCAAGCAGCTGGAGGGTTCCGTAAGCCTGGGGCTTACTGGAGTCCTACCTTGAACTTGTTTAGTTAAATTTCAGCTTTATTTGTGATCAATTTTACTGATTGCATTTATTTCATTTATTTAATTTGATTTTTTTCCTTAGCGTTTTGAGGGGCTCTGCTCCTTTAAGAATTAGCTTTCCTCTCTCTCTCTCCCCCCCCCCCCCCCGGGCTCCGACGCGGCGCACCGAGCAAAGCCTCGGGTTTGTAGCAGCGAGGAGGTGCTCTGCTACACTCGGCTTCCTGCCCACCTTGCTTTGCCGTCTTCGGGGGAAACAGCCTCGCGCCGAAGCCCTGAAGGTGGCTGAGCGCTAGAGGCTGCAACGACATCTTGAGGGAAGTCTCCATCTTGCCCCGACGCGGCTGACCGCGGAGAGAGAACCGCGTGGTGCTCCGGTTTCCCACGGGGCGATCAGACGGCGATCGCACCCGTGCTGCGGTAAGGGCTCAGCGCCGGTTTCAGCGGGGGAGTGCAGGCAGGCACCAGAGTCATTTTCCCCGAGCAGGCTCCACGTGGTGAGGCCTACCACGTGTAGAGCCCTCGGGTGGGATTCGCAGCATCGGGTCCCGGATGTGCCATCTCCAACCAGCAAGGACCTCCCTTAGGGGACCAAGGAGTGATAGCCACGAATTGTTTTTAATTTCAATTTATTTTCGATTTAATTGTGATTAATTTGGATGTTTCTTTATTGCTTTGTTTTCATGCTCGATTTCTGTTTTATGTTAATCGCCATTAACCAATAAGAAATCCCTTTAAGTCTCCTAGGGGTATTTATAGGAGTTGAGTCCTAAGGGAAATTGGGTTTTGGTTGCTAGGGCCTACCAAGATAAGCCCCAACCCTTTCTCATGGCATCCAAGCCACGCTGTCCTTCTTGTGGGACGCGCAGGGGCACCTCCGCAGAAGCAGGAATCTGCAGGAGCTGCGCTGCAACGGCTGCATCAGTTGAACAGGAGGTACTGCAGCCTTCTCAGGGTTCATCTGACCCTCTAGTAGGGGAAGGGGGGTCCCAGAGTTCGGTCTCTACCCCCTCTGAACTACCCACTCCTCCTCTGTTCCCTCAGCCCCCCCTCTCGAGTGCAGGAGGGGACGGAGAATTTTTCTCCCCTGACTTTATCCTTTTACTCCATAAGGCCTACTGTCTACGCAAGCAGGGCCTAGGGGCGGATGAGGGTATCCCCCCAGTGGAAGAGAGATCAAGACTCCTAGGGGCTATCAATCCAGAATCTGGCATCCCTTCTAAGCGTCAGCGGCTGGAAAGGGGAAGACCCCCTACCGTCCCTTTCCCAGGGGACTCCGGAGGAGGGGAGCTCGGTGAAGGACTGGGACGAGGATGAGGAGGAGCTGGAAGAAGGAGAGATCCCGGAAGAAGATCAATCTCGGATAGTTAGGGTCTTTAGGCGGGAGGAGCTACCGGCGTTAATTAATGAATCCTTAAAAATACTCAATGTGGCCTCAGATGTACCATCACAGGAAGAGGCATTGGAGGACCCCTTAATTCAGGCCATTAGGAGATCCCAGAAGGTCTTTCCGGTCCACAGAGTGGTACGCCAGATGATCCAGGAAGAATGGGACCAACCGGAATCCAGTTTAAGGGGAGTCCGCGCCATGTCTCGTCTATACCCTCTCCAGAGTCGGATAAGGAGCTGCTAAAATCGCCCAGGGTGGACGCAGCGGTATCTGCAGTCACTAAGAAGACTACTATCCCAGTGGAGGGCAGTTCAGCCTTAAAAGACGCGCAGGACAGGAAGCTGGATACACTCCTGAAACAAGCCTTTGATGTAAGCGCTCTTGCATTACAGGCCTCCGTGTCAGGAGCATGGGTAGCTCGAGCCTGCTTAAGATGGGCTCAGCAGCTTCAGTCAGAGGACTCTTCGGCAGAGACCCAGGCAAACTCGGCCAGAGTGGAATCCGGCGCAGCCTACCTGGCGGATAGTCAATATGACCTCATCAGAAGCCTAGCCAAAAACATGGCCTCGGTGGTGGCGGCTAGGCGTTATCTATGGCTACGTAATTGGGCAGCGGACGCTTCCTCGAAGGCTCGGCTTAGTCGGCTCCCTTTTAAAGGGAAACTCTTATTTGGGGAGGATCTGGAGAAGCTGGTCAAAGATCTGGGCGAGTCTAAGGGTGGTAGACTCCCGGAGGATAGACCGAGACTAGGCCGCTCCCAAGCCCCAGTGCGCTCTCAGCCTAGGGAGGCGCGGAGGTTTCGAACAGCCAGGTCAAATCCCTTTTCCAGGGGCAGGTTTCCCTCTATGGGGCAAGGTTTCAGGAGTTTTCGAGGGGCAGGTCGGGGATTTGGGGCTCCCTCCTCCTCCCCCTCCTCCTTTTCGGGCCCTAGGAAACAACAATGAGGGGTCGGGGGTCCAGGGGGAAGAACAGCCGGTAGGCGGCCGCCTGAGGCTGTTCCTCCCGGCCTGGACCCGGGTCACATCCGATCAATGGGTCCTAGAGGTGATCAGAGAAGGTTATGCGCTAGAATTCGCAAAGCAAATCCCACCAGCTTTTGTTCAGTCGCCCTGTGGAGCTCCAGCAAGAAGGGCAGCAATCGAGTCCACCCTTACCCGTCTAATAGCCTTAGGGGCGGTAATTCCAGTACCTCCAGACCAGTGCGGGTCCGGTCGATACTCGATTTACTTTGTGGTCCCAAAAAGGGAGGATGCCTTTCGGCCAATCCTAGATCTAAAACAAGTCAACCGCTGCCTCAGGGTACCTCACTTTCGGATGGAGACCCTACGCTCAGTCATAGCGGCCATGAGAGGAGGGGAGTTCCTTACTTCCCTCGACTTGACGGAAGCCTACTTGCACATCCCGGTCAGGAAGTCCCATCAACAATTCCTGAGATTCGCGGTGCCAAGAGGCCACTTTCAGTTCCAGGCCCTGCCCTTTGGCCTAGCCACGGCTCCCAGGACGTTCACCAAGGTAATGATCGTAGTAGCGGCCTTCCTAAGGAAGGAGGGCATATTAGTACACCCCTACTTGGACGACTGGCTGATCCGCGCAAAGTCGGCACAGGAAAGCCACTCGGCAACGTCCAGGGTGATTCAGGTCCTAGAAGAGTTGGGGTGGGTCATCAACCGGACAAAGAGCAGGTTGGCCCCCTCTCAGGAACTCGACTACCTCGGAGCAAGATTCGACACCACCCGCAGGGGCAGGGTATTCCTGTCACGGTCAAGATCAAGGGACCTAAGAGTTCTAATCACGCAGTTTCTGGGCAGACGAAATCCCTCAGCATGGCATTATCTGCAAGTTCTGGGCACTATGGCGGCATCAATAGAGGTGGTGCCATGGGCCAGGGCCCACATGCGACCACTACAGAGGGCACTATTGCGTCGCTGGTCCCCCCAACTTCAACCGCTCTCGACGCAATTGCCTTGCGCTCCACGGACCAAACAGTCCCTCCAATGGTGGAGGTGCCCGAAGAACCTGGACCGCGGAATGCCCCTCGATCCCCATCAGTGGCTGCTGTTAACGACGGATGCCAGCCTGCCAGGCTGGGGAGCGCACTGCGAGGACCAGTTCGTCCAGGGGCGCTGGTCACAAGTGGAATCACAGTGGCCCATCAACAGACTGGAGTTGCGGGCCGTCTCTCTGGCTCTCAAGGCATTCGGGAAATTAGTGCAGGGAAAGGCGATTCGCGTTCTCTCCGACAATGTCACCGCGGTGGCCTACATCAACCACCAGGGGGGGCACCAGCAGTCGCGCCTTAGAGAAGGAGGCGGACTCTCTTTTCCAGTGGGCAGAGTCCCGACTACTAGCTCTGTCAGCGCAGCATGTGGCGGGAGAGGACAACATCACGGCCGACTTCCTCAGCAGGTGCAAGATAGACCATGGAGAGTGGGAGCTAGATCAAGAGACCTTCAACCAGGTAATAGCCCTTTGGGGCCGCCCAGTCATGGACCTCATGGCACGGTTCTCGTCAGCCAAGGTGGACAGATTCTTCAGCCGAGAAAGAAAGGAAAGGATGTCCGAAGGGTTAGACGCCCTGTCTCAAAGGTGGCCTTCGGAGGGTCTTCTCTATGTGTTCCCCCCTTGGGCGATGATCGGGAAAGTTCTCCAACGGGTGGAATCTCACCAGGGCTTGGTAATCCTCATAGCTCCAGATTGGCCTCGCCGCCCATGGTATGCCGATCTGATCAGGCTGCTCGCCGACCGTCCTTGGCGGCTCCCTTCCAAAAGGGACCTGCTGAGGCAGGGTCCGGTCCGGATGCCTCACGTGGATCGGTTCTCGCTTACGGCCTGGCTATTGAGAGGGTGCGGCTGCTAAAACGAGGCTATTCAGGTGCGGTGATCTCGACGCTACTGAAGGCCAAAAAGCGCTCGACCTGTCTTTCTTATGTAAGAGTTTGGCGCATCTTCGAAGCTTGGTGCGCGGGGCGTCGTCGGAAACCGCTTTCGGCTTCGGTGCCGGAGATTCTGGACTTCTTGCAAGCAGGTTTCGAGAAAGGTCTGGCACATAGCTCCTTGCGGGTTCAGTTGGCGGCTATCTCTTGTTATAGAGGGAAGGTCCGGGGGAAACCCTTAGGGGCCCACCCGGACGTTGCCAGGTTCCTACGAGCGGTTAGCCGGCTACGCCCGCAACGGAGATCGGTCATCCCCCCTTGGGATCTCAACTTAGTGCTAGGGGCCTTGATCGGGGAACCCTTCGAGCCAGTGAAGAGAGCCTCCTTGAAGGATTTAACACTAAAGACAGTCTTCCTGGTCGCCATCTGCTCGGCCAGAAGGGTCTCGGAATTGCAGGCGCTTTCCTCCCAGCCCCCCTTCCTGGCCTTCCTCAAGGACAAAGTGGTTCTGCGCACAGTACCGTCCTTTTTACCCAAGGTTATCTCGCCCTTTCATGTGAACCAGACAGTTACCCTACCAGTCTTAGCGTCCAAGGGGCGGGCAGGTAAGGACGACAGGCTGCGTCTGCTAGACGTCCAGAGAATCTTAAAACGTTACCTCTCGCGCACAGCACCATTCAGAAAGTCCGAACGACTATTCATCCAGTTTGGAGGACCGCACAAAGGGGAGGCAGCGGCCAAAGCCTCCATCTCCAGGTGGATCAGAGAGGCGATTGCCTCCGCTTATATCCTGAAGGGGAAGCAGGTTCCGGTGGGCCTGCGGGCCCACTCCACAAGGGCTCAGGCGGCCTCTTGGGCGGAGTTTTCCCTGGTACCTCCGCTGGACATCTGTAGGGCAGCAACCTGGTCATCGCTGCATACCTTCTCCAAGCACTATAGGTTGGACGTGCAGAGTGCATCGGACGCCCGGTTCGGGCTAGCGGTTCTTCAATCCGGTATGCCGGAACCCACCCAGGGGTGAACTGCTCTGGTACTTCCCAGAAGTGAAGGGACTGGACTGGAGTGACGATAAGGAAATAGTAATTAGATCTTACCTGCTAATTGCTGTTCCTGAAGGAACGACAGTCCAGTCCCTGATCCCACCCGCTCCGGCAACCGTTTCAGACCGCAGGTACATGGCAAGGCATTGGTTTTGCCGTAGCTCCGGTACGGCAGGGGGAAGACCGGGAGGAAGCCGGCTCGGGTTCAAGCAGACATCTCCTCGAGCTATTCCCAGGCCTCCTCTCCTTTGTTTTTCCCTTAACAAAAAAAAAAAAAGAATTTCATCATATATGCCTGTTGCATAGGTTTGAGTTGTTTGTGGTTAGGTTTCATTATAGAGTGTCCAGTAGAAGTTAGTTACATCTGCTTTTTCAGTCGAATACTGGAATGGGTGGGTGGTCCCAGTGGTATTTATACCGCTCCATCCCCCAAAAAGGTTGGGCTCAGCCTCCAAGCTGCTGGAAGGGTTGCGTAACCCAGAAGTGAAGGGACTGGACTGTCGTTCCTTCAGGAACAGCAATTAGCAGGTAAGATCTAATTACTATTTATCTTAAAAAGGATATAGCATAATTAGAAAAGGTAAAGAGAAGAGCCACCAAAATGGTAACGGGGATGGAAGGATACTCCTATGAAGAGAAGCTAAAAAGGTTAGGGCTCTTCAACCTGGAAAAGAGACTGCTGAGGGGAGATATGATAGAAGTAGTATTTTTATGTTTAAATATTTTTTTATTCATACTGAAACATTGTAAGCAGCATACATATTGAAACCTAGTAAACAACAATATTCTATCCCACTACAGGGAGTATTTATTACTTTTTCTCCCACCCCCCTTTGTCCACCACCACCCTTCCCTCCTCCCCCCCCCCCAATTCCTCACCTCCACCCCCCCTTCAACCCCCACCCTAACCATCAACCCCCCCCCCCCCTTCCCTTTTGTGCTCTTGTCCTAATTAAGCCAACTTAAACTGTTAAGATATCATTTCTTGCCCTGGCTGACACCCTTTCAAGATTTGGAGACCAAGTCATCAAAAAACATGCTCTTCTATGAACATGTCTTCTAGAAGCCTCTCCCTCCCATAATACCAGTTGGTGTAAAACATTCCTCCATATCCAGTATTCTGGACCTCCAGATTCTCTCCATTTCCGAAGGATACAATGCTTGGCAAGTAGACAACACTTTCTTACTAATAATAGATTCCCTGATGATGAAAGTCCCTGAGGAGGAGCATCCAAAACAGCGAACCCCGAGGTTAATTTCAAAGTCTGCCCCAATATGCCCATCAGAAATTTTTGAATTCCATTCCAGAACTTCTTTACTTGTCCACATGTCCAGAACATATGCCCCAAATGCGCCCGCTCCATTCCACACCATGGACAATCACCGTGGTGTGCAAAGCCCGCCTTCCACGCTCTGTGTATGGTGAGATATAAGCATGCTCTAGTATTTTGAATTGCATATCATGTAATTTTGCCCCTATAATTATTTTAGGGATTCGCCCGATGGCTTTTTCCCATACAAACGCTTCAAGATTAACTCTGAGATCCCTTCCCCATTGTTAGGTTATACAAGGCTTTACTATAATCAGCGACAGATATTCTTTCTTTGTCCTTTATCGCAAACCATTTCTCTAACTTCCCAAAATTTTCCTGTCTCAATCCTCGTCTCCCATCTTTCATTGAAATCAAATAATACTTTAATTGCAAGTATGCATAAAAATGCCCCTGCGGCAATCCATAGCGTTTTTTTAAATTCCAAGAAAGGTTTAAGTGCACCCTCTCCATTGATTACTTGCCACATCTGTTGTAGACCTTTTTTTCTCCCACCCCCTGAAAAAATTAGACATTGTACTTGGTTGAAAGGCTAAATTACCTTGCAATGGCAAATATCCTGACACCTCACTTGGAAGGCCCGATTTTCCACAGAGCATCTGCCAACTCCAGTGAGCCCCTTGCCATAAAATATTATTTCTAAAATCTTTCGGCAACTTCACTTTTGTCACATGTAACACAGACTGAAGTGAATAAGGGGCAACTAACGCATACTCAAAATCATATGAGGTATATACCGATGTCCCTCCTATCCAATCTCTAACATGTCAGAGTAGACATCCTAGATTATATTGTTCTATTCGAGGTAACCCCATACCACCCTGTTGCAACGGCCCATATAATCGATCAATTCTGAGTCTAGGTTTTTTCCCTCTCCAAAAAAAGTTCTGTAATAATCTTTCCATTTTTTGAACATCTTGCCTCAATAGCCGCAATGGAATGAGTTGTAAAGCACATACAATTCTAGGAAAGACTATCATTTTATAGGCAGCCACTCTACCGCCTAAGGATAGAGGCAATGGTGTCCACTCTTGCAACTTATTCTGCATATCTCATAGTAGCAGCCTAACATTTTGCCTATACAGATGACGTGGATCTTTAAGTAACCATATTCCTAAATACTTAAATTTATTCTTTGCCCAGCGTAAAGGAAACTCTTCACCCCAATCATTTTGTAACCCCCCATTAACATCTAATGCTTCGGATTTAGCCATATTCAACTTCAAACCAGCTATCTTCCCATATCTTCTGATCACATCCAGAAGTTTTTGATAAAGATTTGCGAGGTTCCATCAACATAACTAGTAAATCATCCACGAAAGCCGACACCTTAAATATGCAGGACCCAACCTTCACTCCTCGTATATCATCACAAGCATAAATCATTCTTAGCAATGGATCCAATGAGAGCACAAATAACGGAGACAATGGGCAACCTTGTCTAGTTCCTCGAGCAATATTAAAACTAGTAGTTACCAGCCCATTAACTCCCACTACTGCCTCCGGTTTTTGGTATAGTCCTCTGATACTGTGAATAAATCCTTCTCCCAGTCCGTAGGCTTTTAAAGTCTCGAACAAATATGTCCACCCCACCCTGTCGAAGGCTTTTTCAGAATCAAAACTGATCAATAAGGAAGGGACAGCCAGTTTTCTAACCCAGCTAAGGGCTCCTAATATTTTCCAAACATTTTTAGTGGGATATCGACCCTTCACAAACCCCGTCTGACAATCATGCAGTAAATTAGGGAGAGATTTGGCCAAACGATTTGCTAAAATCTTAGCAAACAACTTAAGATCATAATTAAGGAAATTGGTCGATAAGACCCAACCTCTGTTACATCTTTACCAGGTTTTGGTAAAACCACTATATGGGTTGTATTATTATATTTAAACACTCATGTTTCCATCCACCTATTAAACAATGTCACCAACACAAGTGTAACCTGTGTTTGTAACAACTTGTAATATTCAGCTCTAAAACCATCCAATCCTGGAGCCTTACACCTTTTTGCATTATCAATACCTCTTTGTACTTCGTCCGTTGTTATGGGGGATGCCAATTTGCTCTGCTGTTCCTGAGTAAGACGGGGTAAATGCACCTCTGCCAGAAAATTCCTAATCTTCACATGGGATACCTCTTCCCTCATATATAGCTTACGATAATAGTTTACAAAAAAATTTCCTATATCTACAGTGTCCGTGCATATCACACCTTCCTCATCTTTTAAAAACTGCACAAATCGAGATCTCTGTCTCCGTGCCAGACAGCGAGCCAAGAGCCTCCCCGCCTTATCCCCACACTGGTACAAGTGGTATTTATAATAAAATAGTGATTTTTTTTTAGTTTTCTGATGTATCCAGGTATTCAAAGTTGCCCGGGTAGTGAGCAATTGTTCCTTATTGGTAATATTAGGCCTATTAGCTAGGAGTTTATGCTCTCTACAAATTTGTTTTTCCAATCTGAGGATCCTTGCAGCCAGCATTCTTCTCCATCAAGCAGTATAAGCAATTATATCCCCCCCTCAAAACGGCTTTTGAGGCCTCCCAAAATAGCTCTGGATCCCATTTATGTGCCCGATTGTGATATTCATATTCTTTCCATTTGGCCAATAAAAACTCTTGGAACTTTATTATCGTGGCATATGTCAAGTGACAAACGCCAAGGGCCTCTTTTACCCCCCACCTGCCCTTCTTCCCAATCTGCCCATATGAGAGCATGATCTGAAATTTCATAAGGTCCAATGACCGCATCCATCATCATTAGAAAAAATTCCTCAGAAACAGAGCATCAAGTCATGAGCTTGTGCCATGCGCTTTAGAGAAGTGAGTGTAATCTCGCTCCATTGGATGAAGAGCTCTCCAGACATCTATAAGTCTACACCTTTGACTAAACCTCCGTAAGAGTCTTGCAATATTGAGACGACTACTCCCACATCCCCCCGAGACATCCATTTGTGGATCTATGACACTATTCCAGTCACCCCCCAATATCATTATGGACTCTGGCAATGCGTCAATTTCTGCCATCAATCGAGCAAAAAAATGTGGATCAGGCACATTCGGGGCATACACACGCCCCACCAAGAGCTTCCAACCTTTAAGATTTCCCTATACTAATACAAAACTTCCCTCAGGGTCCGCTATTGTCTGTTCCATCTGAAAGCCTACCCCTGTCTAAATTAAGATTGCCATCCCCCTTTCCTCCCCTGTGCAGATGCCCCATAAATTTGGTCTATGCCTTTCCTTTGTAATCTAGACAGGTCTCCTATAGCTTGATGTGTCTCCTGTAGCAAGGCGATATCCCCTTTATGTCGCCTCACAGCTTGCAGAATTTTTTTTCTTTTAAAAGGGCTTGTCAGGCCACATACATTCCATGAGGGTATTCTTACCCCCATGATAAGATAAATAATAAGGTATTAGAACACAACTTTATCATATATAAACTAGAAGAGCCCTCCCCCCCCCCCCCCCAGTCTAGGACCCTCCCGTCTCCAACTATTGTTACTTTTACTTTTATCTTTTTCCACTCAGCATTAAGTTGGCTTTGTGTATATATTAACTTAGTACTTCCCTTATTGTCCCCTCCCCATCCTCTTTCCCCCGATCCCTCACCAATCCCACACCTACCCCTTAGTCCAGGAATCTCCTCCTCCTCTCCCATGGCCATATTAGTGTTAATCCTACTCCAATCCCTCTCAGCTGGTCCTATCTTTTATATAATGTATCTCACTCTTTGATATAGTCCCCTTCCATCACTATATAATAAAATATAATAACCACCACACAATCAAACTATTAACTTTGAACTTATAGTCTTCTATTGGCGTCTTGATCAAGATGTGTTAGCTTCAGTTATGGTACTGTCCACCTGCTCATTTGATAAGTCCAACTAAGCATTGTGTTGTGGTGTTCAGGTATTACCCTTCATGCTGGCGATTATTCTTCTGAATCCAATTTTGTGCTTCTTCCGGTGTCTCCATTGTCTGTCATCCCATTATAAAAAATCCGCAGCCTCACCGGGTATTGTAACATAAATTTCACATGCGATGCCACTAATTTCTGACAGACATTGGCATATGCCTTCCGCTTTAAGCTTAATTGTACTGAATAATCCTGGAAAACTTGTAGGCGGACCCCTTCATATAGCATAGTCCCTTTAGCTTGCACCGCCCTCAAGATTTCATCTCTTTGTTGAAGATTCATGAATCGAGCAAATACCATTCTAGGCCGCGTATCTTCTGATCGAGGTCTGCCAAGTCTATGAATCCGTTCGATGACAATGTGAGTAGTGTCCTCTCCCAGATTTAAGGTATTCAGCATTCCCAGAAAGTAAGTGCAAAGATCTTTGTCTTTTATGATTTCCTGGAATGCCAATTATTTGAAGATTTTTCCTACGACCACGATTTTTTAGATCTATCTTTTCACCTTGCTTACTGATTGTAATTTGCAAGGAGGAGATTTCTCTGTTTGCATTGAACAGCTCATCTTCCAGCGTTGAGATACGATTCTCAGCTGCTTGTATCCTTGTACCCACTGTCTCCAGTTGTTTACTAATCCCCTCTAACTGGCCCATGATACCATCTAAACGTCCACTCAGAGCGCTAACCACTGCATTGGTCACGTCTTCAGTGGTCATTGATAGTTGTCCTGTGGAGGGAATTTCATCTGGCATCTTTGTCATTGCTGATTTTATTGCGCTTTTCTCACGCTCTCGGCGAGCAGCCTTCATTATAAACAGAGGAACACTGCTTTCATCTTCTTATTAGAATTAGTTTTGTATATTTTATTATTCCAGTTGAAAGACTATAAGATGCAAACTTATTTTCAGCCACTAGATGGAGCTCAAGTTTAAAGAAAACAGTCCTATTCTAGCAGCAAAAATAGTGTTTCCAGAGATATTTGCTACAATGACAGGTAGTTAACGTTGAAGCCTGCCACTGAAATTCAACCCTGGCCATTCCCTGACTGTACCCATCTCAAAGCCAGAAAAAAACTTTACTCCATCTTCACAGCGATGTCTCAATCTTTCACCATCACCACACTAATAAACCATCAAAGCAATTGTAATCGCTTCAGAACCGCTGTATTGGATAAAATGAACACTTTAAATTTTGCGATCTCATGTGAGAAACTGTGGTGCTCTCATTCCCCCAGCTTAATTTGGTGTTTGTGTACTTTCCTTCAATTTTCGTGCCGTTGATCATTGAAACACACATGCATTCCAATGCCAACTGACAATGGCCGCATCACCCCCAGATCAAACTACTTATCAGAGGCACCACCTTCAAATAGACACATTACAGCACACCTTTTCTTTGATTAAGCCAGCGTGTCGCAAGCTGATCTGTTTCCCTTTTCTCCAGCCCTGGATTAACATCTCACAGAGCACTTCATATACAGCTCATCAGTGCTCTTCCAGGTTCAATCGTGTCCGAGCTGCTTCATCTGCAGATCATAAATAACAGCGAAATCACATCAGACCCACTTCATCTCCGTATCACACATTATAGCGATATCACATCGAAGCCACTTCATCTCCAGATCACAAATCACAGCGGAACCGCCAAAGCGAGTGCAATCGCTTCAGAGCCACTTCATCTACAAATCCCACATCAAAAAACGATCTCAGGTGAGAAACTACGGCGCTTTCCTTCCCCCAGCTCTTTTTATTGTTTCGTTGTATTTTCAATCATTTTTCACACCATTGATCATACAGCAGAGGGAATTGAAGTCTGAGCTGCACTAATTTACTGCCATTTCCTCTGAGCTCTAAAACGCTCTCCCAGAAGTAGTATTTTTAGTAGACACAGGAGCTGCCCGGACATCCTTAAATTATATACCAGAGGGAATGAGATTAACAAATCAGAAGCTTACAGTCTCAGAAGTAAAAGGAGAGGGCTTTTCGGTCTCAATATTTGAGCCCACCCTGTTAAAAATGGACCATGAGGAGATAGAGGGACAGTTGTATATCCCAAAAGCAGGGATCTATTAGGAAGGGATATGATTACACAGTTAAACTTAGAAATAAAAGGTGAAAGACAGCCAAATCATTGTAGAAATGGCTGTCCTCACCGAAGAAGAAGAGAGTCAAATAGACCCTATAGGCTGGGCAAGGGAAGGAAATAGGGGAGGATTGAACATCCCGCCATTGAAAGTTGAACTGAACAAGGAAGGTGAAGTAGTGCACCAAAAACAATATCCCATTTCGTTGGAAGGTCGTAAGGACCTCCAGCCTGTTATAATAAGTTTGTTAAAAGATGCACTATTAGAACAATGCATGTCCCAATTTAATACTCCCGTCTTGCCAGTAAGAAAACCAGATGGATCATATAGGTTAGTACAGGATTTGAGGAGACTGAACCAAATAGTATGGATAAGGCACCCAGTAGTACCGAACCCCTACACAATACTGAGTAAAATATCCCATGAGCACAAATGGTTTAATGTTATAGATTTGAAGGATGCATTTTGGTCCTGTCCCTTGTACCCAAGTAGTAGGGACATGTTTGCTTTTGAATGGGAAAACCCCAATACTGGTCGGAAGCAACAGTTCCGGTGGACAGTGTTACCCCAAGGGTTTATGGAATCACCTAACTTGTTCGGACAAGTGCTGGAACAGGTGTTAGAAAAATTTTCTACACCATCCGGTGTAACTCTTTTGCAATATGTAGATGATCTTTTAATATCATGGAAAAAGAAGACCCAAGTAAGTGAAGCCACCAAAGCGCTATTAGAGTTTCTGGGAAGATGAGAGTTCTGGGTTTCCAAAACTAAATTAGAGAATGAAGTAAAATACCTTGGACATTCAATTAGTGAAGGAAAAAGGAGAATAGGTCCAGAACAAATAAAAAGGATTACAGATTTACCCCTACCTAGGACAAAGAGGGCACTAAGGAAGTTCCTAGGACTAACCGGGTATTGTAGATTATGGATAGCCTCATATGCCCAAAAGACTAAGAGATTATATTCAAAACTGTTAGAAGAGCAACCTAACATTATAATTTTGAAGAAGAAGAGAAAGAGTTGGTTAAGGATTTAAAACGGAGCTTGGTAGAAGCCCTGGTTCTGGCCTTACCCTCACTGGACAAATCCTTACATTTGTTTGTTACTGTAAATGGGGGAGTAGCCTTAGGGGTCCTCACTCAAAAATGGGCAGGTAAGAGACAACCAGTAGCATATTTATCTAAAATCTTAAATTCAGTGTCTAGGGGATGGCCAGAATGTGTTCAAGCAGTAGCGGCAACAGCCCTATTGGTAGAAGAGAGTAGGAAATTGACATTCAGAGGGGCCCTGGTAGTAAGTACCCCACATCAAGTGAGAACCATCTTAACCCAGAGGGCTGGGAGGTGGCTCCCTGATTCACAAATCCTGAAATATGAAGCAATATTAATGGATAAAGATGACCTAGTGTTGACCACAGATCAGTGTTTAAACCCAGCTGCCTTCCTTTGGAGTGGAATGGGTAAACGTAGATCGATTGTTTACATCATCAGAATATAAAAAGACTAGGGGACATGCAATGAAGTTACAGGGTAACCTATTTAAGACTAATAAGAGAAAATAAATATTTTTTTTCTCACTCAACATGTAATCAAACTCGAATTTGCTACTGGAGGATGTAGTAAAAGCTGTTAGTGCAGCTGGGCTTTAAAAAAAAAAAAAAAAAAAAAAGAAAGAAAGGGGAGGGGGGGGGTTGGACACGTTAAAGGTCCATAAACCTAAAAGGGACCCAGGATATCACTACTTGATCCAATACAAGCATTGAGGAGCCTGTGTCTTTTGGGGAAACTGCTAGGTACTTGTGACCTGCTGTAGATTGGTCACTGTTGAAAATGGGATACTGGGCTTGATGGACCTTGGTCTGACATGTCTTATGACCCTGGTATGGCATATCTTATGTTCTTATTTACTGAAAGGGAAAAATGAAAACTCGAAGATATAAGGGCAGTAGAAACTGAAAGGGGAAAAAGGGGTTTTACCCCATGGAAGACAGATGGTAAACAAATAATGAGAGAAATTATGGCCATTCTACATCAAGAATAGAGGGAAGAGCCTAATGGTTAAGAACACTGGATTGGGAACCCAGAGACCAGGGTTCGATTCCCACTAGCACTCCCTGTGGCCTTGGGCAAGTCACTTAACCCTCCATTGCCTCAGAAAAATCCAAGTTATCAATGTCCCTGTTTTAATGTACATTACCAAGTTTAAGTTTCAATGTAAACTGCTTTGATTGAAATGATAAAGTGATAGATATAAAACCTGTTAAATACATAAATAAGAGAGTCATTGGGGTGTATGGGAATATACACAGTAGCCAAGCAGGTGTGTGAAAGGTGTATAACCTGTAAGAAAATAAACAAAAATGTCCTTAGGAAACAACTGCAGGGAGGCAGACCCTGGTCTTTGTCCATTCTAAAGTATACAGGTTGATTTCACTGAGTTGCCCTTGGTTGGGCGGGTGAAGTAACTTTTGGTAATAGTGGACCATTTGATGGGATGGGTGGAGGCATATCCCATGGTAGCTGCCACAGCAATAGGAGTAGCAAAAAAATAGTTTTGGAACAAATCATTCCGAGATATGGGATGATAGGTCATATTGACTCGGACCAGGGAAGTCATTTCACAGCCAAGGTATTGCAAAACATAATGGAAACTCGGAGTATCCTGGGATTTCCATACTCTATGGCATCCACCACCCTCAGGGAGAGTGGAACGCAAGAAGCAGTTAGCCAAATTGATGTTAGAAACAAAAATTACCTTGGACTAAGTGTTTGCCCTTAGTATTGTTACGAATCCAAACAGCTCCTCGGAAAGATTTAGGATTGTCCACCTATGAAATGTTGTTCAGATTACCGTATATGGGACAACTAAAGGAACCTCCTCAGTTTGGAACCAAAGATAGGTTTCTTAAAGAATATATACTTGGGTTGTCCTCTTCTTTATTTGTTCTCAGGAATAAAGGACTGTTGGCACAAACACCTCCATTGGAATTTGCAGTTCACGGTCTCAGACCAGGACAGTGGGTCTTGATAAAAAAATCTTGGAAGGAGTCCAAATTGCATCCAGACTGGGAAGACCCGTTCCAGGTCGTACTGAGACTGCTGTAAGAACTGTGGAAAAAAGTTGGTCTGGTTGAAGCTCCTTCAGATGCATAATGGAAGGTCCAGACAACTACTGACCCTCTGCACCTGAAAAATACCAAGGAAACACAGAAGAACAGGAGAGGAGTTTGTTAACAAGGACTAATAAAGATTATAACATGGACAAAGAAAAGTGGATGATGTTGCTATGATGGAGGGGTGAAATCACTTTCTCTGTTAAGGGGAATGACATGGGATCTAAGATTGGGGAAAGGGATGGACAGATGAACAAATACAAATACAGACATGATGGGGAAGAATGTACCCTAACATATTTACTGTAACCATACCAGAGGGAGAGGGACCAGTGAGCCTAGAATTTGATGCCTGCCAAGTGATAAATTGTGATGGGGGATACTACGAAAAGTTGTGGTGAAATAGTCATAAGTATATGTGTCCAGAGAATGCCTAGACACTTGTGTACGTGATGCCCTGTTATTAGGAGTGGCCTAGTGGTTGGGGCAAGGTACTTCAGGCCAGAAGGTCGGAAGTTCAAATCCCACTAGAGGACAGCAACCTTGGGCCGGAAGGACTGGGGTTTCTAGTCCCACAGGTGCTCCTTGTGGTCTTGGGCAAGCCACTTAACCCTCCATAGCCCATGTACCCTGTAAAATAATTATCTCCAAGTTATAATGCCCTGTTCAATGTAATTTCAGTTTGTTCAATGTAAACCGCACTGATGCAGAATAGCGTGGTATATAAGAGAATGTAAATAAATAAATGAGTGGTCACAAGTTTGGTGGACCACTGAGGATGGAGGCTGTGTCTCCCCAGAGGGGAAGAAACACCCAGTTCAAAAGAAAATAAAAATTATGAAGAAACATAGTATTCAGGAATGTAACCCAGGAAGTTGCAATCCCATCGTGGTCACCCTCTTTGGAAGGGATGACTCACTGGATGGGACCTATGGACTAGGAATATTAATGGGGAAGATCCCCTGGGAAGATTGAGGATAAGAATACCCCTCAAGAATCAGACTCAGGTCCCCACATCATTCCCCAGCATATCTTTTGAACCTAATAAGGACCCTAACATAGTCAAAATAGCGCAGATTAAAGATTTGAGGGACACTCTAGAGGTGGAAGCAGGTTATGGGAATGTGAACGCCTGGGTGGAATGGGTTAAATATACTCTAGGAAGTCTTGACTGTAGTAATTGCTACGTATGTGCCTCCAGGAGGCCCATTGCACAGGTTGTGCCTTTACCCTTGAGGTGGGATACAGATCCCGATGGAGTAAGATGCCTCATGTACAGAGTATCAGGAAAAAAACGGCTTGGGGAAATGAAAGTTGCAAGACATTGAATTTTCTTTTTCCCCCTATAGACTTGAAGGAGGTAAGAGTTCCCCCCACATTTTCAACAGTGTTTGGAAATTACTCTGCCTGTCTCACCAGGCGGGGGAAGAATTACATGAGGGAAGTGGGGGAACTGAACACCTGCGTTCTAAGCCTAAACCTGACAGGGATGGAAGGAGAAGAGAACAACTACTCCAACCTGGTAATAATCCCTAGGGCAGACCTGTGATGGTACTGTGGAGGGCAGACACTGAGACCAACATTGCCTACCCTATGGTCGGGAACATGTGCAATAGTTCAACTAGTTAAAACCCTCGGCCCAGTGTGCAGCAGCAGCCAAGAGAGCAAATAGAATGCAAGGTATGATAAGGAAAGGAATGGAAAATAAAACAAAAGATATTATAATGCCTCTATATCGTTCCATGGTGAGACCGCACCTTGAATATTGTGTGCAATTCTGGTCGCCGTATCTTAAAAAGGATATAGCGATTTTACAAAAGGTTCAGAGAAGAGCCACCAAAATGGTAAAGGGGATGGAAGGATACTCCTATGAAGAAAGGCTAAAAAGGTTAGGGCTCTTTAACCTGGAAAAGAGACGGCTGAGGGGAGATATGATAGAAGTCTATAAATTAATGAACGGAGTGGAACGGGTAAATGTAGATCGATTGTTTACGTTATCAGAATATAGAAAGACACGGGGACATGCAATGAAGCTACAGGGTAAACTATTTAAGACTAATAAAAGAAAATATTTTTTCACTCAATGTGTAATCAAACTCTGGAATTTGTTACCGGAGGATGTAGTAAAGGCTGTTAGTGTAGCTGGGTTTAAAAAAGGTTTGGACAAGTTCCTGGAGGAAAGGTCCATAAACCATTATTAAGAAGGGACCCAGGATATCAATGCTTGAACCAATACAAGCATTGTGGAACCTGTATCCCTTGGGGAAACTGCTAGGTACATATGACCTAGATTGGCCACTGTTGGAAACAGAATACTGGGCTTGATGGACCTTGGTCTGACCCAGTATGGCATATCTTATGTTCTTATGTTAACTGGCAGTTCCTTTCACCTTGGCGTTCACAGAACAGGACAAGGGGCAAATACAAAGTGAAAGGAGGAGTACCTTGGGAGCCTCATTTAATGATAGGATATATATAGATGCAATAGGAGTCCCTCGGGGAGTTCTGGATGAGTATAAAGCACAAAACCAGATGGCAGTTGGAATTGAATCCCTGTTAGGGGTAATCACGATAAACAAAAATGTAATTTGATAAATTATCAATTCCCTGGGATGCAATAAAGGGGATCGCAGAACAATTGGACACCACTAGCAGAATGACCTGGGAGAAGCAAATGATTTTAGATATAATGGTGGCTGAAAAGGGGGGCATGTGTGATTTGGGGGGGGGGGTAAATTTTGTATGTTCATCCCCAATAACACAGCCCCTGATGGCACTATCACTAAAGCCCTGTGAGGACTAACTACCTTGGCAGAGGAATTGGCAGAAAATTCAGGTACAGATCGATCTCTCACTGGATGGTTGGGGTCATGGTTTGGGAAATGGAAAGGGGTGGTAGTATCTATATTTTCTTTTGTACTTGTAATTGGAGTATTAATTACGGTGGGGTGTTGCATAATACTGTGTATAGGAGGGTTAACTTGAAAATTGATAGAAACGGTAAGCACTAAAAAATGACAGTATCATTTCCAGTGCACAAAGGTGCAATATTATTAATGGATGATAAAAGGGAAGAGAGAGAGTTAGGAAGGATGTTATCTAAATTAGAAGCTTCCTATGGAACTGTAGAGTAAATGTAAAAAGTAACAAGAAAACTTTAAAAAGAGAGGGAAGGGTTTGATATAAACAAATGTGATATGGTATATTTACAATGTAATATAATGCTTATATTCCATTCATTCACCATTCTGTAATATAATTTTGTATGTCTGCATCCTGGAAATAAATGGCTGCTAATACGTAGCCTGTCTTAGGTGCAGAGGTACAAAGATGATTCACCTTTACTGTATGTCTGCATTCTGGGAAGAGAGACTACGTGGCTAATAACATGTAGCCTGATAACAGGTGTATAATATCCAATGAATTATGGACATGCTGAAAAGAGGGCAAGTACTATAATCTACTATAAAGGAACTGTGAAACAGAGGATCTTTGTGAAATGCTCACTGAAGCATTCCACCCTTCCTTGCAAGAAAGTGATTAATTAAACTAACTCTGCATCACTGAGAAGTCTGTTATTGTGTAAAAAGTTATGTTTTTTACAGAGAGAGGAAGGGGGAAGGAGAGGGATATGAATACGATTAGAGGTGTTGCATTAAGATCTCAGAGTGACAAGTCTGGGGGGGCCAGGGTTGGGGTTGATATCTCCAGATGAGAAAAGGAGAAGGAGTAGAAGAGTGCGGGGCAAAGATGAGACAATATGGCGGTAACGAGGGTGAAGTTGTCTTAGAGAGAGAAGAGATGGCTGAAAGTGGTAAAGATGGTGAACTATATGCATCTACTCTCTGGAACTCCCTCCCTGACACAATCAGAAGCATCAAAGATCTTTCAACATTCAGGAAACAACTGAAGGACCCATCTGTTCATTGAACACTATTGCTATGTACCATAGTCTCACCCAATAAAGCCACTCCAATAGACTAACCCTGTGCTTCACCTTAACAATCTCCAACTCGCATCCATACACCCCAGTACATTCAAATTAGTGTAAATAGTTGTTATTTGTACATAGTCAATGTTTATGCTCCATGTTTTTACTGTAACTGAGTTTGTAAACTGCTTTGACCCAGATAAAGCAGTATAAAAGCACAGCTAAATAAATGATTTCATTACTGAGTAAAGATACAGTTGCGCCCAGATCCTGCTTGCTTAAAGTGCTTTCCCTTGTAGTGGTAATCTGTAGAGAATAGTAGGCTACTTGGGCTGCATCCTCAGTTCCAGATCTTCCTTGGAGTAGGCATTTTCAATTCCGTGCTATCCTCTCATATATAGTTTGTTAATGCTTAAGGTTTTGTGATTTTTTAAGTGTTGTCAAATCATTGCTGACTCCTGGCAACCCAGCAGCTCATGGGTTTTCTTGGCAAGGTATTTACCAGAGGTAGATTGTCCAGGCCTTTTCTTCTGAGGCAAGGGGAGGTAATGTGACATGCACAAGGTCCCCAGGAGTGCCAGTGGGAATCTAACTCCAATCTCTGGGGTGTTAGGCTGTTGGTTTAACCACTAGGCTACTTAAACGTTTACTAGAGTCTGCTTTGTTACAGAAATACTGGTGTGAGGAGGTCTGCACGGATTCCCTTGTGGGGTTGACACCTGTTATAGGTGAGTAACTACCTGTTCTCTGTCTCCATCTGCTGGTGATGCGACTGGACTGGAGGGACTCAAGAAAATGAGCAGGTAATGTCAAATTACATCACTTCCCCAACCTTTTGCTTTTTTCCCCCCTTACATTCTCCTCTTAGTCATTATTCTAGTTCAGCCTCTTCCCCCATCCATTTTATATGCTACCACTGCCAATTTTTCATTTGAGGTCTTCCACCTTCTTGAGTGCCTTGATCTCAGAATTTTTCCCAAAGACTTATTTATTTAGCAGTTTTTTTAAATACTGCATTATCATTTTAGTCAAAGCAGGTTACATTATTTTTCCAGGACCAAGCAGGAAGTCAGTCCTCATATGGGTGACGTCGGTGCCGACGGAGCCCTCGTGCGGAGCATTTCCCCAGCTTTCAGAGAAAGCCTTTGGGAATGCAGCGCGCATACGCGGTCTCCTTCCTGCCCAAGGGTGCCATCTTGCTCAGTCTTTCTTTTTTTGCGGAGCCCAACGGACGTGAGTTCGTGTCACCCAGGAAAAAGTTGATTTTTTTTTGATGATTTTCGTGTTTCTATATCCGGTTCGATGCCGGTTCCCCTTCCCGCCTGGGCTCGGTACACCAGTATCGAGTCCAGAACTTCTTTTTCATTTTTTGTCCTTCGTGACTAGCGTTCGTGCCTTTTTTGTAGTTTTCACTGGCAGCCCGGTCTTTTGACCTTGCAGGGGCCCTTTTTCCCCCGATGGCTGCCAGCGGGTTCAAAAAATGTGATCGGTGTAAGAAACTTATGTCTCTCACCGACACACACGACTGCTGCCTCCGATGCCTCGGGCCTCACCATGACCCGCTGGTCTATAGCCCGTGTGGCAAGATGTCATCAAAGGCACTTCGGAGCCGTCAGCATCAACGCAAAAGAATTTTTTCGGAGTATGCTTCCGGCCGGGTCCGTAATTCGTCAGAGGCCTCGACATCTCGGGAGTCTGACCCCGAGCGGCGTCGTGGGTCCTCTGAGAAGGGGATCTCTCACCCGGGAGCACAAAAGGAAGAAGAAGCTTGTGAAGGCAGTGTCAGTGGAGGCACCTGGATCCTCAAGGGCCAGGTTGCGCAGCCCTGACCGCCGTTCCAGGCTCTCGGAGTCAGAGCAGCCGACCAAGCAACTTCGCCTGGAGCCGGAGTCCCCGAGTCAGGTAACATCTGTTGTCCTCGTGGACTCTCCCCCGGTAGAACCGACGTCGGGCCCAACGCCGTCGGGGGCTGCGGAGTCTCCTGAGCTCGGATTCAGGCTGACAGCCCTGGCTCCACCTTCGGAGCCGATCGATCTGTCCCGGACGGGCGGTTCGGCACCCCAACCTTGCGCGGGGCCGGGGCTGGCCCCCGACAGCGCCGACCTCCCAGCATCGACGCGGGCGTCGAGTGCCCCACCTGTCACTAGCGTTTGCCCGAGGGAGGCCTCGGGACCTTCGATCGATTTGACCCAATGCAGCGCCGCTGCCACGGCGCTGGGGCGGTGCGTCTCGCTCGTCGGCGGGTTACCTGGGTACCCTTGAGGCCGGCTAATACGCCCCGTAAGGGTTTCCCACTGGGTAAGACGGGCGTGGGAAGAACCCCGGCGCCTAGAAGGACCTCTATCCCGACGTCGGAGCCGACGTCGGGTGTTTCCCTCTTCGCCGAGTTTCGGCCTGGGAAGCCCTCGATGCCCACGGCACCGATCACTGCGATCCCGATTCGCTTTCCGGGATTGGCAACGCCGGCGCTGCTGCCGCCGGGGCCCTCGGGGGAGGCGTCACTGACTTCGCTCGATTTGATGCCCAGCCTCGAATCGATCTCCTGTCTCGAAGGCGTGGCTCCGCCGTGTTTTGGAACCGACCCCGGTCTCTTTCGACGACGCAGTGCAGAGCTTGCCTGCTCTCTGGCTGCCCCGGCTCCACTCCAGCCACCTTCGCTGGTTGCTCCGGGGGCAGCCCCGCCCCTGAAGTCGGGGCCGAAGCCGAGTCCCGCGGGCCCATCGGGGACATCGCTCCCTTCGAGGCCCAGATTGGAATCCATCCCGGGCTCTGACGATGCAGTACCGCCTGCCTCGCATCGGGACTGTCAGTATCCTCCTCTGTTCAGAGCGATTTCTCCTGTGCGCCAGCACGGAGGGTCCCCTGGGGTTCAGGCGAGCCCTTCAACCTCGGCCTCCCCCGGAATAGCTCCTCTGGGAGAGCCGTCTTTTCAGGATTTTCTCCTTGACATGGCGGACTTGCTTGCCATCCCTATTCCGGGCCCCCCGCCAAGTCCGGGTCCTGCGGAACAGGCAGACATAAGGCTTCCTCTACATCCTTCCCTGCGGGATCTCCTGTTTGGGATTTGGCGCTCGCCTTTGCAGGTTCCTGCGCCGCCTACAGCCATGCATGCCCTGTATCGGGTGCCCCCCTCCCCGGGGTTTCGGACGTACCAGCTTCCCCATCATTCCATTGTGGTGGAATCGGCGCTGAGGAAGGTCGGGAGCAAGAAGAAGCACTCTTCTTGCCCCCCGAATCGTGCGTCTAAAGTGCTGGACAACTTTGGGCGACGGACCTTCCAATCGTCCATGTTGGCTTCCAGAATCCTTTCATATATTTTCTATATGAGCCTGGCGCTTCGGGAGGTCACTGAGAGGTTATCTCGTTTGTCTCGGCCACTAAGGCCCCTGACTATTCCTTGCTTCTTTACCATTGCAGGAATATCTCTTGGTTCCTTTCTCGTGCTGCCCTAGACTCTTTTGAGTCTGTTGGCAGGTCCTCTGCTGTTGCCATCGGGGCGCGTCGTACAGCCTGGTTGTAGGCTTCCGACTTGTGCAGCTGGGCACAACATAATCTGGGTAATTCCCCGTGCACTGGGGAAAACCTCTTCAATGGCAAGGCTTTGCGTCAGGTTGTTCAGTGCTCCGCTGACCTTTCTAGCGTTGGCCGTCTGAGGCCCTCTCCTTCCCCCGGGGGTAGGAAATGTCCTTCCCGACCTTCCTTTCCGAGGAAGAGGAAGTTTCATCCCTCCGCCCACCTGCCGGGTGCGCACATGCCAGGGACGTCTCACACCGGTCGGAAGTGCCCGGGCCCGCGCCAGGATACTCATGCCAAGCAGCCTTAGGCTCCTGTATGCGGCAGTTCGCGATCAACTTCTCTTACCAGAGGTTTATTTTCCGGCTCTACACTGGGGTTCTTTTCGGTATGGCAAGTGGTTCGGATGCTTGCTCAGGAGTTTCAGGAGCCCCCTCCAGCGTTGGTAGAGGGGGACCTCCACTACCCTAGGGTAGCCTGGCTCCACATGGACATGCTATCCTTCCTCTGGCTTACCCTTGGGTACGCCCTTCGCATTCCCCTCTCCCGGGGTTCCCCTGCTTGAGGGGATCCCGCACCGAATCTTCCTTCTCCAGTGGAGACCCTTGCCGCTACCCTCCGTGCATGGTCTGAACAACTCCTCGACAGGGCGGGACCATTCCCGTCCTCTTGTCGGTTTTCTCTGTTCTTACTAGAGAACTCCCTGGTTCTGTTCAGTTGCTGTGCAAGCAGGAGTCCCAGTGTGCTGTTAGTACGCCAGATAGCCGAAGTGGCAGGCAGAAGCATTAACGCTCCCCGAGGGCTCTCGTTCTAGCTTCCTGGGATGGGGCGACATGTCTGACTCCTGTCAGTGTCCTGCACCGCTCCCTGCATTCTTCAGAGCGGCGGAGGGCAGTGGCCCTTGTCTCTGAAGGTTTTTTCTATATGACGGAGGTGACTTACACAGTCACACCATGGCTATAGGGGTATTATATCCTCCTGCCTCCCTTGTGGTACGGAGGACAAGTTTTCTGCGTGACTGTTAGGAGGATGCATCAGAAGCCTAAGTACTCCTGATGTGCTCTTCCCCAACTGATTGTCTTTCACGCAACCATACTGCTACTCTCGCCGATCTGCCCCCGCACCACGCAAGTAGGCTCCTCATTTTTGGATGGCCCTTCTCCCGCCACCTTCCAGGTGGGTGTCCCCCTGTGGATCAGGGGCAGGTCTGAGTTAGCAGTATTATTCTCACGTGTGCATGTTTCCCTGCAGACACGTTTAGTACCTGGGTGGGTGTTCCCGGGCCCACCCCTAGCCCGATATATATCCAATAACATGTATAGATGTATATCGGTACGGGTGGGCGCTTTTTTGTGAGATGCTCATAGTGCCCTATGTCTTACCAACTCTCTCCCCTATTGTCGGTACTGACGTCTTTCTTTCCTACGGGGTCCGGCTAGTCCTCTTGCCTGTGTTCGGCAGCTCGGGTTCTGGGACCGGTTATGCTTAAGCTTGCTGCTGTGAAGTCAACTGCTCCTTTTTGTTACGCCTCCTTGCCTGGAGGCTTTCCAACCCCATGTTCCCCTATCCCTTGTCGGCTAGGGTTGGCAGTGTACCCCTCGGTATCCGGGGTACACTCCTGTTCTTCTCCGGGCTGGGTTCTCCCGGATCGGCCAGTCTTCTGCTTAGTCCTCAGGGTTTTTGGACTCTGCTCCTACTGGAGTTTTCAGCTTCTCATAGAACTCCTTGTGAAGACCTGCCGTCCTCTCCGGTGCCAGTTGACACCTGCGGCTCCAGCCCGCCTGGACCTGGGACTTCGTCCTTCACTACTGTGAAGTTCCTTTCAAGACTTCGCTACTGCATCTACAGTACCCGTCGCAGCTCTACTTCCTACCACCCAGTGGGTAAGTTCTAGATTGTGCTGGATCATTAACTACTTAATGATACTTGACGTGGTTTTGAAGACTCCCTCTGTGGTCTTTAAGTTGCTGTGCCTTGGCAACTCTTCTCAATTCCTACCCTCCATCCCTCAGGGGATGCCGGGGATCCAGGTTGGGCAACGTCGCCCTGTCCAGGGATGTGCATTCTGGGATCTCCCCTGGCACCCCAGCTAGGGAGTCCCCATATGTGAAGACTCATTCCTGCTTGTTCCTGGAGATAGCACAGTTACTTACCTGTAACAGGTGATCTCCGGAACAGCAGGAATTAGTCTTCACAACCCACCCTCCTCCCCTAGGAGTTGTATCTCATCCTCTCCTTCTGTCTCAGCTATGTAACTCAACTGGGGAGAGGCAGTAGGAAGGGCGGGAAGCCACTGCGCAGGCGCGAGGGATGCTCCCAAAAGCCTTCTGCTTGGATGCTGGGGAGCATTCCTGTGCGGCCTCTGTCGGTGACATATCCCCATATGTGAAGACTAATTCCTGCTGTTCCGGAGATCACCTGTTACAGGTAAGTAACTGTGATTTCTTTCAATTCCTCTACAGTATCACCTTTAAATACCACTTCAGTCATGGGTAACATCCCTACATCTTCCTCAGTAAAGACTGAAGCAAAGAATTCATTCAGTCTCTCTGCTATAGCCTTGTCCCCTCTTACTGCCCCTTTTACCCCTCTATCATCTAATGGACCAACTGACTCTCTCGCAGGTTTTTTTGCTATGAATGTACTTGAAAAAGTCTTTATTACGCGTTTTTGCTTCCACAGCAAGTTTCTTTTCAAATTCTCTCTTTGCTTGCCTTATCAATGCCTTGCATTTAACTTGCCAGTACTTGTGCTGTTTCCTGTTTTTATCATTTGGCTCTTTTTTCCAGATGTTGCTTTGGAAGCAGTACTGTGAGTCCCAAGAGGCATCTGTCTGAGATACTCAGATTACCATGAGTGGCCTAGGATCTCACTCCAAGAACTGACTAATGTCACAATTATGCACCATTGATGGCATGCTCCATATTCCAGGAGTGCAGAAACGGGACATCTTTGTCTTCCTTACAAGTAGGGTATACACATACCACACCACTATGTGACATTTGCATCACAACTGCCAACACTACTCAGTTCTTGGTCTGCTTAAGTTGACACCCATCTGGCTTCTGGTAGAGCTGGCATGCCAATGGGACGCAGCTGAGTCAAGCTCTGTTCCAACCCCCTCTAATGAACTTCCTCTTCTAAAGACACGGAAGTTGTAAAACATGAAGCTGCAAGGGGGTAAATTGAAAGGCAAAGTCAGGAAATACTTTTTCACTGAAAGGGTGGTGGATGCTTGGAATGTCCTCCCGATGGAAGTGGTGGGGGCAAATATAGTGACAGAATTCAAAATGGCATGGGATAGAAATAGTGGATCCCTTTACAGCAACAGGATAAAATAAAAGTAAACTATCTAATTTCTCAACAAATAGGGGTGTCCTACATGGAGCAATAACAGACCTGGGCCTAATGACACTTCTAGCACCACCAATTGTCTAACCCACTGCCGAAGAGTATTCCAATAGCCCTATATCCTAGTGCAGTCCCACCATATATGCCAGAAAGTTCCCCTTGCCCCATACTGCAGCCGCTGCGGGGTATAGTACCACTGCATCGTGATCGTATAACAGTTTTCTCTAATGGTAATGGATATCAGAGCCTGGCGTATCTTAGCTACTATCTGCCTCCAATCTTTCTGCTCCAATTCCCTACCTAAATCCCACCCCCCCCACTCTCACATATATTTAAGGGGATGGAATCGAGTTCCCTGCAGCGCTTTATACAAAGCTGAAGAAAGTCC
Organism: Ichthyophis bannanicus; assembly: GCA_033557465.1. NCBI lineage: Eukaryota > Metazoa > Chordata > Amphibia > Gymnophiona > Ichthyophiidae > Ichthyophis > Ichthyophis bannanicus. Next base: position 215,997,771 of record CM066032.1, on the reverse strand, counting down.
CCAAGACCTACTCTTCCCATACCAGACCACTTCCAGGTTTGTGTAGTCATGCTGCATCCCCCCGCTTCCATCTTTTTCAGAAAATGACATACTTGCCCATAATAAAACTATCCATTTCCCTTAAATTATAAGTCTCCTGCAGCTCCACAAATGGAACCAGCTCTCCACCATCCACAAATTGGTAAAAATATAATAAACAATCCTTGACCAAGACCACTTCCGCATAGTTTGCCAGGCAGTCATCACCTCACTGCTAGACTATGAAAACTCACTAAACCAAGGCCTCCCCCAGCTGTCTATTCACCCACCCCAAATGGTGCAGAATACTGCAGCATGCATCATCACAGGCACTGCAAGATCTGAACACATCACCCCCATCCTGCGACAGCTGCACTGGCTCCCAGTAATTGCAAGGGAAAAATTCAAATCAATCCTGAACATTTTCAAAATCTTCCACCACCGCTCTGCAGATGCACTCCAGGACGTAATAACCAAGGATGTCAGTAACAGGCCTAGAAGAGCCAACAATGACAACAGGATCACCTTACTCACAGGTTATCACAAGACTAAGCAAGTAACATCTAAGAGAGTTCCTTCACTACTGGTGCCTTATGGAACTCCCTCCCCATGGATTTAAGGACCCTAAATGATACCAAGGACTTCCACAAAGCTCTCAAGACCCATCTCTTCACCGAGGCCTATGAGCAACCACCTTAAGTTCCCAAGCACTAGATACCACTCAAGTGGCCCACTAGCTATCCTCACCACTTAACCCCAACCGCCCATCCCCATTTAGACCTATAAGTAAATAGTCTTATATATGTGAATTGTGTCCCCTGCTGTTGAATGTATGTCTCCCAATGTCTTGTTGACCACTTTGATTGAAGGATAAGAAGGTATACAAAACTGTCTAAATAGAATAAATAAATAACCCTTCCTGAGCCCATCTTCTATATACTCCCCCTTCCCACCCTGGCTGGAAGTCCAGGAAGCCCCCCAATGGCGTCAAAGACAAGTTCCCCCCTCCCCTCGTGCACCTTCCCTCTGGCTCACCCTATCCCATATTCAAAGAACGTGCTGCATCCTTGGATTACCCCTCCCCCACTGCCGCCTAACCCCCTCTGGAACCCAAGGGAGCACCTCCAAATTACCTGCCCCTAATTGGGCCTGTGCCAGCTGTACCCAGCAGTTTACTTCCCCCTTCTCACACCAGTCCATATGCTGCCTAATTTGTCCCGCCCAATAATAATGTTTCAAATCGGGTATCCTCCAGGCCTCCCTCCTCTCTACATCTGTACAACATTTCACGGGTGATGCGTTGCGATCGCTTATTCCAAATATATTGAATACTTTCCTCTGTAGGTGCCGCAATGCCTCCTCTGGTATTGGTAAAGCCTGAAATAGATATAAAAACCTCAGGAGGATCACCACTTTAACAGCCACAATCCATCCCAACCAGGAGATCTATCTTTATCTTCACCCAGCTATCCAGATCGTCTCCAATAGATCTAAAGAGCTTCGGATAATTAAATTGGTATAGCTCCCCTATGGATGCTGGTATCTGCACCCCCAAATAGCACCCCACACCCATTGAATGGGAAATCGCTCCTTAAGTGCCGCCTCCACCTCTGGTGAGACCGAAACATTCAGAGCCTCAGACCTTTTCATATTAACTTTGAACCTGGCTACCCCCCATACCATCCCAATTCCTTTACCACCTCCGGTAAGGACTGCACTGGGTCCACCAAGCAAAACAGCACATCATCCGCAAATAATGACACGGAGTGTTGAGTTCCTCCTCTCCATATTCCCTTAATATTTGCATTTGCCCTAATTACCTGGGCCAACGGTTCCATGACTAATGCAAAAAGAAGCAGTGACATAGGGCACCCTTGTCTAGTCCCATGACCTAACTCAAAATCCTCCGAGTATCTCCCGTTCATCTTTACTCGAGCCCTTGGTGCCCTATATAACCCCCTTATCCACCCTAGAAAGTTTGCTCCAAACTCTATGACACACATGGTTGCAAATAAAAAGGGGCAGTGCACCCTATCGAATGCCTTCTCTGCATTGATCGAGAGGAGCATTACCTCTTCTTGTTTGCTTTCCGCTGCCCATTGGAGCTCCAACACTCTGTGTATGCTATCTGCAGCTTGCTGCCCCTTGATAAATCCCATTTGGTTCTGCTAAACCAGCTTTCCCATCCAGGGAGCCAACCATTCAGCCAGCAGCTTAGCCAGGATTTGAGTAAAATTGGCCTATAAGAACCACACAGCAACGGGTCCTTCCCTTCCTTCGGGAGCAAAGTAATACCTGCTGTAACCATCTCCAGCAGCAGCTCCTTCCCCTCTTCCAGTATCCCATTAAACACCCAGGCCATTAGATCACTAAGTTCCTCCTTATATAGCTTATAATATGACCCTGGCAAGCCATCGAAGATTGTGGTCTTCCCGGCGGGGAGGATTTGGATTATTCCCTCAATTTCTTCCCTATCTATAGCCCGCTCCAGGTATGCACTAGAATCCTTCTCTAGCTGCAGCAGCAGCCCCAAACCCTCTAAATACTGCTACACCCATTCCTCCTCAATCCCCTCTTGGCCTGTATAGAGCCTGATAAAACTCCACAAAACACTCCCAAAGTTTTTATCCTGTGAACATATAGTCCCATTTCCTCTTTTGAAGCTGCGAATTGTCAACTGCATCACCTGGCACTTCAGTTTCCTATCTAATAGTCTGCTAGCCTTATTTCCCCATTCATAATAAACCCGCTTCACCCATTGGAGCTTATAGGCAATCTGATCTACCTACAGCTCCTGAAGCTCTGCCCACAATTGTTCCACCCTTTTCCATGCCCCTAACCTCTGGCAGGCTGCTAATGTGTCCTTGAGCTTCCACTGCAGTTGTTGCTGTCTTTGAAAGCATTTTTTTATAATAGGATGCCCCCTTAATAAATCTCCCCTGCATCACCGCTTTCAGGCCTTCCCACACAAAGGCGGGGCACACTTCCCCTTTATCATTAAACTGAAGGTATTCCCAAATCTGTGTCCTCACACCCCCTTCACCTCCTCCTTTCTCAGCAGATTCTCATTTAACCTCCAGAATCTTGTCCCCTCGATCTGACCATGTCATAAGGTCTATCTCAGCTCATTCCACCTCCACCACTCCCAATTCATCCACTAGGACCACGTCATGCTATTAAAGTATGTACTCCTGAATAGTAGGCGTACTCCTAACTGCCCGGGTTGGCCACCCGCAAGACATCCATCAAGTGAAACTTCCACATCATCCTCCGCACCGCTCGTTGTTTACTTCTACCCCCATCGCTAAATTTAGAACTCCTATCCTGCGCTGGATTAAGAGTTATTTTTTTTTCCCCCCCCCCCCCCCCCATTACCAATTTCCCCTGTGCCTAACCCTCTGGTATATTTGCCACCCCCCTCCAAAAGAGCCCCTGGGTCGCATTAGGACCATATACACATACCAGTGTGAGCTTCCAAATGTCTCCTAACCCCCACAACCCTCCCCTCCTTATCGGCAAAGGTGCTTTCAAGCTGAAAATTTATCCCTTGCCAAACCAGGATTGTGACACCTTTTTCCCCCCACCAGATGAAGCCAAGAAAAACTGCTCTGAATAGCCTCAATGCTGCAACCTCCCCTCATCCCTCTTTCTCAGATGTGCCTCCTGGAGCAATACAAAGTCCCAGTGGTTCCTGTCAATCTCCCTAAATAAGTGCTGCCCTTTATGTAGAGAATTAAGTCCCCTAACATTCAATGTGCCAATAAGCACCATGATTCCTCCCATTTTCACCCCTCAGGTTCTCTGTTCCCTTCCCCTTCCACACCCTCCCCCACATCCCCAACCTCTCTCTCCCCTCCCCGCCCCCCCCCCCCCCCCCCATATCCAGCTCTCCCCAAGCATTGGCAGCAGTACTGCATGTCACATGATGTTTCAGAGTAAGCAAATTAGAAATCCCGGTCTTTGTTCTAAGTGCACCCCAGAAAGTGGGTGACATTGCAAGGCCACACATGGGAATAGGGGCCACCACCAGCAGCCTCAGATGTGGGGAAGGAGCAAAGGATTGTGCCACATCATAGTGAGGCAGTGCACATTCCCTGCTATGCTTTGCTTGCTATCTACTATGCCTGCCCATGTTTTGGTACAGCCTAAATGCAGCTGAGTTTGCAAGGGTTACAGCTCAAAGAGTGCTTTGGGGATACTCTCCTGGGGATGTGGGAATCCCATGGCAAAGCAAATTGGTGCCTGGCACAGTGATTTGCAGAGATGAGGGACAGAACTAAAAGATAAACACTTCCTGACAGTAGGAATGTGAGACCCCAAGATGGAGCACATATTCCGCCTCAAGGATTTGGGTCGAGGTTCCCACATACTGTGTTCCTGTAATGATTTCTGAGTACAGCCCAGGATTTCTCATGATCTGCACCTTGTGCATTGTAGCACAAGCAGGGCTTATTCGCATTCACTTCCAAAACACATAGGCGAAGGTCTGTGAAGGCACATTCACACCTACATCTGGCCCGAGTTGTCACCTACACAAGTATGTAACCACACAGCCAGACACAAAGAGTAGATTGTAATGCGGCCTCATGCAAGACCATGTGGTTATCACATGGTGGCCATACCACAGGTCTAATGGCATACAGCTCTCTGGACTGTGTTCCAACTAGGTTCAACCAGACCTCAGTTCCTGCCCCTTGCACTTTGGGGCTTTATTAACATTCCGGACAAGTTTTACATGTGGGATAATGTAAGAGACAGAATAACTGGCCTCTGTTGTAGCGCAGACATATTTTTGGCCAATATACTGCTACAGGATGCATGTGTCAACGTGTGTCACATCTGAGATGCAGGAAGGGCACCAGGTGACATACAGCAGTATTGTTATGTGATGGCTAGCATTGAAGGAGCAAAGTGCCAATAGTCCGATATGCATAACACAAGTGCAATAATGCAGCAACCGAGCACACTGTATTAGCTGTTTCTGCTGGTCTGTCATGGGAGCAGGGCCGGATTTATCTATACGCCATGTACGCCATGGCGTAGGGCCCACAGCTGGCAAGGGCCCACAAAAAGCTGCCGCGGCAGCATGGACGGTCCGCGGGGCCCCCTCTGCCCTGCCGAATCCCCGGCTGAGCACCTCTGCGACGGCTTTGAGAGGCACGAAGGGAGAGTGTCTCCCTCGCGTCTCTGTTAAGCCCGCAGGGGCTGATGGGAAATTTCCCATCAGCCCCTGCGGGCTTAACAGAGGCGCGAGGGAGACACTCTCCCTTCGCGCCTCTCAAAGCCGTCGCGGAGGGAGGGAGTCGGCAGGGCAGAGGGGGCCCCGCGGGACCGTCCATGCTGCCGCAGCCTTGGTAGCAGCCAGCGGTTTTGCTTTTTTAAAATTTCATTTTACTTGAGCCGATGGGGGGGGGGGAGGTAGGACTGGAAATGGGCTGGGGGGGTTAGGACTGGTAATGGGCTATGGGGGGGTTAAGACTGATAATGGGCTGTGGGCTGTTGAGGGCTGTCTGGTAATGGGCTATGGGGGGGGCTAGGACTGGAAATGGGCTGGGGGGGTTAAGACTGGAGGTGGGCTGATGGGGTTAGGACTGGTAATGGGCTGTGGGCTGTTGGGGGGGGTTAGAACTGGTAATGGGCTTTGGGGGGGTTAAGACTGATAATGGGCTGTGGGCTGTTGGGGGGGGTAAGAACTGGTAATGGGCGATGTGGGGGTAAAGACAGTTAATGGGCTGTGGGCTGATGGGGGCTGTCTGGTAATGGCCAATGAGGGGGCTAGGACTGGAAATGGGCTGGGGGGGGAAAAGACTGGAGGTGGGCTGATGGGGATAGGACTGGTAATGGGCTGTGGGCTGTTGGGGTTAGAACTGGTAATGGGCTATGGGGGGGTTAAGACTGGTAATGGGCTATGGGGGGGTTAAGACTGGTAATGGGCTGTGGGCTGTTGGGGGGGGTTAGAACTGGTAATGGGCTATGGGGGGGTTAAGACTGGTAATGGGCTGTGGGCTGATGGGGGCTGTCTGGTAATGGGCTATGGGGGGGCTAGGACTGGAAATGGGCTGGGGGGGGTTAAGACGAGGTGGGCTGATGGGGTTAGGACTGGTAATGGGCTGTGGGCTGTTGGGGGGGGTTAGAACTGGTAATGGGCTATGGGGGGGTTAAGACTGATAATGGGCTGTGGGCTGATGGGGGCTGTCTGGTAATGGGCTATGGGGGGGCTAGGACTGGAAATGGGCTGGGGGGGTTAAGACTGGAGGTGGGCTAATGGGGTTAGGACTGGAAGTGGGCTGATGGGGGGTTAGGACTGGTAATGGGTTATAAGGGGGGCTTAAACTGAAAATGGGGTGATGGGGGGTTAGGACTGTAAGTGGGTTGATGGGGGGGCTAGGACTGGTATTGGGTTGGGGGGTTGCTAGGACTGGAAATGGGCTGATGGGTGGCTAGGACTGGAAATAGGCTGATGCAGGGACTAGAAGGGAATGGATGCTGGGTGAGGCTGGAACTAGAAGGGAGCTGATGTTGGGGGAGGATTAGAATGGGATGGGGCTGGAAGAGTAAAATGGAGAAGGGAAAAATATTTTGTGTGGGAGGGATAAAAAATCTACAATTGGCCAGGTATTGGGAGAGTAAGTGGGGATTGAGGATGGAGGGGTAAAATTTGAGTGGATGAAATAGGAATGAGGAAAGAGCAAAAGGAGAAAGATTAGTATGTTAAAGCAGATGTAGAGAGAGAATGGAAAAAAACTAGAAGAGAGAAGAAAGGACAAATGGACAGCAGACGATGGAGAGTTAGCAGAAGACACGAAGAAACCAGAAGAAAGTGGCTGGAGCAATTGCAGCTGAAAAAAAATGCACAAAAGGTAGAAAAATATCTCTTTATTTTGAATTAATTAACTGGAATATGTCAGCTCTGGTAAATGTGCATCATTAACGTCTGCGCTTTGTTTAGTACAAGAGCAAATTAATGTATAGTTTTATTTCTACAGTGTTGTACATTCCAAGTTTGGCTTTTGGGATTCCCAGTTTAATTATTGTCTTCCTGTTTCTAAATTGTGATTACTTGTTTGGTGATGGTCTATGTTCTGCATGTGTAACTGAGCTGAGGTGTTCTGTTTATATAATTCCTATTTGACATTGCCACTTGTTCTCTTTTCCCAGTAGGTCATGTATTGTTGTTCTCTGAAATGTATTGGTTTAATATTTGCAGTGTTGCCTTTTGATTGGTAGAGTATGGTGCTTTGTGAGTCCTGGTAGTGCTGTTAGGATACGGCGGGTTTGCTATGGGTTGACACTGGATTATAGTAATGCAGAAATCTTTTAGTCTTTCTTTATCCATACACTCATTAAGAGGCACGCTTACTAAAAGTTAGTATATGGTAACAATATGCAAATATTTATGCAAATGAGGCCCCTTATGCAAATGAGGCCCCGCACCCCCCTTGGGCCGCCCCTGCTGGGGGCCCACAATTTTTGTTGGCGTAGGGCCTCACTCAAGGTAAATCCGGCCCTGCATGGGAGTGTAGCCTTTCATATGTATCACCTATGTGCAGAACATGTAATTCAACTCTGCACTCTTTCCTTGACAGCTAGAGGATTTGAGGAAGAAAGCGCAAGAGGTGCACCAGAAGCAGTCAGCATTCATAGTAGAAATGCTAGAGCAGCTGCAATCCCAGCAGGAAGGTGAGTCGCTATAACACTCTTCTCCACACACACCCCACACTCAGCAGTGCATAATTTCCCAGCAATCATCTTTACAAAATTGGCCTTTGGGCATTTTTTTATCCAGCTGTAATGTATGCCTACTTAGCCCAGGGGAATGTATCGAAGATTATGCATACAGGCATGTTTGCCGGTGCAACCAGTGTGGCTTGCAACTATGGGCAAGAGCTTCATCATGAATTTGTGAGGCAGTATGCATAGTACATATGTTAACACTGTACATTTTCTGTGTGTAGTCCTGTCCACCTGCCTGTACATCTCCTCCACACCTTCTCTAAAAGGACACAGTTTGTGCACAGGGGAAAGGTTCAGCAGTAACATATCTTAGAGCATCCCCACAATGCATGCCCTTTTATTATCTGGCTGTGAACTTTATAGGTATCAGATATGGTGTGTGAGCTCAGCCCCTTCTTGGTATGTGTGCAACCAGTGGCGAGGAGACCAACCACTTTCATGTTACACATCTTGTCACTGTCTCATCTGTGGCCATACAATGGATCACACTGTCATCCTAGCAGTGGGGGAGGTGGATGCATGCACTCATGCTCCTTGAATGTGGCTCACAGTGTAGTATGCTCAGCCAAAGGGACTTACTACGTATAGTAGTGTGTCCAGACATCTGTATAGTGAGTTTAACAACTTGCCAATGCTGCCCTTTTTTCTTTCTTTGCAGTTGCTTTGTAGCGATAAGATCATAAGAGATGCCATACTGGGTCAGACCACGGTCCATCGAGCCCAGTGTCCTGTTTCCAACAGTGGCCAATCTAGGTCATACGTACCTAGCAGTTTCCCCAAAAGACACAGGTTTTGCAATGCTTGTATTGGGTCAAGCAGTGATAATCCTGGGTCCCTTTTTAATAATGGTTTATGGACCTTTCCTCCAGGAACTTGTCCAAACCTTTTTTTAAACCCAGCTACACTAACAGCTTTTACTACATCCTCCGGTAACAAATTCTAGAGTTTGATTACACGTTGAGTGAAAAAATATTTTCTTTTATTAGTCTTAAATAGTTTACCCTGTAGCTTCATTGCATGTCCCCTAGTCTTCCTGTATTCTGATAACATAAACAATCGATCTACGTTTACTCGTTTCACTCGGTTCATTAATTTATAGACTTCTATCATATCTCCCCTCAGCCGTCTCTTTTCCAGGTTAAAGAGCCCTAAACCTTTTAGCCTCTCTTCATAGGAGTATCCTCCCATCCCTTTTACCATTTTGGTGGCTCTAATCTGAACCTTTTCTAATAACGCTATATCCTTTTTAAGATATGGTGACCAGAATTGCACACAATATTCAAGGGCGGTCGCACCATGGAACGATACAGAGGCATTATAATATCCTTTGTTTTATTTTCCATTCCTATCCTTATGATATCTAGCATTGTATTTGCTTTCTTGGCCGCCACTGCACACTGGGCGGAGGGTTTCAACATGTTATCCTCAATGACGCCTAAATCTTCTTCCTGGGTGGTAGTTCCTAATGCGTAACCGTGCATCGTATAACCATTGTTTGGGTTGTTCTTCCCTAGGTGCATAACTTTGCACTTGTCCATATTAAATTTCATCTGCCATTTTGATGCCCAGTCTTCCAATTTATCAAGATCCTCTTGCAAATTACCACAATCCTCATAGGTTTTAACAACTTTAATTAGTTTAGTGTCATCTGCAAATTTGATAACATCACTCGTTATTCCCAGGACATTTATGAATATGTCAAAAAGCAGCGGACCCAGCACAGATCCCTGGGGTACACCACTATTCACCTTTCTCCGTTGGGAAAATTGGCCATTTAGCCCTACCCTCTGCTTTCTATCTTTTAACCAGTACACTGCCTCCTATCCCATGACTCTTTAGTTTTGCCAAAAGTCTCTGATGAGGGACTTTATCAAAGGCTTTCTGAAAGTCCAAATACACTATATCAACTGACTCACCTTTGTCTACCTGTTTATTCACACCTTCAAAAAAACATAAATTAGTAAGACAAGATCTTCCTTGTCTAAAGCCATGTTGGCTGTCTCCCATTAGTCCAGGACTATCTACATGCTGAGTAATTTTGTTCTTTATGATGGTTTCTACCATTTTTACCAGTACTGACATCAGGATCACCAGTCTGTAGTTTCCCGGATCACCCCTGGAACCCTTTTTAAAAATTGGCGTTACATTGGCGATTCTCCAATCTTCAGGTATTACAGATGATTTTAATGATAGTTCACAGATTACTAATAGCAGGTCTGCAATCTCATATTTCAGTTCTTTCAACACCCTGGGATGTATACCATCCAGTCCAGGTGATTTACTACTCTTCAGTTTATCAAATAGTTGTAATACATCTTTGTGGTGTAGCAATATTTCTTTCAATTCTTCTGCAGTATCACCTTTAAATACAATTTCAGTCATAGGTAACATCCCTATATCTTCCTCAGTAAAGACCGAAGCAAAGAATATGCGATATGTGCTACTGGAGGTGGACGGATAGTGCCCCTAGCGCTACGTGGGTATAAAACCCTGCATGTGGGACTGCAATGAGGGACCATGGGGGTAGAGGGACCATTGGCTCTGGCTGGAGGGGGCAGGGCGGCCCTGTAGTGCGCGGTAGGGACTCCGGATTCAGCCAAGATGGCTGAAGGTGGGTTTGAGGATTTTTTATGTGGGGAGGGGAAAGGGGGAGGGCGGGGGGGGGATGAGGGTGGGGGAGGGACAGGACTGGAACGCTGAGGAGAGGGGAGGGGGGAGGAATAGGGGACTATGGGGAGAGATCCTTCGAGAGGGTTGTGTAGTATATAGGCCTGAGGGCAGACAGGTAGAGCGATATAGCACCCATTGGAGACAGCACCATCCATCTTTGGTAGGTATAGGGCCGGAGGGTGAGGCTGGGCACTTCCGGGCCACAGTTCAGTGGAAATGCATTGGGTTATCTATGGGCACGAAGATGCAATGAGACATCATATGAGATTTGTAACTTGGAATGTAGGCGGGATTAATTCACCAATTAAGAGGACAAAGGTATTGCAGGCCTTGCGCAAAAGTAAGGCCCACATTGCACTGTTGCAGGAAACCCATCTTACTGTAAAAGAACATGCTAAGCTTAAAAGGGGATGGGTGGGGCAGGTAATTGCGGCTTCCTCGGGAGGGAAACGACTAGGAGTGGCGATTTTGATCAGTAAGGAAATCCAGGTGGAGGAGTTGGGGATGGATTTGGATCCCTTGGGCAGATATCAGTTTGTTCATTTAAAATTAAATGGGGAGGAATTTTACCTTGGGAATGTGTATGCCCCAAATGTATATGATCATAAGTTCTTCCAACGTATTAATCAGAAAGTGGGAAAAGCTCCGCCGGTACCGGTAATTGTGATGGGAGATTTTAACTGCCGACATGATCCGGAATTGGATAGATCAAATGCGAAAGAGTTGGGGGGTTGGAACACCAAGGGGGTAAGTTACCTATGCCGAGCGGGTGGATTGGTGGACACCAGGAGAACTCTCCGTGGCGGGGGAAAAAGATTTTACACATTTATCTAGAGCCCATTGCACCTGGTCCAGGATTGACTACATTCTTGTGGCGGAAAGAGAGTTTGCCAGAGTAGTAGACACTGAAATTGAACAGATTGTGATTTCTGATCATGCTATGGTGCGAATGGATTGGAGAGGGAGGGATAGGGGAGGGTATCGTTGGACCTTCCCACGACAGATGTGGAAGAATGAAAGGTTCCAGCAATACTTAGTGGTCAAATGGGAAGAATACCTGCACTTTAATGAGGCTAGTGTTAAGTCGGCAACCTTGTGTGTTGGGAAGCTGGGAAGGCGGTAATGAGGGGGCATATTCTTGCTTATGTAGCGAGGGAGAAGTGGAGAATAAATTAAGAGATTGTGGCATTAACGCAAGATATGCAGCGCCTAAAGCAGCTGTCTCGGAGAGGACATCATAAGCCAGAGGTACAAGCTTATTTGGAGGCACAGCGAAAGCTGAATGGCATTCTGCCGCAGCAAGCGATATATAATATGCAGTATTATCGTCACCAATGTTTTAGATATGGTAATAAAACGGGCAGTCTGCTTGCTCGTTTAGTGAAGGAGGGGGGAGGACCTAGGGTGGTTGCCCAAATTCGCGATAAGGAACATAAGAACATAAGAATATAAGATATGCCATACTGGGTCAGACCAAGGTCCATCAAGCCCAATATTCTGTTTCCAACAGTGGCCAATCTAGGTCATATGTACCTAGCAGTTTCCCCAAGGGACACAGGTTCCACAATGCTTGTATTGGTTCAAGCATTGATATCCTGGGTCCCTTCTTAATAATGGTTTATGGACCTTTCCTCCAGGAACTTGTCCAAACCTTTTTTAAACCCAGCTACACTAACAGCCTTTACTACATCCTCCGGTAACAAATTCCAGAGTTTGATTACACGTTGAGTGAAAAAATATTTTCTTTTATTAGTCTTAAATAGTTTACCCTGTAGCTTCATTGCATGTCCCCTAGTCTTTCTATATTCTGATAAGGTAAACAATCTATCTACGTTTACCCGTTCCACTCTGTTCATTAATTTATAAACTAAAATCATATCTCCCCTCAGCCGTCTCTTTTCCAGGTTAAAGAGCCCTAACCTTTTTAGCCTCTCTTCATAGGAGTATCCTTCCATCCCCTTTACCATTTTGGTGGCTCTTCTCTGAACCTTTTCTAAAATCGCTATATCCTTTTTAAGATACGGTGACCAGAATTGCACACAATATTCAAGGTGCGGTCTCACCATGGAACGATATAGAGGCATTATAATATCTTTTGTTTTATTTTCCAGTCCTTTCCTTATGATACCTAGCATTCTATTTGCTCTCTTGGCCGCCGCTGCACACTGGGCCGAGGGTTTTAACATGGTATCCACAATGACGCCTAAATCTTTTTCCTGGGTGGTGGTTCCTAATGTGGAACCTTGCATCGTGTAACCATAGTTTGGGTTGTTCTTCCCTAGGTGCATAACCTTGCACTTGTCCACATTAAATTTCATCTGCCATTTTGATGCCCAGTCTTCCAATTTATCAAGATCCTCTTGCAATTTTTCACAATCCTCTTGGGTTTTAACAACTTTAAATAGTTTTGTGTCATCTGCAAATTTGATAACCTCACTCGTTATTCCACTTTCCAGGTCATTTATGAATATGTCAAAAAGCAGCGGACCCAGCACAGATCCCTGGGGTACACCACTATTCACCTTTCTCCATTGGGAAAATTGGCCATTTAGCCCTACCCTCTGCTTTCTATCTTTTAACCAGTTCCTGATCCACAATAGTACACTGCCTCCTATTCCATGACTCTTTAGTTTTGCCAAAAGTCTCTGATGAGGGACCTTGTCAAAGGCTTTCTGAAAGTCCAGATACACAATATCAACCGACTCACCTTTGTCCACCTGTTTATTCACTGCTTCAAAAAAACATAACAGATTAGTAAGACAAGATCTTCCTTGTCTAAAGCCATGTTGGCTGTCTCCCACTTGGTTGTGACTATCTACATGCTGAGTAATTTTATTCTTTATGATGGTTTCTACCATTTTTCCCGGTACTGACGTCAGGCTCACCGGTCTGTAGTTTCCCGGATCACCCCTGGAACCCTTTTTAAAAATTGGTGTTACATTGGCGATCCTCCAATCTTCAGGTATTAGAGATGATTTTAATGATAGTTCACAGATTACTGATAGCAGGTTTGCAATCTCATATTTCAGTTCTTTCAACACCCTTGGATGTATACCATCCGGCCCAGGTGATTTGCTACTCTTCAGTTTATCTAATAGTTGTAAGACATCTTCCCGATGTATCGATATTTCCTTCAATTCTTCCGCACCTTTAAATACCACTTCAGTCATGGGTAGCATCCCTACATCTTCCTCAGTAAAGACCGAAGCAAAGAATTCATTCAGTCTCTCCGCTATCGCCTTGTCGCCTCTTAGTGCTCCTTTAACCCCTTTATCATCTAATGGACCAACTGACTCTCTCACAGGTTTTTTGCTATGAATGTACTTGAAAAGGTCTTTATTTCGCGTTTTTGCTTCCGCAGCAAGCTTCTTCTCTAATTTTCTCTTTGCCTGCCTTATCAATGCCTTGCATTTGACTTGCCAGTGCTTGTGCTGTTTCCAGGTTTCGTCATTTGGCTCTTTTTTCCATTTTCTGAAAGATGCTTTTTTGGCAACAACAGCCTCTCTGACCTCACCTTTAAACCATGCTGGCAGTTTTTTGGACTTCCTTCCACTTTTCTTAAAGCATGGAATACAGCTGGTCTGGGCTTCCAAGATAGTATTTTTCAACAACACCCAAGCTTGATGTACGTCTTTAACCTTTGCAACTGCTCCTCTTAGTTTTTTCTTAACTGTTTTCCTCATTTTATCATAGTCTCCTTTTCGAAAGTTAAAAGGTAGTACTGTGGATTTCCTTACTATCCCTCCTCCACTAATTAAATCAAAGGCGATCATGCTATGATCACTATTGCCAAGTGGCCCCAACACCCTTATTTCTTCCACTAGATCTGGTGTTCCACTAAGGACTAGGTCTAATATGGCTTCCCCTCTGGTAGGTTCATGAACCAGCTGCTCCAAGAAGCAGTCATTTATTTCATCTAGGAACTTTATCTCCTGACGTGACACTGACCCAGTCGATACCGGGGTAATTGAAATCACCCATTATTATTACTGCGCTGTAACTTTTGTTAGCTTCCTTGATTTCTTTGAGCATTTCATCATCCATTTGGTCATTCTGGCCAGGTGCTCGATAGTATACCCCCACTGCCATTGCCTTCCCCCTTTTATATGGAATTTCAATCCATATAGATTCTGCAGCAGATTTTGTTTCCTGCAAAACTTTAATCCTTTCTGAGTCAATGCCCTCTCTAACATAGAGCGCAACCCCTCCACCAATTTGATCAGCTCTATCATTACGATATAGTTTGTACCCAGGTATCACAGTTGTACCACTGGTTGTCGTCCTTCCACCATGTCTCTGATATTCCAATCATATCTAACCTTTCATTTAGTGCTATATATTCTAACTCTCCCATCTTATTCTTTAGACTTCTAGCATTTGCATACAAGCATTTTAGAGAATGTATTTTATTCATGTTAATTTGGCTATTGTTAGACATGGGTAAATTGGGATCCTTAAGCTCTGTCTGCTTCATACTTGAGGGTATTTGGGCTACTTTACTCTTTTGTGGAACCTCTCTGCTTTTGGTAGTATCCTTCAAGGATACATTCTTCCGAACCATCCGCTCTTGGGCGACTGTCGGTTCTCCAGGACCAAGCAGGAAGTCAGTCCTCACTTATGGGTGACGTCGGCGCCGACGGAGCCCTCGCGGAGCAATTTTCCCCAGCTTTCAAAGAAAGCCTTTGGGAATTGCAGCGCGCATGCGCGGTCGTCTTCCCGCCCGAGGGTGCCATCTTAGCCAGTCTTCTTTTTTCCGCGGAGCCCTACAGACGTCCCCGTCTTGTCCCCGCGAAAAAGTCGATTTTCTTCATTATTTTATTCTTTTTCCTTTCGGTTCGACGCCGATCGCTTTCCCCGCCCGCACTCGCGACGTCGGTCTCGAGTCCGCTTACTTTTTTCGGTTTTTCTGACTTAGTCAGCTTTCGTTTTCGGTTTCCCTGGCAGCCCGGTCCTTTGACCTCGCAGGGGCCCTTTTTCCCCCGATGGCTGCCAGTGGGTTTAAGCGGTGTGGTCGGTGTGACCGAAATATGTCACTAACCGACACACACGACTTTTGCCTCCGCTGCCTGGGCCCGGATCATGAGGAACTGATCTGTGGGCCCTGCAGCAAACTGTCCTCAAAGGCGTTGAGGAGTCGGCGGCATCAGCGTGAGAGAATCTTCGCTGACCCCAGCCGTACCCGGACCTCGTCGGAGGCCTCCGCGTCAAAAGGCTCCAGCTCGGACCGTCGCCGGAGCTCCTCCGACCGGGGTTCTCCCTCCGGGGACCATCGTCGGAAGGAAAAATCCGCGAGGGCGGCGTCGGTGGACGCTCCTGGTTCCGCGAGGGCCAGGTCGCATAGCCCCGACAGCCGCCCCGGGTCCTTGGAGAAGGAACACATCCCGAAGCGACCTCGCCTGGAGTCGGAGATGCCTGCCCGGGTAAGTCCTGTGGTCCTTCTGGACTCGCCTCCGCGACAGCCGACGTTGGGCCCGACGCCGTCGGGGCCCGAGTCGGGGGCTGCTGGGTCACCTGAGCTCGGACTCAGGTTGACGGCCTTGGAGAGCAGACTGTCTGCCTTCATGGACCAGCAGCGGGCACTGCTCGCTGGCCTCGCTGGCGCCGCTGCCCCAACCGCCGGGACGTCGACGTCCAAGTCGACCCCGGAGACCGAGCCGATCCTCGAGTCAATGAGAACTCGAGTCGATCCTCGGTCGAGGTCACCCTCGGCCTCCCGTTCGGGACCGAGGTCGCCGACGCCGACTCCCTCGACGTCGGGACGGCTGGCGCCGCACCCTGCCCGGGCCGACCCCACCGAGTCCTCGTCGGAGTCGGTCTGGGAGTCTGAGGAGGAAGAGTCACCTGATTCTTTCCGGACTCGGTGTGTCCCATCGGACTCACCGGGGTCCGAGCCTCGGAAGCAGTCCCCCCCGGAGGATGCCCGGTTCTCGGACTTCGTTAGGGATATGGCCAAGGCTTTGGCCTTCCCTGCGGATCCCGAGGAGGAGCCTCGAGCCGAAGAGCTCGACGCCCTCCAGTATGACTCTCCCGCGAGGGAGCACTTTACTGTGCCGGTTCCTCCTATGCTGGAACGACTACTCTTCCGCATGTGGGAGAGTCCGGCCTCCTCGCCGGTCCTGAGCAAGCGGGTCGATTCTATCTATCGGGTCCGCAAGAGCCCTGGCTTTCAGAAGGCACAGCTGCCACACCATTCCATGGTAGTGGAATCGGCCATGCATCGTCTTAAGAGCCAGAAGATGCACTCCTCGGTGCCTCCTGGAAGGGAGGCCCGTAACCTGGATGGCCTTGGCAAGAAGTGCTTCCAGGGCTCTATGCTCGCATGTCGTGTCCAGACTTACCAGCTCTACATGGGCATGTATCTCCGGGATCTGGCTAAAGAGCTAGCCGGATTCTCCGCTGGTCTCTCCGAGGAGCCCTTGCGGAGGTTCCTAGCCTTGTCCACGGGCATTCGGGAATGCTCAAAGTTCATGTCCCGAGCAGCCTATGATGGCTTTGAGGCCTCGGCTAGAGTGGCCGCAGCCGGCATCGGTGCCCGCCGACAGGCTTGGCTTCAGTCGTCGGACCTTGAGCCCTGGGTACAGGACAAGTTGGTCGATGTCCCCTGCCGAGGCGAAAACCTCTTTGGCAAGCCCATGGCGGAAAAGGCTGCACAAATTGAGACTGAGACTCTCACCAGGACCAGGCTTTCTAGGAAGACCTCCGCCCCTTCCCAGAAAAAGAAGGGCTCGGGAAAAAAGTCCTTTTACCCGAGGAAGGCGGCTGCCTACAAACAGTACCCCCATTATCAGGCCCCTGCAGCTCCCCAACAGGGCCAGCAGGCCAAGGGACGGGGTAACGGGTCCCGTAGGCAGCAAGCCCCCAAGCCTGCACAGGATCTCGAGTTCATCGGCGCAAGGCTGCACACTCCTCGGGCACGAGCGTACCTACCGCTCGACAGGGCTCAACGGCTCATGGACCTAGCCGACCGCTTTCGCAGCCAGCCCCTGGTCTCCGCCAGGCGCTTCCTGAGACTGCTCGGCCATATGGCTTCCACCGTCCATGTGACCCCCAATGCCCGCCTGAACATGCGGTCTGCTCAATGGTGTCTCCGCCAGCAGTGGCGACAAGCCACAGGCGGCCTGGCAGACCTAGTGCGCGTCTCCGAGCCGCTGCTCTCGTCTCTCCGGTGGTGGCTCCGGCAGCCGAACCTGATATTCGGAATGCCTTTCCAGTCACCTCAGCCGACCCGGGTGCTGACCACCGATGCATCCCTCCTGGGCTGGGGAGCACATTGCCAAGAGGCACGTACTCAGGGCCTCTGGACCACGTGGGAGTCTGCTCAGCAGATCAACTTCCTGGAGCTCAGGGCGATCCGCCTAGCTCTCAAGG
The DNA here is from genome assembly GCA_033557465.1 of Ichthyophis bannanicus. Classification (NCBI taxonomy): domain Eukaryota; kingdom Metazoa; phylum Chordata; class Amphibia; order Gymnophiona; family Ichthyophiidae; genus Ichthyophis; species Ichthyophis bannanicus. The sequence goes on along the minus strand of CM066032.1, from coordinate 215,979,981 downwards.
CCTTCTCCCACCTGACTTCCCAACAGTCCGTCCTTGTCCAGACGGACAATCAAGTTGCCATGTTCTACGTGAACAAGCAGGGGGGCACGGGCTCCTTCCTCCTCTGCCGGGAGGCACAGAAGCTCTGCTCTTGGGCCGTCAGTCACGGCATTCTCCTCAAGGCAGTTTATCTCCCGGGCCAAGAAAATTGCCTTGCAGACAAACTCAGCAGGGTCCTCCAGCCGCACGAGTGGCGTCTGGATCCCTTGGTAGTTCAGAAGCTCTTCCTCAAGTGGGGTCTCCCCACGGTGGATCTCTTTGCCAGTCCTCACAACCGGCAGCTTCCTCGCTTCTGCTCTCGTCAGCCACACCCCCTTCGGGTTGCGGCGGACGCCTTTCTGATCTCGTGGTCGGGGAGCCTTCTGTACGCTTTCCCTCCCATCCCGCTGGTCTCTCGGACTCTTTTCAAGGTTCTCCGAGACAAAGCCTTCATGATCCTGGTGGCCCCTCGCTGGCCCAGGCAGCCGTGGTTTCCGCTCCTGCTGCAACTGGCGGTGGAGGATCCAATCCCTCTGGGGGTACAACCGGATCTCCTCACTCAGGATCAGGGGTCCCTTCTGCACCCCAACCTCAGGTCTCTCAACCTCATGGCCTGGCTGCTGAGAGGGTAGTCCTTGCTCCCCTTCTCCTGCCGGCGGAGGTGGAGGAGGTCGTCTTAGCTTCGCGACGGCCTTCTACCCGCAAATGCTACGCCCTTAAATGGCGTCGCTTTGCAGTCTGGTGTACCCAACAGTCTCAGGATCCCTTCTCCTGCCCGGTGTCGGTGATCTTGCAGTACTTGCTGCACCTCTCTAATCTGGGACTTAAGTCCAACTCCGTCAAAGTTCACCTCAGTGCTCTTTCAGCACATCATGTGCCAGTGGACGGCAGACCTCTCTCCAATGACCCTCTCGTAGCGAGGTTTCTCCGAGGTCTCCTTCTACTTAAACCACCTCTGCGCCCGCCAGCGCCTGACTGGGACCTGAATGTGGTTTTGCAGCGGATCACCTGTCCGCCTTTTGAACCTATGGCTACCTGTTCTCTCCGTTTTCTGTCTTGGAAAACACTGTTCTTGATAGCCCTCACTTCCGCTAGGCGCGTAAGTGAATTGCAGGCCCTCGTGTCTGATCCCCCTTACACTAGGTTCTACAAGAATAGGGTAGTCCTACGGACTCACCCAAAATTTCTGCCTAAAGTGGTCTCCCCTTTTCACATCAATCAGGAGGTGGTACTTCCAACCTTCTTTCCCAGACCACACTCCAGCCGAGCTGAAACGGTCCTCCATACCCTGGACTGTAGAAGGGCATTGAACTTCTACCTTGACCGTACGCGGGAGCACCGTAAAGCTGCTCAGCTTTTTGTGTCTTTTGACCCCAATAAATTGGGGCTCCCGGTCTCCAAGCGTACTCTGTCCATCTGGGTTGCGGACTGTATCTCTTGGGCTTATGGGGCAGCCGGACTCTCCTTAGAAAGTCGAGTCACGGCTCATTGCGTTCGGGCAAAGGCCACGTCAGTGGCTTACCTCCGCTCTGTTCCGCTGGCAGACATCTGCCGGGCCGCTACTTGGTCTTCGAGCCAGACTTTTGCGGTCCATTACTGTCTCGAGAGGGAGTCCCGTAGGGACAGTGCTTTCGGACAGGCAGTCCTCCGTAATCTCTTTGAGGTCTGAGCAACTCCTACCCTCCATCCCGGATGTGGGCTACCGGTGGGTGATAATTCAGCGAAGATTCTATCCTTCTGTGCTGCTGAGCTAGAGGGAGCTCATTTTTGTGCTTAGGGTCTCCGGTAGCCTTGAGCTTGGGAGTCCCATAAGTGAGGACTGACTTCCTGCTTGGTCCTGGAGAAAGCGTAGTTACTCACCTGTAACAGGTGTTCTCCAGGAGCAGCAGGAATCAGTCCTCACTACCCTCCCTCCTCCCCTTGGAGTTGCAATCGTCTGCTTATGTTCTTTTTTTGCAAATTTTTATGCTGTCTTTTTTAGCTATGTCATCTGACTGGCTAAGATGGCACCCTCGGGCGGGAAGACGACCGCGCATGCGCGCTGCAATTCCCAAAGGCTTTCTTTGAAAGCTGGGGAAAATTGCTCCGCGAGGGCTCCGTCGGCGCCGACGTCACCCATAAGTGAGGACTGATTCCTGCTGCTCCTGGAGAACACCTGTTACAGGTGAGTAACTACGCTCTTTCCCCTAATATCTAGTTTCAAAGCTGCTCTATCTCCTTTTTAAAGGTTAATGCCAGCAGCCAGGTTCCATCCCGGTTAAGGTGAAGCCCATTCCTTCGGAAGAGCCCCTCCTTTTCCCAGAATGTTCCCCAGTTCCTAACAAATCCAAACCCCTCATCTCTGCACCATTGTCTCAGCCACGCATTGAGACTCCGGAGCTCTGCCTGCCTTTTGGGTCCTGCGCGTGGAACAGGAAGTATTTCGGAGAATTCTACCATGGAAGTTCTGGATTTCAACTTCCTACCTAAAAGCCTAAATTTTGCCTCCAGAACCTCCCTACCACATTTTCCTATGTCATTGGTACCGACATGTACCAAGACAGCAGACTCCTCCCCAGCACTATCTAAGACCTTATCTAGGTGGCGCGTGAGGTCCGCTACCTTCGCACCAGGCAGGCATGTTACCAGTTGATCCTCACGTCCACCAGCCACCCAGCTATCTACATGCCTAATGATCGAATCACCAACTATAACGGCTGTCCTAACCCTTCCCTCATGGGCACATGGCCCTGGAGAAACTTCCTCGGTGCGAGAGGGTTTTACATCACCTGGAGGACAGGTCCTAGTTACAGGATCACTTCCTGCCACACCAGGGTACTGCTCTCCTGTCACGTGACCTCTCTCCTCCATGGCAACAGGGGTGCTGCCAGACTGGAGGTGGGACTTAAGGACTATATCCCTGTAGGTCTCATCTATGTACCTCTCTGTCTGTCTGTTTTCCAAGTCTGCTACTTTAGCCTCTAGAGAACGGACTTGTTCCCTGAGAGCAAAGAGCTCCTTGCACCTAGTGCACACGTAAGACCTCTCACCAACTGGGAGAAAATCATACATGTGACACTCAATGCAAAAGACTGGAAAGCCCCCATCCCGCTGCTGGACTGCTGTCTGCATCTTAGTTTTAAGTTTGTGTCTAGATCTTTGAGTTCTTACTTACTAGGGGTTGCTATGGGTATTTATACCAATAAAACTGTACCTAATACGTTTAATATACCTTGTTCACCTGAAGCTTAATTAATCTCAGGTCCTTAGTGTATGACTGATTTGGGTAATGAGCTTCACCTGAAAGCACCTTCTGTCTTTTAAGATGTGTAAGTACCTATAAAGCTATGATTATCCCAGGGGTGGGTGGGTGTGGGGAGGGAGGGAAATAACACTTATTAAAAGAGGGCTGCTACACAGTATCCTGTCTTGTGCTGCTGAGGTAAGCGAAATTCTGATTTGATTTAAATTATAGCTCTTAGCTGCTGCTAGGCTCTAACTTCTTATGAAATTTAAACTACAAGCTCTCTGCTGGGTTCTAAATTTAACCAGAAAGCTCTCTTCTGTGTTTTAAAACTAGAAGTACTTTTCTGATGCTAGGCCCTGAGTGACTATTAAATGTACACTACAAGCTCTCTGCTGGGTTCCAAATGTAACCAGAAAGCTCTCTTCTGTGTGTTAAATTTAAACTAAAAGTACTTTGCTGTTACTTGGCCCTGAGTGACTATTAAATTTAAACTACAAGCTCTCTGCTTGGTATGAAATGTAACCAGAAAGTTCTCCTCTGTGTTTTAAATTCAAACTTTAATTGCTGCTACTAGGCCCTAACTGATCCAACAAAAACAGTGCGTTCACAGATTAAGTAGCTTTAATACAAAGAATTCTTTTTAGAAAATTACCAGAAGTATATCCCAATCGTGCGATTCATTAAACCATGTTTCTGTAATGGCCACAATGTCCAAATTCGTTTCCACAATTAGGGCTTCCAGGTCTGGAATTTTGTTGGCTAAGCTTCCAGCATTTTCCTGGCTTGTGTGTATTTTGCATTGATTTTGTTCTGCCTACTTCTTCCCACATGTTTTTGATGTGTGGTTTAAAAGTGTGGCTGTTTCTGATGGTGTTCTGCTTTTGCTGGTGGTGGCATACAGATGTTGACCTTCCACATCCGTCACCCCTTCTTCCTAGTTTAAATGCATATCCACATACTGCCTGAATTTTTCACTTAGGATTCTTTTCCCTGCGACAGAGAGATGTAGTCCATCAGCACAGTATAGTCTCTTGTTGGTCCATCTGTTGTCCCAGTTACCAATAAATCTGAATCCTTCTTGTTTGCACCAGGTCTGGAGCCATGTATTAAAGCTTTTAATGCGATGCAGCCTTTTTGTCCCCTTACCAAGAACACGTAGAACTTCTGAGAATGCAACAGTGTTAACAACGCGCTTGAGTTTCTCTCCCAGAGATTGGAAGTCCTTTTGGGCTTTGGAGGCACTGTTCCTAGCAGGTTGTTTGTGCCTAAGTGGATAATAACATCAAGTTTGGAGTGTTCACTTTTTGCGCTAAGTAATTCAACAACTTGGTTTGTATTCCTGCTGGCTGAAGAGCCTGGTAGGCACATGACTATCTTCTCTCCTTCTGTGACTGTATAGCTTTGGTTCCATCACATCTCTGCATTACATGCTGACACATCCTACTCCTCGGATAGCCACCTGCAGGTATCTATTCTTCGTTATAATTCTGTTCTTTGTTATAAAGCATATGAAGACAGACTTAAGGATCTTAATATGTATACTTTAGAAGAAAGGCGAGATAAAGGAGATATGATAGAGATGTTTAAATATCTCCATGGCATAAATGCACAGGAGGAGAGTCTCTTTCCATTAAAAGCAAGCTCTGCTATGAGAGGATATAGGATGAGGGTGAAAGGGGATAGACTCAGGAGTAATATGCGGAAATATTTCTTTATGGAAAGAGTGGTAGATGTGTGGAATAGTCTCCCAGTAGAGGTGGTAGAGATGAGGACAGTATCTGAATTCAAAAAAGAATGAGACAAACACAGAGGATCTCTAAGGGAAAAGAGGGGACTATTGCAGTATTCAATATGAAAGGGCAGAGTAAATAGGCCATGTGGTCTTTCTCTGCCATCATGTTTCTATGTCTGTACGTGCCCCTTTTGCCCAGTATGAATGACCCCTATCCAGTTGTCGTATGCACTTTTGTTTGGGTTGTTGTATGGTAGTTGGGTGGCTGGGACAGGTGTGAGACCCACATGTCTGGTATCAAGCCTTACATGTTTTTTCCACACAGTACAAATATGTTGGGGATGGCACCTCTGTGCTGCCAGCCCATGCCACACTCTTCTCTGCTGTCATCTTTCCTTCAGCTCATCAATCAGCCACTGGTGGCTATGTGCAGTCATTTCTTGTGCAAGCTGCTACACCATGGCCCACACAGGTACTCTTTTCCATATTTGGATGCTTCATTCGTGCCTCTCCTGTGCCTGCGCTGCACATTGCCACTCTTGCTCCATCCTCCTTTCACTGCACACATCCTGCCACTTCTGACACTGCTGGGGGACATGTCTTCCCCATCCTATGCCACACACTGACATTGTACCATTTTACATTGGCACCCCCCTGTGCATTGGTACAGCTGCCTCCCACATACTCGTCCAGATTACTGTCTGCCACATAGGGTACCCACGGATCTGTCAGGTCCATCGGCTCTCACCTGTCCTTCCATCCATCACCTTTTACATTGATTTTCTTTGGTGCTACCTTATCCAGCATTAGGGTGACAGCCATTTTCGGATGTTAAGGTGCATGCATGAAACCTTAATGCCTGATGTCCTGTTAACGCACGTTAAATGGCCAATTGCGCCCTTACTGCCGGAACACCACCTACCTGCCCAGAGCCTTTTTCGCATGTAAAACCCCTTATCAGTGCATTAATGCTAGATAAGGCATGCTACCTTAATACCCTTTAGTAAACATACCCATATGTAAGTGTATCAAGATTAGCCCAGCTGGAAAGGGTAGAATGTAATGGATTTGGATACATCAGTGAGTAAATGTTCACTGGCTTGGTTTGGGGAGCTGAATGTTGTGAAACAATAGCTTAAATAATTGATTGGGGTGTGGGATCCTAAGTTTATTTTGTAAGCGATCAGTGGTGCTCGAGTCACATGTGGGTTGTGAGGTTGAGCAGGGCTGATAGTTTAAATCTGTACTATCAAGTGTAAAGGAAGTGAACTGCAATGATGGAAGATGCTAGCAGTGTTGGGGCAGTAGTGATGACAGTCATGAACCATATCTGGATACTTTTTTTTCCCACCCTAAATCTACCCCCTATGCCACCCACTTTTTTTTTTTTGTGCCATCAAGTCAGTGTTGACTCATAGTGACCCACCTACCTCTGGGTTTTCTTGGCAATGTATCACTGGAAGTAGATTGCCAGCCTGAGGCAATGGAAAGTAAAGTAACTTGCCCAAAGTCACAAGGAGTACCAGTGGGAATTGAACCCTTGATGATCTGGGCACTAGGCAGTTGCTCTAACCACTAGGCTACTCCTCCACACCCACTTTTTATGTTCCTAAATTTAGGAGTTTAGTGAAATTTTGAATAGGAATTCAGCCCTAGTAAATTTTCAAAGAGGCTAATTTAGGATCACAACTTTCAAAATCAGGAGAATAAACCCTTTGTATATCTTGTGGTATCATAGTTATACATGATTCTTCATTTTTTGGTGAAGTCCCTTGCCCCAGTGCCAAGGAAAGCCACAAGTATTTTGTTCCTTTTAGAAGACTGCAATTTGCACTATGACCTGTAGAGGGCAGTAACGCTCTTTTTTTCTCAAATGTGCCCTTGTCAGCCCAGTCTGTATAGCAAATGCCCAAAGTACTGCTGTGATCATTGTATGATCCATAAACCTGTCATATTCTCAAATATTAAACAACAACTTTAATTTATTGGAAATTATTCAAATCTTTAACAAAATAATACCTCAATGTTTTGAAAGAAATCTTTCCTTTGTCAAGACTTAATACTAACATTATGGAGGGCAGGGATGTGTTTGGGTTGGTTGAGAAGATTTATTCAAGTACAATTCCATTTTCAATTCTACATGCATCATTGCTCCCCAGAACTTTAGCTATGCAAACAGCAGGTAGACAACACCTAGATACTTTTGTAGCTGTGCAATTGCAAGTAATGTTTAAAAAGAAACTGCCTGAGTGATGACCCCACTTCTAGTCCAAACTACCTGGCTAACTTCTGTTTGAAAATTATCCTAAAGTTATACAGCTACAAAATACTCATGCACTTTTCTCACTTAACTGTTTAATTTCATTTGGCCTCATTCTGAGTAAGATAATTTCATGTCTTTCTCAAGGAACCTGTCTGTATTCTTTCCTTAGCAATGTGATTCCATAAACAGTGAAGCTTTTTTTAAGGTTTGCTTCCCACAGGGATCATGCATTATCATATACCTAGTCATGTTTTAGAATTAGATTTCATCTGAAAGAAGAAACCCTCAGTGATACAGAAAATTTGCCTACTAGAAGAAAAGTCCCCAGAATGCTTAAGTTGTGGACAGAAAGAAGAGGGTAATAACCGGAACTGCATTTAAGTTCCAGCTCTGAAGGTAAAAATATTAAAAAGCCTAGTGTCCCTAAACTCTCCGTGCAAGGGACCTCAGCACTTAAGAACATAAGATATGCCATACTGGGTCAGACCAAAGGTCCAATGGACCCAGTATCCTGTTTGTAACAGTGGCCAATCTAGGTCGCAAATGTCAGGTTCCCAAAAAGGTACACAAATGCTGCTTATCCTAGGGGATTTCCTTAGCCCATTTCAATAGTGGTTTGTGGACTTTTCCTTCAGGAACTTGTCCAAACCTCTTTTAAATCCAGCTACACTAACAACATTTACTACATCCTCCGGTAACATATTCCAGAGTTTGAGTTGAATGAAAAAAAAAATATTTTCTCCTATTAGTTTTAAATCTGCTACATTGTAGCTTCATTGCATGTCCCATAGTCTTTCTACTTCTTGAAGGAATAAACTGATCTGTGTTTACCCATTCCATCCCAATAGACCTTTATCATATCTCCTCTCAGTCTGCTCTTTTCCAAGCTGAAGAGCTCTAACCTTTTAAGCTTTCCTTGTAGGGGGTATCTTTCCATACCCTTTATCAGTTTGGTTGTTCTTCTCTGTGCCTTTTCTAATTCTACTGTATGCTGTTTTAGATATGGTGACCAGAATTGCACACAATATTTGAGATGTGGTTGCACCATAGAACAATACAGAAGCATTATAATATCCTTGGTTTTATCCTTCATTCCTTTCCTGATGATTCCTATCATTTCTATTTGTTTTCTTGGCCACCACTGCACACTAGGCAGATGGTTTCAATGCAAAAAATAATATTAAAGCTTTGGAACTACAGAGCTTAAAAGGGAGAGAGGAGGCACTATGGGTTAAACTAGAAAGTCTAGAAGTCTATTTGCATTGATGTGATATACAGACCTCCCTCACAGGAGGGAAGAGGTGGACGGAGAGTTAATTGAAGACATACGCAGCATTGCCAGGAAAGCAGAAGTGCTACTGATAGGGGATTTCAATATGCCAGATGTTGATTGGCACACTCCTGCTGCAGTATCATCTAGAAGTAAGAAGATCCTGGATTCTCTACAGGGAGAACTATTCAGGCAACTGGTAACAGAACCCACACATGAAGGGGCCATACTGGACTTTGTGCTTACCAATGGTGAAAGTGTTTCTGATGTTATAGTGGGAGATAATTTTGCCTCCAGTGATTGCCAGATGGTGTGGTTCAGTATTAGGACTAGGGCTGTTAAAATCCATTCAAAAGCAAAGGTCTTAGACTTTAGGAAACTAACCTTGCCAAGATGGGCCAATACCTCAGGGAGTCATTAGCAAGATGGGAACAGCTGGGGGATGTAGAAAAACAGTGGGCAAAACTGAAAGGGAATATTTTAAGGGCAACCAACCTTTTTATTAAAATGGTAAATAAAGATAAAAGGAAAAGGAGACTGCTATGGTTTTCGAAAGACGTAGCTGAAAAGATGAAGAAAAAGAGGGGGGTCTTCATGAAATACAAGAGATCACAGAGAGAGGAAGACAGGCATCTATATTTGGAAAAACTTAGAGAAGCTAGCAAAGGAGTCAGGAAAGCAAAGATTCAAAAAGAGGAGGAAATAACCAATTCAATAAAATGGGGGGATAAGTCATTTTTCAGATATGTTAGCAAGAAGAGGAAGGACAAAAATGGTATTATCAGACTCGAGGATGAATAGGAGGAATATGTAGAAGTTGATGAGGATGAAGCAGAATTGCTTAACAAATATTTCTGGTTTGTGTTCAAAGATGAAGAACCAGGAGCAGGACCTCAGAAAACACCCACAAACAGGAAGAGAAGCGAGGGGCATCTTGAACAATTTTCAGAAGACTGTGTTCATGAGAAACTAGCTAAACTTAAAGAAGACAAAGTGATGGGACTGGATAGGATACATCCTAGAATACTGAGGGAACTTGGGGACATTCTAGCAGCTCCACTGACTGACCTTTTCAATGCCTCATTGGAATCGGGAGTGGTATCAAAAGACTGGAGAGAAGCACATGTGGTCCCTTTACACAAATGTGGAAGTAAGGGTGCGGTTGAAAACTACAAGCTGGTTAGTTTAACTTCAATGGTGAGTAAATTATAGGAAGCGCTGCTGAAAGAGAAAATAGTGAAGCTTCTGGAGTCCAGTGGATTACAGGATTAGAGGCAGCATGGCTTCACCAGAGACAGGTCTTGTCAGACAAATCTGTTTGATTTCTTTGACTGGATGACCAGGGAGTTGGACCGAGGGAGAGCCCGAGATGTAGTGTATTTAGATTTCAGTAAAGCCTTTGACACCGTTCCTCACAGGTGACTTATAAACAAACTGAGCACCCTAGGGATGGACCCTAAACTTACTGCTTGGGTTAGAAATCAGGCAACAAAAAGGGTACAGGTAAATGGAGCTCACTCTGAAGAGAAGGAGGTTACCAGTGGTGTGCCCCAGGGATCTGTCCTTGGTCCAATTCTTTTTAACATCTTTGTTAGAGTTATAGCAGAAGAGCTGTCAGATAAGGTTTGCCTCTTTGTGGATGATACCAAAATCTGCAATAGAGTAGACACCCAGGAAGGTGTAGATAACATGAGGAGGGATCTAGCTAAGCTTGAGATTTAATGTTAAAAAATACAAGGTCATGCATTTGGGCTGCAGCAATCCAAGGGAGCAATACAGTATGGGGGATGAAGTACTTTTGTCCACTAAAGAAGAGCGGGACCTAGGCGTGATTGTGTCTGATGGTCTTAAAGTAGCTAAACAGGTAGAAAAGGCAACGGCAAAAGCTAGAAGGATGCTTGGGTGCATACTGAGAGGAATGGCCAGCAGAAGAAAGGAAGTGACAGTGCCTCTGTATAAGTCTTTGGTGCGACCTTATTTGGAATATTGTGTGCAATTCTGGAGACCGCACCTTCAAAAGGATAAAAACAGGCTGGAGTCACTACAGAGGGTGGCTACTAAAATGTTTAGTGGTCTTCATTATAAAGCATATGAGGACAAACTTAAGGATCTTAATATGTACACCTTAGAGGAAAGGCAGGATAGAGGTGATATGATTGAGATGTTTAAATACCTCTGTGGCATAAATGCACAGGAAGAGAGCCTCTTTCGATTGAAGGCAAGTTCTGCTATGAGGGGACATAGGATGAGGATGAAAGGGGATAGATTCAGGAGTGATATGCAGAAATATTTCTTTACAGAAAGAGTGGTGGATCCGTGGAATAGTCTCCCAGTGGAGGTGGTAGAGATGAGGACAGTATCTGAATTCAAAGAAGCATGGGACTAACAGAGAGGATCTTTAAAGGAAATAAAGGGTCTGTTGTGGTTGATATGGAAGGGCAGACTAGATAGGTCTTTTTCTATCGTCATATTTCTATATTTCTGTTACCAGCAATGATGCCCAGATCCTTTTTTTGAGAGATGATTCCTAATGTGGAACCTTGCATCATGTAAACGTAGTTTGGATTGTTCTTCCCTGTTTACTGTTCAGAGATATGTGGTAATAATAGTAATTCCCTCTGCTTCCTGTCAGCCCTCAGCACCACTGGGAGGTGCTGATTAGCCACTGTTGCAATGGGAAGATTGGAGTTCCACTCTTTTGGACTCGGTGGTATCAAAATGAGGACAATCCAAGGAGTTTCTTTTCCTTACAAGCATCTACAAGAACATTACTTTAGAGGCCTCAGTCATAGATTGGGATCCAGGTAGATTCATAGTAATGCAAAATGGCAATATTTTTTTTTCTATAACATCAGAGAAAGGAGTAAGACCAGAGGGGGATTTATACGACTCAAAGGTACTGAGAGGCAAAGTGTGGAGAGTGATAATGAAAAAGCAAAAATGCTAAATGAATACTTCTGTTCAGTATTTACAGAAGACGACACTGGAGAAGGACCACTGATGGTTAACGAGTGGGGGGAGTGGTGTAGACTAGCAAAACTGAAAGTGGACAAAACTATGGGGCTAGATGAGATATATGCCATGATACTAAGGGAGTTGAGAGAATGAGAAGTGATCTGAAAATACTGGAGGCAGTCCAGAAGTAAGATGAAGGCTATCTAGTCTTTTGCAATGAATGCCACACTTACGATTATCTTCCAGTTGGTGAGAAGTCATATATGTGCACTCAGTGCAAAGAGCTCCTGGCTCTCAGAGAACGTCCAGTCTCTGGAGGATAGAGTAGCAGACTTGGAGGAGCTGAGAGGTATATAGAGAAGACTTACATGAACATAGTAGAAAAGTCCTATCTCCAGTCTAGCAGCTTCAGTGCTGCCTTGGATCAGAGAGGTCACCTGAAAGGGGGAGCATCACCTTGGGGTGGCATGGAAATGATTCTGTCACCAGACCTGTGGGTCCTCCTCCTGAAGATGGTACTGGAAAATCTTCTGGGAGCCTAGGCAGGTTCGGAGTGAAGATGCAGCAGAGAGCCTTCTACAGACCCAGTTGGGATAGGAGTGAAAATTGGGGGCGGATGGTCTCCTCCCAACCCAGAGAATAGAGATGGCAGTGAAGAGACAGGAAAGCCTAATACAGTCTTGGGCTTCAAGCAGCAGATCAGCTCTAGGGGAGCTGCAGTGGCAGAAAGAACAGGAGCCACAAGGCCCAGCTGCCAATCAGCTCATTGGGGAGCTGCAGTGGTGGATCAGCTCCAGAGGGAGCTGCAGTAGCAGATCAGCTCCAGGGTGAGCTGCATTGGCAGAGAGTACAGGAGCCACAAGGCCCAGGAAGGGCCCAGTGGTAGATCAGCTCATTGGAGAGCTGCGGCATTTTTTTGTGATTGGGCAGGAGTGCAAAACCCTCTCCAGCTTGGAGAAGAGCATGGAGGAGCCTCAGTGATTGGACAGAACTACAAAATCTGTCCTTTCACAAGCAGCCATCGGTCCAGGGTTCCAGCAGTGGGTGAGACTTGGGGTTGGTGGGCAAAGGGAAAGGGAGGGGAATTAGGAGACAGGTTATTAAGGTTAAATCCATAATCTTTAAAGGTTTACTTAAGTCATTATATATAAGGTTACGTATAAGGTTATAGTTGGTGGTTTGAACTGCCTTATCTCTTATCCTGTATTGCTATTTCACCTTACCTGCTTAAACCACTTATCATAATATGGGTTGTACATATTGCATTCTTTTATCACAATACTTGATGTACATATTTTGTAAATACTATTTAAAACAGCCTTGTTCACAGCGGTGATTTTCTGGAGACGTTTCTTGGGGTGAAAGGAGGGAAATCCTACCCACTAACACCTTTCTTCCACAGGTGGAAGCACCAGGTACCAAACTGACAAGGACCGATGGAGCATGTCCTCGAGGGGACTCCAGCCAGGCAAGTCCTGGACCCAGAAATGCACCGTAGGGGGCACTACATGAGTGTATCGGGGCTGGTGGAAGATTAGACACATAGCAGAGTTCTGGATAGATTGAAGAGGAGAAAGATGACACTGAGGAAGACCAGCAAGGAGGAGTTTGCAATTGTCAAGATGGGAGGTGACCAAAGAGTGGACAAGAGCAAGTTCAGAGAGAAAAAGACAAATTTTGTTAATGTTGTAGAAAAAGAAATGACAGGTTTTAGCTATATGTTGAATTTGTGTGGAGAAGGAAAGCGAAGAGTCAAAGATGACCTCAAGGTTGCGGGCTGAGGAAACAGGAAGAAAAGTACTGTCAACATTGATAGAGAAAGGAGGATTTAGGGGGGAAAAATAAGAAATTCAGTTTTAGCCATATTCAATGTTAGGTGGCGGTGAGACATCCAGATGGCAATGTCAGATAAGCAAGTAGAGATATGAGTTTGGAGCAAAGGAGAGATGTCGGGTGTAGACAGATAGATTTGAGAATCATCAGCATAAAAATGATACTGAAAGCCATGGGACTATGGGTATAGAGAGAGAAAAGGAGTGGGCCCAGAACAGACCCTTGGAGTACACCAACTGAGAGAGGGATGGCAGTAGAGGAGGAACCTCCAGTTTAAACAATGAAAGCTACTGGAGAGAAGAGAACCAAGACAGTACAGAACCTCTAAAACCAAGAGAGGATAAAGTATCATTGAAGAGAAGATGGTCAACAGTATCAAAAGCAACAGAAAGATTGAGAAGAATGAGAACAGAGTAAAGGCCTTTGGATCACTGGAGACTTTGGAAAGAGCCATTCCATAGAATGAAATGGATGAAAACCAGATTGAAGTGGATCAAGGAGGGCTTGAGAGGAGATAAATTCGAAACAGCGGTGGAGAACTGCTTGTTCAAGAATTTTGGAAATTAATGGAAGAAGGGAGATGGGTCGATAATTAGAAAGACAAGTAGGGTCAAGTGAGGGTTTTTTGAGGAAAAGAGTGATTACAGCATGCTTGAAGGCTGCAGGGAAGGTTGCAGTGGAAAGCAAAAGGTTGAGAATATGAGAGATGAAAGGGATGATGGAGGAGGAGATGGCATTGAGGATAATGGGTGTGGATAGGTTCAGAAGAACAGGTAGTGAGTTATAGGAGGAAAGAAGAGAGATTTACTCAATAGAAATTTTAGAAAAGGATAAAAGAGTGATAGAAGTTGAGGGGAAAAGTTGCTAATTGAGAGGGGGAAGAAGGGGTGAAGATGATTTAGTGTGGAGATGAAGAGTAATCTTACACACTTTGTCATGGAGATAGTCTGATAGGATTTGGGCAGAGAGAGAAGGAAGAATTGGAGATAGAGGTGGAGGTGTCTTAAGAAGAGAATTGAAAGTAGAAAAGTGATGGTGAGGGTTAGAGGCAAGACGATTAGTCAGATGGAGAAAACAGTTTTGCTTAGCGAGTGCAATGGCAGACTGGAAAGAAGAAAACATGAATCTGAAGTGAAGAAAGCCAGAGAGAGAGGGGGATTTGAGCCAAATGCACTCGGCTGAGTGGGCACAGAAATGTAGGTAGCTGGTAGTTGAAGACAGCCAAGGCTGAGTTGAGGTGCGCCTCACAGGATATGGAATGGGCTGAGCAGGAGTATTCAGAGTAGAGGAAAGAGTAGTAGTATAGAAAGCTATGGCTTCATCAACAGATGTAGAGGACAGTAGTGGATTGAGTCAGTGGATTGATAACATGAAGTTTCCTAAAAAGATAGGAGGAGATTGAGCGAGATTGAGGGGGGGTGGGAGTACTGAAGAGTGAAACTTAACAGGTAACGGTCAGATAAGAGAAGATTGGAAATATGGAAATTAGAAGGTAAACAATTAGAATAGAAAACAAGGTCAAAGCATTGACCAAGCTGATGAGTGAGGGCAGAAGAACAAAGCTGGAGGTTGAAAGAGGAGGTAAGGGACAGGAGCTTGGACATAGGGGTCAAAGGGGTTATCAATATGAAAATTAGTCACCAAGAATAAGGGGGGGAGAAAAATCCAGAAATAATGAGAACCAAGAGTCAAAATCAGTGAGGAATGTATAGAGGACTTGTCAGGGGGTCTATAGATGACAGTGATCCGGAGAGGTAGGGGATTAAAAAGACAGATGGAATGGACTTCAAAGGAGGGAAAGGAATGAGAATGAGGGAAAAGGAGGGGTTGAAAATGGCAAGAAGGAGAAAGAAACCCAACACTACTGCCGAGGCCATTGGGACAAGGAGAGTGGGAGAATTGATAGACGCCATGGCAGAGGGCAGCAACCGAGGCAGTGTCGTCAGGGAGGAGCCAGGTTTCAGTAAGAGCAAGAAGATGGAAAGTGCAAGAGTTAAAGAGATCATGGGTAAAGGGAAGTTTATTAGAAATGGAATCAGCTTTCCATAAAACACATGAGAAGGGAGAAAGGAAAGGGATGTGGATGAGATTAAGGTGGTGGAGAGAGGAACTAATATGGGAGTGAGAGAGAAGTGAAGGGGGACCAGGGTTGGGATTAATGTCACCAGAGGACAGGAGAAGAAGCGTGTGAGGGAGAGAGGAGGCAGCATGTTGGAAAAGGGGATGAGGTTGTTTTAGAGATGAAAGAGGGATGAATGCGAGGAAGGAGAAGGTGAAGCTCAAGAGCTGAGGAAAGGTGGAGGATAAGATGGGGGAAGAAATAGGGAGGGTGGAGAGAGGGTGAGAAAGAGGGGGATATTAGGTTGATAGAGTGAGGGAAGAAGGTTAGGGAGGATCAGAAAAAGGAGCAAAGAATAATGTGAAGCCATAAGAAATGGCAGAGAGGGCAAGTCAAGTTAGAAAAAGGAAAGGGATAATAGTTAGTAAGGTAAAATAAATGAAATAAACTACAATAAATTAAGTAGAATAAGATACAGATAAGTAAAAGTCTTAAAACACTGAGATTATCAGATAGGGAAACTTATTAGCAGAGGAAATAATAAAATAATAGTAAGAGAAAACAGTAGGCAGGCAAGCCTTATCTCAAGTAGACTATAAGTCTATAAAGTGTAAAATATAAAATATTAACCCTTTCCAAGCTGGTCCCGAAATACTTGGGACCCAAAATTCTGGTCAAATGGCCGAGCCCAAAATATTCGGGATCGGCGCAATGACGCAGATACTAAATATTAATGAGCGAAATACCGGAAGCTAATGACAACACACATTTGGACTAATGAAAAGAGAGTTGTGCTAGTGTTTCTATTTATACACCAGGCCAAAACAGCCAGAAAATAACCTGCAAATAGGTCATTAGCAATAGGTCATTTAGAATTAAAATTAAAGTAAACAAGATGGAGTCAACTGGTAAACGAATGCGTAAAGAACGATATAAAGCTGCCGGTTTCTCACAGAAAGTGATGGTAACAGTAATAGCAGTGGCGAAGATGTCATTGTGAAACTGAAGAAGTTTTCACAAAAAATGTGGACTTTGAAGGCTCGGATGACAGTGACCCAGATTCAGTAGCCGCCGCAGCTGAACCTCCAGGTTAGTAATTATTTGCAGACATTATTTGTCACCTATATATCAGCTATGTCTTTAGGTATAACAAAACACTAAATGTCACATTTATATTGATAAATTGTTCAGTTTGAAAAATGTCAACTATAATAAAACATTTTCATTTACAGTTGTGGCCGTGGCTGAACCATCTGTAAATACAAACCCTCTTGGCAGAGGGAAGCTTTGCCGTCGTACTGCAGACCGTGGTGATAGTGCAACTACATCACAAGTACGAACAAGAAGAAGCAGTCTTCCATGGAAAACAACTCCAAAAGACGTCCGTCAGTTTCCTTTCATTGCACAACCAGGCATAGCCAAAAGTATGGGTGTCAATGCAACTAAATTGGACTTCTACAAGCTCTTTGTTACAGATGAACTAATTTCAATGATTGTTCTTGAGACAAATTGCTATACAGCAGAACTGTGTGCTAAAATACCAGCTGACAAGCCTCATGCCCGAATGAGAAAATGGCAAGACATTGACCATAATGCTATATGGAGAATGTTGGCGTTGACGATGGCTATGGGAATAATCAAGAAGCCTATGATCGACTTGTACTGGTCAGGTCAACAACTGTTAGAAACTCCATTCTTTCCATCAGTAATGAGCCGAAATACATATAAGCGAATATTACAGGCCCTTCACTTTCAAAACAATGCAACACAGAAACTCAAGGGTGATCGCATTTGGAAGTTTCGTCCATTCTATGACATTATCACAAAGCGATTCCAAATTGTTTATATCCCGGAACAAGACATTTCAATTGATGAATCTCTACTGCTTTTCAAAGGAAGGTTATATTTCAAACAATACATACCTACAAAACGCTCAAGATTTGGCATCAAATCATATGAGCTGTGTGAGTCACGTAGTGGATACACCTGGAAGTATATGCTATACTCAGGTCAAGATGCAGTTCTAAGTGATGGTTTACATGGCAGTAGCTACTGTATTGTGCTGAATCTGATGGATGGACTGCTTGATCAAGGCTATCGATTGGCTGTGGATAACTACTACAACAGTCCAGAACTCTGTATGGATCTGTATGACCGAGCAACATCCTGCTTTCGAACGGTACGATCCAGTCGAGTTGGTATGCCTACTGACCTGTGTCTAAATGTAGATGGAAGCAAATTGAAACGAGGAGATGTCACATATCGTACAACAGATAAACTGCTAGCACTTTGCTTGTATGATAAGAATTATGTAACAATGTTGTCCAACTGTCATGATGGCTCTGTAGTTGACACTGAAAAAAGAGATCGTAATGATCAGCCAATTCGAAAGGCACAAGTTATCGTTGACTACAACAACATAATGGGCGGTGTAGACAAAACAGATCAGTTATTGGAGTATTATGCTTTTCTGCGCAAAATTGTAAAGTGGTACAAGAAAGTTGCCTTTCATCTGTTGAACATAGCAGTACTCAATGCTCAGATACTCTGGAGCAAGTTCCACCCAGAGGAGAAAGTGACAGGACTTGACTTCCGTATGAAGCTTATCTTGGCTATCATTGAAGCAGTTGGTCCTGATGCTAGTGCATGTGATGCTGGTGGCCGACCAAGTACTGGTGTTTCCCCATTTCATTTGACTGCTAGACATTTCCCTAGTCTCATTCCACCAACTGAGAAGAGAACTACCGTATTTCGACAGTGTCTGGTGTGCAATGAGAGTCTCGGACATCGTCATGTTGCTGGTGACAATCGTAAACGTGTTGAAACTAAATATCACTGTGCTGTCTGTGGAAATGTACCTCTCTGTGCTGCACCATGTTTCGCATATTTTCATAATAATGAAGATCTTAAATAACTTGTAATTTTTATGATCAGTTAAAATTAAATCGAATGTATGCAACTAATAACGATTGCTTTTATAAATAAAGTGCACCTATTTTCATGTTTTTGAGCCTTCAGTTATACATATTTGTGTTGCTGTCTCATTTTTCTATCCAATGGTATTTAATACATGACCATAGCAGAAAAAAAATCACTGTTATAACATATTGAATAAGACAGGTACAATTTTCCTGAGATATGGAAAAATTAACCTGGCTGCAGAATGTGGATTAGAAATTTAAAGGGAGCCTTGATAGGGTTAAAATATAGAGACATCAAACATTGATCGATTGAAGTCATGTGAGCAGCCTCAGTGCAATGGGTATAAGGTCTCCAGACCAGAATGACCGACATGCAATATATCTTAGGACTTTTTCTAGCAGGTAATGTGAGAAATTAAAGTAACTACATATTTTAAGGGGGGGGGGGGGTGGTAGCCTCTGGACTGCACAGGTTCCCTCTTCTTTTTTTCTGCTGGTGCTGCTTGTGCTCGTTTAGGTGGTAGGTAAGCTGCAGGCTGTTTGTAGTAGTTATGCAGAGCTGTTGTGGAATTTGGTATTACCCGATCGGCTAATAAAGTACCCAGCCTTGATCATATATGTAAGGCATAGATGGACAGGAGGTTGTGGTTACCGGCACTCAGAGGACATTCTAAGGGCCCCACCTAAGGGCCCTTTGGCGTGGCCCTTAGGCATGTGTGCACCAGTTAGCCCTTTAAATTTAAACAGTTTGTTGGGCTGCCTGGATAGAGGAGTGGGGGAAGACGCTCACCTCTTTGCTCTCTGCTGTGGCTGAAGGGAGCTGTGACAAGGAAGAAGCTTTGGCTCCTGTTAGCCCTTTAAATTTAAACAGTTTGTCGGGCCTCATATCTATTTGGACGGGAGAAATAAAGATTCATGGATTAAGGCAGTAGGTCTCCATGTGCTTGTTCCTGCTTTGCCCACTATGCTGTGCCAGTGCTACTCACTTGGACAAGTGGAATTGAAGTCAGCAGAAGAAGCGGAGCCCAGGCAGACCAGCAGACTTAAGTGACATGCTTCAACTGACCTCCTTTGCCCAACACCAAGTCGCCCTCCTTAAAAGCTGCTTTAGTAGCAGGGGCTGCTGTGGAGCCTGTATAACCGTGCGCATCGCACCTAAAGCCTTGCTGTTCACTGCCTCGCTGGCATGAAAACTATAAATCAGAGGGAGATGTGATCAGCAGGACTTTGGATGTGTGCACGCATCTTAGAGGCCCTGCACTGTGCCAAAGGACTATGTTATTGCCGCTGACGGCTGGCAGGAGAGTGAATGAGAGGTTCGAGGCTATTAATATATTTTGAGCTGTGCCGGCACAGGGCTTGTGGTAGTGTGGGGCTGTGTGTGGGCAACATGCTCACGCATTCCTTGGGCCGGCCCTGCTGCTGTGTTTCATTCTATGTAAGTTTTTCTATTACAGAAACTGGAACTCCTTTTCTCATAGAAATGCATTGGTTCATTTTTTTTTGGGGGGGGGGGGCTTGTTTTTCTGGAACTCTTGGTCCGATCTGACCTATTTTCAAACTCAATGTGTCTTTTTACCAGTTTTCCCCACACACAAGTTTCTTCCCATTCTTTTAATTTTTCAGAAAGTTATTTTTCCCCCAGATAAATGAACAGATAGACATTCTCAACCCCTTTTGTGTAATTCTTTCCAACTTTTGTTGGGTTGGAAAGAATAAAACATTAAAAATATGTTGGTAATATGAACAATTGTTTAATATAAGATATATCAGCTAATAAACACCATAAAATCAGACATACGAGAGAGCTGTTTGGAGAGAGACTTGCACTTTTGCTGCTTTACCATCTCTAACAATTGCACCCCCGTTGAAATCAGCTGTAAGATTGCTCCTCCCCTCTGTGATTGGCATTGGAGGTAAAAGCTCAGTTCTCCTGTAGTGTGTTTGGAGAGTTGTTTGGAGAGAGACTTGCTGCCTTACCATCTTTAGCAATTGCACCCCTGCAGAGACCAGCTATAAGATTGCTCCTTCCCCCTTTGATCAGCATCAGAGGTAAAAGCTCAATTCTCCTGCAGTATGTTTGGAGAGTTGTTTGGAGAGAGACTAGTGATTTTGCTGTTTTACCAACTCTAGCAATTGCACCCCTATATAGCCAGCTGTATGATTGCTCCTCCCCCCTGTGATCAGCCTTGGAGATAAAAGCTCAGTTTTCCCATAGGACGTGGCCGCAGGCTTGTGACTGCAGGCACATGACTGAAGGGGTGTGACCAAAAAGGCACACCTGTCCCTTCGGAACCCCTTTGGAGCACGTAGGAGCACTGGAAGAAGCTCTGAATTGTTATGGGTAGGTAGAAGGCGAAGAACAAAGCATTGGGAGATGCTGGAGGAGTAGGCCCGGTCAAGGGACCTATGGGCCTCCATGTGCAGCCTGTTGCTTTGCCTCTTTCTAAAACCGTAATACTTTGGATATTGAAACCTCCTGGAGCTCCGGTTGCCCTACACCTCCACCCGTCTTCTTTTTTGATAGACTTGTCTGCTCCAGACTCTAGCAGTGGTTCTCAGAGAGCCACTTATTTTCCACCTGCAAGTGAGCACTTTCAGCGATCCCCACTCCTTCTTGAGCCCCCCCCCCCCCGGCTGGTGTTTGGTACCCCAAGGCAGTTTCTCTTGCATCACCATCTTCAAGTTTGAGGTTCCTTGAGGGGTGTTTAGGGTAAGCTGTTGAGAGTGAAATTCTGCAAGTTTTCTGAGGAGTCTGTAGAGAAATTTGAACAGCAGGACTCTTTAATTTCTTCTTTAGAGTCTCGTGTAATGAAACTTGAGGGCTCTCAGTCCTCATTGCAGAATCTAATGGGGGCAGTAGTTAAGGATAGTTTTTATTCATACCAAACTAGAGGCAATAGAGAATCAATTAAGGGCAAGGAATTTGCGATTCCTGAATTTTCCTGTGATGCGGCTTATGTCCCCCCTCAAGCTGCTGAAAAAGTTATTTGAAAGAAAATACATTTTGTTTAATAATGCTGATGCACTAGTTATTTCTACATTATTTTATGTTTCAAAGAGGACTCGGGTAGAAATGGTCGAAGGAGAGGGGTTGGATTCCATCGGACAGCCTTGATTTGACCTCTTTTCTTGAGACTTCTCAGGACATTCTCTGAGAGGGCGACTCTGCTGACCACTTTTGGATCAGAGACTAATAAGAATACTGTCTTGAAATTATACTTTTCTAAAAAGTCTCTTCCCTTTTGTGGCCAGCTGATGAACATTTTTCCTGATGTTGCCAGGCCTACACGAATGCATATGAAGGCTTTCTTGCAGTTGCGGTCTAAAGTCTTGGCTTGCAGTTGCGGTCTAAAGTCTTGGCTATCAGAGGCACGTTCTATCTCTATTTCGCCTGTAAGTATGTAGTTACCTATGCTGGAAATAAGTTTGTTTTCACAGATGTTTCCCATTTGGAATTTTTCTTTGGGACAAACCAGTGAATTAGTATGGATACTTGGGTATTTGTGTATGCTCTTGACTCTTGTCCTGTTTTTGACTGGGGTAGTTTTAGGTATTAATACATTTGTTCTCTTCTGCTTCTCTCCCATGATGGGGGCTAGAGCATCTTTTGCTATTTATTTATTTTTTTTGCATATTTTCCTAATTCCTAATGTTAGCAAATGATGCTTTTCTTATATAAGTTGGGCCCAATTCTGAGAAAGACGTGCAGGGCAGATGTACACGGCCAAAATGTGTACGTCCAAAACGTAGATGTGATTCTCTGCCCTGGCGGCTGGACGTGCAGCTGTGCAGTGGAATATGGGATTATATGTCTAGCAGCTAAATATGCAACTCACACATAAGGTTTCAATTGCGTGATTGTAACACTTGTAATCTCCATGACATGCCGTGGACATGTAGTCCTGAAAACATGTCCACCTGCATAGTTGTCCATGTGTGACAGGAAACAGGATACAGTAAGCCTCCCCCACCCCACCCACCGCCTCCAGATCCTTGGAAAATGGCCACCAGGCAGATAAACTTTTCAGAGGCAGAGACCTGCCTGCTCTGCAGGATGGTCATTGAAAATGAGGCAGCCTTGCTCCCCACAGGACACCGAAGGCCATCCATAGCTGCAGCACACAGGGGCTGGGAAAGAGTTCGGACCACCCTGGTGCAGTAAGTAGGGCAAAGCAGGAAAGGGAGGAGGCAGGGGAAATGCATGTGTTGGGATAAGAACAGTGCAAAGAGCCAGGGAGTAGCTGCAAAGTGAAAGGGCAAAAGGAGCAGGGGCTAAGCTGGACCCACCACACAACCAAATGACAGTAAACACATAAACAGGGCCCACACAGGAAACAGGCAAACAGAAACACAATGGCGAAGAGGAAGGCAAGGTGGAAAAAAATGCAGAATGGACAAGAGGGAAAGCATATATGGAAAGGAAACCTGAACACAGTGTAAAAATCCTATTGAGTGTAACAGTGCAACAACATGGCCCAATACGTTCGGCCAAAACACAACACAGTGGAAAAATAGACATGGTGCTAGTAAAGACAACACATGGCTGACCTAGGCTGCCCCCACTACTAACCACCACACCAGTCCCCTGAGAGAACCTTGTGTCTGCCCCATGCAGTCTGATACTGTTCACAACAGCACCACCTCCAGTGGGAAACTGACCTATGCCGCCACCACTGTGTCCACAAAGAAACAGCCCTGCATATGACACCTGAGTAGAAACCCTACCACTCCCATCCCATGACACTGTGTAGCACAGCATGCACAAGCTCAAAAAGGTCACCTCCAGAATGTAAAGCATATGAATACTGCAAGATATACCACACTACTATTTGTCACACATCACGTCAGGGAAACAGTGGATACGGAAGGAGAAAAGAGCCTCAGAATCCAAGGAGGTAGGGGCAGTGGTAAAAGTTAACTTCTAACCAGGCCCGATCCTCCTCAAATCAATGGCTCTAAAATACTCCTACCACTTGCCTGTTCAGTATAATTCCATTTTATTAAAATAGTGATTCCACATCAACATTATCAGTAGTAGCTGCCCCCTGCAAACCCTCAGAGCGTAACACATATGAGAAAAAACAAAAAAAAGGAACACCTATCTTCCCAAGCCACTTCCTTCTACAGGCCCCCAATCACCGCCGAAAATTCTTGCTTCTGAAAATCCTGCCACTGATACTGCAGCAGCAGGATTTTCAGTGGTGACTGGGAGCCTGTAGACGGCAGTGGCTTTGGAAGATAGGTGTACCTTTTTTGGTTATTCGCACGTGTTATGCTCTGAGAGTTTGCAGGGGGGCAGCTACTACTGACAATGTTGATGTGGAATCACTATTTTAATAAAATGGAGGTATATTGAACAAGCGATTGGCAGGAGTATTTTAAAGCCGTTGATTTGAGTAGGATCAGGCCTGGTTCAAAGTTAACCTTTACCATTGCCCCTACCTCCTTGGATTCTGAGGCTCTTTTCTCCTTCCGTATCCAATGTTTATCTGATGTGCTGTTACAGGCATGGAAAAGATACGAGTAGCACAGTCACAAAAAACAAGTAGGAATCAAACCCCTGTCGCCTGGATATGGAAGCATTGTACTAACCAGTAGGTTACACCTCCACACCTCATTGGACAGCAATGGCTGGATACAAAGAGACTGCAGGTCACTGCCTAGAACGTCTGCTGTGTGTGCCCACATAGGGTAGCCCCCACCAGTACCCATGCAGTGCACATGCCCAATAGCAGTCTACAGCTGATCCCCAAATGGAGAATGCACATATCCATCACCTCAGGCAATATGTTAGATGCACAGACAATGTGTGATACAAGCACAGAGCAGATACAAACTGTGCCACCAAGCAGTTTCTGCGATCACCCTGAGAGAGAGAACAAGCGCCCAGCACCATGTCCCCAGTACCTGCAGTGCTAGAAATGGTCTCTGCTGCAGATCCCCATCACTGCCAGTGCGTGGCAGGTGTTGTCTGTAGTGTGCTATGACCCTGTGTGATAGGGACCCACCTAGAACAGTGCATGTCAATACCTAGTGTTATGATTCTGATGCTAATTACCAGGGGGGTAGGCACCTAGACCTGCATGGGTCTAGACACCAACCCAATCACTTGGATCTAACATTCACCCACAGCAAGCACAGTCACACGGCACCTGCTGCCCGCCACTGGGTTTACCAGCCACACACATATCAGCTGCGGACACTCCGCTGGTCAGTGCACAGAGCAATCTTGTGCACCCAGCAGTTGGTTCAATGATCAGGCCCCCAAGTACAGGATATGCACCCACATCTCTAGAACTAGACATTATATAGCACTATGTGGATACATAGCCATGCCATGGTCACTGCTTGGTCAAAGTGAGAGTGCCCTCCCAGCATGACATGCTGTGGCCACCCGGTCCATGAAGGTTGCAATTGGGCACTACAATGTCCCAGACATTGCCCTACCCCTGATGTAGATACATCCTGGCCAGTCTGCCCTGTTGCAGGCCATACCCACAATACCTTGCTCCTCATCATGCACATTTGCAGGCTAACACTGAAACAGCTTAGGCCAAGGGTGGCCAACCCCAGTCCTGGTGCACCAAATCCAGCCTCATTTTCATGATGTCCCCAATGAATATCCATGGTATAATTGCATACAAGGGGAGATGGTGGATACAAATATATCTCATAAATATTCATTAGGGACATCAGGAAAGCCAGGCTGGATTGTGGTGCACCAGGGCCAGAGTTTGGCCATCCCTGGCTTAGGCACTGCAAGGCTTAGTGACAGACCTGGGGGGAGAAAGAAACATGCATATGTATGACACCTCCTTCTTGCCTCCACAGACAGTTCCATGTCCTGTGGGAGATGGAGGCGTACAGGGTGCGCTCCCACGCCATACGGAGAAATCGGCCGCGACTCCTTATGCACATCTGGTGGCAGCTGCAGTGGAAGCGAGTTGAGTGTGGGGGAATGGCACAGGGCTGGATTGGCTGGGCATCACAGGGGCAACAGCAGACAGAACATGGGGAGGCATCTGACAATGGGGACATGGCAGCCAGACACCCCCACCCACTGAACGTCTGCTGCATCCCTTCCACAGCCATCCCACCTCACCCATCTCAGACAATATGTTAGATGCACTGACAATGTGTGATACAAGCACAGAGCATCCATCCCTTCCACGGCCATCCCACTTGAGAACAGCTCCCCCCTGCAGTGGAAGAGGAAGTGGAGGATGGAGGGGGGAGGAAGAGGCAGCCCATGGCGAGCTGGTGGCTGGCCACCCCACTCAGGGACACCCAGTGGGTGGAGGAGGGGGGAGCATAGGGGGGAGTGGACAGGAGGGGGTAGGAGGTGGAGAGAGGAGATGGAAGAGGGGAGGAGGTGTGGGAGAGGGGACGGGAGGGGACAGAGGGTGGCAGAGCAGGCAACTGCGGAGCGTCTCTTGGGGCTCATTGCTGATCACCTACATGGGATCAGGGGCGACCTCACACGGGCCATGGAGCGGCTGACAGAGGCGCTCCTGACCTCACGTAGGTCATCACAATGAGGTCCCCTGGGAAGTATCCACATATGTAAATAGAATCAATAAAAAATGTTAACTTGAAACACTGTGTCCATGTGTATATCCACATAAGGGGTCAGTCTGAGGCCTGAATAGTGGGGATGGAGGTCCTGTGTAGACATCCATCCCTGCCAACCGGCCACCTCTGCTGACCCTGGCAAACCTCTCGGTATGTACATGATGGCCATACCAAGAGGCTAGCCAGGGGTGGTGGGGAAAGGAAGGCAGTGGATGGTCTGTGGCCTGGAAAGACAGGGCTGATATGGATGTAGGCCCAGGTCACCTGGGGCCAGAGGGCATGTAGTGGCAGAAGGGGGGGAGAGGGGTGGGTGGTGAGTGCCTGCAGTGGCCTGAATGGCTCACAGCATGGGGTGGCCCAAGATGTGTACACATGCAGGCCCAGTCCATGCCATGAATAGTGGGGATGGATGGCCCATTGGGATGTCCATCCATGTTATCCGCATCCTCTTCTGATCCAGTCTAACATCCCCACATGTTGTATGGGGAAGGTGGATGGGGCGGCAGAGAGGCGGAGGGGGGTGACGTCAAAGTGGATCATGGGTGTTTGCTGACCCCAGACATACAGGGCCAATTCCAATGCTGGCTCTGTATGTCTGAGGCCAACAGCATTGATGGGGAATGTCTTCCACCTCTGAGGTGGAATAGGTTCCCTGATGCAGCAATGGACCTCAGGCTTGGGGCTGTAGAGTGGTGAGTGAGGGCAGAGAGCCTCCCCCACAGCCTGTCCCCAGCCTAGGGGATCATGCCTGGGGATCGTGGCCATACAATGGAGCAGCAATGTCATGGCGACTGGATGCGATGACACCACAGCTTCATTGTACAGGCAAGACCAATTTAGCTGGGGAAAGCCTGTACATGCAGGCCAGGCCATTTTGTGGACCTGGCCTGCAAATATAGGCCTGCTTGCGAGTCTGCTCCTGTGGGACTAGGGGTGCCCTGTGCGTTCAAAATTGTGGCTCCCTCTGTGTGTCCAGTTCTGACAGGGCACATAGAGGGCTGTGACAGCTGGAATGGAATTATGCTGATGGGGCGTGTCCACAGCTGCCCAGCCCTGCCACCCACCCCCCAGTCCCAGTGGCACAGGCAGCCTACATCAAACAAAGTGCATCTCTGAGGAACCTCATCTGGGGCAGAGGCCCCAGCACACATACCATCACAGTCATATCATGGACCCCCATGTACCTACCGGGTCAGTGGCAATGCTGCTGTAGAGGCAGATATATTGCATGAAATCAGCCCCATACTGGATAAGGCACCTGTCATGTCCTTTTGCTGTCACTGGTTTTGGGGACTTTTTCGTACACCCTTTATAGAGCCTCTCAATAGTAAATGTCTGGGTGGGATTCTCAGATCCTTTAAGCAAATGGGCCTAATGTTTACCGCTGGCCCTACCATTGAGAGACTGTGTCCTTTGCACATGGCCCTGCTTTACAGTCTCACAATTTAACCCCTGACTTTTGCACATGGCCCCCACTTACCCCTGCCCTCAGCCTAACTCGTAGTTTGTCTCCGAGCAGGCCCACCATCCTGTTCTCTCCCTCAGCTCATCTAGATAGGCCCCAGGAATCAACAAAATGACAAATGCTTTCATCCTCGTCTTCCTAGATATATCTTCCGCATTTGACTCTGTAACCTACAACATCCTAATCACCCCCCTAAAACACCTGGGCATAGGTAGTAAAACTCTACAATGGTTTCAAGACTACCTGTCCAACCGCATCCAACAGGTTTGCTTTGAAAACAACCTATCTAACTCTTTCACTCAACCTCAGGGTGTCCCCCAGGGATCTGCATAATCTGCACTTCTGTTTGATATATATCTACAACATATCTGCAATATCATCTAATCACACAATATAGACCACAGAATTTATGCAGATGATATAATGCTATTCACAACCTTTGACACCAAAGAGCCTAACTACACAAATATTACCAGCTGTTTCAATGATGTGTCTGAATGGCTCACCTCAGTTAACTTCACAGTTAACTTGTAGAAAACAGAGGCACTCATTATTACTAGGAATAAAACCTTCAACTCCCCTAGTGCACTACATGTAAACAATGGGGTATGTTTACTAAACGGTGGTAAAGGAGCATCGGTAATGTTAACATGCGGTAACATTACCTATTGTAACGTTAACGCATGGTAACGTTACCTAATGTAATGTTACCAGCAGCGGTAAATGTCCCAGAGGGTGGAGAGAAGGGGTCAATGGGTAGGGAGTGGGCGGGAGAAGCCCCTGCTACATTAACGCTGGAACAGTAACGCCAGGACTTTATCACCAGTGAAAACCTGTCGGTAAAAGCACTTTTGCAGGAGAGAGAGATCATGTAAGTGTCAGCAATGTATAGCACAGAAAGGGAGCCCAAGAAAAGATCAGAGAAGAGCAGTGCTTTTTACAGTGCTCTGCTAGAGAAGTGGATATTGCCTCCTGTGACACCTTGCTGTGAGTTCTAGCTGTTTATTAATTATTTGTTTGTCTAACTTTATTTAATTATTTATTATTTGTCTTAGTGGTGTGCTAGTTCAGCCTTCTCAGTTATAACTTACCTTGCCTCTCTCAACTAACTGGGCTTTGTGTGGTACCCCCCTCTCTCCTGCTGAGGGTTCAGGACAGGGTACCTTGTAACTGCCCTCTTTAATAGGACTTATCTCCCTCCCTCCCTCCCCGGCACCCACCCACCCCTGGGGTAATTGTAGTTTTATAGGTACTTGCACATCTTAGAGGAAAGGGGCTGCTCTCAGGTGCAGCTCGTTATCCAAATCAGTCATACACAGAGGACCTGAGATTAATTACTTAAGCTTCAGGTACACAAGGTGTATTAGGGGTATTAGATACACTTTTATTGGTATAAGCATCTACACCAATCCTTATTATATACAGAATTTAAAAGACCTAAACACAAGCTTTAAACTAAGATGCAGACAGAAGTCCAGCAACGAGATGGGGGTTCTCCGGTCTTTTGCATTGAGTGTCACATGTATGATTTTCTCCCAGTTGGTGAGAGGTCTTACGTATGCACTAAGTGAAAAGAACTCTTTGCTCTCAGGGAACGAGTCCGTTCTCTAGAGGCTAGAGTAGCAGATCTGGAAGACATAAGAAAGACAGAGAAGTACATGGACGAGACCTACAGGGATATAGTCCTGAAGTCCCACCTCCAGTCTGGCAGCATCCCTGTTGCCATGGAGGAGAGAGGTCACGGACAGGAGAGCATCACCCTGGTGTGGCAGGATGTGATCCTGTAACTAGGACCTGTCCTCCAGGTGATGTAAAACCCTCTCGCACCGAGGACGTTTCTCCAGGGCCATGTCCCCATGAGGGGAGGGTCAGGACAGCTGTTATAGTTGGTGATTCAATCATTAGAAATGTAGATAGCTGGGTGGCTGGTGGACGTGAGGATCGCTTGGTAACATGCCTGCCTGGTGCGAAGGTAGCGGACCTCACGCACCACCTAGATAGGATCATAGATAGTGCTGGGGAGGAGTCTGCTGTCTTGGTACATGTTGGTACCAATGACATGGGAAAATGTGGTAGGGAAGTTCTGGAGGCTAAATTTAAGCTTTTAGGTAGGAAGTTGAAATCCAGAACTTCCAGGATAGCGTTCTCCGAAATGCTTCCTGTTCCACGTGCAGGACCCAAAAGACAGGCAGAGCTCCGGAGTCTCAATGCGTGGATGAGACAATGGTGCAAGGATGAGAGTTTTGGATTTGTTAGGAACTGGGGAACATTCTGGGGAAAGGGGGGGCTCTTCCGAAGGGATGGGCTTCACCTTAATCAGGATGGGACCAGACTGCTGGCATTAACCTTTAAAAAAGAGAGAGAAGCTTTTAAACTAGGAAATAGGGGAAAGCCGACAGTCACCCAGGAGTGCATGGTTCGGACGAAGGTATCCTTGAAGGATACTACCAAAAGCAGTGAGGTTCCAAAAGGGAGTATAGTAGCCCAAATGCCCTTGAGTAAGGAGCAGACAGAGCACTTTGTACATAACTCAAACTAATCCCGCACACAATACAACACACACTCAACTAAATTTCACCCTCACTGCATGTATAACACACTCACTTTACCCGATTGTTTGCTGTGATGCCACCTTGATTAATAAGATAAGGCGGTTTAGAAATACTGTTAAATAAATAAATAAATAAAGATTCCAAATTACCCCTGCCTACCAATAGCCAGATTAATATGAATAAAATACAGTCTCTAAAATGCTTGTATGCCAATGCTAGAAGTCTAAACAATAAGATGGGAGAGTTAGAATATATAGCACTAAATGAGAGGTTAGATATGATTGCACTCTCAGAGACATGGTGGAAGGAGGATAACCAGTGGGACACTGTGATACCTGGATACAAACTATATCGTAATGATAGAGCTGATCAAATTGGTGGAGGGGTTGCGCTCTATGTTAGAGAGGGCATTGAGTCAGAAAGGATTAAAGTTTTGCAGGGAACAAAATTTGCTGTAGAATCTCTATGGATTGAAATTCCATTTATGAAGGGGAAGGTGATGGCAGTGGGAGTATACTATTGACCACCTGGCCAGAATGAACAAATGGATGATGAAATGCTCAAAGAAATCAAGGAAGCTAACAAAAGTCACAACAGAGTAGTAATAATGGGTGATTTCAATTACCCCGGTATCGACTGGGTCAGTGTCACAGCAGGACAAGCTAAAGAGATAAAGTTTCCAGATGGAATAAATGACTGCTTCCTGGAGCAGCTGGTTCATGAACCGACCAGAGGGGAAGCCATACTGGACCTAGTCCTTAGTGGAACACCAGATCTGGTGCAAGAAATAAGGGTGTTGGGACCACTTGGCAATAGTGATCATAGTATGATCATGTTTGATTTAATTAGTGGAGGACAGATAATAAAGGCATCCACAGTACTACCTTTTAACTTTCAAAAGGGAGACTATGATAGAATGAGGAATATAGTTAGGAAAAAACTAAAAGGAGCGGTTCCAAAGGTTAAAGACTTACAGCAAGCTTGGGTGTTATTTAAAAATACTATCCTCGAAGCCCAGACCAGCTGTATTCCACACATTAAGAAAAGTGGAAGAAAGTCCAAAAAACTGCCAGCATGGTTTAAAGGTGAGGTCAGAGAGGCTGTTGCTGCCAAAAAAGCAACCTTCAGGAAATGGAAAAAAGAGCCAAATGATGAAAACTGGAAACAGCACAAGCACTGGCAAGCACTGGCAAGTTAAATGCAAAGCATTGCTAAGGCAGGCAAAGTGGGAATTTGAGAAGAAACTTGCTATGGAAGCAAAAACATGAAATAAAGACTTTTTCAAGTACATTCGTAGCAAAAGGCCTGTGCGAGAGTCAATTGGACCATTAGATGATAGAGGGGTAAAAGGGGCAGTAAGAGGAAACAAGGCTATAGCAGAGAGACTGAATGAATTCTTTGCTTCGGTCTTTACTGAGGAAGATGTAGGGATGTTACCCAAGACTGAAGTGGTATTTAAAGGTGATTCTGCAGAGGAATTGAGAGATATATCGCTACACCGGGAAGATATATTACAACTATTTGATAAACTGAATAGTAGCAAATCACCTGGACTGGATGGTATACATCCCAGAGTGTTGAAAGAACTGAAATATGAGATTGCAGACCTGCTATTGGTAATCTGTGAACTTTCATTAAAATCATCTGTAATACCTGAAGATTGGAGGGTCGCCAACGTAACACCAATTTTTAAAAAGGGTTCCAGGGGTGACCCAGGAAATTACAGACCGGTGAGCCTGACGTCAGTACCAGGGAAAATGGTAGAAACCATCATAAAGAACAAAATTACACAGCATGTAGATAGTCATGGCCTAATGGGAGACAGCCAACATGGCTTTAGACAAGGAAGATCTTGTCTTACTAATCTGATATGTTTTTTTGAAGGTGTGCATAAACAGGTAGACAAAGGTGAGTCAGTTGATATAGTGTATCTGGACTTTCAGAAAGCTTTTGACAAAGTCCCCCATCAGAGACTTTTGGCGAAGCTAAAAAGTCATGGGATAGGAGGCAGTGTACTATTGTGGATCGGGAACTGGTTAAAAGATAGAAAGCAGAGGGTAGGGCTAAATGGCCAATATTCCCAATGGAAAAAGGTGAATAGTGGAGTACCCCAGGGATCTGTACTGGGTCCGCTGCTTTTTGACATATTCATAAATGACCTGGAAAAGGGAATAACTAGTGAGGTTATCAAATTTGCAGATGACACAAAACTGTTTAAAGTTGTTAAAACCCAAGAGGATTGTGGAAAACTGCAGGAGGATCTGGATAAATTGGAAGACTGGGCATCCAAATGGCAGATGAAATTTAATGTGGACAAGTGCAAAGTTATGCACCTAGGAAAGAACAACCCACACTATAGTTACACGATGCAAGGCTCCACATTAGAAACCACCACCCAGGAAAAAGATTTAGGAGTCATTGTGGTGGATAACATGTTAAAACCCTCCGCCCAGTGTGCAGCGGCGGCCAAGAAAGCAAATAGAATGCTAGGTATCATAAGGAAAGGGATGGAGAACAAAACAAAGGATATTATAATGCCTCTGTATCGCTCCATGGTACGACCGCACCTTGAATATTGTGTGCAGTTCTGGTCACCGTATCTTAAAAAGGACATAGCGTTATTAGAAAAAGTACAGAGAAGAGCCACCAAATTGGTGAAGGGGATGGAAGGCTACTTCTATGAAGAGAGGCTAAGAAGGTTAGGGCTCTTTAGCCTGGAGAAGAGACGGCTGAGGGGAGATATGATAGAGGTCTATAAATTAATGAATGGAGTGGAACGGATAAACGTGGATCAATTGTTTATGCTATCAGAGTATAGAAAGACTAGGGGACATGTAATGAAGCTACAGGGTAAACTATTTAAGACAAATAAGAGAAAATATTTTTTCACTCAACGTGTAATCAAACTCTGGAATCTGTTACCAGAGGATGTAGTAAGGGCTGTTAGTATAGCTGGGTTTAAAAAAGGTTTGGACAAGTTCCTGGAGGAAAGGTCCATAAACCACTATTAAAAAGGGACCCAGGATATCAATGCTTGACCCAGTATCCTGTTTCCAACAGTGGCCAATCTAGGTTATACGTACCTAGCAATATCCCCAAAAGACACAGGTTCCACAATGCATTTATTAAAAAAGTATATTTCGCCTATTTCGGTTTGAAGTTAGGCGATCAAGACAAACCGTGGGCTCCTCACAAAGTGTGCAAGACATGTGAGGAAGATCTACGCTTATGGATGAAAGGTAAAAAACAAGCATTTCGTTTCGGAATACCTATGATGTGGCGTGAACAAAGAGACCACAGCAGTGACTGCTATTTTTGCTCTTGCATTGTGAAGGGATACAACTTAAAAAATAAGAACGTAATAAGTTACCCCAACCTTCCCTCAGCAATTAGGCCTATGTCTCATAGCAACGAAGTACCTGTGCCTGAACCACCAAAATCTTTGGATCATATTTGTGTGGACGGTTCTGATCATGATGAGACTCAGATGGCTTTTCCCGATGAGTCCAGTACTTCCGAGTTTGAAACTGAACCCGATCTGAAACCTGAACTTTTCTCTCAAGCTGAATTGAATGATTTAGTCCGGGATTTAGGACTCCCAAAAGATGCTGCCCAACTGCTAGGTTCTCGGCTTAAACAGAAAAATCGATTGTCACCAGGAACAACTTTTTATTGGTACCGCAACCGCGAGACATAATTTTTGAAGTATTTCAGCAAAGAGGAAGATTTGGTATTTTGCAACGATATATACGGAGTGATGGAAAAGTTTAAACTCAAGTAGGATCCTGCTGAATGGCGGCTGTTCATTGATTCGTCAAAAGATAGCATAAAAGGTGTTCTTCTTCATAATGGCAACACATTCGCTTCAGTTCCTATTGCTCACTCTGTTATTCTCCAAGAAAAATACGAGAATTTGGCCCTGATTCTTCAGAAGATTCGTTATGATGAGCATAAGTGGATGATTTGTGGAGACTTTAAAATTCTATCCATGCTATTAGGGCAGCAATCCGGTTTCACCAAATATCCCTGCTTCCTTTGCTTGTGGGATAGCCGGGCCCGCGACCTACACTGGGGGAAAAAAGACTGGCCAATTCGGGAGTATTTGAGACCCGGTGAGAAAAATGTTCTTCATGAGAGCTTGGTACCTCGTGATAAAATTCTATTACCACCTCTCCACATTAAGTTGGGTCTCATTAAGCAATTCATCAAGTCCCTTCCAAAAGATGGTGAGTGCTTTCGGTACCTTTGCTCAAAGTTCCCCCGTCTTTCTGAAGCAAAGCTAAAGGAAGGAGTGTTTGTTGGCCCTGATATAAGGAAACTCATTTCAGATGGAGCATTTGCTGAAACGATGTCTGAGAAGGAAAAAGAAGCCTGGGATTCCTTCAAGGATGTTGTTCTCAAATTCTTGGGGAACAGGCGGGATGAGAACTATAAGGATATTGTTGCCAGGATGCTCAATGCCTTCAAAGTCCATTTCTTGCACTCCCATGTGAACTACTTTCCCGAAAACGTGGGGGCGTACAGTGAAGAACAAGGTGAAAGGTTTCACCAGGACATCAAGGACGCAGAGAGAAGGTATCAAGGAAGATGGAACACCACTATGATGGCTGATTTCTGCTGGTTGCTGCTGCGGGAAACCCCAGATGAAAAATACGCCAAGCAGCGCACCAAGAGAAGCATTCGGGGGAAGAAGAAACGGGCCCACCAGGAGATTTATTGACCCAAGAATGACTTTAAAATCTAAATTGTGTTGACAAATATCGTGTTTTTACTAAACTTTGAAATAAAAATTTGCTAGTTATTACCACAGTGTCGGATCTCATTTATTAGAATTTTATTTTCACACCATCGGGTGTTTGTCTTCATGTATTGCAATGGTGCGGTTTGCGTTTTCTATTCTTACATACATACCTATACAACATTTTTTGCACATTTCTTTGCTTTGCTTTGTGTCTAACCTCGCTCTTATATGCTCAATGTTTGTGCACATGTATGTGGCTGTTTTAAGTGCAGACAATTTTGCTACCATCACAGTGTGTT
Organism: Ichthyophis bannanicus; assembly: GCA_033557465.1. Taxonomy (NCBI): domain Eukaryota; kingdom Metazoa; phylum Chordata; class Amphibia; order Gymnophiona; family Ichthyophiidae; genus Ichthyophis; species Ichthyophis bannanicus. The sequence continues at coordinate 215,945,072 of CM066032.1, read as the reverse complement.
TTGTTGACATTACTCTATTCTTATGTGCTGCCTTGTTACAATTTTCTTTATTCTTATTTGAATAACTACTAAACAATTAGTATAAAGAATTCATCCAAGAAACTTTTATCTCGATCGCACTCAATCTGAAACGTTCACCTTAAACTGCTAACCCAATGTAGCAAAAAATCTGTACGTGATGGAGCAAATTGGTTACCAGATTTGGATTCAGCGCACCAAAAAACGTAAAAATCAATCGAAACATTAGAGGCAGTTTAAAAAAAAATTTTTTTAGTGTACCTGTGTAATAGTTATTTGGTAAGAAATATCATGATGTCATTTGCCTAGAGCCCAAAAGAAACTGTTTCCATAACACAATATATACCCCAATGTCCAAGACTTGTTGAACACAGGAAAAGAAAAATGTGTGGAACTGTACTGGGGCAGATGTGTAACACGGAAGATGAATGAACACATGTGCCCAAACGTACAAACATGTTCGGTATTCTGAAAAGATAGATGTTTACATTGCTGTATATCTAATCGCTATAAAACATGTAACTCTGGCGTGGACACGCCTCTGGGAATGCCATACTACTGACTGCAAACCAGACATCAGTACAGGCGCTTTCATGTGTAAATGGCTCCAAAGGTGTCCTCGTGACAGAGGAACCTCATGGAAGGGGAGCAGGCCCTCCTCATTGAGGAGGTGCTCATCAATTATAGCACACTCATGGGCACTAAGGAGGCACATGTGGCTGCCTCTGTCACTGTGGGCATATGTATCATTTGGTCCTGTTTCCCTGACACTGCCTGTTGTTTCTCATGCACCTTATACATGTCCCTCTTTTGTGCATCACCGTACATCTGCATCCTGTGCACCCTGCTATAGCAGGCACACAGGTGGTGTCACTGTCATGCCTCTTGTTTGGATGTAGTGAGGCACAGAGAAGTATACTATGTTTGGCTGTATGCAGTGATGTTTCTTTCCCTTCTTTTGGTCCCTCTGTTTCTAGCTACCATTTGAACACCTTTTGCTGTTCATTCACCTTCAGTCTGCATACTGTGTCATCTAACTGTACATAAAGGCATAGGAATTACCATATTGATTTAGATCAGAGGTCCATCTAGCCTATTATTAGTTCCAGATGTGGTCAATCTGGATCACAATGACAGAGTAGCACCCCCAAAACATAGCAACATGCTACATTGCTTACCCCCAGGGTCAGAGGTATTTTTTCTCCATGTCTCTACCTCATGGACTTTTCCCCAGGAACGTTTCCAAAGCCTTTTCCAAATCCCAGCTATGCTATTTGCTTTATTTAAACATAGATGGCCTTCTGTGTTATTACTTTCACAGACATACGCTGTTATTCCACGTTTTAGCAGGTCTAAGGTATAAGCGTACGATGGACGTACACGTTTCCATTAGAATACGGTTTAGACGTTTTTGTAGCAGGGCATGCCCACTCTCTGCCCTGTCCCGCCCACATCCAAAACGACACGTACAATTCATTTGTATGTGTACAACTACTTGTTGTCAGAATCGTGTCTGAACGTCCAAGTACTGAACACGTCCACCTTGTCCATGCAAATGGCTTATTCGTGGTTCAGAATGACCCTGATTGTGTATGTATTTTGGTTAAAATCTTAATAAAAAAAAATTAGACATACTGGAATGGTTAAAATTACCCCTACTACTTCGTATTATAGCTTCAGGCATTTCATACAGTACATTCATCCTCTATACCCTGGCATCAGACACTTCCCTAGAGTCGTAATTCAATTTTAATAGCAATGGGGTGTTATTTGGCTATCCTATCATCTTAGGGCATAAACGTATGTGTATCAGAAAGTAATATATTCTAGAATATAATGTTATGTATGAAAGAATAACAAGTATAACCATTTTCCTGAGGATATTTCCAGCTCCATATACAGTATCAATTAAATTTCTTTCTTGCAGGAGTTCTGCAAACATCTCCCCACTTGAGCCCATAAGCTTTTTTTTACTTCCCCGATTTATCTTTACTAATATTCATCACCATATTCATATCCCCTCCCATATTTAGAGGAAAATCTGATCACGTGTCACTTGTAAGATGTCTTTTATGAAATGCAATTGACCTTTATTAGGAGTAAAAATGTTTAAAAGAAACCAAGAAAAACCCTGCAGTAGCAGCTCATAAGAACATAAGATATGCCATACTGGGTCAGACCAAGGTGCATCAAGCCCAGTATCCTGTTTCCAACAGTGGCCAATCTAGGTCGTACGTACCTAGCAGTTTCCCCAAAAGACACAGGTTTCGCAATGCTTGTACTGGGTCAAGCATTGATATCCTGGGTCCCTTCTTAATAATGGTTTATGGACCTTTCCTCCAGGAACTTGTCCAAACCTTTTTTAAACCCAGCTACACTAACAGCCTTTACTACATCCTCCGGTAACAAATTCCAGAGTTTGATTACACGTTGAGTGAAAAATATTTTCTTTTATTAGTCTTAAATAGTTTACCCTGTAGCTTCATTGCATGTCCCCTAGTCTTTCTATATTCTGATAAGGTAAACAATCGATCTACGTTTACCCGTTCCACTTCGTTCATTAATTTATAGACTTCTATCATATCTCCCCTCAGCCGTCTCTTTTCCAGGTTAAAGAGCCCTAACCTTTTTAGCCTTTCTTCATAGGAGTATCCTTCCATCCCCTTTACCATTTTGGTGGCTCTTCTCTGAACCTTTTCTAATAACACTATATCCTTTTTAAGATACGGTGACCAGAATTGCACACAATATTCAAGGTGCGGTCTCACCATGGAATGATATAGAGGCATTATAATATCTTTTGTTATATTTTCCATTCCTTTCCTTATGATACCTAGCATTCTATTTGCTCTCTTGGCTGCCGCTGCACACTGGGCCGAGGGTTTTAACATGTTATCCACAATGACGCCTAAATCTTTTTCCTGGGTGGTGGTTCCTAATGTGGAACCTTGCATCGTGTAACCATAGTTTGGGTTGTTCTTCCCTAGGTACATAACTTTGCACTTGTCCACATTAAATTTCATCTGCCATTTTGATGCCCAGTCTTCCAATTTATCAAGATCCTCTTGCAATTTTCCACAATCCTCTTGGGTTTTAACAACTTTAGATAGTTTTGTGTCATCTGCAAATTTGATAACCTCACTCGTTATTCCACTTTCCAGGTCATTTATGAATATGTCAAAAAGCAGCGAACCCAGCACAGATCCCTGTGGTACACCACTATTCACCTTTCTCCATTGGGAGAAATGATATCACGCTATGCAGCTTAACCTTCCAAATCTGTCACCCTTCCCTTAAAAATATCTCCATGTAAATGTAACTTACGCCTCCCCTACCAATTTACCTATATTATATCCTAACCACTTCACTCCAAAAGAGTCTCGTGAATGAGATATATATCAGCACTCATCTCCTTCAATGTGAAGATAACTTTTTTCCTTGTTTTAGTGCTCTGCATTTCTCTCATAATATCATAAATCACCCATTATTCTCTAATTGTGATCCTGAGATGAGGTCCTCCTTCCTGTCCCCCCCCCCCTCTCTGCATACGCACAATCAATCATCCGAAGCATCCATACTACCTCACACAAACCTTAAACTTTCAAACAAAACCAACACATAAGCCAAACCCCTCAGAGGTACAGAACTGGAAGAACCAAGGGGCATAGCCTCTACATCTACTCCCAAGAGATTACCTCTCATCCTCCAGTGAACAGTCTGAATAGAGTCCAACAGCTCTGCTTTAGATATAGCTTTCCTCTGAGTATGCCACTTAGGCTCTTCTCACCAGTGATGTGCTTTAATTAGTCAATTATTCAAATTCCTCGCTAACCTCCTCGCAGGAAAATGTCAATCCAAAATCTATGAACCTCAAATTTAGTGAACCAGACCAGTCCACCAAGATGCATTCACTTTCTCTAAAATGATCCTCAGATGTTCCTGTCAACTTCCTCCTCTGCAAATGTCACAATCACTTTCTGCACCATCTCTGCACTCACCCCATTAGACGCACCTATATTTCCTCTATGCTTTTGCTTAGGGAGAGGCGGATCATCTGGCAAATGCACTTTGAGAGTCTTGAAGTTCTTTGACTGAGGTGAAATAAATCACTTCACCCTTCCACTCTATACCCAAATGGGCTAGATAGAGCATTGCCCCTTGTATTCTATAAGAGCAGAGATACTTATTAACTTCCCAGAAGCACTGCCATCTGCAATCCAATTCTGAGTGCTAATCTGGAAATATATAAACTTGCTGATCTTTGTGCTTCAAATTGTCCATTTTTCTTGCATATATACCAAAATCTACTCTGAGGGTCTTTTAATAAAGGGTGCAAGCTTGCAGCAGGGTTTTGGCGCGGGCTGAAGGCATGATGGGACACAGATTGTCAGGTAGTTTGGGATGATTCCCATTCTACTACTACTACTATTAAATCATTTATATAGCGCTACAACCTTCCTGAATCTATACATCAGGTCTCATTTCTCCCCTTTTTCAAATCCATGTTAGAAGCTCACCTCTTTGAGGCTGCTTTTGTATCCTGATTCCCTTGTCTTCCTTGTGTCTCATGCCCCTATTTTGAACACTTTGGGGTATGCTTACTAAAGGGCATTAAGGGAGCAAGTGTGCTGTTGACACCTGTTATTGGGACCCTTGCGCTCTTAACGCTGCAAAAAAGCTGCATTAATGGGCGTTAAAGGCTCCTGCAGCATTAAGGGCACAGTAGGCAAAGAGTGGGCATTAATGGGGCGGAGAGTGGGCGTTAACAACGGGTGTTGCCTTAATGCCTGTTGTGCTAACATGTGTTAAAGCCCTTTAACGCTGGGAACCCTAACGCCAAGTAAAACTTGCGGAAAGGGTGTGTTTTGAGGGGAGAGAGCCTATTTAAAAGTCTGCAATGTGATGCACAGACAGGGGAGCCCAAGTAGTGATAGTAGTGCTTCATTAGCAGAAACAGCATAGTGCCCAGGTATGAAAGGGCACCATGTTGATGGCGCAAATGGGGCAAAGGAAGTGGCACATCAGTCATGCAGTGGGGGTTTCTGGGGCACAAGGCAGACCAGGCAGCTGCCCAGGTGGCACATCTGTGATGTCTGCCATGATCCCATATCGACCTTGGCGGCACACATGGGGTAGGCCAAGGTTTCCTGGCATCCTAGGCAGGGATTCCAGCCAGCCCCCCCCCCCCCCCACTGCCACTGAAGCCAGCTCTGGAGGAAGAGAACGATAGCACCAGCACCTGTAGCACTACAGGGAGCTGCAAAATGCAGGCACCCAGGGAAATACCATAGCTGCAGCTGCCTGCCTTCCCCTAAGACATACTGCATCAGAAGCAGGCAGTGATGGGGTTCTGGCAGTGGCAGTTGTTTGGGGGTATGGCATTTATTTATTTATTTGGTATACATTTGTATGCCGCCACTTCCAGCGATCAGCAGCGGACAAATGGTGTAAAATACAAGGGAGTAAAGTATAAAATCAGATTGAAAATACAGTATGATTTGAGGGAGGGGTACACCACAATCACATAGAAATTACAAATATACATTACATTTTGATCACTCAGGTTTGAGCAACAAATGAAATAATAAATATACATTTGATTGATCATATTATAAATATACATTTGATTGACCAGATAAGTTAGTTTTATCACCCAGTTTGAGCAACCAGATAAATTACAGGTTTATCAAGAACATAGATTACAGGTGACTAGCATAACACACCACAGACAATAGCTGCTACACACTATGTGGATCTGCACTACCGTCAGCAGAGACTATCTCTAGTAGTACAAGCTCTGGGGACCAGGGGCTGGGCTCCCATCCTCAACTTCAGGGTGACAGCAGAAACTGCTCAGTAGCATGGTTTGTAGCTGCTCTGTGCTTGTATCACACAGTGCATCTTACTGAGCTGAAGTGACAGATCAGTGCATTCTCCATTTGGTGATCAGCTGCAGACTGTTGTTCTATATCTGCACTGTATCTTGGGTACTGGAGGGGCTAATCTATACCAGCACACACAGCAGACATGTTAGGCAGTGATCTGCAGTCTCTTTCTACCAGCCATTGCAACAGCAAGCAGTATGGAGGTGTAGCCTACTGGTGAGTGCAATATCTCCATAAGCAAGGGACAGGGGTTTGATTCCTACTTGTTCTTTTTGTGACTGCATGCTACTCAGATCATTTTCATGCCTGTAACTGTCAGGGCTCTGCTGTGACTGGCAGACACATAGCCTTATAGTTTGTTATGCGTTCTACTGACAATTTGGGCCAGCAAACAGACTATTCGCCATCATACCCTTCTGAGAACATGACTTTATTGGTTGTGCTACAGCACATTACAGGGGGTCATATTGTAATCTTCTAAATCTGTAATCTTTCGGTCTACTCTCTGCTTGGTCCTGGGTTCATTTCACAGAGACTGTAGGGTAAGCAGCACAGATAAGACAACCAAACAGGCATGTCTTGGAAACAGGTCTTTATGTAGAAATAGGCTTATTACATAGGTATAGAACAGAGTTATAAGGTTGTTAGAAAGCTGCTTCAGTTTACTTCAGTGTGTGTGTGTGTGTGTGTGTGTGTGAGAGAGGCAAGTACATGTGGGTCAGAGCCTCATAGTAAGAAGAATAGGGAGAGAGAGAGAAAGAAGTGGGGGAGGGGAGAGAAGTATGGGTCAGAGCCTCATGGCAAGGTGTCCGATAAAAATAGGAAGAGAGAGATCAGAGAGAGAGAGAAGGGGGAGGGGTGAAGAGAAGTGATTATCAGAGCCTCCTGTCCTTCATGTCCGATGAATAGAGGAAGAGAGAGCGATCAGAGAGAGAGAGAGAGGGGGGAGGGGTGAAGAGAAGTGATTATCAGAGCCTCCTGTCCTTCATGTCCGATGAATAGAGGAAGAGAGAGAGAGAGGAAGTGTTTCTGTCCTTTATAGTGAATTTTCTCTAGCACCTCCCTTTGAGGTCTGCTACTGTTTCCAGTCACCTCCCTTTGAGGTTTGCTATTCTTGATTTAGCAAGGAGGTACTGCAGACCAATCTCAACAGGCCCGGAGACTGACCTCACCAGGGGGTCAGAGTTAATCTCATCTTGTAAACTACCCTCATTAACTTTGGAGACTGAAATCACCAGAGTAACAAAGCTGCTTGAAATCCAAGGTCTGGGGAACAGCCATGACACCTGTGTCATGCTGATGTATGCTGACACATATATGTTCATCCTGCAGATGTCTGGCAACTGCTTGGAGGTGTGGTGTAATGGTCATGGCACAGGCTTGAGACCCAGGATACCAGGATTTGAGGTCCACCAGCACTCCTTTTGTGACACTTTGGAAGATTTTACTGTGCAGTTTAATGTATGCAACACCCTTCATGGATTGCTCACACCTCCTTCTTACCTTGGGCAGGTCACCTAACCCTCCATTGCCTCAGCTAACTGCAGGTTCTTACAGTCCCTGTTTTTTATCAGACATTGCAACTTTTTCAGTACAAGGAATCCCAATGTGACTGCACTGATGCAGCAGTACACTAACAGGCAGTTAGATGCATTCAGCTGTAACCTTCTTGTGCAACATGAGTCATGTATGCCATAATGACTGTGACTGTGTAGCTTTGGCTCCATCACATCTCTGCAGTACATGCACACACATCCTACCCCTCAGATAAACAGCTGCAGATATCACCTCATGTCCATACATGCCCCATTTGCCCAGTTCAGATGGCACTTGTCCAGTTGTTATCTGCACATTTATCTGGGATGTTGTATGGTGGCTCTGTGGCTGAGACAGGTGTGAAACCCACATGTCTGGTATCAGGCCTTCCATGTGGCAGTGGTGCACATCACACACAGTACAAATAAATTGGGGATAGACCTACGGCACATTGGTGCTTCCCCATACCACCCTCTCCTCTGCCACCATCCTTCCTTCTGGCCAACCATTTGCCTCTATCAGCTGTGTGCAGTCATGTCTTCTTGTGCAAGCTGCTATACCATGGCTTACACTGGTACTCTTTTCTGCATTTCAGCTCTTCACGCACATCTCTCCTGACATGCCTGATCTGTATGTCACCACCCCTACTCTGTCTTCCTGTCAATGCACACATCCTGCCACTACTGACTCCACTGGTTGACACATTTTCCCCATCCTATGCTACACACTGACAATGCACTGTTTTACATTGGCACCCCTCTGTGCATTGGTACAGCTGCCTCCTTCCTACATGCTTGTCCAATTTACTGGCTATCACATAGGTTGCTCATAGATCTGGCAGGTCCATCAGCTCCCACCTGTCCGTCTTTCCATCCATCCATCACCTTTACATTGCTTTTCCTTGATGCTCCTTTATCCAGCATTAGGGTTGCAGCCATTTTCGGATGTTAAATGACCCATAATGTCCTTTACCCTGGAACGCCTCCTACCCGCCCAGCGCCCTTTACGCATGTAACACCCCTTATTGCTGCCGTTAACACCTGTTACTTAAATGCCCTTTAGTAAACATACCCCCTTGTTTCTCTTATATTGTATTGTCTGTCTTGATTAGATTGTTTATTTTATTTATTTAATTAGGCTTATATACCACTTTTCTACCAGTCAAAGCGGTGTACATTCAGGTACTGTATGTATATTTTTCCCCTTGTCCCCAAAGGGCTCACAATCTATGTTTTTGTACCTGAGGCAACAGAGGGTTAAGTGGCTTGCCGAAGGCCACAAGAAGTACCTGTAGGACTAGAAACCCCAGTCCTTCCAGCCCAAGGTTGCTTTCCTCTAGTGCAGGCATGCCCAACAGGTAGATCGTGATCTACCTGTAGATCGCGGAGGGGTCAGAGGAAGATCGCCAGCCCCACTTGGCTCCATCTCTCCAGCAGCTCGCCCCATCGCTAGGAGAGAGCTCGTGCCAGCAGGTCGTCTGCCGAGGGCTTGCCGCCGCTGCTGATCCTTTGCCTGTCTTTTTTCCCTGCCTGCAGGAATCTTGCCTGCGGGTGTATTGGGGGCGCTTGTTGTTTTCGTGTCAATAGCTATTGTTGTGGGTACCCAGGGAACCAGCGCCCCGCGACGAGACGCCACAGGCCCGGCGTCATACCTGGTCTCCTGCCTCTCAGAATCACCCATTCCTGTCCCTGCCCCAACACCCCTTAGAAGTGTGTTATATACCGGGCGATATCCATTCGCCCTGGCTTTACCTGAATACACTTACCGTATTAGTTGTGTCGTGTGCTGGTCGTTGGTCGCTTTATAGTTTGCTTTCATTAAACGTTTTTGGGCAGACACAACAAAGTGTCAAGAATTTGGTGATTTTGGCGGGCTTTTCCAATTTTGTTCTAACTTGCCTATGCCTTGCCTTCGAAGTGGTTCAAACCACCGTGACTTGCTTGCCTCTGCAATTTTATTTTGCCTAGCCTTTGCGTTGATTCTACACTGCAATTTTATTTTGCCTTGCCTTTGTGTTGATTCTACACTGTGCAGAATTTATTAAATCATGTGTGGTGGTATTTTAACTTGTTTGGCGGTATTTGATTTTATCTGGTTTGCTGGACAGATGTTTGAGTTTTTTTGATGATTGTTTGCTGGTATTTGATTATGGTGCCAGTATGATGAATTCTTATTTTTACTTTTAGAACTGCATGTGTGGTTTTGGCATCTCCAGTCCTTGTATTGCACATCATCCAGGTGTCTTTAGTTCCTGTTGATCTTTAATACTTTGGGATAGTGACAGTTTTGGACCAGATTCAGCCAGTGTTTATACTTGGCCTTCTTACATCCAGCCATCCCAGTATAACGAAGATGAGTGTTCCAAAGAAGAGCAAAACCTACCACTTTCATAGTGAATGGGAAATGGACTTCTTCTTCATCATGGTGGAGGACAAGTGTTGTTGTCTAATTTGTAATGCCCCAGTATCCTTGCCCAAAAAGGGTAATCTGGAACATCATTATAAGGCTCTGCATAGCAATACGTTTGATGCTGATTTTCCACCCAAAAGTGAAATTCGTAAACTGAAGCTCAAAGAACTTAAATCGAAATTGGCTACTCAGCAACAGTTGATGGCGAAGCCAAGGTCACATTCGGTCAATGCAACCATAGCATCCTTCAAGGTCAGCAACCTGATCGCAAAGAAATGCAAACCTTTCACTGAAGGGGAATTTGTAAAAGATTGTTTTCTTGAAGCAGCTGACAATCTTTTTGAAGGATTTAAAAATAAGAAAGAGATCATAGCTGCTATTCAAGATGTACAATTGTCAAGAAACACCGTCGTGCAGCGAATAGAAAAGATGTGTGGAGACACAACTGAACAATTGTTGGAGGATGTTTCAAATTGTGTTGCTTTCTCACTCCATCTGGATGAAGCTACAGACATAAGAGACATAGCCCAGTTGCTAGTCTTTATCCGGATGGTTTTTGAAGACTTCAGTGTTAAAGAAGAACTACTTGGAATGATTTCTTTAAAAGGGAGAACTACGGGTCAGGAAATATTCAGTTCTTTCCATTCTTTTATGACAAAGTGTAATCTTCCATTGCATAGACTTGTTTCCATCACTACTGATGGAGCAAGAGCAATGACAGGTGAGGTTATCGGTTTCATAGCCCTCTGTAGACAGCATCACGACTTCCCAGATTTCCTTTAACACTGCATCATTCACCAGCAAGTTTTGGCAAGCAAGAGACTCAATACAAAGACCGTCATGACCATCACTTTCAAAATTGTAAATTCAGTTCGTGGAAGATCACTTCAAAGACAGCTTTTCAATCTTACTCTTGATGAAGGGGCAGCGGAAATCATTTTGCACACAGATGTAAGGTGGCCAAGTAGGCACAAATTTCTGCAAAGATTTTGTGATTTGCTGAATGAAATAAGAAGCTTTTTGAAGGAGAGGGGAGATGACCAAGCAGAGTTGGAAAATAAGGAATGGTTATGTGATTAGCCATTTCTTGCTGACTTTACAGGTGAACTAAGTGATATGAACATTGAACTACAAGGTAAAAACAAATGCATTGGCGAGATGATGAGTATAGTTTCATCCTACAAGAGCAAATTTGAGCTAATGATAACTGACCTTGCAAACAACACTTTTGATCATTTTCCTAATACGCAGGACCATCTGGGACAATATCCAAATTTTGTTTTTCAGAATGAGAAGTATGTAACAGAAATCTGTTCTGTTATCCAGGAATTCGAAAATAGATTCTGTGACTTCCAAAAAATTGGAACAGTTGTGGAATACTTGTCATACCCATTCAAAGTAGATGTGGACATTAAAGAAACTGCAGCTGCTATTACTAAAAATTACTCATTGAACAAGCCATCTCTTTAAAACAAAATATTAACCCTTAAAAATAACATTTTTCTCAAGACTCGTGCTGAGCAAAAATCGTTTTGGAAGCTAGTGCCTAGAGACAAATTTCCCAACTTCAGAAGATGCAGTGAAGCTGTACACTCCTGTTTCGGTTCAACTATGGTTACACGATGCAAGGTTCCACATTAGGAACCACCACCCAAGAAAAAGATTTAGGTGTCCTTGTGGATACCATGTTAAAACCCTCGGCCCAGTGTGCAGCGGCGGGCAAGAGAGCAAATAGAATGCTAGGTATGATAAGGAAAGGAATGGAAAATAAAACAAAAGATATTATAATGCCTCTATATCGTTCCATGGTGAGACCGCACCTTGAATATTGTGTGCAATTCTGGTCGCCGTATCTTAAAAAGGATATAGCGATTTTAGAAAAGGTTCAGAGAAGAGCCACCAAAATGGTAAAGGGGATGGAAGGCTACTCCTATGAAGAAAGGCTAAAAAGGTTGGGGCTCTTTAACCTGGAAAAGAGACGGCTGAGGGGAGATATGATAGAAGTCTATAAATTAATGAACGGAGTGGAACGGGTAAACGTAGATCGATTGTTTACCTTATCAGAATATAGAAAGACTAGGGGACATGCAATGAAGCTACAGGGTAACTATTTAAGACTAATAAAAGAAAATATTTTTTCACTCAACGTGTAATCAAACTCTGGAATTTGTTACCGGAGGATGTAGTAAAGGCTGTTAGTGTAGCTGGGTTTAAAAAAGGTTTGGACAAGTTCCTGGAGGAAAGGTCCATAAACCATTATTAAGAAGGGACCCAGGATATCAATGCTTGAACCAATACAAGCATTGTGGAACCTGTGTCCCTTGGGGAAACTGCTAGGTACGTATGACCTAGATTGGCCACTGTTGGAAACAGAATACTGGGCTTGATGGACCTTGGTCTGACCCAGTATGGCATATCTTATGTTCTTATTTGTGTGAATCTGAATTTTCCCATCTGAAAATGACAAAGAGTACACAACATTCCAACATGACAGATAAACATCTCCAGGATTCCCTGAGACTGGCCCTCACGCAATATTCACCCAACTTCAAAAAGCTGGTGGATGAAATGCAGGCTCAGACATCTCACTAATGAACAAGAGCGAAATATTAAAGATTGTGCAAAATCAGCCTGGATCAATACTTCACCTAAATTTAACACAAATTACTCAATAAAAGTTAAAAAAAGTTATTAAGACAGTTAAAGAAAGTTATTACTCAATAAAACTTTACGAAAAAATGTACTTTCCATTTCCCCTCGCAGTTCTTACTGGATCTTCATCTCTCTGTTTTGTTTTTGCTTAATTTGCTTAACAGCTGATCACATTCAAGTAAATGACAAAAGGTTCATTAAAAATGGGGGGGGGGGAAATCCTCCAAATTTATTGGGTTAAAATTTAATTTGAAACTAATTTAAAACTTAATTTTCATGATGGTAGATCACCGGCACTTTTGGCTGGAAAAAGTAGATCACGACCTGTTCGAAGTTGGACATGCCTGCTCTAGCAGAATTCAAACCCCTGGCCCTCTGGCTTAAGGAAACTTGCCCCATCTACTAGGCCTGTCTAACAAGCAGGGCCTGTCTTCTATATGTTCTTGTACAGTGCTGCATATGCTGTGGATATGTTATCCATCTGCAGGGACAGGAAAACTGGTGAGGATTGTTCCTTCAATGGATGGCACTAAATACAGACCAATTCTTGAGGAAAACCTGTTTCAGTCTGCCAGAGATTTGAGACTGGGATGAAGGTTCACTTTCCAGCAGGACAATGACGCTAAACATACCGCTAAAGCTACACTGGTTTTAAGGGAAACATTTAAATGTCTTGGAATGGCCTAGTCGAAGGCCAGACCTCAATCCAATTGAGAATCTGTGGCATGATTTGAAGATTGCTATACAACAATGCAACCCATCTAACTTGAAGGAGTTTTCCCTTGAGGAATTGGTGAAAATTCCCAGTGGTTAAATGTGTTAAGCTAATAGAGACATACCCCAAGAGACTTGTGGCTGTAATTGCAGCAAAAGGTGGCTCTACAAAGTATTGGCTTTGGGGGGGGGGGGGGAATACCTATGCACAATCCTGATTTCTGGGGGGTTTTTTGTCTTAATTATTTGTGTCCCAGTAAAGGATATTTTGGTAGATATGTTGTGTAAATCACATGGTGCTAACCCCCAAAACTCCATTTTAATTCCAGGTTGTAATGTGGCAAAACAGGACAAACACTGAGGGGATGAATACTTTCACAAGGCACTGTAAATCTAGCACTTTGTCAGACGGCTGCCTAGGGGGAGAACTTACACAATCTTGACGATGCATATATTCATATGATTCTTGCAAGGTATTGTGGGTATTGTAGTTCATTCACTCCCAAACACAGCTGACGACAATAATTTGAGTTGTGAAACCAAGTGGTAAGATCAATAAAATACTTCTTTTATTGATGGGGTTTAATTCACCCAGCACTTGTATGCTTGATAGCACTATAAATGAGGTTACTTGCTTGCAGTGTTTAAAATGGATAACAAAAAGTCACAAAGTAAACCAGAAACAACCTTCAGCTTGTCAGGCAATTAGCTAATGTTTTCTTAGCAAATAATTACCAAATACAAAGGCACAAAGAAAAGAATAAACTTTGCTGGTTAGGTTAACTTCTGCTTATTTTCCATGCAGATCTCAGCAGTGATTCTCCCTTGCTCACACACACACAATCAGGTGCAGCCCTAATTACTATCAATGGACCAGCTGAAAGCCTTTAGCTGGCTGGCTGCTACTGTGTGAGCCCAAATCCTGCTTTAAGAGCTGTTTGCAGTGGAAATAAAGAACAACGTTAGGTTTCTTTGTGATGGCTGATGTGTTTGCTCATAGAAAACTAGCAATAGCATTTAGATAAAGAACAGTCCATGTAAATAGTTTCATCTGCTGTATTTCCCCCTGCATCAACAATCATAGGGTCAATATCATACATTGGCACAGATGAGTCTTTCATTAAGGCACTATCATGAGAATGCTTATTCCCTTGCTGCCATTCTCTATTATAGATAGGGTCTGGATCAGTGTTCATACCTGAGCCTCTCCTGCTATCATTATTCCTCTCTGTATAGCCTGGCCAATATGTAATCCAATTCTGATGTCCAGCCTTCCAATCTTGATCCCTGGACACTGGATCTTCTCTCACATACCTTCTGGCCTTGGTCTGAAAGTCCCTTCCACATGCAGTCTTCTCTCTTCCAGGTAGCCACTGGTGATTCCTATCTCTGCCACTCCATTCCTCTGGCTGAATCCAGTCCAATGGACTCTGCTGGCTTTTGGAATACCTCCCAGTATGGGTACTGCCTTGGAATCTCCCAGACCTTCCAATGGCCTTTCTTCTCTTCCTTCCAGAGAGTTTCCTTCTCTCTCTATCTGCTTGGCTTGGCTTCTGTTTCTCCAGGTGATACTGGTGCTTGAGCTTGTAGCCGTTGCTGTCTCTGTATCTCTTCCTCCCTCTGTAGCTGTTATCTGAAGAATAAGCTCTATTCTTATTCTGTCCTAATGTGTGCTGCTCCCTAACACAGCGCAGCTGTGTTGAATCAGGCCCTGCCCTTTGAGATGAGTGCTTAGGGATTACCTCATAGCTCTCTTGATTGCACACACATTCTCTCACTTCAGCCCCTCTCATGGCTGCTGGAAACCTGGTGCATTCTGGGACTGGTAGTCTTTTATGTGAAAACTCTGTTTTCTCACTTCTACCAGAACTGACAGGTTGCTTGTTCAGAGTCACATCATCTTTTCTATAGCTCCTACCTGAGCTATGATAAGCTTCCTTATCACAACTTATTGCTTTCTCTTTTGACTACTTTATGTAGGCATTTGTATACAATGCCTTGATGCTTCTTTCAATTATACCCATATATACATTTTTCTCTAAACAATGAATATTTATAGTACATAAAAGATTGTCCCAAGTATAACCATAACACCATGATGCTTATGTGCACGTGCACAGTGTGGGTTAGTGCAATATCGATGATCAACATGACAGAGCTTGCAGTAGTTCTATGATGATAATTACTGCAGACATTCAAGGGTAAAGTGGTTTCATCACTGGAACTTGCACATTAACTTTCAAGTGTTCTAAAAGCACCGTTGCTCAAGCTGATTTCATCTTCATTTCAAGGCTCCCGGGATGAAAGAGAAAGGCAGGGATAGCAGCAACCAGAATGATACAGGCTTCTGCATTAACTCCAGTTACAACCAAGCACTTAGAAACTCACTTCTCTGGATTTGAGCAATTGTGAATTCCTTCAATATCCTACCTTTGCTTGTATTTATTACCTTCTGAATCTGAGCAGGCTGAATGAATGGTACAGCCACATAACTATTATTCTATCAGATGACAGCATCTTCTTTCTGTGCAGTTATCTTCAAATAACCCAAGAGGTTTAATCTGGCAGTTTTTAAGACTTTATACAGTTAAAATATAAGTAGTACTATCTGAAGACTGACTTTGGATCTGATGACTTTGTGCCTCTGATTTATTTATGCTCTGTGTCTTAGCCTTCATTTTTTATTTAGTGAATTTATTATACAGCTCGTAAAGGGCCTAATAACACATTTACTAAAAAGCCCAATGTATCAGTAATAAAGCATTTGGTATACAAACATGTTGTTTTTGTTGTTTTTGTTGTTAAGTGCTGTCGAGTCAGTATAGACTCATGGCAACTCTTTGGATAGTTGTCCTAACTGTGTTTGGTCTTCAATCTCGATGCGAAAGTTGGATAGTGAAAAAGATATAGACAGGAAGAAAATCGATGCCTTTGAATTATGGTGCTGGTGAAGAATACCGTGTATATCATGGACTGCCCGAAGAACAAACTAGTCAGTACCAGAGGAGATCAAACCTACACTTTCTTTAGAAGCTCAGATACAAACATAGGCCCCTATTTACTAAACCCTATTTGTTTACTATTTTACTGAAGCAAACTTTATCATGGGTGGGGCTGTATTTGTAGACAAAAAGGAAGGGAAATGTGAAGCTGTGGAAAGGGGCAGGCAGGTCAGGGACGAGAAGAATAGAAAAAGAGGGACTGATTCACCCATCCCCTCCCCTTCCCTGTAGGCTGAATGGAAGGGGGAAGCTAAAGGAATTAGGTTTAGCTCATGCCTTTCTCAGAGATTCAAGAAGATTTACTTTCAGGAACAGTAGGTATTTTTCTGTCCCTGGAGGACTTATAGTCTGTAAACTGTGGGGATGCCTGATAATCTCCCAGAACAAGAACAAAAACCCTTTAAAAAAACTGGAGGTGTGAAGTAAATATACAAATCCAAAAAGCACACTCCCAAACATAATAAGAGGAGCATTCAAATGGGGAAAAAATGTTAAAAAAGAGAACGTCAGTGAATAGACTATATTCAACATTGTTATGTCCCTAGTTATTTATTACAACAGGCTAATTCCTGCATCTACAGTATACAGCCTTCACTGCTATAATCATCGGCTCTCAATTATGTTTTTATTAATACAATTTTTTAAAGTGTTCCTCCAAACACACTCTTAGGGGCATGTTTACTAAAGGACTTAATGTGCGTTATTAAAGTTAGCATATCCCTCGGATACACTACCCCCGGGTCAGGGGTGACCCGGGTGTCGGTTTTTGTGTTTTTTCTTCAAAATGGTAAGGAATTGTATTTTGGTACTCTAGGTATTCCTCAACGAACCATTTTTAAGTATTTTCATACATATGGTTTGCAAAAATAACGTTTTTATACAGTACTGCATGCTGCTGAACAAACAAGGGGTGATTTTCGATACTCGCACAATAACACTCCTTTGTTTTATAGCAGCAAAGAAAGTCACCACTCCAAGTCCACATTACAATCCTGTGTTTTCTAACGTCTTGCTTACATTTATGACGTCACCTGACGTCAGTTCCTTGTTTGTTTCTGTGGATTAAAATTTTTTACGACAAAGGTAAACAATGCCACTCCCGAAACGCTTCAGCAGCTGTGCAGCAACTGAAAAAATTAGACATTGGTTGAATGAAGAAAGTGACAGTAATGATAGTTTGAGTAATGATACTGAAGGTGCTGATACGGATAGTGCAGTCATTCCCACACAGTCCGATCAGCTTGATCTTGATGATAGCGGCAGTGAAGCAGAAGATGCTGTCGAAGAAAATAAAACAAGTGATGACGATAGCAGTTCATACAGCAATTCTGAAACTTCTGAATCACATTCTGAAAATGAGGAAGTTACTGACAGTCATTACACAGCTCGTCCTGGCATGCATTGGAATAAAACTGTACCGCCAACATCAAGAACAAGGGAAGCAAATATAGTCAGAGAATCTTCTGGACCAATTGCTCTAATCAGAGGTATAACTAATGCTAAGGATATTTTTGACATGTTTGTAACTCCAGATATATTGTCAGCAGTGTTAGATTTCACAAATTCTGAAGGCATACGTAGAGCTGAAGCAATGCAGCCACCATGTACTGACTGGAAGCAGGTAACAATGGAAGAGCTCCAAGCAACATTGGGTCTTCTGTACATGAGTGGTGTTTTCAGGTTGAACAAAGTATCTGTACGCAGAACTTGGGCTAAAAGTCCTATCCAGAATCCTATATTTCCAGCTGTTATGTCAGGTAAAAGGTTTGCAGAAATATTGAGTTTACTTCGATTTGATGACAAACAAACCCGTGAATCACGAAGGGCCAATGACAAATTTACTCCAGTCAGAGATGTTTGGAATTTATTCATTTCTCAGTGCATGAAAATGTACACACCATCTGCATACTTGACTGTTGATGAACAATTGTTGGGGTTCAGAGGCAAGTGTCCGTTTCGTCAATACATCAAGTCTAAACCAGACCGATACGGTATAAAGTTATGGGTGTGTGCAGATGCCGAAACGTATTATGTATTCAACATGAAGCCATACCTAGGGCGTGAAGAGTCAGTTACTCGTGACAAAACAGTATCTCTAGGAGCTGATGTTGTTTTGAAGCTTATTGAACCTCTGGAACGGTCTGGCAGGAACATTACTTGCGACAATTTCTTTACTAACGTACAACTGGCTGATGTTCTTCTTAGCAAGAATTTGACACTACTGGGCACTGTAAGACGTTGCAACCGTGACATACCTTCAGAATTCCAGGCAAATCGCTCAAGAATTGTGGGATCCTCAATATTTGGCTTCAGTGGAGACAAGACTTTGGTGTCATTCGTCCCAAAATGAAACAAATCAGTTATGCTGCTGTCAACACTTCACCATGATAATAAAATTGATGAAACATCAAAGAAGCCAGAAATAATACTTGACTACAACAGAACGAAAGGGGGTGTTGACACAGTAGATCAGTTGTGCCACACATACAGTGTGAAAAGATCAACTCGTCGATGGCCACTTTGCGTGTTTTATGGACTGCTTGATATCGCGGCTGTAAATTCATTCATAATATTTATGTACAACAATCCTATGTTTCATCACAAGGAAAACTGCAAGAGAAGGTTTTTTCTGGAGGAACTCGCTTTGAATCTCATGAAGCCTCAGCTACAAAATCGTCAAAGCCATCCAGAAGGTCTGACAAGTCATACACGTCAATCCATGGCCAATGTTGGCTATCCTTGCCTTGAAATGCCTAAGCCACCAAGACCGTTGACCACACGGGTATCAGCAAAGAAAAGAAAAAGATGCTCCTTTTGTCCAAGTGACAGAGATCGAAAAGTATTTACCGAATGTGAAATCTGTCTGAAGCGAGTGTGTCCTGAACATTCAAGAACAACTACTAGCACATTGTGCATAAACTGTTGTTGAAAAAAACAGTCAATGTACTTCATGTATTGCTTACTAGTTTTCTGTTGTTTACAATGCACCGTTGTCAATTTGTTATAACACGGTAATTTTTTTGTCACAATTTGCATCATGCCATTACTTGACATAATGGCACCATACTTTGACTGTTGCTGTCCACCTAGCGAATAAATATAGAACTATTGTAGTTTGCAAAGCGTGCAGTGCTGCACACCATTTTTAAGCTTGCAACTGAATAGTTAACAGGTATTGACATTATGCAGCATATATCAGACCTTGTACAACTTGTCCTGCCTGATCTTGGCTAGCATTGCACATTATTCACTTGAAAGGGTGAATTAATAACAAGTATTATAAAAAATAAATAAAAATATGTCTTTTTCTTCACAATTTAACCATGTTTTACAAACAAAAGTAGATGTTTTACCATATTTCTACATATGGGTCAGGGGTGACCCGGGGGTAGTGTATACGTGTCAGTCGATTTACCGAGTGTATCCAAGGGATATGTTCAGTGCCCAGAACAGTTTTATTTCTATGGGTGCAGTGGCACTTAATGTGTGTTATTTTCATTAACGTGTGTTAACCTTTAGTAGACATGCCCATTAATAGAGTGCACCAGAACATAAATGTTCAAAAAAATTAATTCCTCATAATAAATTAAATTCACTTATCTGTATTCAAAAGTGAAGATCTAGCGGGGGCTAACTCCCCAATATCCAATGTCTGCTTGTACACATTCTCCAAATCACTCCCGACTCAAGTTTCATTGACCCAAGTCCAGTTTCTCAAATAATTCCATGCCACATTCAAACAGGCAGCATCAGTTCATACTTAAAAATCTCACAATGGAAAACACCCAAGCATGGCCAGCTTATTCAAGTCAGCCACACTGCTCTTAAAGACATACTCACAGAGAAAATTACACCATTGAAAACTATTCAATCTCTTTGTTCAAGCCCGACGGTGCCAAGATGTTTAATTCAAAATCCATCATTGTTCAGACCTGGCCAGTCTATTAGGCCTATCTCCACTCTCATCAGCAGGGACTGCATCCAAAATTAACCAACAAAGGTAATCCCATACATGTCAAAGTCTTTGCCAGTGATTAACAAGTGGGGCAGTAATCGCTCCCATGGACAATCATGACTTGTGTTTAGTAAGCCTCACCTTCATTGAACGTGTTGTCCTGCCCACATACAGTAAATTAGAAGGGCATGATATCACATAGACATAAAATTATTGACAATGAATACTGTGTTTCAAACAATAAGGGGCATGATTACTAAATGGCACTAAGGACGCAGCATTTGCGAGTGGTCAACTGCCCCGTTAAGGGTCCCAACATACATTAAAGGATGGGGTAAGGAGTAGGCATTCGGCGTAAAAGGTGCTAGTGGCTGGTTAGCAGGCATAGTGGATATCGGGCATTAAGAACATCCAGTGTGCACTTTAATGCCCACTAAGGCCAGTTGCCATAATGTCAGATAATGGAGACTTTCTGCAGGTCACATTTGTGCAGTTGCATAGGAGCAAAGGTAATAGCTGATGAACATGTCATATCCATATGCCCTTTACATGTGAGACAGTGAGCGGGAGGAGAATGTGGGAGGCAGATGAACTGTAGCTTTGAGGACTGCACACCTAAACCGCTTTGACCCGGAGAAAAGCGATATATAAACCCAGCTAAATAAAATAAATAAACAATAGAATGAATAAATAAATAAATAGCTAGCCCACAGTGATGTCCGTGGGTGGTATAAGAGTGGGTAGAAGTGTGCCATGGAGTAGCCACCATGGCCACTATGTAGGCATAGAGAGAATGCCTGAGAAGCAGTGGTAACATGCACATCAGCTGCAGGTGAGATATGAGTGATACACCCCAAAGAGTGAAATGCCACCGTGTGGGCGCTGATGGGAAATGCTGTTTCCCATCAGCGCCTGTGGGCTCAGCTTTAACAGAGCCATGGAAAAGGGAAACATTCTCCCTTTGCGCGGCTCTGAAAAGCTGAGCCGGTGCTGGGGGGGAGGGGGGGGAAATGCTGTGTGAGGGCTCGGAGGCGGTCGCTGCAGCAGCAGTTTTTTTGTTTGTTTTTTTTAATTCCCTAAAGAAGGTCTAGGGCCGGCCTGTTAGGCAGGGGTGGCACAGGAAAATAGTAATGGGCAGATGGAGGAGGGCTAGGACTGGAAATGGGCTATTGGGGGGGGCTAGGACTGGAAATGGGTTGATGGGGGGTTAGAACTGGAAATGGGCTGATCGAGAGGGAGGCTAGGACTGCTATTGGGCTATCGGGGGGGCTAGGACTGGAAATGGGCTGATGGGGGGGTTAGAACTGGAAATGGGCTGATCGGGAGGGAGGCTAGGACTGGAAATGGGCTGATTGGTGGGGTTAGGCCTGGAAATGGGATGATTAGGGGGGCTAGGACAGGAAATGGGCTGATTGGAGTCTAGGACTGGAGTGGGCTGATAAGGGGGCTAGGACAGGAAATGGGCTGATGGGGGGGCTAGGACTGGAATGGGCTGATAAGGGGATAGGACTGTAAATGGGCTAATGGGGGGGGAGGGAAGGAGAGTGCTGATGGCCCTGGAAGAAAACTAGGGGCTAGGGCTACAAATGGGCTGATGTGGGAGGATGGTAGACTAGGACTGGAAGGGAGCGGATACTGAGAGGGTCTGCCAGGGGAAGGAGGGGCAGGAAGGGAGCTGATATGAGGGAAGGAGTGGGCTGGAAGGAGCTGACACCTGGGATGTACTGAAGGGGGACTGGAAGGGAGCTGACACTTGGGGATGGGAGTGGTAGGGGGCTGGGTAATGGGGAGGAGGCTGGAAGGGAGCTGATATGCAAATGGAGCTGGAAGGGGGATGGACAGAGGGTAGGGCGACTAGAAGGGAGCTGACTGGGAGGGTTGGCACTGAGAGTGGACATGAGCTGATACCTGGGATAGAATGTGGACTAGAAGGGGCTGGACAGTGGAGAAGGAGGGGGACTGGAAGGGAATGGACACCAGTGGCAGTCGTGGGAATGCAAGGCGGTTGGCATTGGAAGGTACTGGGATGGCTGGAAAGGAGGCTGATACTGGGGAGGGTTACTGGAACTAGAAATGGGCTGATGGAAGAAAGCGAAGAAAACAAAAGAAGAGATAAGAAATGGCAGATGGACCATAGACCACAGAAAGAGAGCTAAGAGAAGACAGGAAAGCAGAAGCCTCAGATTGGGACCAGCATGATCAGAGAATAGAATAGTCAGACAACAAAGGTAGAAAAAATAATTTTATTTAATTTTAGTGATTGGACTTTGTGCTATTTTTATATTTTACACAGTATTGGGGAACTGCATCTCTTATTTATCTGATGTTGCACTGCTTGTGGACTCTGGCTTCTTGGGGTTTCAGTTTAAATTTTGTCTACATATTTTTATTTTTACTTGAGATTGTGGTTATATATTCTGTTCTTGGTGAGGGTAGATGTTGTGAGTGTGTGACTGAGGTCAGGTGTTCTGTTAATATGGAGTTTGTACATAAAGATCTATACTATACTGTAGTAATTTGACTTGTTCAGTTTTTCAAATAGGTGTATGGATGTTCCAGGGCCCACTGTAGTATTTACAGTGATACTTTTTTTGGATGGGCTCCTTATGTGAGTTTTGGAAGTTTGTGCTGATATGGTATGGTATGGTAGGTTTGCTCTTTGTTGTAGGGTTTTGTATTAGTTCACAATATGCCTGGTACTGGAGAACAGTGGTTGTTGTTGTTAGTGAGATGATCAGAATCAGATTTAAAAAAAAATATTGAGTTCTGTGGGTGAATGTCCCGGTTCTGCTCTGCACCTACTGTGGATGCAAAATATATGTTGAAAAAGAAAAAGCAAGAACCATAACGCAGTTTATAACAACAAAATAAAAATGAGTTATAATTTAGTTTTATAAACGGTGCTGTTGGTTCTTGCTGTCTTTTAGTTCCTTGGTGTGCAAACCGGACAGTACCTAGCCCTGTGCAAGTGGTGCAGCCGCACAGGGTGCAAAGGCTTGGGGGGCGCATTTCGGCTCTCTGCTGTTGCCCTGCCGCCGCTGGCAGGACAATAGCAGGCAGCCAAAATGCGCTCCCCAAGCCTTTTCACAGCACTTGAAGCAGTTCTGGTCACTCCCTCCTCCGATACGATGTCAGAGCAGGGAGGGACAGATCTTCTTAAAGTGCCAGCGCCTTTCAGATCGGGTGCATGCCCCCTCTCCTCCTCCCCATACCTCCGTTCAGTGCTGCCTGCTCTTTCCCTGCTGCCGGCACCTCCGTGAAAAAAACAGAGGGCGGCAGCAGCAGGGAAAGAGCAGGCAGCGCTGGACAGAGGTATAGGGGGGGAGAGGGGGGCATGTGCCCGAGCTGCAAGTCGCACAGGGCGCAATTGCAGCTCACTACGGCCCTGTGTGCAAACATCTTGCATTTCCTCCCTATAATCTAATTGTTTTTTTGGCTTGGTTCAGTCTCTGATTGGATTTCTGAAAAAGCCCCGTCCGCTCTAAGGTGTGGGGGGGGGGGCGCTATCTCATTCTTCGCCTCAGGCAGCAGATTGCCTTGAGCCACCCCTGGGTTTGAAGAAAGAGCCTTGTTGCGATGTTTCGCACACAGGGAGAGTTACCTGTGTCAGCAGTCTTTTACAGGACTTGTGGGAAGCTTTGGTTGCTGCATTGTATGCTTCAGCATTAAGAGGAGATCCCAGATGGTATGTGGGTCCTTGCATTGGTTTCCGTAGTGTTCAGCTGTTGCCTGGATGTTGTGCATGCCCACAGCTTTATACTTTAGCACAATGGTTTTGTTGGCATTTTTCCATCATTAGCTTGCTTTTTGCATTGGAGAGTAAGATTAATGCGAGAAAAGCACAAGCAAAATGCTGGTGTTTTCAAAGCAATTTAGTTCTCACCTATCCCACCTCATAATGTATTGCAGTATTCCTTATTCCTGGTTGTGTGTCTTCCTTCCCAAATCTCCTAAAGTATTTTGTTTTTATTTCTACAATTATCTACTTTTTATTTATAGCCCCTATCTCTAGGCTACCCATTCATGGCCATGTGTAAACCTGCTGTGAAGGGGTGGTATCTTTTTTTTTTTTTTGTGCTTCACCCTGTGAGAGAGTTGGCAATTAGCACAGTTACAATTACTTTAACGTCAATAGGAGAAGCTAAGTGCACCTGTGGTAATAGCGCCGCACATTTCAATAGGGTACCACACATTAATTGCTGGGAAAATGCTGTCCACATTGTGCACAAATAACATAAAACAGCACAAGCTATGTGCAAATCCACAGTGCACTTTAGTAAAAGTGGATTAAGTGACACACAGTGGGTTAAGTGACTTAAGGGTTAAGGAGCTGGAGAAAAACACTCCTGTTGCTTTAGAATCTGAAAAAAATGGTGGAACTGCGTTCCAGAAATTTAAGCTCATTCATGGGCTTCAGTAACTGGCCTCTGCAATGTAAAGATATTAGGCTACAACTTTGACCCACTATCTTTTTAAAGGGGCCCATGTATGTGTGAAAATAGCTCCCCCCCCCCCAGCCCAAAGCTATTCTTAACACATTATTGCAAGGCTCAGCCCTCCCTGGCATCCCCTTACTCCCTGGCCCTTTAAAAAAAAATGTGCATACAACCAGGGCTGGTCCATCCACTAGGCGAACTAAGCAGCTGCCTAGGGCAGCAGACCCTGGTATATGCAGCAGCACTGTCCCAAATCCCTGGGAAGCGGCAGCTGAACTGCTACTTTAAAACACCTACGCATGTGTGCGCAGTTCCAGCCTGCCACTCCTGTCCGTCCTCAAAAAAACGTTGCATCAGAGATGGGGCAGGAGTGAGTACACATGCATGCGGGTACTTTAAGGCACAACACAGCGTTGAAGCAGCAGTTCAGCCGCCGCTACTTCAGTGCAAGGGGGGGGGCTGGATGGAGGCACAGTCTTTTGGGGGGCGGCGGAACCCTCATGCCACCACTGCATACAACCCACTTCTGCTGCCACTAGATATACTAGGTGTCCGCCTAAGGTGGCACATTTCAGGAGCAGCAGTGCAGCATTTCCTGCCCTCCCTTCTTCTATCAGCACTACTGCTGCCCCCATCACCCTACTTCCATAGGATACCCAAAAACCAAGCTTCAGAAAGCAACAGCACAGCACCAACAAAGCCCTTTAAACTCCTCAGCATTTGTGTGTGTGCATGCGCATGCACTGAAGACATAATGTGTGCACAAATACAGTTAGCAATTATTAAATGTAGCATTTATACCCCATCTATCAAGCATTAATATTACCACATTTTGACTACGCCAACGTAATCCTACACAGTCTCCCCCAATCAACACTAGCACCACTCCAGCTCGCAATGAACACTGCTGCGAGAGTACTAACAAGGGCCTCACGGAGAGAGCACATAACGCCAGTACTGATGAACCTCCATTGGTTACCTGTTCAAGCAAGAATCCTCCACAAAGTCCTAACCTTGACCTTCAAAGCGTTAAACACTTTGACTCCCACAGCTATCAGCAAGATGATACACAAAGTACCACATAACAGAAACAGAAGACCCACGACGCAAAACACCCTCGAGGTCCCAAAGGCAACAACGAAATGCACGAAAGTAACAACAAACAGAGCCTTTAGAATTTATGCACCTAGAGCATGGAATGCCCTCCCCACCTATATACGAAACATCACCCACCTAATCCAATTCAGGAAAGCATTAAAGCACCACCTATTCACCACATACTACCCTGAATCCAGCCTCAGTAATCATACATGTTGCCCCTCAGACAATCACGCACCACACCTAAACAATCAGGCTCAGTATGAAAAAGGCTAACCCACCGATCCTTCAAAAGTAAATAAGATGTAGATAGACCCTGCTTGAAAAAGGTAATAGTGTAAATACAATGTAGATAGTTTCCCCAATTGTTTCCATGTTGATTTCCCTGTTTATTGTAAAGTTTACAACTCAGAATGCCTGTGTTGTATAGTTGATGTTGAATGTAAACCGCACTGATCTGAAAAGCGCGGTATAGAAGAACTGTTAAATAAATAAATAAATAAATAAATAAAATAAAATCTAATCCTCCAATACCCTGTTCTATGTAAAAACTGGTTGCTGTAATTGTTCTATGTGATCCGCTTTTAATTAATGAAAAACGGTATAGAAAACCTGTTGAATAATTAAATAAAATAAATACTGAAGAGCCCGCTGCTGAGAGTGGTTTTAAAGGGCTTTATCAGCACTGTGTTGGTGCTGTGCTGCCGCCCCCCCCCCCCAGCCCTACTTTTGGGCCTTCCACAGAGGTAGGGTGGTGAGGGTGACAACAACTGTGCTGGGGGGGAGGGAAGAGAAGAAAGATACTGGACACCTTGATGAGGGGGGAATGGAAGGAGAAAAATACTGGGGGTGGGAAGGAGAGTGATGCTGGAGACCTGAGGGAGAAAGTAGGGAAGGGGAGATGCTGGGTCTATGGGTGGGTTGGGCAGGAAGAAGGATGTTTATAAATGGTAGTTTGTTGAAAGCATGGAGGTGGATTTTGAGTAATTAGATTGATCTGACCCCACCCACTTTGGAGCAACGTATAGCACGCATGAAAGAATGTATGCAGATAGAGTGTTTCAGGGTGGCATATGTACACTGGGTTGGGCTCGATTTGTATGTAGCTACTTGACTTGATTTTTATGATTTGCTGACCAGAGTGCAAAAAACCCCCCTATAATATGAAGAAGATGTAGGGAATTTACCCGTTCCTGAAATGGTATATAAAGGAAGAATTGAAAGAAATATCAATAAACTGGGAAGATGTATTACAATTATTTGATAAATTGAAGAGTAACAAATCGCCTGGACAGGATGGTATACATCCAGTGGTATTCAAAGAACTGAAAGTGGGTAAACTGAAAGGCAATGTCAGGAAATACTTTTTCACTGAAAGGGTGGTGGATGCTTGGAATGCCCTCCCAATGGAAGTGGTGGGGGCAAATACAGTGACAGAATTAAAATGGCATGGGACAGACACAGTGGATCCTTTTATAACAACAGGTTAAAATCAAAATAAATATAACTTTGTCTTATATCTCAACAAATAGGAGTGACCTGCACGGAGTCGTAGGTATACCCCTAAACAAAGGCCTGGGGAGTGGTGACCTGCACGGAGCAGCAGGCGCACCTACTCTTGCTGCCTTGTTGGGCAGACCAGATGGACCATACTGGTCTTTATCTGCCATCAATACTATGTTACTACCTTACTATGTTAATATCAAAGGTATGAGGTTGAGTGGAGAAATGTACAGGGAGAGGAGGAAGGTAAGAGAGTGGGAGGGGGGTGGAGGTTGGGGCTATAATAATTTTATGTGCAAATCGTTTTTATTAATGTAAACAACACACTCCCAACATGTGGGCATTCTTACACATCACCAGTAGCAATCAATTAAAACATAAAACCACCTTAAACATTTTAGCATTTTTCACCCTCTACCCAGTCTCCATCTCCCCTCCACCCAAGCCCTAGAAACCAATATAAAAAACAAACCATGACATCATACAATATTACCGCATCCCCAGCCCCAACTATATACAAGAACTACAAGGACTGCCAGGTACTTCCAACACCCTTCCTCCCTCATCCCTCCCCCTCCCCCTCCAACACTCCCCTAACTCCCTATATCCCCCCCCCCCCCACCAATAGGGAGAATCCCAGATCCTACATCCTAACCCCCACCATGGGAATGTCCTCTTAAACCCCCAAAACAACATCCTCTCCCTTCTCAGGAGTCCTGCACCAACTCAAATATTCCTGTTGTTGTTGTTAAGTGCCATCGAGTCGGAGTCGACTCATGGCGACCCTCTGGATAACTATCCTAAATTGTGTTCGGTCTTGAGTCAGGCGGTTCATTGTTGACAGACTGGTACCCGTAGCTGCTGTTATTGTATCGATCCATCTCATTGCTGGCCTTCCTTTTTTGCGTTTACCTTCTATCTTGACAAGCATGATGTATTTCTCTAGTGATCTCTCTCTACGCATGATGTGTCCAAAGTATGAAAGTCGAAGTCTTGTCATCTGAGCTTCTAAAGAAAGCTTAGGTTTGATCTCCTCTAGTACCGACTGGTTTGTTCTTTGGGCAGTCCATGGTATACACAGTATTCACCACCTGCACCATAATTCAAAGGCATCAATTTTCTTCCTGTCTATCTTTTTCACTGTCCAGCTTTCACATCCATATGATATTGAAAATACCATGGCTTGAACAAGTCGAATCTTTGTATGGAGAGAGACATCTCTGCTCTTGAGAATCTTATCTAGGTCTTTCATAGCCATTCTGCCAAGAGCAATGTGTCGTCTGATTTCTTGACTGCTTGTTACTTCTTTATTGATAGTTGATCCAAGTAGGTTAAAGTTGTTCACGATTTCAATTTCTTCTCTTCAACGATGAACCTGTTGATTATGCCAGTTGTCATGTTCTTTGTCTTCTTTACATTAAGGTGGAGGCCCATTTTGAGACTATGTTCTTTGATTGTGAGAAGCAAATGTTTCAGATCATCTTCACTTTCAGCCAGTAATGTGGTATCATCAGCATAACGAAGGTTGTTGACGAGCCTTCCACCAATCTTCACACCTCTGTTGTCTTCATACAATCCTGCTTCTCTGATGATTTGTTCTGCATATAAATTAAACAGGTAGGGGGAAAGTATGCAGCCTTGTCTTACACCTTTGCTTATTTTAAACCATTCTGTTTCTCCTTGATCCGTTCCAAACTGTTGCTTCTTGATCAATGTACAGATTGTGCAAGAGTACGATCAGGTGTTCTGGTATACCCATGCATCTTAATGTGGCCCAGAATTTCTCATGGTTTACACAGTCAAAAGCCTTGCTATAGTCGATAAAGCACAAATAGATATCCTTTTGGTATTCTTTAGTATTTTCAAGGATCCATCTCAAATCTGCAATGATGTCTCTCGTTCCTCGCCCTTTCCTGAACCCTGCTTGCACTTCAGGTAGTTCTTGTTCCAGGTATGGTTGTAGTCTCTTTTGAATAATCTTCAGTAGAATCTTGCTGGCATGTGGGATCAGAGCAATTGTGCGATAATTTCCACAATCAGTTGGATCACCTTTCTGTAGTATCGGTATAAACACAGATCTTTTCCAGTCAGTTGGCCATGATGTTGTCTTCCATATTTCTTGGCAGAGCCTTGTAAGTACGGTAACAGCTGCATCAGATTGCTGTAATACTTCTATGGGAATGCTATCAATGTCTGGTGCTTTGTTCTTTGATAAGGCTTTCAATGCTGCTTTAACTTCTTCTTTCATCACCAATGGTTCCCGATCATAAGGTACAGGTTGAAACGGCTGTTGGTCCACTTGATCTTTATCATATAAAAACTCTGTATATTCCTTCCACCTTTTCTTGATCTTCTCAGCATCATTCAACATAGAACCTTGAGCATCTTGCAACATTCCAATTTGAGGCTGGAACTTTTTCTTTAACTCTCGTAGCTTTAGGAAAGCCGATCTTGTTCTTCCTCTAATAATCTCTGCTTCTATTTCCTTGCATGCGTCGTTGTAGTACTTTTCCTTGTCCTGTCTTGCTGCATGTTGGAAATCTCTGTTGAGTTCTGTTATTGTCTTTCTTTCTCCTCTGGCTTTAGATTTTCTGCGTTTCTGGGCAATTTTCAGAGTTTCTTCCGTCATCCATTTTGGCCGTTTTTGCTTTTTCACCTTTTGTAGAGACTTCTCGCTTTCTTCCAACACAACCTTCTTGATGTCATGCCATAACTCTTCTGGAGCTCTGTCATTTGTACCTAAAGCAGCAAATCGATTTTGCAGGCAGTCTTTAAATTCCAGTGGTATATTCTCAAGGTCATATTTTGCTGCATTCAGGAGTGGTTTGCTCTTTTTCAACTTTAGCTTGAGTTTGCATACTAGTAGTTGATGATCTGTACCACTGTCAGCTCCAGGTTTTGTCTTTGTTGATGTTATAGAACTTTTCCATCATTGACTTCCACAGATGTGGTCAATTTGATTTTTATACAATCCATTGGGTGAAGTCCATGTGTACAGTCGTCGCTTGTGTTAATGGAAGAAGGTGTTTGAGATGAATAGATCGTTGGTCTTGCAGAATTCTATCAATCTTTCTCCAGTTTCATTTCTGTTGCCAAGTCCATATTTTCCAACTACTTTGCCTTCTTCTTTGTTGCCAACTTTTGCATTCCGGTCACCCATGACTATCAGGATATCCTGTTTGCATGTTCTGTCAATTTCAGCTCATACTTGTTCATAGAACTCTTCAATTTCATTCTCTTCTGCAGCTGTTGTTGGGGCATATACTTGAATTATAGTTGTGTTGATAGGCATGCCTCATAGATGAATAGAGATTAAGCGTTCACTGACTGCATTGTATTTCATTACAGTTCTTGCAAGTTTCTTCTTTATTATAAATGCAACACCATTTCTTCTTTGTCTTTCATTTCCAGCAAGGTAGACCATGTGATCATCTGATGCAAAGTGCCCGATGCCAGTCCATTTCCATTCGCTGACACCCAACTGATCAAGTTGTACACGTTCCATTTAATTCTTGACCACCTCCAACTTCCCTTGGTTCATGCTTCGTACGTTCTGTGTTCCAATGCGTAAGACATCTTTACAGCTTCTGACTCTCATTTCATGCGCAGCTACATCAGCAGTCAGACATCCCAAGGGCTTTGATCCAACCACATCATAAATGCTGGCTTTACTCTGAAAAGTCTTCAGCTCTTCCCCAGTAGCTAGTTGAGTGCCTTCCGACCTGGGGGTCTCATCTTCCAGCACTATAGCACAATTTGTTTTGTTGTAACTATCCATTGGGTTTTCATGGCAAGATACAGAAGTAGATTGCCGGGCCTTTCTTCCACGCAGTTTAAGTTTGGTGGTGTTGCCATTGTCACAGAAATGTGATCCTTCGCCGTCAACACTGTCCCATTCTGCTGTTGCCCAGATGGGTGGTTTGTCTTGGTCTGGCACCTCAGCTGAGACCTGTCCATCTTGGGAGACCCTGCCAGTAGTTAATCTACCGATAGTTTAGCTCTCAGCATCACTGATGCACACAAGCTCTCACAGCACGACAAGCTGCAAACCAAGTGAGGGTTCAAATATTCCTATAGCGTTAAAATCTCATTCTACGACTTCCGGTGATGTCATCAGGCCGCATGGAGGTGAAGTGATCAAGCTCCGCCACCAAAGCCTGGAATAAGGAGAAAATTCCCTCAAAAGAAGGAAGATAGGGGTGGAATGAGGGGGCGTTAAATGTAGTAACCCCCAGGGAATTGCGTTAGTAAGCGTGGGCCGAGGAGCCCATAGGTGCCGCAAGTGAGGTGACGTGAGGCGCTGAGAGGGGCAACACGTGCGATCGGAGTGGTGGAGGAGGGAGGCCCGGAGTGAGAGATCCCGGCAGGAGCAGGAGGTCTGCGACGGAGAGTGGACAGTAGGAGCTGTCTCGGATCTACTCTGCACTCCACGTAACAATACGTATCGGCAGAGTGAAGAGGCCGATTGAGGCGCAGTGGATACGGAGTGATAGCCTGGAGATCAGTGAAGAGCAGTGGGAGTTGCAGAGGTAATAGCCAGGTACTGCAATGGGAGAAGTGCAGAGCTCAGCAGGCAGACAGTGAGCGGAGGCGGGAGCGGAGAAGATTGCTGACGGTGCGAAGTGTGAGTGCAGCCAAGGGGTCGGGGGAACAGAGCATGTGGTGGTGTGGAGAAGAGGACTGGGCACTGAGGGATACCGCTGACCTGACAAAGAGGCAGGTGAAGTGACCTGGTGCAAAATTGGTGAAATAGCGAGGAGGAGCTAAAGCTGAGAGACAGAGGCTTGAAAGGAGTACTTGCAAGGAAGAAGCATATCCAGGCAAGCCGGGGGGGGGGGGGGGGGAGGAGGATGCAGAGTAAACCAGCAGGCCTCAATAATTCACCTCTATAGAAAAATAAAAGTAAGTCTTGCAGCAGTGGAATAAAGGGATAAAATAATTAATTTAAAAGAAAAAGACAGTCTGATCAGCAGAAGTGCAAGTTGGAAGGAACAAGAAGCGACTCCGGAGGACTGCAGACATAAAGAGATCTTGGGGGAGAAGATGGATAAATCAAAAAGTGGTTTATCTGCAAAGAAAAAGTTGGCGGAATTTAGGTCCTCATACGCTCCAGCGAGAGGAGAGAAGGGGGGGGGGGAGGAAGGGAACAAGACAACAGAGCTGGACCCTGAGCAATTGGAGGAGATCGGGGGTTCCTGGAATTTGGGGGTTGCAGATATGATCAAGCAGTGGCTAAATGAGCTAAAAGAAGAACTTAAAGTGGAAATTAATGGGGTCACAACTGAATTAAAGGAGTCACTGCAATCCCTGAGACAGGATATAGTGGACCTAGGAACCCAGGTTGAAGAAGCAGAAACCTAGTTGGAACAGCAGGGGGAAGCTCTAGAGGAGCTGCAAAAAGGATGGGCTGAGTTAAAGCACGCCCAAGAAGAAACGAAAGAGAAGGCGGAGAATCTGGAAAATCGATCAAGGAGAAGTAATCTAAGAGTGCGAGGCATACCAGAGGGTCCCCAATATAAAAATTGTGAAGAAGTCATTACGAAAGTGTTTGTAGCATTGCTACAAGTGGCGGCTATGGAAGAGAATAGGGGGGGGGGGGATGAGTCTTTGCAAATTGAGAGAGCCCATAGGGGGCTGGGGCCCATATGCGACAACCGACCAAGAGACATTGTGGTGTGTTTGAACTCTTTCAGAATCAAAGAAAACCTGTTGAAGGCAGCTCGGAAAAAGGGCCAGTTCCAGTGGGAAGGACACAAGGTGGAGCTGTTTCAGGATCTGTCCCTGGGAACATTGTAGCGTCGAAGAGAGATGAGGGAGGTGATGTGATATAAATGGCTGTACCCCTTCGGCCTACTCATAACTGTGAACGGAATGACGAGAAGGGTGAAGACCAGAGAGGAAGCCTGGGGAGCCCTCAGAGACTTGGGATTGACTAACATTCCAGGGGGTCAAGGGGGCCAAGACAGAATAAAGACTCCTGCAACAGCGGGGGTCAGAGCGACTGGTATGAGATGGCACAGAGCACCAGCCAGCGGTCGAAAGCCAGCGAGGTTGACCAAGGGAAGCCAGGGAGAGAAGGACATCAGTTGAGCCGGCAGAAACCTGGTAGCTGGGTAAAAGAAGACTCAACAGTTCACAGAATTGTGGGACATTGCTTAGTGATTTAAATGAAAAGTTGTCTGATGGGTACGGGAGGGGGGTGAATGGGGAGAAGAGGGGCTAGGAGGGAGGTAGAGGAAGGGGGGATAGGAAGATTAAGGGTAACCAATGAAGGGTACATACAGCACATTTGGGGAAGGGAGGAGGGGAGGAGAGGAGAGGGGAGTTTGCATTGATGAAGGGAGGGGACAGAGGAGGGGTAGAGTAAGAATGGGATGTGGGGGGGGGTAGGGGAATAGAGGGGTAAGGACAGGTGGTGGCTTGATGGTACGTCACTAATTATGGAAGATGAGTCTCCAAGGAGGGGGTCTCCCTCAAAGAGACGGGGGAAGGGGAAGGGTAGCCCCTCCTCTGTTCAGCAATGGCTACCATCTCTATCTCCCTTCCCCATCCTCAGCCCATTTGGAAATGACACGACACTCCGCATTTTACTTTCTGGCTCCAGCACTCTGGAATTCACTCCCATCTGCCCTCCGTACCGAGCTTTCCTTCCCTCGATTTAAGTCCCTACTCAAGACCCACCTCTTTCAACAGGCTTTTAATCTACCAGACCCTTAGGAGTGACTGGCCTTCCCACACGTACCTCACCTAACCTGTCTCTCTCCTATTTTTGCTTTTCTGTCTCTCGCTGTCCTGTCTGAGTAATGGCGTTCTTTTCCCTTTTCCTGATTTTATTTTATTTTATTTATTTACATTCTCTTATAGACCGTGCTATTCTGCATCAGTGCAGTTTACATTGAACAAACTGAAATTACATTGAACAGGGCATTATAACTTGGAGATAACTATTTACAGGGAACATGGGCTATGGAGGGTTAAGTGGCTTGCCCAAGACCACAAGGAGCACCTGTGGGACTAGAAACCCCAGTCCTTCCGGCCCAAGGTTGCTGTCCTCTAGTGGGATTTGAACCCCCGACCTTCTGGCCTGAAGTACCTTGCCCCAACCACTAGGCCACTCTTCCACTCCACATTTTACTGTTTAATTATATTGTACACCGCCCTGACGCACCTGCCTGGGCGGTATATCAAGCGACGAATAAAGATTAAAGATGGGAAGGGGGAAGGTAGGGGAGGGAGGGGGAAGGGTAGGGAGGGAGGGGGAGAGGGGGTGGAAGGAGGGGAGTAAGGGCGAGAGGTAGGGGGGATTAAGTTTACAGGTGAGTTAAAAATAATATTACTAAATGTCAAGGGGCTGAATTCCCCATTTAAAAGACAGACATTGTATAAAGAAATAGCACACCAAAAGGCAGGGCTAGTGCTCTTACAGGAAACGCACTTGACAAGGGCGACAGAACATCTGGTTAAACCGAACGGTTATGGAATATGTTTGCATGCATTCAATAGAGTGGAAAAGAAAAAAAGAGGGGTGGCCATATTGATTGACACAAACTTAAAGACGGAAATGCAAAAAGTGGTGAGGGACAACGAGGGGTGATATGTATTATTGCGGTTAAAGGTGGGAAATGAAATGTATTGTATAATAAATGTGTACGCACCCACAGGGGTGCAAGGTGAATTCTGGACAAAGTTGAATGAGGAGGTGGGAAAGATAGGGGAGGGCATTATCATTTGTGGGGAGACTTTAACTTAACCTGGAATCCAGCTAGGGATGCAACAGGGAAAAGAGAGGGTAAAAGGGGGGATCGGAGTAGATATCGCAATTTTGTAACACAACATTGCCTGCTGGATGCATGGCGATTCCAAAATCCACAGAAAAAGCAGTTCTCGTATTTTTTCCCCAGTACATGGCTCGTATTCCAGAATAGACGCTATTTGGATATCCAAGGAGGTGTGGGGGGGGGGAGGATTAAGGGGGCAGAAATGGATTCAATAACGTGGTCAGACCACGCTTTAGTGGAGGTTAGATTGACACTAGAGGGGGAGGGGAAAGGAGCACAGTTTTGGAGGTTAAATGAAACTTTATTGGAAGATGGGCGGGTGGGGGAGGATATCGAGAAAGGAACAAGGGAATATTTTCAATGGAACGGTAATGGGGAGGTAGCATGGGGGGAGTATGGGATGGGTATAAGGCAGTGGTGAGAGGAATTTTAATTAAATGGGGGGCGTGTAAAAAGAAAGAGAGGAAGGGCCGAGAGGGGTTTGAGAGAAAGATTATTGAGATTGGAAGAACTAGATGCGCAAGGGAATAATGGGGCTTACAGAGGTCAAGTGTTGGCGGTAAGAGCGCAGCTCAACGAATTGCAGGCAGAAAACATAAAGTACTATATGCAGTTACTGAGGCAGGAATTTTTTGAAGGAGGTAACAAAGCTGGGAGGTATATGGTGCAGAAACTGAAGCAAAGGAAACTGAGAGCGCACATATTGAAGGTCAGGAAACAGGGAGGGGAGTTATTATATAAAGATGGAGAGATTAAGGAAGCATTTAGGGAATTTTACCAGGGGTTACATAAAGCAAGAACGCCTCTGCCAATAGAGAGAGTGCAGAGTTATCTGGACTCCCTAAGGATGCCGAAACTAGAAGAGGACCAAAAAGAATTAAATAAGGCTATCATGACAGAGGAGGTACAGAGAGCTATTCAACAGTTGAAAGTGGATAGGGCGCCGAGGTTAGATGGCCTTACAGCGCGCTTCTATAGGAGCTTCAGAGCGCTATTAACCTCTCCGCTAGTGAGGTTGTTTAATCTGCCAAGGGAGGGAGGCATCTTAGCAGACACTATGGGATAGGTGGGAATAACGGTGACATATGAAGAGGGAAAAGACCCACAAGAATGTGCCTCATACCGATCCATTTCGCTTATTAATTTAGATGCCAAATTATTGGCTAAAATACTAGCTACGCGGTTAAATAAGATAATAGGGAAACTAATTCATTGGGACCAGGTGGGATTTATCCCAGGCAGACAGGTAGCAGATAATGTTCGAAAGATTCTAAATATGATTTGGTCCATCGAACAGAGTAAGGAAGAGGCCTAGCTGTTGTCCCTTGATGTGGAAAAGGCCTTCAATCAGGTGTCATGGCCATTTCTATTCCAGGTAATGGAGAGAGTGGGCTTGGGGGAAGAATTTATAGGATGGGTAGGAGCGTTATATAATAATCCAAAAGCCTGCATTCGGGTCAGTGGTGCCTATTCTGAATTTTTTGAACAGGGGAGGGGAACGAGACAGGGATGCCCTCTATCACCGCTGCTGTTTGCTCTGTCGGTGGAGCCCTTTGAGGAAAGGGTGAGAGAGAGGACAGCTCTAGAGGGAATAAAAGTAGGGAAAGCTGAATATAGAATATCTTTATTTGCAGATGACATAGTGTTGGGAGTAGCTAGGCCCAGACATTCTATTCCAATATTAATGTGGGAATTAGAAGAATTTGGAAGGCTGTCGAGTTTTACAATAAATTGGGCAAAATCGGAAATATTGAACCTATCCTTAAACAGGGAGGCACAGGGTATATTACAAAAGAAATATCCCTTCAAGTGGGCTAGGGAGAATATTAGGTACCTTGGCATTCAGATAAGTAGCAGGGTTATATAGGCTAAATTATACGAAATTGTTCGGGCGGGTAGAGAGTATGTTGTATGAGTGGGGGCAGGGTTATCTATCCTGGTTCGGACTATAGCAACAATTAAAATGATTTTACTGCCACGTTTCCTATTCTTGTTTCAGGTGCTGCCGATAAAGGTGCCACAGAGAAAGTGAAAGCAATTACAAAGAATTGTTAATAGATTCATTTGGCAGAACCGACGGCCTAGAGTGGCCATGGAGGTTATGCAGGGAGCTAAAGGAGAGGGAGGGCTTGGGGTGCCCAAGGCGGCACAACTGAAAGCGATATATGACTGGCACAGTGGTACACAGAAACAGTGGGTTCAAATGGAAGAAGATTCGGTAAGGGGAGTGGGACTGGGAAAACTAGTGTGGAGGGGAAGTAAAGTACCAGAGTACCCAAGTACCCATGAATCCCATAATAGTACTCAGCTTAAGTGTGTGGAAACGTAATAGAAAACAATTAGTACAAGATAAAGGCTATATACAGGGAATGACACTGGAGGCTTGTTTTGAGAGGGGTCAGGGGCCAGGGGAGAGAGTATATTGCGTAGATGGGCAAAGAAAGGACTCACGCACATCTACCAAATAGTGAGCATGGAGGGAGTGCGAGAGTTCGAAGGCATTAAGGATTTATATGGGTTGGGGGAAGGTGATTATTATTCATACTTATAGGTCAGTCATTTCTTGAGACAGCAGAAGGTATGGAAGGATTTATGGGGACATAGGGGGTGGTTTGAGGCTCTTTGCTCAGGGAGCATAGGTCAAAAAGGGGCTCTGTCCAGAATTTACAAGGGGTTAATGGAGAGAGGGGAGAGCAAGTTTGAATATATGATAAAATGGGAGGAAGACTTAGGGGTGCAATGGAATGATGAGGTGTGGGATCAGATTATACAAACAGTAGCAAGAATATCCATAGCCATGCACGTCAAAGAAAATGCATACAAAGCGTTTTATAGATGGTATTGGACTCCAGTCTGTCAGAGACGTGCTGGTAGGGGACACACTGATAAATGTTGGAGGGGGTGCCTGGAGAGAGGGGATTGGATTCATATGTGGTGGAGGTGTGAGCAGATTCAAATGTACTGGGGGCAGATATTGGGTTTGATTGCAGAAATGACGGGGTATCGGTTGGAAAAGAAACCAGAGGTATGTCTATTGCATCAAATTGGGGAGGAGATTTCAAACAGGGATAGGGGGGTGCTGCATCATTTCATAGTTGCTGCAAGATGCGAGATCGCACAGAATTGGAGGTGATCGGGTACACCACAAAGTGGAGGGTTTGTAAGATGAGTGGCTGAGGTGAGTTTGATGCAACGGTTGACAGGGTTGAGACATGGGAAAGGAGAGCAGAGTGCAGAACAATGGAAGAGTGTGTGGAGGTGGTTGGAAAATTGGAAGGAGGGCGGGGAGAGAGGAAAGGACGGAGAAGCACGATAATATGAATGAATCGAACATATAATTATGAATGAATCGGACAGGTAATAGGGGTAAAGAGTTCCAGGGGGAAGGTGGCCGAGGCTTGATGGTATATAGGAGTGGAAGGAGAAGAAGGAGATGCTTGCATAAAAGTGGGGTGCTCGTGGAGGGGGGTTAGATAATCTGTACGGTTGCAAAAATAAGTGGGGATAAATTAAGTAGGCATAAATACTTGATGTGAAGATGTATTTACTTGTGTACATGAGGTTTGTGTTTATCATTGAAAGCGTTAATAAAAAGTTAAAATGGAAAAAAAAAATCTCATTCTACACTCTGGGTGCCAGTGTTGCACTGTAGTCTCCCCAAGTAGCCAAAAATGTGGCTTTTCTTGCTGCAGACAACTCGGCAGACAGGCGCTTCATCGGCATTAAGTTGTGTAACAAATTGTGCCACCCACAAAACGAGGGAGAGTCCAGCTCTCACCATGCCAACAGAATGGACTGTTTACCCACCAGACAAGATTTACAATAGAAAAAATGTTGGTCCTTACCTTTGACTTCCAATCCCTCCGACTGGTCCAAAATAACTATCCGGGCCTTCTGACTCAAGATCTGGCCAGAAAGCCTTACATATACTTAGAGACTCTCATCCAGAAACCCTGAATCTTTGGGCAATATCAAAACAAATGCCCCAAATGCCCCACCACAAGCTGACATTTAGAACAATATTCCAAAGTCACATAGCCAGCACAATGCGCCAGCACCTGGGATATATACCCACTCAATAACATCTTATACTGAACTTTTCACAGGCACACATACTCCACTAAACCTGGCACACTAAATATATTAAAATTTTTTAAACAAGAATATAAATGTATAAATATAAAGTGCATGCAATCTTAAAACCATATGAGCAATTGTGCATAAACAGAGTGTTACATAAATATACAATAAAAATAACCTTTAACAGACCCTAACACACTAAATAAAAAGAGGAGGACAAGGGAGAGCGGGAATAAACCAGTAAGGGAATAAACCCATATTAAAGTGAAGTGATACATATTATGCATAAACAAAATATTACATAAATACATAATAAAAATAATCTTTAACAAACCCTAACACACTAAATGAAAAAAAGTAGGACAAAAAAGAGAGTAGGATAGGATAAAACTTCAGACGAATCAAAAATGAATAAAACTATGGAAGGAATCTAAAATTAACTATCTCAACATTGAAAAAGATATTTAACAACCAATAAAGGTTGTCATTGGATCTGTCGATATCATAAGTGGATCAAGGATGAAAAAAAATATAATCACAAATGAAAAAAGTTTAAAAACATACCGCTGCATCAAAGTATATGTGAGTGAAGATCCCCTTTTGAACTATTCAGAGATCGTAGCCACCTAGATGTCTGTAGACACAAATATTACCCCTTTTCCAGGGTAACTGAAACGTTCTACGCAGGTGATAAAAATGTTTAAAAACAATGTTACAAACTGATTATACTTTTAAACTAATACTCAATTTAAACATTGTATCACAAATTAAACATGCAAACCGCTACCTTATAAAAACCCCTAAGGTGCTGTCACAGAACACTTAATTATCCATGCACGGGACCGTAGACCGTTATTATACATAATGAAAATAAAGGTCATAAATCAATAATTTATATAAAATAATATAGCTGCAAAATGGCAAAGAAACAATTCACACCACCATCAGATTAAAAAGGCTCTAGACCCCTATAAAACCTAGAATAATATATCAGCACAATGTCAATCTTCTAACCACCCAAAATGCCGCCACAGAAACCCTTAAACCTAAAAAAAGATCAATAATTTATATGAAGTAATATATCAGCGAAACGGCATGAAAAACCTTTATTTATCACCTGGTAGGCCGTGGTCATCACTTCCGCTGCTTTCCTCTGTTAAATATCTTTTTCAATGTTGAGATAGTTAATTTTAGATTCCTTCCATAGTTTTATTCATTTTTGATTTGTCTGAAGTTTTATCCTATCCTGCTCATTTATTGTCTTATTGGTGTGCATACACACAGATACAATGTGTATCATTTTAGTTTAGGTTGGTTTATTTCCCCACTGATTCACTCCTGCTCTCTTTTGTCCTACTTTTTTTCATTTAGTGTGTTAGGGTTTGTTAAAGATTATTTTTATTATGTATTTATGTAATATTTTGTTTATGCATAATATGTATCACTTCAGTTTAGTATGGGTTTATTCCCTTACTGGTTTATTCCCGCTCTCTCTTGTCCTCCTCTTTTTATTTAGTGTGTTAGGGTCTGTTAAAGATTATTTTTATTGTATATTTATGTAACACTGTTTATGCACAATTGCTCATATGGTTTTAAGATTACATGCACTTTATATTTATATATTTATATTCTTGTTTAAATTTTTTTTATATATTTGGTTATTATACGTTTTTTAGACTATTATTAATCCTTTTAGAATGTGACGATATTCTTTTTGGCTGTTCCTAGTATTTTTTGATATGCTTGTATTTTATTTTAATTGTTTTATGTATGATTTGTAATTTGTATTTATTGTTTATTTTTTTAATTGGTTATGTATTTATTGGTAGTGAGCCATATACCCCTGAGGAAGTATTACACGAAACACGGCCAGTGTCGGGTTTATTGGCAAACTCATCCTTTTAGGAATAATAAAGGCTACTTTTTGCCCCTTCTGCCATGTTTCTAGACTGTTTTTCTTTTTTTGCAGGGCAGAGATGGGCCATGGCGCTACTCATATAGCACCGATTTTCAATGTTATATGGTTAGCGCTCTGCACCTTAAAGATAGGCAAGGAAAACCCTCGCCTATCTGTAAGGCACCAGGGCTACCTATGTAGCATCGAAAATCGGTGCTATACGGGTAGTTCCTCCGATGATATCCAGATTTTTGATGCTGGGGCCGCATATGACCCCGTCATGCAAAATCCAGGTTAGGCAGGAGGGGGTCGGGCTATGCGCCGACACGGCGCATAGCACCACCCAGATCAAAATTGAGCCCCAAGTGTCTAAAGGCACCATACGCTCACTGGAGTGTAAACTTCTCCCCCACCCCACCCACAATTCTCCACTCACATCTAGAGCTTCCAACTTTGTTAGGTTAAGCCACAAGCCTGTCACCTGCTCGTAGGCCATCAATTCACCCAAAAGATTCTGCATAGAGATCTGAGGATCTGTCAAGTAGACAATCAAATCATCTGCAAAGGCATTAATCTTAAATTCCATCCTATCCACCACAAGCCCTTTTATGTCCTCCCTCTCCTTAATCAGGCACAGCAGAGGATCCAGAGTCTGAAGAAACAGCAGGTAGAGCAGGTAACACTGTCTCATCCCCCTCTGCAGAGGAAAAAATTCTGTAGGGCACCCACTGACCAATACTGCTGCCCCCAGATTCACATACAACAATCGTACCACCTGCAGGAGTCTACTCCCTAAACCATATGTGCCCAAGGCCGCAAACAGACAGTCCCAATGGACATGATCTAACACATTCTCTGCGTCAAAACTGATCATCAGAGAAGGCATTTGAACAAAGTATCCAGTACCTGTTTGTAGTGATTGTAAACCACTCTGATGCCTTTCAGCCTGGGCAGTATATCAAGAAATTACATAAAATATAAAAACATAACATGCACCCATTCCAATGACCCCAAGATACATCTGACATTACACACTGTGTGATGCCCCTGGACAAAGCCCACCTGGTCTTCCAAGACCAGATCAGGGAGACCCTGTGCCAAGCGGTCAGCCATAACCTTTGTGAGTATCTTAAGATCAAAATTCAGAAGAGAGATGGGACAGTAAGATTCTGGGCAAGAATAATTTTGACCCTCCTTGAGAAGGACTAGTATGCATGCCCAGTTCGCACCATAGGGACACGACGCCACCTCAAGAAGATGCCAAAAAAACTCTGCCATATACCTTGCTCTTATAAAATCATGTAAAATTCACCTACCAAACCCATCAGGACCCGGCATTTTATATAGTTTTGCCTACTGAATAACTCGCTAAATATCCTGTGCCATTGAGCCTATCTAACTGCTGCAAAAATAAAGATGGCAACATAACCCTTTCTAAATACCGAGAAATAGCCTCCTCATTCACTTCATCTGCAATAAACAGTTTATTGTAGTAATCCCAAAA
Organism: Ichthyophis bannanicus; assembly: GCA_033557465.1. NCBI lineage: Eukaryota > Metazoa > Chordata > Amphibia > Gymnophiona > Ichthyophiidae > Ichthyophis > Ichthyophis bannanicus. The sequence continues at coordinate 215,902,605 of CM066032.1, read as the reverse complement.
GATATGTTGGAGCTCCACCAATTTATTACACACTATACCATATGAATCCTGCAAGCCCATTACATGTTTCGAACCCTGCCAACCATGCAAGCATGCAGATAATAACTATCCCGCAGAGTCCTCATGCTTAAAAAGTTGAAACTTAAAGTAAGCAATGGATCTTAGCTCTTTAATGAATCAGTACATTCAAGGTTACCTAAGAGGCCAATAACCGAGCTCTGTTCTGAGCTGTATTGTGAGGTGCCAATATGCGTTGGTCCCGATGCACCTGTTTTTCAATCTGTATCAGCCGTGCACTCAACTCCTTATGTCTGTGAGATACATAAGCCAAGATGTCCCTCCGAAGTACTGCCTTAGCAGCCTCCTAAAATGGTGTCGGGGCCTCCACGTGCTCCTTGTTATTTGCCAAATAATCCTCCCCCTTCTCCCGTAAATATATGCAGAATTTCTCATCCACATACATCTCCACAGGAAACTGCCAAGGCCAAGGGTCGCCTCCCAATTCCACCCTCCAAGTCAAATCATCCATAACAGGGGCATGGTCAGAGACCTCAAACAGCAAACAGGCCCACCAATGCCTTGGTCACGCGACTAACAGATAGTCAATACGAGAGAACATATTGTGTGCATGCAAAAGATGCATATAATCCTATCCTGTACCATGTAAGACAGAGGTTCCCAACTCCAGTCCTGGAGGGCCAAACACCATTCAGGTTTTCAGGCTGTCCCTAATGAATATGCATGAGATACATTTGAATACAATGGGGGACATGCATGCAAATGCATCGCATGCATATTTATTAGGGGCAAACTGAAAACCTGAATGGTGTTTGGCCCTCCAGGACTGGAGTTGGGAACCTCCTTTGTAAGACATGCCATGCATCAATCAACCCCATACGCTCAGTAAGCTGTAACAAACAGCAGGCATCATGATCCCAGGAGCACCCCGATCAGAACAAACTGTCTAGTTCGGGATCTAGGACCCAGTTCAAATTGCCACCCAATATCAAGTGCCCCGATAAGAAGGTCTCAAGCAAGGTCAACAAATTAGCAAAGAATCATGAGTTATATTCATTTGGAGCATACACATTACAGAAAACCACCGGGGAGCCATACAAGATCCTTGAAATCACTACATATCTCCCTCCTGGATCACATATCTCCCTCTGCATAGTAAAGGATAGCCACTGCATAGAAGGATCACCACTTCAGCCGCCTTACCCATTGCAGGCGCTCCACATACACTACCCACCCACCACTGCCGAAGCTTACATGTTCTATCGCTGTCTGGTGGGTTTCTTGAAACATCACAATGTCAGCCTTATGGTGTTGCAACATCCACAGCACCACAGCACCTAATGGTGCTTAATGGGGAGCCTATAACGCATATATTCCATGTGATGCAATGCAAATCCATACCCGTTATCCAACAGGTGCAAGACCCAAAACCACAGACATTCTACATTGATAGGGTTAGCCCCCCCCAGCTTAGGGCACCTCTCCCCCATCCCAATAACTGACCCCCACCACTCCATACCCTAAAATCTCTATTCCCCCTACTGCTTCTCTCACTCTACAATTCCAGAGCCAGCTCTTCCCCAACTCCCCATTACCCTAATTAGTCTCCATCCTTGTCATCTTCCCACCACCCTTCTCAATCATGTCTGGACCATCCCCACCAAACCTATACCAATCTCTGAAAGCTGTACCAAGGAACCCTACTACAATCAGCTCAACCCCTACCCCTCAATCACCACATCAACTATCTTCCCATATCTAAGTCCAACCAGCCCCCCCACCACCCAACACATTTACTAAAACCATCCAACCCAAGTCCCTGCTCTCAACCCTCCCACCTGTCCCGCACATACATCCCATCCCCTCTCACATCCCATCAATCCATAGAGCAAGTACACACCAGCCCCTCAAATCCCTACATTCCCCAAACCAATGGGAGGGGGAAAGGGGGAATCAGATACAGAGAAGAGGAGCTAGGAACACAAAACCAAGAAGGCCAGAGCCAAACCAGGTCAGTGTCAAGTATGGACAGCTATTCTCAAACAAATGCTGATGACAAAGATCCAACTGTCCAGGACTCAGTGAATTCCTGTATTAAGAGAGCAAACTCACCCCACGATTGCTCACGAGGCATGCTGCTATGTTATCAAGTGGTATCCCAATAGTCAGGTTGAAAGGCCTTCACCAACTCCCAGGCTCTGCTCTTCACAGAACTGTCATACAGCATCCAGAGCTTCAAATATATGGGCTATTCCATTGTGCACAATAATAAGCTTAGCTAGATATTGCAGGGTAGACCAGGAACAGGTAAAAGAAAAAGCCTTATGTCTCTGGGCCACTTGCTGTGAGTAATCTTGAAAAATAAGAATTTTGTTGCCATTGTGAGTTATAGTCCTATCATGTCAAGCTGCTCAGAGAACTGCCTCTTTTTGTGTGAAGTCCAGGAACTGGGTGATGACGGCACGTGGCCACACACCTGACTCACAGTGCAGCCCAATCTAATGCGCCCGCTCAATTCTCAGCAGCCCCACTGAACTCTCCAACTTCAAACCAAAGGGCAGCCAGATCTCAAGAAAGTCATGGAGTTCTGTCTCAGCTACACTCTCCATAATGCCAATCTGCCTCAGGTTGTTACGACGTGACCTGTTCTCCAGGTTGTCGACCTTTTGGCCTGGCCTGCAACTGTCTTCTTCAACAGAACGAGATCCCAATTGGCCTGCTGAGCTGCACCCTTGGTCTCCCTCATGCGCTGTTCAATAGCAGAAATGCATTGTTGAAAAGTCTCCATGGAGGCATTGAGGTCCGATATTTTATTTACAGCCGCTCAAATTGGGAATCCAACACCAGCACAACTACCTCTGAACTCTCCTACACTAGGGTCCCGGAAGCTGACATTGCACTCTCCACATCCTCAGTAGGCGCCATTTTTGCAACCGGGGTTTTCTGCTTGTCCTTCTCTTTCCTTGTGGGGTTGGCGGCCATTCAGGCCAAAACAGCCAGAGACTGGAATCCACCAATCAAGGAAGCTGAGGTAAGCAGCAAGTCAGTCAAAAGAGTCAGATTGGTGATATTTTAAAGGAAAATCATCAGGGAGGGCCCGGGAGCTCCAGAGAACCATTGCATCTCCTTGCTCACCAAATCACGTGACCAGGGTATATAATAATTTAAAAAAAGGAACAAAGTGGTGCTTGTTAGACTGTTTTATTAAACCACTATGTAAATACTAATAATAAATATAGGGGTTGTGCCAGCAATATTCTTTTATGTAAGTGTTCTAGTTGTTGGAGTTTTTCTATTGTAGGACGTTGTGATGTCACTTCTGTTGTTCCACTCTACTGAAAATGTGTGTGTGCTGTTAAGTCAATGCTGACTCCTGGCAATCCAACTCCTGGATTTTCTTGGCAAGGTGCAAACTAGAAGTAGATTGCCAGACCTTTCTTCTGCACAGTAAAGGGGTCATTCTGATCATGAATAGCAGAGGCCGGACGTCTGACATGGATGTCCAGCCCCTGCCATTCCCCTAGACCCAATTCAGAACGCAGAGCTCCACGCACGTACTGCCAAAATGTGCAGGGAGCTCTGTATGAGGGCAAGAGAGAGAGGGCCGGAGGTGTGACCCTCAACCTGGACATACAGGGCCTATTCTGGTGATGGCCCTGTATGTCCAGGCTGGGGGACAAGGAAGGGGGAGGGGGACAGACATGCCGGGACCAGCAGAGAAGGTGAGAGAGGCAGGGGGTTCCCCGCAGCCTGATCCCAGCCCCAGAAGGCCCGAGTGGGGGTCGAGTGCTGGGAACATGGGTTTGATAGTGGTGCGGGAAATCGGGGCTCCTGCATGAGCTGCGGTGCCATGGCAACAGGAGCCACTGCACCGTGGCTCCATGCAGGAGCCCAGGCTGAGCTATGTGGGGAATCAGCGAGACATCCATAAGAACATAAGAACATAAGAAATGCCATACTGGGTCAGACCGAGGTCCATCAAGCCCAGTATCCTGTTTCCAACAGTGGCCAATCTAGGTCATACGTACCTAGCAGTTTCCCCAAAAGACACAGGTTCTGCAGTGCTTGTACTAGGCCAAGCATTGATATCCTGGGTCCCTTTTTAATAGTGGTTTATGGACCTTTCCTCCAGGAACTTGTCCAAACCTTTTTTAAATCCAGCTATACTAACAGCCCTTACTACATCCTCCGGTAACAGATTCCAGAGTTTGATTACATGTTGAGTGAAGAAATATTTTCTCCTATTTGTCTTAAATAGTTTACCCTGTAGCTTCATTACATGTCCCCTAGTCCTTCTATATTCTGATAGCGTAAACAATTGATCCACGTTTATCCGTTCCACTCCATTCATTAATTTATACACCTCTATCATATCTCCCCTCAGCCGTCTCTTTTCTAGGTTAAAGAGCCCTAACCTTTTTAGCCTCTCTTCATAGGAGTAGCCTTCCATCCCCTTCACCAATTTGGTGGCTCTTCTCTGTACTTTTTCTAATAACTCTATGTCCTTTTTAAGATACGGTGACCAGAATTGCACACAATATTCAAGGTGCGGTCGTACCATGGAGCGATACAGAGGCATTATAATATCCTTTGTTTTATTCTCCATCCAGCCTGACAGATTCGGGCATGACCTGCCCGTCCAGGCCGGTTGCACCTGATTCCAATCCCGCAGGGATGTACAGCCCCCACAGGATCAGAATCAGGCGCATATCCGACCCATTCAAATTATGAACATCCGGATGGGCCCTGATGAAAATGGGCCTCTAAGTCTCCAGCACCTGGTATTCCAAGTTCTAACCAGGCCCAACCCTGCTTAATTCTGAGATCAGCCAAGATCAGGCTCATTCAGGGCAGCAAAGCCATAGTTCTGCTATAGAAAAGAAAAATCTACGGTTTATAGATATGGCAATCCTAGGTGTGAATTGAAGACAAAGAACAAGAAAAATTGATAAACTAGAGACTTTCAAATTGAAGTCAAAAAGATTTGGAGGAAAAAAATCTACTGTAATAACAGTTGGGGTTGAAGCTCTCAGGGCTATACCTAAGAGACTCCCTAAATATTTACAAATTTTGGACCTACCAGACTTGACTCCACAAATCCTACAAAAGTCTACCCTGCTTGGAACAGCTCATATTTTGCACTGATATCTGCATGATTTCTAGGTTCTTGGTTAGAAACCAAATCACAGGATTAAACCAGTCCTAGACTGTGTTGTTCAGTGAAGAATCCATTATAATAATGAAAAAAAAGAAGCGACACATTAGCATAATACCTTCCCTCAGTTACACACAGAAGATAGCCAGACCTTCACCAAACACAGAATAATGGCCACACATGTGTCAATAAATTTAAAATGTTTTATGTATTCAGCTTCCCCCATTCCTCTCTCACTAATCCCATGGATTCATCCTGCTCTATGCAGTAGCGGCCGTGGCGTTCTCATGTTCAGTGCAGCAGTGTGGCAGGGCATCAGCTGCCTCATCCAGTTTGGAGTGGTCGTAGCTGTGTCTTCACATGACTGAGGATGGAGAGATAGGTTGGCCCCCAATCTGATAATATCATCCAATCTCGATGGCGGGAACCAGGTGACATCATTGGAGTGCAGAAAGGTAGGGTGATTTTTCAAGATTTATTAGTTGTAACCAAAACACCCAATTTCCCCATCAGGGGTGTTTTATTAGGGTTTTCTGGTTATAACTGAGAATCAGAAGCCCTATGGTTAACCCTTCATGAGCAACAATCTTACTGACCACTTGGTTCCTGAAATAAAAAAAAGTCTGGTTGTTCTTTGTGTTCATAGACTGACATATAAACAAATAAAATGGGTCAGGTGCCCTGTCAAAATCCTTACTTCAGGGTCTCTTCCCCTCAGAGGTCCATGCACAAAAAGTCCATCAACCTGGAAAATGAATTTTCTTTGCTGCTAAAGAAAAATGAGCCTGTGAAGCCTTTTAGACTGAGCCAACAAGGTTTCCTTTAGGTCCATGCAATAACAGTAGCATGAAAAGTAGAGACTTGATAACAGGCTTTGTTTTTTACTTAATGGCAACATCTGACTAGAACGTGCTGTCAAACAATATTTGACTGGAGCAGAATTACTTGACATTTTGTAAGAAGCTGAAAACCTATTTGTTCCAAAAGACTTAGGTAGAAAATCGACTTTATCTCTGGTAATGCTCTTTTGGACTTGATCTAGCTATTGTAATTTTATAGTGCTGTATATTATAAATATTTATTTTATAATTTGTCTATAATTTTATGAATGTGAAAGTGTTCTAACTGCTTAGAACACTTTCACATTCACCAAATGTGAATGTGCTTAGAAATCTGGATAAGTAGTCTATAAATAATAAAATGCTATTTAATGAAACATCAGTTTACAGGCAATACCTCTGGGTAGGATTATACGAATAAGCACTAAGCAAAAGCAGCAACAAAGTGGCTCAAGATGAAACAAGGGGACCAGACTAACTGAAGAGCAACCTGACTCCAATAGAAAATCTATGGCAAGACTCGAAGACTGTGGTCTGCAGACAATCCCCAGCCAACATGAAAAAATCTTTGGCTATTCTGGCAAGAAGAATGGGCAAAAATTGCACCCTCCTTTATTGCTGCAAAAGGGACTCCAAAGTATCGACTCATCCATTGTGAAGACTTATGCAGTCAAGAGACTCTTTCAGGTGGATGTTCAGCTGTTGCGGCCAGCAGTTACTGTGGCACTTAATAAAAATCCAGAAATTCAGCACTAGGTATCTAGATATGGCTGGCGCTGAATATTGGGATAGTACAGTATTTGGCAGGGTCATCCAGATAACTGTCCTAAATAATCTGATTACACTGTGTAGCAAATTTTTACTTTTATTTATTTATTTATTTATTTATTTATTTATTTTTCTTATATACCGCACTCTTTAGCATCAGCGCGGTTTACATGGAACCATAATTAACAATAACAGTTTTACATAGAACAGGGAAGAAAAACTTGGATAACTTAGGGAGAAATGCACAAAATTATTTACATATATAACAATGAGTTTTGTGAGTTTTTCTTGTTCCTGGGTAATAAGTGTTATTTTCTGATATCTTATGCCTGAAAACCATAGGAAATAGCAATTATGTCCCACAAACATTTCTTTTGGGACCAGGAGAATGATATTTTTGAAAATTACCTATTTTGCAGGACATTCTAGATAGATTTAGTGCAACATAAACCTAGAGTACTTTTTGGAAAATTCTAGAGCATTCCAGAATTTTGCAAAACTTTTGGAACTTTGTATAGCTTTTGAGAACTTTTAATAAAAGCCTTTTGGTGACCGTTATAACATCATTTTTGCCTTGCGTCTACTACAGAACAAAAACAGAACCACCCGGCGAAATGCATCCACCACAGTAACATATGAACCAATTTACTCCTCCCTATTGACCATACCTACCTCATACTGAATCCAACATCTTAAACTCCCAATCAGACAATGACAACATTTCTCACAACCTGAAACAAAAATACCATGTAACCAACATTGTAAATGACCCTGTTAATTCCAAGTTTATTGCCCTTGTTCTGTGTAAAGTTCCTTGTTTATCGTTCATTGTAAACCGCTTTGAATGTAAGAAAAGTGGTATAGAAAAATTGTTAAATAAATAACGGATTTGAGCAGAATGAGCACAGTTGTTCAGCAGCCTCCTTACTAACTGGAAACCTAGAAGCAAGCAACAACACACGTGTCTTAAGCTCACCAGTTTATTTTCATTCTAACTTCTTAAGTGACTGGCTCCATGTTAATAACATGAGTATCAGCTTCAATAAAACTGAAGTTATGTTCATATCAAAAAACTCTGAGTTCAACCTTCCATCAACAATCTGTCTAAACAACACTCAACTCCCAGTTAAACAGGAAGTCAAATATCTTGGAGTTACACTAGATAAAACCCTAAGCATGGAACCCCACGTAAAACAACTAAACAGAACCATATTCTATAAACAAAGAACCATACAACCACTCCATAACCTCATTGAGCCCAATGACTTTAGATCAGTAGTCCAAGCTCTCATAGCACTGCACCTTGACTACTGCAATAGCCTTCTGCAGGGAATACCCAAGAAGACACTAAATATATTACAAATGGCCCAAAATGTCACAGCTAGAGTCATAACGAAAGCAAGACTCTCAGACCACATTACACCCATATTATATGAGCTCCACTGGCTCCCAATTTCCTCAAGAGTAACATAGAAAATAATAATGACCACATTCAAACTGATACAGAACATAGCTCCCTCCCACCTTTCATCCCATATCCAAACACAATCATCCAACAGAGCCAGAAGAACTCCCAACCAGAATTTGCTCAGGATACCTCCATCAATATGCAAAACCCAACAATTCACTAGCAAGAGGGCATTCACATACATAACACCCACTTTATGGAACTCCCTCCCAGAAACTCTAAGAGGAATTAAAGACCTACAATCATTCTGTAAATAATTAAAAACCCACCTATTTAAAGAACACTATACAAATCTCTACATTAACGACACTTAGGGTTTCCCACATCTTTCCCCCATCCTCCTTCCCCTTGACCTTGCCCCCTTTCACCACTACTGCCCTCCAAGGCTGCTATACCCAAATCGATGGGTCTTAAATGTTGACCTCAATGGGTGGACATACCAATAAGAATGCCATCTTTGTAATTAATTCCTACTGTACATAGTTGGTTGTAAATAACTCCTCTCCCTCAAACTTCCACAACTCAATCCTTCCTTCATCTGATCATCACCTCTTAACCTTTAATCTTCAGCTTCCACTGTCTCAACCTCGTCCTGTCTCCTCCAACCTATTTAGAAATCTTCATAATATTGATCCCTTGACTCTCTCCTCCACTATTTCTCCATCTCTCTCCTCTATTGTGTCCTCCAAGTCCCTCGATGAAGCAGTATCCTCTTATAATGCTGCACTATTCTCTGCTCTTAATACTCTTGCCCCATCCACCCCTCGTCCTGTCAGACGTTCTACCCCCCGGCCCTGGCTTTCACCCACAACCCGCTATTTACGCACATGCGCCCGTTCTGCTGAATGCGCCTGGGCCAAATCCCGCTCCCTGGAAGACCTTATTCACTTTAAATTCATGCTCGGCTCCTTCCAGTCAGCCATAGCACTTGCCAAACAAGAATACTACATCCATCTGACTAACTCCCTCGCCTCTGATCCTCGCCGCCTCTTTAATACCCTCAATTCTCTCCTCAAGTGCCCCCATCCCCAGTCCCCCCTCCCTCTCTGCCCAAACCCTAGCCAACTACTTCCACGACAAAATCCACAAGATCACCCTCCAATTCCCCACTCCCTCATCTACCTCCCCCCTCCCCAATTCTCCTCCCCCATCCATACTTCCTCTGCTACCCTCTCCTCCTTCCCTTCAATCTCCGAAGAAGAAACCACACTCCTCCTCTCCTCCTCCAAACCCACCACCTGTTCCTCTGACCCTATCCCCACCCATCTCCTACATCCCATCTCCCCCACCATTGTTCCATCCTTCTCTCATATTCTCAACCTTTCACTCTCCACTGCAACTGTCCCAGTTGACTTCAAACATGCTGTTGTCACACCTCTCCTCAAGAAACCCTCACTTGATCCCACCTGCTCTTCTAACTATCGACCCATCTCCCTCCTTCCCTTCATTTCTAAACTACTAGAACGAGCAGTCCACTGCCGCTGCCTCGACATCCTCACCTCCCATGACCTCTTGGACCCACTACAATCAGGCTTTCGGCCCCTACACTCCACTGAAACGGCCCTCACAAAAGTCTCCAACGACTTGCTCCTGGCTAAATCTAAGGGACTCTACTCTGTCCTCATCCTTCTCGACCTCTCCATGGCCTTTGATACTGTTGACCACAATCTTCTCCTTAACACCCTCTCCTCACTTGGCTTCAAGGACTCCGTGCTATCCTGGTTCTCCTCCTACCTCTCCCATCACTCCTTTAATGTATGCTCTGGGGGCTCCTCCTCTTCCCCTACCCCGCTCCATGTTGGTGTTCCATAGGGATCTGTCTTGGTACCCCTCCTTTTCTCCCTTTATACCCAATCCCTTGGCACACTTATCTCCTCCCATGGCTTTCAGTACCATCTCTACGCCGATGACTCCCAAATCTACCTCTCTACACCTAATATCTCTCCAGCAATCCAGACCAAGATCTCAGCCTGCCTTTCCGACATCGCCGCTTGAAACTGAATATGGCCAAGACTGAACTCCTCGTCTTTTCCCCCAACTCCTCCCCTCCTCTTTCCTCTTTCTCAGTCTCAGCCCGCTATCTGGGGGTTATCTTTGACACCTCTCTCTCTTATCCACACACATCCAGCTTGTAGCTAAGACCTGCCACTTCTTCCTCTTCAACATTAGTGAAATCCGCCCCTTCCTTTCTGAACACACTACCAAAACGCTTATCCACTCCTTAATTTCCTCTCGCCTAGATTACTGCAACCTGCTCCTTGCTGGTCTCCCTGCGAATCATCTCTTTCCCCTTCAATCTATACAAAATTATGCTGCTCGTCTAATATTCCGTCAGTCTCGCCATGCCCACATTACTCCTCTTCTCAAGTCACTTCATTGGCTCCCATCCAATTCCGCATACAGTTCAAACTTCTCATACTGACCTATAAATGCATCCACTCTGCGGCCCCTCAATACCTCTCTTCCCTTATCTCTCCCTACATCCCCTCTCAGAAACTTTGCTCCACTAACAAACTACTTCTATCTAGGCCTTTCACTCGCACAGCTAACTCACGCCTTTGCTCTTTTCACCTCGCTGCACCCCACGCCTGGAACAACCTACCTATGTCTATATGCCAAGCACCCTCACTGGCCCTCTTCAAATTCAAGTTGAAAACCCACCTCTTCACTGTTACCTTCAGATACTGACTTCCACCCTTATCCTAACCCGATTCCCATCAATCTCCCATGACCGAATTACACAGACCATATTATGCTTTCCACCGAACTGACTATCGCTATCGCTTTGTATTGTTGTATTAGATTGCAAACTCGGATGAGTATTAGATTGTAAGCTCGGATGAGCACAACTCTGACAAGCAGGGACTGTCTATTATATGTATATTTTTATATGCATGTCATACCTGTACAGCACTGCGTGCTCAGCGCTATATAAGTGCTAAATAGTAGTAGTAGTAGTAAATAGTTAATTGATGTACTTCCCAGTACAACTCTATGTAATTACTAACGGTTTTATGCATTTATACTGTTCTCTGTACAAGTTCAAGTTCAAGTTCAGTTTTGTTGTAATGTGATCTTGGGAAGGGGTGGTATAAAAGTATGTTCAAATAAATAAAAATAAAATAAATAAAGTGGACTGACATGGCATCAAGAGGCTGTAAGCATTTGGCAGACGCATTTTGCTATGTCTGTGGCAATTTTATCAAGACGAGTGAAAAAGTACTCCATGGAAGCATCTGCCAAGATGTGTGAAGCTTACAAAGCATATTTTGGCATGCCTGTTGGAAATCAGGACAAATCCTGGGCACCTCATTTCACTTGCGAGCACTGCAAGAAAACTCTGAACAATTGATGGACAAAAGATAGACAATTGATGCTGGCTTAGACTACGGCATTTTATGTTATAAAATCTTTTTTGTTACTGAATTTTTACATAATGTATGAAATATTTAACAAGAACATCATTGATTCAAATTAATTTTATCATCATATTTATATATATATAATTATTTTTTTCTTTGGCAGGATGGTACAGAGGGGAAAAGAGAGTCATGAAGTTCGCTATCCCAAGAATTTTGTGAGAACCCACTCACCACTTGAGCAATTGCTACTTTTGCATGGTGGATCTTCCAAACATTGGACTGGCAAGAATGCTCTTTCTGTCATGTATTTGAGTACTCCTTCATCCATTGCCCTGGTGCCATACTGTCCAAAGCTCACTGTACCCACTCCTCCGCAGAGAAAGAAGCTGTCTTCAGAAGAAAGCAGAAATTCACAAAACAAAGAAGTCATTGCAGATCTAGATTACAATATCAGAGATGGAGCTGAAGAGAGAAACCCTTACTACCCAAACTAAAATGACATGAATGAATTCGTCAGAGATCTTGGTCTCACCAAATCCAATGTCGAGCTTTTGATGTTCAGGTTCAAGCAGTGGAAATTGTTGGATGAAAGTGTGCAAATCACAGGTCAGAAGAAGCGTTACCACACTTTTTCTAGCTTCTTCACCAGTCAAGTTGGGCTCTGCTTTTGCGACAATGTGACTGGTCTGTTTGACACTATCGGAATTGCATGTAACCTGAAAGAGTGGCGCCTGTTCATGACAGCTCTTCCAGGAGCCTCAAAGCTATGCTGCTACATAAAGGGAACAAGTACTCCTCTCTTCCCCTAGCTCACTCAGTGAGCCTCAAAGAAGATTACAACAGCATCAAGACCTTGCTAGAAGCCTTGACGTATGCTGAGTACAGCTGGGAAGTTATTGGAGACTTTAAAATGGTGGCATTTCTGATGGATCTCCAAGGCGGTTTTACCGAGTTTCCCTGCTATCTTTGTCTTTGGGACAGCAGGGACACCGCGGCGCACTAACACAGGTGGGACCGGCCAGAGTGAACTGAATTTTCTGTTGGGACAAAGAAGATGAAGTGGGAGCCACTGGTAGAACCACAGAAGGTGCTGATACCACCACTGCACATCAAATTGGACCTTATGAAACAATTTGTCACAGTTCTAGAGAAAGAGTTGACAGCTTTCAAGTATCTTCAAGACTTCTTCCCTAAACTATCTGAGGCAAAGGTCAAAGCTGGTGTCTTTGCTGGATCACAAATAAAAAAAATCTTGAGTGCATGGAATTTCCCAAGCTGCTTACTAGGAAGGAGAATGTGGTTTGAAACAGCTTTGTTGCAGTGGTTTGTGGCTTTTTGGGAAATCACAAGGCCAAAAACTATATAGAGCTGGTTGAGACTCTGGTTAAGAATTATGGCAAAATGGGCTGCAGGATGTCTCTCAAAGTCCATATCCTTGATGCTCATCTTGATAAATTCAAGGAGAACATGGGAGCGTACTCAGAGGAACAAGGCGAACATTTCCATCAGGATATACTGGAATTTGAACGTTGCTACCAAGGACAGTATAACGAGAACATGATGGGAGACTACATCTGGGGCTTATTAGTGAAAGTGATTTACAATATAATCGTAAATGTCAAAAATCTACTCACTTCTGTTTTATGGTCTTTCTTGAATAACTTCAATATAAGTAATATTATATATTGTGTTTTTTTATTTTTAATATGAACAAAAAGGCACAAGTAATCCTGTTTTAACAATGGGAATACGTAAATTTCACAAATATCAATCTCCTGTTCACAAAAGCAAAGTTTAATGAGAATAATAACCATTATCCATACTTTTAAGTTATAAGCAATTAGAAAGTAAGAGTCACTGCCCAGGAGCAAAAATTGTATTTTTTTTTAAGTGCCTTCAAGTCAGTGTTGACTCATGGCAACCCAGCTACCTCTGGGTTTTCCTGGCAATGTATCACTGGAAGTAGATTACCAGCCTTTTCTTCTGAGGCAATGGAGGGTGAAGTGACTTGCCTAAGGTCATAAGGAGTGCCAGTGGGAATTAAACCCTTGATCTTCTGAGTATTAGGCAGTTGCTCTAACCACTAGGCTACTCCTCCACTCCAAAATTTTATTACACAGTGCCAAATATCACCATTGTTCAGATAACTCATGGCTCTGCACTTGTTCCACCCATGGACGCCCCGGCACTATATAGAGATGGTCTTTAAGATATTCATCAGCAGTGTCTGGATAGTGCCATTGAATACCAATGAATTACCTAAGCTAGAGTCACTTATCTGGACAGCAGCACCTGCTATTTGGATAAGTGGTTTTCAATATCGAGCCTTTTGGTTTATTATTCTTTTTTATATGATTAAATATTTATTAAATGTTGTAATTCATGCTACACAAAATGCAGCATTTATGAAATACAGTTAAGTACATTAAAAATTTATTTTCCAAGCATGCTGTCTGCCGTTTGTCAAATTCAAGCTATAATCAAAACCCTCCTACTAGGTTTACCCCTCCTCTCCTGCTCCTCTCTTCCTCTTTGCCTTACCCTCCCACCACTCAGAATGATTGTTGGATATTCATCATATCTGTTATAAGTCCCTTTAATCACATGATTTCCAATAATCTTCCCACATTAACTCAACCTTCTTTGGATTTTCCCTGCACAAAGCTGTCAGTTTACTCAGCTTGCCTAACCTTCAACAAAATTCTCTAGTATTAAGCAGTTTATCCAATTCTATCTTGCTCTAATCTTGCATTGAGCAGCTACTATACATTGTTTATACAGGCCCCAACATTTTTTCTCTCTCTGGACAGCAGCTATTATGCAGTATGAAAATTGGTCCCAAGGGATCTTCACTCCAATCATCTCTTCCATAATGACAATGCATCTTTCCCAATAGTCAAGCATCTCAAAGCAGAACCACTGCATATACGAGGTGTGACAAAAAAGAAACGAGACTGTCCCATAAATATTTTATTACAAAATCTACTGAGAATTTACGCATTGTCCCCTTCAAAGTAATTCTCCCCAGAGTTAATGCACTTCTGCATTCGCTTCTGCCATGTACGGAAGCACTCGGTAAAGTCCTCCTCCTTGAGGTCCCTCAGCTCCCTCATCACAGAGGCCTTGATCTCTTCTACAGAGGCAAAATGAGTTCCTTTGAGCACAGTCTTCAGCCTGGGGAAGAGCCAGAAGTTGCACAGTGTGAGATCTGGGGAATAAGGAGGGTGGTCAAGAGCTGTGATCTGTTTATTGGCCAAGAACTGCCTCACACTGAGCATGGTGTGTGCGGGAGTGTTGTCATGGTGGAATAGCCACGACTTATCTCTCCACAGAGCCCGCCTGCTGCGCCGAACCCGGTCATGGAGGCGATTAAGGACCTGCTGGTAGAAGTGCTGGTTGACTGTCTGACCCTCAGGCACAAACTCATGATGGACCACTCCCTTCTGGTCAAAGAATGCGATCAGCATGACCTTGTTCCTTGATTTGGACATGTGTGCCTTCTTGGATCTGGGTGACAGTCGAGTCTTCCACTGCAGGCTCTGTCTCTTGTTTTCAGGTCGTACTGGAAGACCAAAGTCTCGTCTCCTGTGATGACTCGGCCAACGAACTCTGGATCTTCTCTGATCTTCTCTAGCAAGTCTTGACAAACATTGACCCGGTGCTCCTTCTGGTTGTCCGATAAAAGCTTGGGCACCATCTTGGCGCACACCCTCCGCATCCCCAGCTCCTGCACCAAGATGGTCTGCACTGATTCCATGTTCAAGCTGAGCTCCTCAGCTATCATCTGCACCATCAATCTGCGATCACTCCGCACCAGCTGGTTCACTCTGCCAATGTTCTCAGCCATCTTTGTCGTGGAAGGCCTTCCTGACTTGGGGTCATCCTCCACCTCCTCATGGCCAGTCTTGAAGCATTTGTGCCACTCGAAGACTTGCGGCCTTGACATTGCATCTTCTCCATAAGCCCTTTGGAGAAGTTGGAGACACTCAATTGGGCCCTTCTCCAACTTAACCATGAATTTCAAGTTGATTCTTTGCTCCATATTTCTGCCACCTCTAGTTGCGTGAGAAAGTGATGGAGCAATGTGCTACAAAAAAACCCTGAAAAAGAAAAACAGAGTGAGAGATGAAAAATATTATAGCAGAATAGTGGTGAGATGTTGCACAACACAGTGACATAAGCGGTTAGCCAACTGGCATTGAGTCATGGGCATGGCTGCCACAGTCTCATTTCTTTTTTGTCACACCTCGTATATGCCTACTTGGCCACACTTTCACCAAGAACTGTTTGTAACATTTGTATATATCCCATGTAGTCTCACAGAGGTCAAATATAACCTATATAACATCATTTACCCATTTTCTACTAAAATGATTGCTTGGCTAATCCAATGTGTTAGTAATCAATCTTAAGAAAGTGGAGGATCTCATTGTATCTTCTGAAAAGCTCCAGCACAGTATTACTCCAATGAAGTTAGAAGATGAAGTACTTCCTGTAAAGTTTAGGGATTGCCCTTGATGCACAACTAACTTTAAAGCTTCATATTAATAAGACGGTATACTCTGCATTTTTTAAACGGCATACATTATGCAAGTTAAAACAATTTTGGGTTCTTGATGATTTCTGTGCCCTTATGCAAGCCTACATATTCTGCTGCTTGGATTACTAAATTCTATACTTGCTGGTTTACCTAAATTCACTACTATTACTATTACTAATCATTTGTATAGCGCTATAAGGCATATGCAGCACTGTACATATAGATGTAAGACATAGTCCCTTTTCATCAGAGCTTACAATCTAATCAAGACAAAACACGTGGAGCCCAATTTCAGAGCATGCACGTCTGGCCCACGGGCATGTCAGAATCGAAAATAAACCCAATTTAAACCTGATTCTGCATCCACGGGGATAGCTGCACCCACGCTTTCGGAATCGGGTACATAGACATTTTCGGCACGACATGAACAAAGCACTATGGAGTACGAGACACGGCTATACACAGCAAATGGCTTTGTATGCCCTCACACTCACTGTATTCTGAAAAGATGGATGTTTTCAATCCCACGAACAACCACGCCCCCTATAAAATGTGTATCTTTTAAGCTGCTCCTCTCACTGAAAGTGTTGTGCTGATACAAACTACACATAAATGCTGTTTATGTTTATTGGACATTGTACACAGTCTGTGAGGTTTACAAATTTCTAGAAACCTTAATAATAGAAATAGAAAGGAATTTGCCTTCATTGATAGGAAAGCATAGGTCAGAAAGAAAGTGACTAGCAAAATATAGGGGTATGTCTACTAAACAGTAAGCTGCCCCACCATGAATCTCCCTGACAGTCAAATAGTGGGTGCAGGGCTGTGCCATGGATCATCCAAGCAGAGAATTTGCATTGTGTGTGGCGGGTGGGTATATGGGATGCAGGCCAAAAGCATTTGGTGTGTGTGAACCAAAAGCAGCAGTGACATGGGGGTACATGAAACACCATTTGTGCAGGTGGGACTGATGCCTTAGCCTATGAAACTGCAAGACACCTGACAGAGTGGCATGACAGAAAGGGACAAGTTGAGCCCATATGCCCCATGTGGGGCAAGTAATTATGGCAGAACAGTGCAGGGGATGGCTATGCAGTGAATTTTAGATGCCTGAATGTACGAGATATATCCTCTTTACGTAAAGCTGGAAGGTCACAATGATGGCAAAACAGAAAACGCATCCATATCAGTTGACCCAGACATCTGCTGCATATACATCACTGACTCGCTGCAATGCGCTGCGGCAGAGTCACTAAAGCCATGCTCACAGCTGTCCATGATGGGGAATGCCATGTTGGGCTACCTAACGTGTGGCCATAGTGCATAGAAATGTAGAAGAATGATTGACGGCAGGTCACAGCAGAGCCAGGACTGTGCAAGCGCACCCAGGCACAAAATAAACAAGTGGGAATCAAACCCTGGACATTTAACCATGGAGACAATGCACCAACCAGTAGGCTACACCTCCACACAGCTCTAGGTAGATGTATAGAGCCTGCAGATCTCTGATCAAACTGTTTGCTGTCTGTGCCAGAATAGGTTGGGCCACCACTACCCATGAGGCACTGCACATGCAAAGCAGCGGTCTGCAGCTGAAGAACCAATGGAGAATGCACCAATCCAGCATATCAGCTCAGTAAGGTGCACTAGCTGCATGAACTACATACACATAACAACAGCAAGCCATGCTGCAGAGCGGTTTCAGTTGTCACCCTGAGGGCGAGGAGGGGTGCCCAGCACCTGATCCACTGAACCTGCACTGTAGGCTCACGTCACTGCTAGTGTGTGGCAGATATTATCTGCAGTATGTTATGCTTTTTCTTCTTGTTTCCTGCATGCTGAGGGTGACAGCAACAGCTCCGTTCTGGGTTCTGCCCATATTGAACACTAACCTAGCAGTGCAGGTTAGTGGCCAGTGTCAATATGCTGCTGCCATGGACAGCACTGCAGTGGGGGTGTACAAGGTGCAAAGGACTAATGCTACAGTCCTGCCAGGACCCCAGTGAATGGGTTATGACCCACTGCTACCCCAACCACTGAGGACTAACAATTGACTACAGCAGAGGCAAAAAGACTGCCCTTCACTGGGCTGAGTCAACCAAGCACAAACCAACTACAATTGGTCTGCTGGGCAGTATGCACAGCACGTGCATACTGTGATCACAAGCACTCAGCATTGACACCCAGCCATTTGCTCAGTGACTAGCATCCCAAAGAATGCATCCACATCACTGGAGACAGGCATTATACTAGCACTATGTGGATACATAGCCGTGCCATGGTTACCTTTTGGTCATAGTGAGAGTGCCATCTCAGCATGACATACAGTGGCCATCCAGGCAATGCATGTGGCAGACGGGTATAATGGCATCTCAGCCAGTGACCCTACCATTGTGGCAGACAAGTCCAGGCCAATCTGTGCTGATTCAGGCATACCCACAATCCTTTGCCTCGTCTTATTCACATTTTCCAAACAGGCTGGGAAAAACTTGGACAATTTGAGCCAAAGTGTAGTGCAGAAAGCCACAGGACAAAGGGGAGTCATACACACATACACTCACTGTGCAAAAATGGAGATGGTTGGCATTCCTGTTTGACACTCCTGTCTCAATGTCAGTTCAAGGTTGATAACGTGCGCTCTGTTTGCAGGCACTATTTTCGTGCCTTGGCCTCACCACACGTTGTTACCGTGTGCTATTAACCTCCAACCAGCTGTGGATAGTGGAGCCTGTCAGTGCTGCTAGTAGGTGTTTCCACCCTTGCTGGCCATCTCCTTGTGATTTGCGCATGCTGGAGCTGTACTTACACTATCAGCTAAACCTTGTCCACAGGAAGATGCAATATAGAAACCCCAACAGGGATCTGAACCTATGACCCTCCACATATGTACATACCAATTGTATGTGTCACAACACAGTGTTGCCTTATAGGGATAACAACTCCTGTTGCTGACATGTTTCTCTTCAATTGGCCTTTGGCACATGCTGCAATGCATATGGTACACACGACCAGGACAAGGCTTCTATCTGCTGCAGGCTGGTGCCACTTCCCACAACACCACCAACAATACCCAATTATGCAGACATGCCCATGCACTCTCAGTGGTGGTAGAAGCAGTCACAGCATGTTAAACATGCGGTTTGGTGGGTGCCTTGGGCAGAAGGGCTGGATGGGGGGGGGGGGGGGTAGGGGCACACATGGATGGCCACACAGCCCCTCCCCACCAGCTGCCCATGCAGAGGCCCCATCACCATCTGACACCAATATGTCCCGGGGGGGGGGGAGGATGGAAGCCACTGCTGTAGTATTTCCCTGGGCACCTGCATTTTCCAGCTACCTGGAGGGCTACAGTGTCTGGCACTATCAGCCTCTTCCCCACAGCTGGGTTCTGCAGCGGGGGGGGGGGGGGGGTAGAGGCAGCCTGGATCTCTGCCTGGGGTGCCAGGACCCTTGCACCACCACATGTGGAACATTGCCTTTCCGCAGCAGTAGCAGGACTGTGTGCTGCCACTGTCAATGTGGGATCATGACAAACATCACAGATGGTTCTGTGGATGGTAGAATACCCCTTTGTGGAGAGGCTAAAAAGGTTGGGGCTCATCAACCTGGGGAAGAGACAGCTGAGTGGAGATTTGATAGAGGTCTATATATTATTGTCTGGAGTGGAACAGGTAAAAGTAGGTTGTTTTTTACGCGATCAGACTGCAGCTACAGTGTAACCCATTTGGATCTTCTAGATGAAAATACTTTTTCAGTCAATGCGTAATCAAACCCTGCAGTCCATTATCAGAGGATGTGGTAAAAGCTGTCAGTGTAGCTGGGTTTAAAAAGATTTGGACAGGTTCCTGGGTAACGGTCTATAAACCATTGCTAAAGAGGACCTGAACTATGCAATGCTTGCCCCATTAAAGTTATTGGGGGATCTTGTGTGTCTTTTGGGGAAACTGCTAGGTACTTGTGGATCTAGATTGTGCACTGTTGGACACAGGATATTGGGCATGATGGACCTTGGTCTGACACAGTTTGGCATATTTTGTAGTTGTATGTTCCTATGCACCATCTAGGCAGCTGCCTGGTCCTCCCTGTGCACCAGCAGCCCCACTATTTGACCCATGTGCCACCTCCTTTGCTCCCATTTGCACCATCAACATAGTGCCCTTTCATATTTGGGCACTATGCTGTTGCTGCTAATGGAGCACTACTATCACTCAGTTGGGCTCCCCTGTCTGTGCATCACATTGCAGATGTAAAATAGACTCTTTCTTCAAAAAACACCCTTTCTGCCAGGTTTTGAATTGCGTTAGGGATCCTGCTGTTAAGGTGCCCGTGTTAAGGGAGCAAGCCTTGTTCCCGCCCACTCTCCGTCCCATGCACGCCTTCTCTCCACCCACAGGTACCTTAGCGTGTGCTAAAGATGGAGCCGCGTATTCCAGTCTCAAAAAGATGAGCTAGCAAGCATTTGTGATCTATAAGATCGATTGCTGCAGAAAGGTCTAAAGAAACCACTAAGACAGTTTTATATGTCTCATTCAAAACTGCTGCGAGATGGTCTTGGTACTGTGCAGTGACCAAAAACCTGACTGTCGAGGATGTAAGGTATGGGTCTGTTCCATATTATTAGAAAGTTGATTAAATACAATTTTTTCAGTAAATTTTGCTAGGATGGGCAAATTGGAAATAGGATGATAATTTTGAGGGTTTAGGTGATTGCCCTTTTGGTCCTCATGAATAGGGTGTAAAATAGCCTTCTTTCACCTACTTGTGACTATACCACTGGAAAGACTAGTATTAATCATAATCTGAATGAAGAGTACAAAACAGTGAGATGGCTCAGCCAGCTAGGATGGAAAGAATAGGATCCAATGATGGCAAATATTTATGAGTCGATTGAACTAGTTTGGTAATCTCAGATGTGGCTATAGTTTTAAAGTTAGATCAGGTGTGCTGCAGCATAACAGAGTTGAATGCCTTTTATACCTGAGGGGAAAAAGCAAGTAAAGACAGAACACTACATCTGAGAAGTTGGATTTGATGATACATAAATGCTGATGCAAACTAGACTATATATACCAGTCTGTTGCATGCCCAGAACACTGCAAAGTAATCTCAGTGCACTCTAAGCTAGTATAAAAGCAGGTAGAAAGTGATATGTTTGGCATGACAAACCTTGCATCACAACATACATGACAGTAGAAGACATCCTTAGGTATGCCTGCATTGGTCATCTCGGAAAACAGTCTGTACAATGCTAAGTATGGACCAGAAAAAATCAGAACAGGTTCTCCATAGTGAAATATCAAACCATAAGAAGGGACCCTCAGAATGGGAGAATTCAACAGTGCAAACAGCACTAATACATGCCCAAAGGCACCATCATTGCTCTCTATAAATGTGCACATTTTTAGAGACCAATGATGGTGCTTCTTGGCATGTCTTAATGCTGTTTGCACTCTTGAATGCTCTCATTCTGAGAGTCCCTTATTAGTGACAGGGATATGTTTTGACAATTCGCCATAGAGAACCTGTTCTGATTTATTCTGCCCTGGTGATGCTATGCTCATCCCTATGGTCCAGGTACTGGCTAGACATTCATGTCCCCCTAGATTTGCGGATAAGCACATCAGATCCTCCCGTGCAGTACTCAAACCACACACACACTCTCACTTGCAGTCAAAAATAACATAACTCTGCCAAAACTATGTCCTGCACCTAGAAACAACTGTTGGGAAGACATAATGGCATGCTGCCTCAGGATACCACATCTGATCTGTATTTCTCAACCAAACACGATTCTGCTTCGTACTATCTAACATACCATCCCTACATCTACATTCCCATTTTTCCGAATAGTGGAATTGTTAGGGAAGCCGAGAATAGCCTCTTTAGCACAAACAGCAAATGTCAACAAAGCCAGAATAAAGACTATTGCAGTGCTTTATATTTCTCTAGGGGTGTTTTTTTTTTTTATTGTTCCTTAACCTTACAAATGTCTCTCACCTGTGCATTCTATTCTTTACAACTGTATCTTGTGCCCTCTCAGACAGCGGATACACCAGTGCAATATAGATATGTCACAGCCATTCATCTTTATGGGACGTGTTGAAGATTAGAGCAAAGATTTACCTATGTCCTGGCCTTATTCCACGTTGCCACTAGTATAATGTAGACATCCGTGTGAAACACTCAGGATGTACAAGGGCCTTTTTCTACATATATTTTCTTTTTTTATATAATTTTGATTTTTATTTAGTACACTGCAAGGAAACACAACATTTTTCAACTGTTTAACAAAACACTGGTATATCCTACATACAATTATATCCATCACCACAACATGCACCTGCTTACCTTTTAACCTTACTGTACAATACTAAAAAGTCTAGGTTCCTCTCCAATTTACCTGTACAATTTTTATTATGTTAATATTCCCTTCTACTCCCCTCCTCCCCCTCCCCCCCCCCTGGATCCTGCAGTGTTCCCCTCCTCCTTATTAACAATTTCCTTTGATACTCTTAATTAGCATCAGCCCACTACCTCATTATTCTCCTTCTGTAACCACTCAGTGTACTTTTGACGTCTCCTTGAAAGCTCTCAATCCCGTGCGTTTTGTATGCATTCATTTCACTCATTCTATAAATGTATGCTATTCTACTTAATACCTTTTCAGGTGCTGGTGCTCTCCCAGATCTCCATCCCTTCGCTATTTCCATCCGCACTCCAATTGCAAGTATCTTCAGCATATACACCATATCGCTCTTCGACTCCCTCCCCCCCCCCATTCATTCAGTAATATTCCCGCTGGTGTAATATCTCCTACCCAGCCCACCATCCCCCATATGAGATCCTTCAGCCACTGCAACGTTTGCTGTAGGACTGGACAGCTCTACCATATATGCATATACTATCCCCGTTCTCCGCACCCCATCCAACAATCACATCATTATATCTCCCCATCTTACACAACCTTACTGGGGTTAGATACATTCGGAACATCATCTTATAATAGTGTTCTTGGATTGCTGCCAAAACCACTGGTATTTTAACCCCATCATACACTTTTTCCCATCTCTGCTCATCCCAATGACCTCCCAAATCTGCCTCCCAGGCCCTCATATGCGTTCCTTGATCCATGGGGCTACTCAAGGCCTTATAGAGCCTACAAATCACCCCTTTTGATAAGTCCCCCACCCTAAACATCTTCTCAAAAAGTATCTCTGCACGTTTCAGACCTTCTTTTATATCTTTTCCCCCTAAAAAATGTGGCAATTGAAAAAAACCCAACCAATCACTCTGCTCTATTTGAAACTCTCGCTGGAGCTCAGCAAACGGCCTTAATTGACCAGCCTCAGTTAATACCTGCCCCATACTCTGTAACCCTTTCTCCTGCCATCTTTGGAATACCCCAGAACTTTCTCCCACCAAAAACTGCTCACATTGTGTAATCCGCTCTGCCCTAATACTTCCTCCCATATGTGTCAGCACCCTCCGTTTCCTATCCCAGGCTCTAAACGTACTTATCACATATGGGTTCTTAACTAGGCCTCTTTCTCTCTCCTCCCTATTCTTCCACAACAAATCTGTAATGTAATTGGCTCTTACCACCTCCTGCTCTATTCTGCTCCATTGAGGCCCATCTTTCTCCAACCTCCACCCCATTATTGCCTGCAATTGAGCCGCCTCATATCATCTTCCAATCTCAGGGACCGCTAGACCACCTTCCTTTTTCACTCTGTACATTATTTTCCTTTGCACCCTTGGGGGCCTGCATCTCCAAATAAAGGAGAAAATTCTTCTCTGCACCAAATTTATCATGGCTGTGGGAACTTCTATGGGCAAGGTCATAAACAGAAAAAGCAATCTGGGCAGTATATTCATCTTCACTATAGCTGTCCTTCCAAACTATGAGAAAATGGGTTTGTCCCATCTTGCTAAATCCGTTAGCACATTCCTTACTGTTGGCTCATAGTTCAACTTATATAATTCAGACCCCTACGCACTAATCTGGATCCCCAGATACTTCACACTTTTGCTAGCCCATTTAAATGGGAATGTTTTCCGTAACCTATCCTCTTCCTGTGAACTTAACCTTAATTTAAGCACTTCCGTTTTTCCCATATTCATTTTATAGCCTGATACAGCACTATATTTCATAATCTCCTGTACTAGTATTGGTATCAATTTCTCAGGTTGTCCTAGTGTATACATCACATCATCCGCAAACAATGAGATTTTATATTCCTCCTCACCCACCTTTATTACATGAATTTCCTTATTCCGCCTAACCCTTTCAGCCAATGGTTCTATTACCATTGCAAACAGCAAAGGAGAAATCGGACAGCCCTGCCTTGTGCCCCTGCCTAACTTAAATTGCTCTGAATACACCCCATTTATGCGTATTCGTGCTTTAGGCTCTTTATACAGTGCCTCTATCCATTTCTGAAAGTTCTCTCCCAGTCCCATCTTCTTCATAACTGCAAAAAAGCCCATTCCACTCTATCAAAGGCTTTCTCCGCATCTATTGCAATCATTACAGATTCTGTCTGCTCCCTTTGCACCTGCCATATTAAATTCAACAGTTTATGTACATTATCACTCGCTTGCCTGCCCGAGATAAACCCTGCTCGGTCCTCCTTTATTAGCCCTGGAATATAATTCTGCAATCTAGCCACCAATATTTTCGCTAATATCTTAGCATCCAAGTTTATAAGTGAGATGGGTCTATAAGACTCACACTTCCCATGGTCCTTCCTGGGTTTAGGTATAACTACCACACCAGCTGTTTCCATAGAGTTTGGTAACTTCTCCTCTTTCAATATTTCATTAAACACATCCTGCAGGATCAGACTAACCTCCTCACAGAATTTTTTATAAAACCGAGCTGTAAATCCATCCAATCCTGGCGCCTTACCCTCCTTCAAGCTCTTTATAGCCTCAACTACTTCTTATTTACCTATCTCTCTATTCATCCACTTCTGTTGCTCTAAATTCAATTGTTTCAATGTAGTTTCCGCCAGGTATCTCTCTATAGCTACTCCCTCTTCTTGTTGTTCTGATTCATAGAGCTTACCATAATATTTCCAAAATACTTTCTGAACATGTTCCGTACCCTGCACCCACTGTCCCTATTGATCCTTTATTTTCAGGATCTGCTGGCGCACCCTTTTCTCCCTTAATTTCCTGGCAAGGTATCTGCCTGGCCTTTTACCTTGTACATAAAACTCATGTTTTAGTTGGTTTAACCTATAGGCCTCCTCGGTTTCATGTAAGGCCCCTAATTCTTCTCGTATTTTCCGAATTCATTGCAGCCGCTTTCTTCCCCCTCTCTGCTTGTGTATTAACTCTTCAGATCTCAATTCTTTTAACAACTCCCGCTCTTGCTGTTCTTTTCCTCTCTTCCGTCTCACCGCCAAGGCTATACACTGTCCCTTACAACCGCCTTCAACCCATCCCATACACCAGCCGGTCACACTTCACCCCCTTTATTGTGACACATATACTCCCTTATAGTGCTCTGTATGCCTTTTTTTCCCTTCCAACTCATCTATAAGGGACTCATTCAACTTCCAAAAGCACAGACCACCTCCTTCCTTTCATAAATAAATAAATCTACCTTAAGCTCAAAATCCTAAAACAATTATGTCCACTTGTCCACTTATATAACTTTATGAGGAGGTCTGAAACATGCATGTCGTGTGATGGTGATGAACTAACAAGGGTGGAAAATTGACAGAATCGCCCTCCTTAAAGTCTTGCTGGAATGGAATGGCCGCTATTTCAAGTTAAGTGGTGTGTTTGTTGAATTGATGCCTTCATCCAGTAAAGTGTGCAAGTTAGACTAGTTTAAAACGAGGGCTGCGGCTCTCTTGAATAAAAGGGCTCTTCCAACACGGGGAGTTGGGTTCCTTCCCTCCTCTCAGGTTGGTCGTCCCCGACAAAAAATTGGTGACTGAATTTGTGGAAACATAGTTACCAGGGTAGCTACTGGTTACATTTCTTCAATGACTATGGATATTGGATTTAATGTGGTGTCATTGAATTAAGGTGGTTTGGGGTATCTGATCTTGTATAAGCAGAACATCTGCTCTTACTTTGCTGCCCTCTTTCAATAGGGCCTGTCTTTTAAACCAGGAATTAAGTCCTTTCACATTTATGGTTACAATTTTAGATTCATCCACCTGTTTTTGATTACTACCCATAACTGCCAATCTCTGCATTTCCTCCTCTTACACACACAGGATCCGGGTACCCTCCTTCTTCCCGCCCCTTCCTCCCCTCCCTTAGTTCCCTTCTTCCCGACCTCCTCCCTCTCCCCATTCTTTCTACCATTTAGTAGCTTCCGCTTCCTCCCAGACATCATCCTCCCCCTCCCGCACATGTTACACATTTCACATTAAACTCACTTCATATCGTAATTCCCCCCATTCTTATCACTTCATGTTTAACTTTGCACTCTTTTCCCCCTCACATCACCAACTCAGTCCATCTTTGCGGCTTCTTCAACCTTGCTTTTGCTTTCCATTCTTTTTCCATTTCTCTTTCCTCTGCTTATTTACTCAGTCCTATGTCTTTTCTTTTTTTGCAGCACACGTTTACTCTTTCTCTCTTTGCTCTCCACTCTCTGCCACCTTGTTGTCTGTCCATTCATAGGTTTTCTCACTTCTCCTACCTCAATAAACATGTCACTCCTGCCTCCTTCATCTCTGCCGCCAACTGCGCTGCTGTTAATGCCTGCCTTGTAATGCCTTGACTAGTGAATGCAATTCCTGCAGGGTACAGCCATTTATATTTGATGTTCTCTTCTCTTAACCTCATTGTAAATCCTCTCCATTCTCTTCATCATTGTAGCATGACCGCAGCTAAGTCCGCAAAAATTGCGACCTTATTGCCTTTCCACTCTAAGGGGCCTGCTCCCCTTCTCCTTATATATTATTGTTTCCTTAATTTTAAAGTCTTGGAGGCAGATAATAATGTCCCATGGTGCCTCCCCTCTTCTTGGGCCCAGCGTATGGTGCACTCTGTCTATTTTTACTTCCAGTGCCTGCCCTCCATCCTCGGACTCCTCAAGCTCCGACATACATATATCTCGTGCAATCTGCTCACAGTTTCTATAGTCTTCCTGTTCCGGCACCCCCTTTATTCTGAGATTTTGCCTTCTCACACGGTTTTCCAAGTCTTCCAGCTTTAATTCAATCTGTTCTTTCGCGGCTTCTAAACTGTTCATAGCTTTATTTATTGCACTCACATGGCTTCGTACCTCTTCCACTTGCCCTTCCGCTTCCTCCATTTTTCTCCCCAGCTCCTGCACATCTGCACAAAATTCCATTATGGCTGCCTCCATATCATTTCTGAATCCCGCCATTTCGGACCTCAGCTCACCAAACCATGACCGGAGCTCTTCCTTTGAAATCTGCACCACAGCACTTCTGTTCTGCACATCTTCCAAGGTATTTAACTGTTCCTCGGCCTCAGCCTCATTGTATGCTTCACCTCCCATTTTTCCTCTGTCTCTCTGCTCACCTCTGACCGCAGTGCATGTATATTCTCTTAAGTCTGCAGTCTTTTTCCTCGCTGTGGTCATACCTCCAGCCTCCGCTCCCAATGACCTTACCATGTCACTTAGGGTGCTTATCGCTTTATTTCGGGGAGAATTAAGTGCTTTTGTGGGGATGAATGGCGGATCTCGTTTTCAGCTGTCCATGCGGTTCGGTGATGTCACCGGAAGCCCCCTGCATATGTTTTCTACATCTCCATGGCTTGCCATGCCCCCGTTCTGTCCCCTTCCGCCCATGTTCTGAGATCCTCATGCTATCATGTATGTGCAGGGCCACATGGTTTCAGAATACAGTTCTAGATGTTTTAGCAAGAAAAACGTTTATCCCACACATCTAATTGACTTATTCGTGTTCTGAAATTATCTCCATAGTGAAACTGGGGACTGGAGCATGATATGATACACATAAGTAGTGGACAAGAGAGTGAGGAGCATCAGGATCCAAAAGAAGCTTCAAAGAGGTGGGTCTTTAGCCTGGATTTGAATAGGGCTAGAGAAGGAGTCTGATGCACAGACAAAGGTAGTTTGTTCCAGGCATATGGAGCAGCAAGATGAAATGAATGAAGTCTGGAGTTGGAAGTTGCAGTGGCAGAGAAGGGCACAGATAAAGGGATCTGTCAGAGGAGCAGAATTCCCAAGGAAGGGTGTAGAGTGAGATAAGAGAGGAAAGGTAGTGAGAAGCCGCAGAATGAATGCACTTATAGGTCAGTAGGAGAAGTTTAAACTGGATGTGGAAACCTATAGGGAGCCAGTGAAGTGACTTGAGAAGAGGGGTTAGATGAGCATAGCGACACTGGTGGAAGATAAGCCGTGCTGATGAGTTGTGAACAGATTAAAGGGGAGAGAGCTTTAAAAATAGTTCAGGACATAATGGCAAGGATTATTTTAAAATTATCTCATTTTGATCATATCACTTCTGTTCTTATTGAATTGGTTGCCGACTGAGTTTAGAATTAAATTGCAAGTACTCATACTAATGTTTAAAGCTATCCATAGACTATCAGCAATCAGGGTGTCATCATTGTTGGTTCCCTATGCATCACATAGGCCCATACACTCAGCCCTACAAAACAGATTCTACCTTTTCAGTAGTAACATTTGTCTTATAGAATGCCTGCCTGTGGAGCTACAGCAAATTACAGATATTATGGCCTTTAGGAAGAAAGTGAAAAACAATTTTATTTATGCAGGCATTCAATTTATCTTAAGTTTTTGTATGAATGTTGATCCAAGATGGCTGCTAGTTCAACTCAGCACTGTCTCCATTTTTGGCTGGATTTTCTTTGCATGAAGCTCTTTTTATTTCTAATTAATGGTGAAAAGGAAGGAAAACTCCTTGTCTCCAATAGTGGAGACACACCTGATTTCAATTCTGACCTTTCTTATGAAAAGAGATTCACTGGGAGATCAAACCATCACCCTGGATGTTGTGGCATCTCTTCACCCCCCCCCCCCCCCTGGTTTTAGACTGGTCCCCAGTTCAGATTTAGTGCAACTTTTCAAGTGCACCAGAGAATCAGAAACCGTTTTAGAGATACCTGGTTATGAGGGTGAGAATTTTTGCTATGCCTTTACCCCACCCAAGGTTCAACTGTCATGAGCAGACTCAGACTTGGAATTCTTTTGGTGTTCAAAGATGATGGAGGACGTTTTGGTGGAGGAGCAAGATGCTGAATATACTGGGATGAACGTCTCAGTTTCTGCTGATCCATTTACTCCAAAGAAAACTGTAGATATACAAGTACAACTTCAATTTGTTGAGCCCTTTACTAAAAAATATTATAGATGAGAAAAATGGACATGTTCAGTTTCCTTTAGATTTATTGATATTGGTGGTAAGAGACGATCCAAATTCAAGAAGAACTTAACTTTAAAGCTTCGTTTATTAAAGTTTCCTCTTCCCTGAACAAAAATTCAAGTTCATAAGATAAAAAAATTGTGGTCCTGGATGTGCCACCTACTTTGGATATTTCAAATCCACAGCAAGGTTATTTATTAAATGTATACTGCAAGCTTTCGCTAGACTTCAGTCAGTGGTAATAGCAACAATGGAATTACAACATAATCTTATGTTAAAGTTTGAAGAGTAGATAAGAACATAAGATATGCCATACTGGGTCAGACCAAGGTCCATCAAGCCCAGTATTCTGTTTCCAACAGTGGCCAATCTAGGTCATATGTACCTAGCAGTTTCCCCAAGGGACACAGGTTCCACAGTGCTTGTATTGGTTCAAGCATTGATATCCTGGGTCCCTTCTTAATAATGGTTTATGGACCTTTCCTCCAGGAACTTGTCCAAACCTTTTTTAAACCCAGCTACACTAACAGCCTTTACCACATCCTCCGGTAACAAATTCCAGAGTTTGATTACACGTTGAGTGAAAAAATATTTTCTTTTATTAGTCTTAAATAGTTTACCCTGTAGCTTCATTGCATGTCCCCTAGTCTTTCTATATTCTGATAAGGTAAACAATCGATCTACATTTACCCGTTCCACTCCGTTCATTAATTTATAGACTTCTATTATATCTCCCCTCAGCCGTCTCTTTTCCAGATACCATCATGTGATCAATCCATGGCTAAATCTTAGGAAAAATTGTCTTCCTTAGTCATCTATAGTTTCTGTATTTAGAGATGGCTTGAATGTTACTGTTTGAACAACAGCAACATCCTGTGACCCTACTAAATTAGTGCAATGTAGATTAGAGAAATGTTTAACATTTTTCAGAACAGAGGAGATTTTTGTTGACAGTCATATAACCACTCCCAAAGACTGAGCTCTGTCTTTGGCATGCAGCCACAGCACATGAGGAGGGAGCAAGGCATCTGGCCTAATGGGCGGATATCTTTGGCACACAGCCACTTCATCAGAAGGGAGCAAGGGCATATGCCCTTTGGGTAGGTGTCTTTGGCACATAGCTCCTCATTCCATCCAGAGAGAGTTACAGGCATCAGGGCAGCAGCAGCATAAGAGAAGAGTGCAGAGAGTTGATATTTGTGCAAAACCTGAATGCACCCCATTGTCTCAGAAGCTCTGCCTGTGTTAATCAGAGCCAGGAGCCTTGCAGAGCAGTACTGGGGACCCGAAGCTACAGAAGCCACCAGCTCTCAGGAAGAGAGGAACCCAAGCACTCAAAATATACCAGTGATACCAGATCCAGGATTGAGTCCAGCACAATATCGGGGACCTGTATTTGCCTGACTACCAACTTCAGGTACACAGGGAAAAATACTAGACACAAGAGGAAGGAGATTCCCACTCAGGGAAACTAAACTAAGTAGCAAAGGTGCGTGAGTGGGGAAGAGTGGCGTAACTGTTCAGGTTAAGATAAAGAGCAATTGAAGGGAGTGTGGTAACATACCTGAGAGGAGAAAGGAGTAATTTAGGAGTAATCAATTTTGACTATGCATGTTACATAGGACTTATTTGTTGTTTCTGCCATTTTGGTTATTGTTGTTATTGCTCGGTGACCCTAAAGTTTACAGTAAATAAACCCTTGGTTGAGAATTCAAGTTCTGGCCTGGACTCATTTATTTGAGAAGAGAAGAGATGTGAGTGTGTCAAGTGCCGAGGGCATCCCAATGTAAGCTGGTCCTCACCAAACAACCCTGATATTTAACTCCAAGATCCAAAGACTGAAAGACTGCATAAAAGATCTTGGATTGATTTTACCCCTTGTCTGCCAAGTGGCTAGTAGGGCAGTTGTGAAGACCACACAGAAAGGGAGCTGTACAAGATTTGTGTTCTTACATATCAAGGACTAAATGGAAATGTAGAAAATTATTTAAAATGTAGGAATACAAGAATTCCCAGCTTTCCTAGAATCTCTACAATTACTCCAAAATATTTTGCATATAAAATACGAAAGAGAATCTGGAAATACCAGAGGCATTCTTGCCACCCTTAGTGACAGCTTATTATTTGCCTTCTGAAACCAGCTCTCATTCACTGAATATATTAGTTAAATCTAAACCTGAGCAAGTAAATTCTGAGGATGTTAATTTGACTATATCTGCTAGTTTGATAGCTAATATGGATTTTGCTACATTATCGGTCACCATCCTATTAGGTTCTGATCAGGATTAATTGTTTAAAGTATATTTTTTGCTAACTGTGATAAAAAATTGCTTGGTAAAACAATAAGGATTTTTCTGATCATAACCTGGAAGATGCAGATTCACAGAAGGAAGTTTTGGGGATTAAAATCTAGAGTCATTGCTATGAGAGCCCAGTTTTATTTGTTTTATCTAGGTAAGTGTAAGGTGATTTATAGACAAGGGGCCCAGTATTGAGAGTGATTAACGCTCTCCTATCCAATCGAACTGGATATTCAATGCTGATGGCTGATATGGTCCTGGCATTCAATATCCAGGTCTTAGGTTTAGCAACTCTCACTTGTGATTTGCAGCTTGTCGTGCTGTGACGGCTTGTGTGCATCAGTGATGCTGAGAGCTAAGCTATCGGTAACTTTACTGGCAGGGTCCCTTAGATTGACAGATCTCAGCTGAGATGACAGACTGACAGACCACCTATCTGGGCAGCAGCAGAATTGGACGGTGTTGGCGGCGGAGGATCACATTTCTATGACAACGGCAACGACACTAGAATTACCTGCGCTGAAGAAAGGCCTGGCAATCTACTGCTATATCTTGCCACGAAACCCAGTGGATAGTCACAAAACAAAACAAATTGCACTATAGTGCTGGAAGATACGACCCCCGGATTGGAAGGCACTCAACTGGCTACTGGGGATGAGCTGAAGAATTCTCAGAGCCAGCATTTATGATGTGGTTGGATTAAAGCCCTCAGGATGTCTGACGTAGCTGCACATGAAACGAGAGTCAGAAGCTGCAAAGATGTTTTACATACTGGGAAATGGAATGTACGAAGCATGAACCAAGGAAAGTTAGAAGTGGTCAAGAATGAAATGGAACATGTACAACTTGATCTGTTGGGTGTCAGTGAACTGAAATGGACTGGCATCGAGTACTTTGCATCTGATGATCACATGGTCTACTATGCTGGAAATGAAAGACAAATAAGAAATGGTGTTGCATTTATAATCTTTATCTTTATTATTAGCCTTGATTAACCGCTCTTCACAACATCATGGCGGTTTACAAAGTTGCATAATGCACAGTGGTCATGACCAGAAACATAAAAAGAACTACAATTTTGAAAGGAAAACACACACACACACACAACAGAGGAGAGGAAAGAGAGGAAGGGGAGCAAAAACATAGGAGACTAGTATCATCACAAGTTGGAAGAGGGGAGGTCATAAGCTAAGCAGACGAGATGCGTTTTGAGAAGGACCTTAAATTTAGAATAGGACTGTTCTTGGCGGAGGGCAGAAGGAAGTGAATTCCATAAGGAGGGACCCAGAAAGAAAAATGCTGAATGGCGAGTCTGTTCCAGATGGGCACGGAGAGGGAAGATGTAAATGGTGATTGTGAACAGAGCAGAGACTGCAGGGCACAGAGCAAAATTGCAGGGTGTTGGCCAGGTACTGCGGGATGTGCGTGTGGAGTGCCTTATGGGTGAGAATCTGGAGTTTATAAGTGATTTTATTTATTTATTTATATCTCTTATATACCGCACTATTATAATCAGTGCGGTTTACAGTTGAACAAAACATACTACAATGCAGCAGGTCACATTGAACAGGGGTCGTTAACTTGGAAGAACCGGGAGAACTATATACAGATTATGGACATTCTTACAGGACATATAAGGATCGTAAACAGATGCCTAAGCTCCTGGGTCAGGGAGAGAAGATAGGGGACAGGTGATTAACCGTTCTCTAAGGGAGGCTGATCAATGGGGCGGGCTAGGTAGGAGGGTAAGGTGATGGCTGTGTGCTTTCCAGAATTATTATCAGGGTAATGTAGCAGGAACAAGTGGTGTTTGAGAGCTTTTCTGAATAACGGTAGATTGGAGATAGCTCGGATTTCTGCTGGGAGGGCGTTCCAGGCCATAGGTGCGAAAATGGAGAAGACTCTACTGGCTATTGTCTTTGTACATTTTATCACTAACTTAGGGACTTCAAGGGTATTCATCAATGTAGATCTCCTGATTCTGTTGGCTGGAGTGCTGTGGAGAAGTTTACTGATGGGCGTGGGTGGCTGGTTCTTGAGGGCTTTGAATGTCAGGACAAGAGTCTTGTAGTGGATTCTGGCCTGCAGGGGTAGCCAGTGTAGGTTCTTCAGGACTGGTGTTATATGGTCTGACCTTGATAGACCTACCAGAACCCTCGCAGCTGAGTTCATGGCAAGTCGGAGCGGGCTTAGAGTTGACTGTGGAAGTCCTTGAAGGATGATGTTAGCGAAGTCGAGATGAGGAATAACTAGAGCTTGGAAGATTGATCGGTATTCAGGGAAGTCCAGTAGTGGTCGGAGATGACATAGTGACTGATCTTGTGATAAATCGCTTTTGTGGTGTTTTTGATATGTGCTGTGTGACATAGCAAGGCCTTCTAGCCCGGTAGAAACTCCCAAACACCAGGTAGAAAGTGCAGGGCTGCAATGTAAACAAAGACGCATGGCTACTAGTTGTCAGGGAAACCAGGACCGAGAGAAGGAAACACGCCCCTGCTGTCAGCTTAGCAGAGAGTCACGGGGAAACTCTGAACACCTGCTAGGGGGTGGAGCCAGGCCCTACCCAGGAAAGCTGACTCATAAGGAGGCCCCAGCAGGCAGAGAGGGGGGAGAGAGGAAGGAGAATGGAAGCCAGAGTGAACAGGAGGAGAGACAAGTAGGGTCCCCTTTGAGGAAGGAAGGCCAGCTTCCAGTCAGAAGGTGGACGAAGTCTCCAGCTGAGGGAAGGTCAGAGGCTCCGGCTGAAAGAGATAGGAGGAGCAGATCAGACCAGCTGAAGTATACTCTGGATTATAAGCAGCCAGGAAGGCAGTTGGAAACTGCCTCACACGGGTTCAGTGGGGAACCAACCGGTTTCTATAAACTACAGAGAAAAGCTTCCACAACCAGGTCCCCAGGTAAGCCTAAGGGCTGGAATTGCCAGAAGTACTGGGGTTTATTGACCCAGAAGGTTGGGGCTACGGTGGAGAGAACCAGGGAGAAAATGAATGTTTAGAGCTACGTCAAACCCAAGAGCTCTGCATAAAACCCAGGGTTGGAGAAAAGGGCGTGGCCCCAGAAAGAGCAGGGCAAACAATTCCTGTTTCAGTGGGGGAACGTAGAGACACAGAGCCAGCCTGGTGGAACATTCATAGAAAAGAAATGAACTGTATGATTACCTGGGCTGAACAGATAATATCTTTGTGTTAGAAACATATTGTGGAGAAAATACAAGCTAGCTGTGGAAAAGACAGAGCTGTATGAAACAGTGTGGTGAAGTTAACCTGCTGGAAAAGAAAGGATTTATGCTGCAGTGTGGTGAAGTTTAACCTGCTGGAAAGAAACGTTTGTTTTATGCTGAATGAAGCTATTCTTATTTTGTCCTTTTCTGCCAAAGTGCAAGATAATTTTGTGTTACCTTTATCCGTGTGTTCAACCCCGGGAGGGGAAATAAATCCCTTTTGCTTGAAAACATTTCTGAGTCACACTACTCTTCATTTGAACTGGTGATAAACTACATTTCCCTACGAGCATTGCTCCAGGAAGTGGTGGGACATTAGTTTGAAGAAGGAACTTAAACTCCTTAACCCCTACGTACCTGCGGGTACGGGCAAAGGGAGCAGGATCACAGCTGACATGTCTAGCCTTTGGTCAAGGGTAATACCTAGATAGCGAATTGTGGGTTTTGCCTTAAGTTCTGTGTTGTTGACTTGTAGTGAGGGAGGTGGCATGAACTTCTGGTTTCTCGTGACAAATAGAACATACGTTTTGCTGTGGTTAATTTGTAGATTTTGAGAGAGGAGCCAGTCTGCCACTGCTTCAAAGCATCTTAATATTGGAGAGAAATCAGGTTGATCAATCTTGAATGGTGTGTAAATGAGGATGTCGTCTGCATAGGCTAGGCATTGGACATTGAAGGATCGAATTAATGCACAGATGGGCTGCATGTAGATGTTAAACATCAATGCAGATAGGGATGAGCCTTGAGGTACGCCTTGTTTCAGTGGGAATGGCTCTGAGGTCGTGGATCCTGCTCTGACTTGTTGCCATCTATTGCACAGATAAGATTTACACCAGGCTAGCGCTGAGCCTAGTATTCCTTTTTCTTTGAGGCGAAGTAAGAGTGTCTGGTGGTTCACCGAATCAAAAGCGGCTGCTATGTCCAAGAAGATGAGGACATATCCTTGGTGGATGTTGTCGAGTCCAGTGACTAGATTGTTAAAGAGGGTTGTAAGGATGGTATCAACACCGTGAGCTTCTCTAAAGCCATGCTGGGATGGGTCCAGAGGTGCTTCAATGTCGACATGGTGTTGAATTTGTCGCTGGACTACCTTCTCAAAGATTTTGGCAAGTAGAGGGATGCTCGAAATTGGTCTGAAGGACTCAACTTTAGATGGATCAAGTTTACTATTTTTTAACAGAGGACGGATGGATGTATATTTTAGGCTTTGAGGGAAGGACCCTGTTGATAGGGATTGGTTCAGGATTCTGCATATTGTCGGACTGAGGTCATGGCGCAACTCTTTAATCCAGCTTGCAGGGCAAGGATCGTTAGGAGCAGTAGTGAGGTTAATAGAGGAAATAATATCTACAGTCTCTTCATTGGATACCTCAGAGAATTTCAGCAGAGCGGTTGGTTGGGAGGACACATGCGGGGTGAGGAAGGATGTGATGGTTGCAACCGTATTGGTCTGGATCGACTTTGATTGTAGGTAATTGGCATAGTCTTGTGGCTGGGGCGTGGGTGATTGGGCTAGAGCTGGATCGTCTGTCAAGGTCTTGACAATAGTAAATAGGTCATGTGGTTTGTTCAAAGATCGCTTTAGTAATTCAGAATGGTACTGTTTTCTTTTTTCCATGGTTTTCTCCCAGTGTAACTGTAGTTGAGCGGAGTATGCCCCGAGTGCCTCGGAGGTCCGGGTGTGTCGCCACTGTCTCGCGAGCTTGCGTAGGTGGAGAAGCGAAGCTCGCAGGTCCTGGGAGTACCATGGTGTGTGTTCCCGTTTTTCTGGGTTCTTGTTGGTAGCTGGGAGACAGGCAGCAACGGTAAGAAACAGATTGCCAGTGCAGATTTATGAGATGGGGCGTGATACGACTTTAGCGAGTGGTATGTGAAAGAATTCTTGCTGCTGTGTTTTGGATTAGCTTTAGATGGTGAATCTGATCTTGGGGGAGGCCTGCAAAGATAATATTGCAATAATCAACCCGGGAGATCACTAGAAAGAGCAAAAGAGTGGTAAAAGCGGCTGAGGGCAGGAGAGCTCGAACGGCGTGGATTTGATGGAGATAGAAATATGAGTGACGAGAAAGGGCAGAGATGTGGTCATGTAAGGACAGGGCTGGGACCAGGATTACCCCGAGGTAATGCATGGAGGAAACCAGTGGGATTAGGGTGCCAAGAAGGATGGGGGACAGTGCAGGGGAAGGTGTGCCAAGGGAGAACTACAATTCTGAAGTCTTAGCAGGATTAAGATGTAGGAGGTTCATAGACAGCCAATTGGCAATGTGACAGGCAGGTATTAAGGGAGGAGAGGTCGGGATTGACAGGAGAAGTATGATGAATCAGGATAACATCATTAGCATAGTAGTACACAGACATGCCAGACTGCTGCACCAGAAGAGTGAGGGGACCAATAAAGATGTTAAAGAGCAATGGTGCAAGGACAGAACTTTGAGGCACCCCACAGTGCAAAGGGATGGGATCAGAGGTGCAAGACTCAGAGGTAACAGAGAAAGAGCGAGAGTAGAGGAATGAGTGGAACCAAAGTACAGTGCCCCGGAGACCTGCATCCCTAAGACAAGAGAGAAGAATGGTGTGATCAACAAGATCGAAGGCAGCCGATAGGTCCAAAGAAACAGCTATAGAGATGTCACCCCAGTCATGAGAGATGTGAAGCTCATTAAGAAATGAAAGAAGACTAGTCTCTGTGCTGTGACCTGAGTGGAATCCTGATTGTCAGGGATGTAAAAGGTGAGTGGAGTCTAAATATGAGGAGAGCTGGGAGAATATGGTCTTTTCACGAATTTTAGATACAAAGGGGAGGTTAGAAACTAGACATAGTGAGAAGGAATACTGTGGTCAAAGGAGGGCTGTTTGAGAAGGAATGTTTCCTGAGCTTGAGAAAAGTGCCAGATAAAAGACAAGAATTGAGCATAGAGAGCAGGGAGGGAAGGAAAGCAAGGGAAGGTTCCAAAATCCAGCATGGGGTATCAGGTCGAGAGGACAGGTTGTTTTCAGGGTGGTAGAAATGGACCTGAAGAATTCAGAGGAAATGATGGGCTGAAAAGAGGACCAGAGATGGAGAGGAGGGTGGTGAAGGAGGGGGAGGGGACAAGAGTGGGTCGGGAATGACCAAGAAGAAGGAGCGGAATGCTGAATCTTTGTGACAAAGTAACTAGCAAGCTGTGAAGAGCTAGGAGCAGATGGACGGGCGTTACAAGTTGGGGGATGATGTAAGGTAGATAGCGACCTAAGTGTTGAATACAGTTGTTGTGTAGAGTTCACAGTAGAGGAGATGAGGTTGGAATAGTAGGAACGTTTTGTTTCTAGGATAAGCGAGCGGTAATGGTGATGGCACAGGTTAAAGTGTTGGAGGGAATCAGGGGTCTGAGTTTTCCTCCAAAGGCATTCTGCATGTCGGAGATGCATACACTGCGAACGAAGGAAGGAGTTGGTCAGCAAGGAGGAAGTGTTGAAGGGTGGAGGGGGTGATCCGGCATATCTTATGTTCTTATGCCCTTAGAATGATACCAAGGGTGGTGGGGAGAGGACTGAGGGGTGCAGGGCACAAAGGGGCCAGATGGTCAAGCATGGAGGAGAGAAGGGAGGTCCAGAGGGAGGCCTGTATTTCAGTAGTGAGGGAAGAGAAGTCCGAGGGAAGAAACTGGTCAGCAAGGAGGAAGTGCTGAAGGATGGAGGGGGTGATCCCATGGCTTGGTGGAGAGGGCCAGCCGTGGAATAGGTGAGGTTTCAATGGGCAACCCTGCGAAAAGAGGGGGGTTGCACAGAAAAGGTGATGCAAAAATGGTCTGTCCAAGACAGGGGTTTGGTGACAATATTCATGGGCATATACGGAGATCCTAGAGGGGTAATTAGAAGATCATTTGATTATGTGTTGAGCGAAAGAATATTTTCTCCGATTAGTCTTATATGTGCTACATTGTAGCTTCATTGCGTGTCCCCTAATCTTTCTACTTTTGAAGGAATAAACAACCGATCTATGTTTACCTATTCCACTCCATTCATTATTTTATATACTCTAACATATCCCCCCTCAGCCATCTTTATTCCAAGTTGAAGGGCCCTAATCTTTTAAGCCTTTCCTCATAGGGATTTTCTTCCATCCTCTTTATTATTTTGGTTGCTGTTCTCTATACCTTTTCTAATTCCGCTATATCTTTTTTAGATATGGCAACCAGAACTGCACACAATATTCAAGGTGTGGTCGCACCATGGAGCAATACTAAGGCATTAGAATACAAACATAAGAATATAAGATATGCTATGCTAGGTCAGACCAAGGGTCCATCAGGCCCAGTATCCTGTTTCCAATAGTGGCCAATCCAGGTCACAAAATGTACACAGATTCCATGCTGCTTGTCCCAGGGATAAGCAGTGGATTTCCCCAGTCCACTTTAATAATGATTTATGGACTTTTCCTCCAGGAATTCATCCAAACATCTTTTAAATCCAGCTACACTAATGGATTTTACTGCATCCTCTGGTAACAAATTCCAGAGTTTGATTATGCGTTGAGTGAAAAAGTTTTTTCCCAGTTTGTCTTAAATTGGCTACATTGTACAGTAACTTCATTGTGTGTCCCCCTAGTCTTTCTACTTTTTGAAAAAGTAAACAACTAATCTATGTTTACCCGTTCCACTCCATTTATTCATTTATAGACCTCTATCATATCTCCCATCATCCGTCTACTTTCCAAGTTGGAAAGCCCTAACCTTTTAGCCTTTCCTCATAGGGATATCCTTCTATCCCCTTTACCATTCTGGTTGCTCTTCTCTATACTTTTTCCAATTCTGCTATATCCTTTTAAAGATATGTCAACCAGAATTGCACACAATATTCAAGGTGTGGTTGCACCATGGAGTGATATGGGGGCATTATAATATCTTTAGTTTTATTCTCCATTCCTTATGATTCCTAGCATTCTATTTGCTTTCTTGGTCGCAGCAGCACACTGGGCAGAGGATTTTAACATGTTATCCATGATGATGCCTAGATCCTTTTCCTGGATGATGATTTCTAATATGGAATTGTGTAACCTTAGTTTGGGTTCTTCTTCCCTAACAGCCTAATTCAGGAAAGCGACTAGCGGGGCTGTACGCCCCAGTGTGATATGCAGCCCTGACAACCGTTCGGTCCAAATGCAAGGACACCATCTCTCTGCACACACAGAGGCTCTGTGTTGGGAGATGGAGATGGGGCGGCACAGGGCGGAGCGTGGGTGGGTCAGTCACCTGGACCTACAGAGCTGATTCAGGTCATGGCCCTGTACATCCGGGGAGCACCAGTGGGATGCACTCCTTGTTCTACCTTGGAGGTGGAATAAGCACTGGTCTCCCATGTGCCCCAGCCTGGTAGTCCCCCCAATGCAGTGGAGACATGGTAGGAACTGCCCCACCACCTGATCCCAGCCCCGGCAGACCCACAAATGGTGGGGCAGCAGGGAATCCAATCTGGAGGGGCATTGGGCCATTGGCACACCAGCATGAGCAGGGGGGGGGGGAGGGCCTGCCGTGCTCAAGGACGTCCCCGTGGCTGCAACCAGGGCATGCCAGGCTGTCCCGTTGCCCAATTCTGCATGCTGCAGGAGCATCTAGCTCCCATGGTGCAGAATCGGGTGCAACGGAGCCCGTCCTGTCTAGGGATGTTTGGACAGCCCGGACCTGCCCCTTCCAGGATTGAGCTCTACGTGCATAACTTTGCACTTGGCCACTTCAAATTTTATCTGCTATTTGGACAACCACACTCCTAATGTATCAAAATCCTCTTATTTCTTTAGTTTTAGGCATTTATCTACTGCCAAAGTGCTAATGTATTCAAGGTGGTTTACATTCAGGTATTATATATAAATTCCCTTGTCCCTAAAGGGCTCACAATCTTTCTTGTACCTGAGGCAATGGAGGGTTAAGTGGCTTGCCCAAGGCCACATGGATCACCTGTGGGCCTCAGTCCTTCCAGCCCAAGGTTGCTGTCCTCCTGTGGAATTTGAACCCCTGGCTCTAGGTAACATGCCCAAACCACTAGGCCACTCCTCCCTCCCTTCTACTACCTCAAGTTTGCATGGGATAAGGATAGTATAATTCTTTCTATATCTAACCCCTTTTTGTGGAACCAGTTCCCTGCTCCTCTATGCTTATTGATGCACATATTTGATTTTAGGAAGACATTGAAGGTATTTTTATGTAGTCAAGCTTTTGCTTGATTGCATTTTATTTTGGCCGTGCTCTGATTTCCTATTAGTTTTATTCAGCTGTGGCAATTAGTCTGTTTTAGTTTGCTTTTCTCTGATCAGAGAAGGGCTGTACTTTTACAGAGCTCTGCTAGTGAGTGGATATTTGCCTCCTGGGACATCTTACTGTGAGTTTTAGCTGTTTATTTAATTATTTACTGTTTGTCTAACTGTTTGTTTAATTATTTATTGTTTGTCTTAGTGGTGTGCTAGTTCAGCCTTCTCAGCTGTACTTACCTTGCCTCTCTCAACTAACTGGGCTTTGTGTGGTAGCCATTTTGAATTAAATCTCTCTCCCCAGAACCTGCTGTTTGTTAAGCTTTTTTCCTGTCCTTGCCTGCCTGAGTGAATCCTCCCCCCCTCCCCTGAGGTATTGTGTAGCCTTCTTCCTGTTTTCTCCACGTGTGCATAGTCTGTTTTAGTTTGCTTTTCTCTGATCAGAGAAGGGCTGTACTTTTACAGAGCTCTGCTAGTGAGTGGATATTTGCCTCCTGGGACATCTTACTGTGAGTTTTAGCTGTTTATTTAATTATTTACTGTTTGTCTAACTGTTTGTTTAATTATTTATTGTTTGTCTTAGTGGTGTGCTAGTTCAGCCTTCTCAGCTGTACTTACCTTGCCTCTCTCAACTAACTGGGCTTTGTGTGGTAGCCATTTTTAATTAAATCTCTCTCCCCAGAACCTGCTGTTTGTTAAGCTTTTTTCCTGTCCTTGCCTGCCTGAGTGAATCCTCCCCCCCTCCCCTGAGGTATTGTGTAGCCTTCTTCCTGTTTTCTCCACGTGTGCATAGTCTGTTTTAGTTTGCTTTTCTCTGATCAGAGAAGGGCTGTACTTTTACAGAGCTCTGCTAGTGAGTGGATATTTGCCTCCTGGGACATCTTACTGTGAGTTTTAGCTGTTTATTTAATTATTTACTGTTTGTCTAACTGTTTGTTTAATTATTTATTGTTTGTCTTAGTGGTGTGCTAGTTCAGCCTTCTCAGCTGTACTTACCTTGCCTCTCTCAACTAACTGGGCTTTGTGTGGTAGCCATTTTGAATTAAATCTCTCTCCCCAGAACCTGCTGTTTGTTAAGCTTTTTTCCTGTCCTTGCCTGCCTGAGTGAATCCTCCCCCCCCCTCCCCTGAGGTATTGTGTAGCCTTCTTCCTGTTTTCTCCACGTGTGCATAGTCTGTTTTAGTTTGCTTTTCTCTGATCAGAGAAGGGCTGTACTTTTACAGAGCTCTGCTAGTGAGTGGATATTTGCCTCCTGGGACATCTTACTGTGAGTTTTAGCTGTTTATTTAATTATTTACTGTTTGTCTAACTGTTTGTTTATTTATTTATTGTTTGTCTTAGTGGTGTGCTAGTTCAGCCTTCTCAGCTGTACTTACCTTGCCTCTCTCAACTAACTGGGCTTTGTGTGGTACCCCCATCCCCCTGCTGAGGGTTCAGGACAGGGTACCTTGTAACTGCCCTCTTTAATAGGACTTATCTCCCTCCCTCCCCAACACCCACCCACCCCTGGGGTAATTGTAGTTTTATAGGTACTTGCACATCTTAGAGGAAAGGGGCTGCTCTCAGGTGCAGCTCTTAATCCAAATCAGTCATACACAGAGGACCTGAGATTAATTGAGCTTCAGGTACACAGGGTGTATTAGGGGTATTAGATACACTTTTATTAGTATAAGCATCTACACCAATCCTTATTATATACCGAATTTAAAAGACCTAAACACAAGCTTTAAACTACGATGCAGACAGAGGTCCAGCAACGAGATGGGGGTTCTCCGGTCTTTTGCATTAAGTGTCACATGTATGATTTTCTCCCAGTTGGTGAGAG
This sequence comes from Ichthyophis bannanicus, assembly GCA_033557465.1. NCBI lineage: Eukaryota > Metazoa > Chordata > Amphibia > Gymnophiona > Ichthyophiidae > Ichthyophis > Ichthyophis bannanicus. Next base: position 215,859,538 of record CM066032.1, on the reverse strand, counting down.
GTCCTACATATGCACTAAGTGCAGGGAACACTTTGCCCTCAGGGAACGAGTCCGTTCTCTAGAGGCTAGAGTAGCAGACCTGGAAGACATAAGAAAGACAGAGAAGTGCATGGACGAGACCTACAGGGATATAGTCCTGAAGTCCCACCTCCAGTCTGGCAGCATCCCTGTTGCCATGGAGGAGAGAGGTCACGTGACAGGAGAGCATCACCCTGGTGTGGCAGGAAGTGATCCTGTAACTAGGACCTGTCCTCCAGGTGATGTAAAACCCTCTCGCACCGAGGACATTTCTCCAGGGCCATGTCCCCATGAGGGGAGGGTCAGGACAGCTGTTATAGTTGGTGATTCAATCATTAGGAATGTAGATAGCTGGGTGGCTGGTGGACGTGAGGATTGCCTGGTAACATGCCTGCCTGGTGCGAAGGTAGCAGATCTCACGCACCGCCTAGATAGGATCATAGATAGTGCTGGGGGGGAGTCTGCTGTCTTGGTACATGTTGGTACCAATGACATAGGAAAATGTGGTAGGGAAGTTCTGGAGGCTAAATTTAAGCTTTTAGGTAGGAAGTTGAAATCCAGAACTTCCAGGATAGCGTTCTCCGAAATGCTTCCTGTTCCACGTGCAGGACCCAAAAGACAGGCAGAGCTCCGGAGTCTCAATGCGTGGATGAGACAATGGTGCAAGGATGAGGGTTTTGGATTTGTTAGGAACTGGGGAACATTCTGGGGAAAGGGGGGGCTCTTCCGAAGGGATGGGCTTCACCTTAATCAGGATGGGACCAGACTGCTGGCATTAACCTTTAAAAAAGAGATAGAGAAGCTTTTAAACTAGAAAATAGGGGAAAGCCGACAGTCACCCAGGAGCGCATGGTTCGCACAAAGGTATCCTTGAAGGATACTACCAAAAGCAGTGAGGTTCCAAAAGGGAGTATAGTAGCCCAAATGCCCTTGAGTAAGGAGCAGACAGAGCATAAAGATTCCCAATTACCCATGCCTACCAATAGCCAGATTAATATTAATAAAATACAGTCTCTAAAATGCTTGTATGCCAATGCTAGAAGTCTAAACAATAAGATGGGAGAATTAGAATATATAGCACTAAATGAGAGGTTAGATATGATTGCACTCTCAGAGACATGGTGGAAGGAGGATAACCAGTGGGACACTGTGATACCTGGATACAAACTATATCGTAATGATAGAGCTGAACAAATTGGTGGAGGGGTTGCGCTCTATGTTAGAGAGGGCATTGAGTCAGAAAGGATTAAAGTTTTGCAGGGAACAAAATTTGCTGTAGAATCTCTATGGATTGAAATTCCATTTATGAAGGGGAAGGTGATGGCAGTGGGAGTATACTATCGACCACCTGGCCAGAATGAACAAATGGATGATGAAATGCTCAAAGAAATCAAGGAAGCTAACAAAAGCCACAACAGAGTAGTAATAATGGGTGATTTCAATTACCCCGGTATCGACTGGGACAGTGTCACAGCAGGACAAGCTAAAGAGATAAAGTTTCTAGATGAAATAAATGACTGCTTCTTGGAGCAGCTGATTCATGAACCAACCAGAGGGGAAGCCATACTGGACCTAGTCCTTAGTGGAACGCCAGATCTGGTGCAAGAAATAAGGGTGTTGGAACCACTTGGCAATAGTGATCATAGTATGATCATGTTTGATTTAATCAGTGGAGGACAGATAGTAAAGGAATCCACAGTACTACCTTTTAACTTTCAAAAGGGAGACTATGATAGAATGAGGAATATAGTTTGGAAAAAACTAAAAGGAGCGGTTCCAAAGGTTAAAGACTTACAGCAAGCTTGGGTGTTATTTAAAAATACTATCCTCGAAGCCCAGACCAGCTGTATTCCACGCATTAAGAAAAGTGGAAGAAAGTCCAAAAAACTGCCAGCATGGTTTAAAGGTGAGGTCAGAGAGGCTGTTGCTGCCAAAAGAGCAACCTTCAGGAAATGGAAAAAAGAGCCAAATGATGAAAACTGGAAACAGCACAAGCACTGGCAAGTTAAATGCAAAGCATTGATAAGGCAGGCAAAGCGGGAATTTGAGAAGAAACTTGCTACAGAAGCAAAAACACGAAATAAAGACTTTTTCAAGTACATTCGTAGCAAAAGGCCTGTGAGAGAGTCAATTGGACCGTTAGATGATAGAGGGGTAAAAGGGGCAGTAAGAGGAGACAAGGCTATAGCAGAGAGACTGAATGAATTCTTTGCTTCGGTCTTTACTGAGGAAGATGTAGGGATGTTACCCAAGACTGAAGTGGTATTTAAAGGTGATACTGCAGAGGAATTGAGAGAAATATCGCTACACCGGGAAGATATATTACAACTATTTGATAAACTGAATAGTAGCAAATCACCTGGACCGGATGGTATACATCCCAGAGTGTTGAAAGAACTGAAATATGAGATTGCAGACCTGCTATTGGTAATCTGTGAACTTTCATTAAAATCATCTGTAATACCTGAAGATTGGAGGGTCGCCAACGTAACACCAATTTTTAAAAAGGGTTCCAGGGGTGACCCGGGAAATTACAGACCGGTGAGCCTGACGTCAGTACCAGGGAAAATGGTAGAAACCATCATAAAGAACAAAATTACACAGCATGTAGATAGTCATGGCCTAATGGGAGACAGCCAACATGGCTTTAGACAAGGAAGATCTTGTCTTACTAATCTGATCTGTTTTTTTGAAGGTGTGCATAAACAGGTAGACAAAGGTGAGTCGGTTGATATAGTGTATCTGGACTTTCAGAAAGCTTTTGACAAGGTCCCCCATCAGAGACTTTTGGCGAAGCTAAAAAGTCATGGGATAGGAGGCAGTGTACTATTGTGGATCGGGAACTGGTTAAAAGATAGAAAGCAGAGGGTAGGGCTAAATGGCCAATATTCCCAATGGAAAAAGGTGAATAGTGGAGTACCCCAGGGATCTGTACTGGGTCCGCTACTTTTTGACATATTCATAAATGACCTGGAAAACGGAATAACTAGTGAGGTTATCAAATTTGCAGATGACACAAAACTGTTTAAAGTTGTTAAAACCCAAGAGGATTGTGGAAAACTGCAGGAGGATCTGGATAAATTGGAAGACTGGGCATCCAAATGGCAGATGAAATTTAATGTGGACAAGTGCAAAGTTATGCACCTAGGAAAGAACAACCCACACTATAGTTACACGATGCAAGGCTCCACATTAGAAACCACCACCCAGGAAAAAGATTTAGGAGTCATCGTGGATAACATGTTAAAACCCTCCGCCCAGTGTGCAGCGGCAGCCAAGAAAGCAAATAGAATGCTAGCTATCATAAGGAAAGGGATGGAGAATAAAACAAAGGATATTATAATGCCTCTGTATCGCTCCATGGTACGACCGCACCTTGAATATTGTGTGCAATTCTGGTCACCGTATCTTAAAAAGGACATAGAGTTATTAGAAAAAGTACAGAGAAGAGCCACCAAATTGGTGAAGGGGATGGAAGGCTACTCCTATGAAGAGAGGCTAAAAGGTTAGGGCTCTTTAACCTGGAAAAGAGACGGCTGAGGGGAGATATGATAGAGGTGTATAAATTAATGAATGGAGTGGAACGGATAAACGTGGATCAATTGTTTACGCTATCAGAATATAGAAGGACTAGGGGACATGTAATGAAGCTACAGGGTAAACTATTTAAGACAAATAAGAGAAAATATTTCTTCACTCAACGTGTAATCAAACTCTGGAATCTGTTACCGCAGGATGTAGTAAGGGCTGTTAGTATAGCTGGGTTTAAAAAAAGTTTGGACAAGTTCCTGGAGGAAAGGTTCATAAACCACTATTAAAAAGGGACCCAGGATATCAATGCTTGACCTAGTACAAGCACTGCAGAACCTGTGTCTTTTGGGGAAACTGCTAGGTACGTATGACCTAGATTGGCCACTGTTGGAAACAGGATACTGGGCTTGATGGACCTCGGTCTGACCCAGTATGGCATTTCTTATGTTCTTATGTTCTTATTAGAGTGATTACAGTGGCTAGCTGTCGACACTGAATGCTCTACCTGGATATTCAATATTGGGACCATATCCGGCCACAGGTATTGAATATCCAGGTTGGCCTGTGAAGCATGAAGCTAACCAGGCAGAGGTGATACTCAGCCGCTGCCCAGTTAGCTTTGGCAGTGAAAGTTAGGACAACTTTTTCTGTGCCTAACTTTTGCTGCTGAGGGATAACCGGTCAGCAGCGGTTATCCCTCAGCAGCAAAAGTTAGGCACAGAAAAAGTTGTCCTAACTTTCACTGCCAAAGCTAACTGGGCAGCGGCTGAGTATCACCTCTGCCTGGTTAGCTTCATGCTTCACAGGCCAACCTGGATATTGCCTGTGGATATTCAGTGGTACTATATTGCCTGTGGATATTGCCTGTGGATATTCAGTGGTACTATATTGCCAATATTGCCTGTGGATATTCAGTGGTACTAACTGTGTTAGTACCGCTGAGTATCCTCCTTAGTGGCATTTACATGGTTTGCAGGCCTGCCTTTGAATTTCGAGCCCATTATGTTTATTATTAATTGCTCCTCTTGTGCTTCATTATTTATTTTTTGTTTATGTTTTGTCTTGTGTGTCAGTTTAATATTTCTTATGTTCTTTTGTAATACACTAAGAATTACATAAGATTAGCATCATATAAATTTTGTCAAATAAATAAATAGCCCTGTTTCAAGTTGACGGGTATGGAGCTGTTTATAATATTATAATTTGATGCTATTGACTATGCGGCATGTTTACTCAAGTGCGGTAGGGAGCACAGGGTTAACAAGTGAAGATTGCATATTCCTACTAAGGCGGAGTCCAGTGGCTGTGGTAGGCAATTGGGGTACGGCCAAGATATGCAACTACTGCCATGCTAGCATCATTACTAGCGTGTTAGTAGCAAAGATGTGGCCATAGTGCATGCACACAGTGCACATAGTTGCTACATGCTTCGGGAAAAGGAAAGCAGCAGGAACAATATAAGAGCAGCTGTAGGCAAAAGAACCATTGTAGACAGTAAGGAATGTCCCCAAGTGCACACACAGAAAGGTAGGAATTGGCCAGTTCAGAATAGGGAGGGATGACCCAGAATGGGCTTAACTGCCTGCACAGCTCAGAGCACAAGTGCTAAGTATGAGAGGGCGAGGCATGCAAATCAGCAAAAGAAACACACGCAGAGAGTATGTGCTGTGTCCCTAAATGTAGGAGATAGGGTGCAAATGTAGCATTTGGAAATGCAGAAGGCCTTGTATGGGATCAGGCAGGGTGTCCACAGTGTCCATCATGGGGGGGCAAGTATATAAACCCCCTCACCCTGAGGCGTCCTAGGGTGCCTTTTTACCTAGGCTGCAGGGAACACAGTACATACAAGGCCTCTGGACTCTTCTTTAATTATGGCTTGGACAGCACCATAGTCACATGCATATATGCAGCCTGCATATAGGTGCCATAGGGCAGGGATTTACAAAAAAACTAACCTTGTTCAGTTCTTCCCTAAGTAGTAGTAAATAATATATACAAAGAGTTACCCCGGAGGTTAGGGTGGGAATTAGCTAGAGGAAACTATTCCTAAGTAAATTTTGGATTAAATAAAGGAGAATCAATAAATGTTTAAAAATTACATTTATTTAAAGGCATTGCCATCAAATATAATTTGTTGATGTGAAGGCACATTTTAGAAAAGCCATTTATGTGGTAAGAGGAACAATTAAATGAAAACATCTGCAAATTTATGTCAGCCATAGAAGAGAGGGTAAGCATGTGTGAAGTCAATATAAAATCGAGGGGATATTCAAAGGCATTACGCAGTTTGCAGACCTGCTCACCAAGATATTCAGCAGCACAGGACTTCCGGGGACGGAGCAGGAGCAACACCATGGGTTAACAGGGCCGTGACAATATTCAGCCACTGCCCAGTTAACCCTAACAAGTTAAAGTTAGGACAGCTGAATGGCTGTCCTAACTTTAGCTGGTTTTGCAATCTGTCCAGCGGCTGAATGTTGTCACTGACTGGATTGCAAAATCGCAGTCAGGGCAACCCGGATATTCAGTGCCAGAGCCCAGATATGGCACCGGCACTGAATATCTGGGCCAAAGTTAAAGCGGTAACAGCCAGATGCTTTAAGTGTGCTGGCCACCACCACTGAAATCCCCCTGACATATCTCTGTTCCTCAAGATAAACATGAATGTTAACAATGAGCCGTGGAAAGGAGGAAGTAGAGGTATATGGGAATCTGTATCCAAGTGAAGTGGAGGAACCATTTAACAAATATACATGTGGGAAATATTGACAGAGGAAAGCCTGGAACATATATGTGTATATGACAGCATTTGAAGACACACATGTGTCTGGGCCACTTTGCAAATGGGGACATGCGGACACTCTTAGTCACCAGCAGAGGCCTCTAATCTGATTTCGTGTCAAGATAGAGATGTAAATAAGTATTAGAGAATCAAGGGGGATATATCTTTAATGCACCCTGTAAGGGGGTAGCTGAAACAATAACTTTTCCAATATCTATTTGTGTCAAGGAACAGGTGTAAATTTGGACATGGGCACTGTCAGACGTACACGTTTATCCCCTAAATGAAATGGGATATACACATGTAGAGCTTTGCCCTGCCAAAGGCCCCATGCACTTTCGACATGGTATGGTTATCCATGTGTGAACTGGCCCCTTTCTTAAATGCTCATTTACAGGTGGATGCAATTTACACATCTATACTGCTAATTAATTATTTTTCAAAGTTGTTAAAATGCAAGAGGATTGTGAAAAGTTGCAAGAGGACCTTGATAAATTGGAAAACTGTCATCCAAATGGCAGATGAAATTTAAAGTGGACAAGTGCAACGTTATGCACCTAGGAAAGAACAGCCCAAACTTTGGTTACACGATGCAAGCCACCACCCAGGAAAAAGAATTAACAGTCATCATGGATAATATGTTGAAACCCTCCGCCCAGTGTGCAGGGGCGGCCAAGAAAGCAAAAAGAATGCTAGGAATCATAAGGAAAGGAATGGAGAATAAAACCAAGGATATTATAATGTCCCTGTATTGTTCCATGGTGCGACCATACCTTGAATATTGTGTGTAGTTCTGGTCACCATATCTTGAAAAGGATATAGCAAAATTAGAAAAGGTGCAGAGAGAAGCAACAAAAATAGTGAAGGGGATGGAAGGGTACTCCTATGAGAAGAGGCTTAAAAGATTAGGGCTCTTCAACATGAAAAAGAGATGGCTGAGGGGGATATAATACAGGTCTATAAATTAATGAATGGTGTGGAATCGTTAAACTTAGATCGATTGTTTATGCCTTCCAAAAGTAGAAAGATTAGAGGACATGCAATGAAGCTACACTGTCACCCATTTAAGACTAATAAGAGAAATATTTTTTTACTCAACCCATAATCAAACTCTAGAATTCATTACCAGAGGATGTACTAAAAGCTATTAGTGTAGCTGGGTTTGAAAAAGGTTTGGGCAAGTTCCTGTAGGAAAGGTCCATAAACCATTATTAAGAGGACCCAGGAAATCTACTGCTTACCTCGGGATGAGCATTGTGGAACCTGTGTGCCTTTTTGGGAACCTGCCAGGTACTTGTGACCTGGATTGACCACTGTTGGAAACAGGATACTGGGCTTGATGGACCTTGGTCTGACCCAGTATGGCATTTCTTATGTTCTTATGTTCTTAGTGAGTACTGTAACTATGGTAAGCAAAACAAAAGATAAATTCAGTGTACCTAACTAAACACCTACCCTATTAAAAGCACTGCCACAAACAAATCACTTCACACACTCCACACTATTTTTTCTTTGCTTAAGAACACCTGCAGTGTATTCCTCAGTGTATTATTAAAGCAAGATTACTACAATAGTTTTTTATAAAACAAGAGACCAGCTCTTAAAAGAAGGTCACTTAGGCTTGTGCCTGTTTTGTCAAGCAATTTTTTTAGTGCATCTTCAAGACTTCAAAAGAGCCTTCTGTTAATTTCCATTTTTCTAGGGGTTTTTTTTCAACTTCTCAGTTTTTTCCTTCAAGAAAAACTTCCAAAGGTGCTGAGAATTGGCTCAAATACCTTTCAGTACAGTAATTTCAGGCAACCTTTATAATATGTTCCTTTCATAGTTTTTCATTTTAAAAACTGTTTATATTTTTTCACTTCTGTCAAGCAATCCTAGCCACAGCATTAAGTCATGGAGCTGTCAGTGCTTATCTGCAATCACAGTCCTATCTTTTTTTTAACCATACACACACTCGGACCAGTTTTAAAAACGTTTTTGTTTTTAGCAAAATCTTCACAGAAATATTCTGAATTGGACCCAAGATGATGACAAAGTCAGAACAGCAGGTCAACCAGAATTGCACACAATATTCAAGGTGTGGTTGCACCATGGAGTGATATCTTTTAATATAACTTTCCACCACAGAGTTTTTCTTGCTAATTTTCTCACAAGAGACTTTCCCTGAGTCTCTCCACCTCCAGTCTGAGCTCAGTTTCCCTTTACTTTACATGCACAACCACATCACATTTATACTCACTTATTCCCCATTCCTGACTGAGGAGGTGCTCCCATGGCATTCCAACCTCTCCCCACCCCGCCCCCATGTTATTTAAGACTGAAGATTCAGCACTGACACTGCTCCTCTATTGTCTTTAAACTATTCTTTTCAGTACAGAGCTTCCACAGCAAAACAGATTAAAGGGTGTCACTATAAAAAGAAGAGGAATGGAGCCTAACATCACTCAGAGACAGCTTCATACTGGCTGCTTGGATTCAATCAGCTTTATTCAATATAGTTTTATTCAGCCCTTTTCAGGGTCCTTGTTCAAGACCAGCCAGCCATCAAAACAAACAGGTACCCCATTTTTTATTTTAATTCACTGGTTACATTACTATTTCAAACATAAATATATTAAAATAGTATATTGTGGACTTCCGGTGACATGGTGGGCTAGGGAAGACGTGTCTTTCTTGGCTCCGGAGCCCATCCTCCCCCCTATCTATGTTATTTGGCTGATTAACCGGGAATTTGCATGGCTTCACTTGGGAGAGATAACAGTGCCTGCGGAGAGAGTCGAAGAACGGGTTAGAGCGGCCGTGAAGTTCATGGCGGCGAAATCTACTAAACGAGAAAAGCCTCGAGGAACAGAAGCCAAGATGGCTGAAAGCGACCCGGTTGCCCAGGGCACGATGGTGGAGGAAGTGTCCAAGGCAGTAGTTCCAGCCCTGGAGGATCGTCTCGGTGGCTTGGCGACACAAATGGCAGCGGTGGCACAAGCGGTCACAGAATTTAATGGACGCGTGGAGCAGGCAGAACAGAGAATTAGCTCGTTGGAAGATGAGCAGACCCGGGCCGAGGCCCGGATCCAGAAACTGGAGGAGGCCTTGGTAAGGCAGGCGGACAAAATAGAAGATCTTGAGAACCAGAGCCGAAGGAACAACTTGCGGTTTATTGGCATTGGGGAGTCTGTGCAGGAGAAGGACTTGAGACGGTACTTAGAGAAGTGGATGCCTGCGAACTTACCATTGGAAGAGGCGTTGGGGGAGATTGTCTTGGAGAGAGCTCATAGACTGGGGCCATATCAGGCTGGCGAAAACCAACCTCGGGCAGTCATTGCCAGGTTTTTGAACGCGGCTCAAAAGGAAGGGGTTTTGCGAGCAGCGCGACAGTTGCGGAGAACTGGGGAGAATGCTTGCAAAGTTTTAATCTTCCAGGACTACTCCGCGGGCGTTTTGCAGCGCAGGAGGGCCTACAAAGAAGTTTGCAGCCGGCTGGTGGAGAAAGGCTTGAGATTCACGCTGGCCTATCCTGCGCGCTTGAGAGTGGACTGCGACGGAGGTCAATGCCTTTTTGCGACGCCGGAGGAGGCCATGGCTTATTGCAACCAGCGTGGGTGAATTCCTGCCTCATCACCTGAGCTAGGACTGCTACATTTGGGAGTGAGTTCGGAGACTGGTTTCCCCGGTCTCTGTGAGAGCCCTGGACTTGGCGGTAATCGGAGGCCTGGAGACGGGGGAGGTGGTAATACCTGCCCGATCAGCACAGAGCCGTCAATTGGAACAATGTTTGCAAGTGTCTAGAACGCTCTTGATGGTTGACTTTTATGTGTTAATTCTGTACTGTTAAATGCATTTGGGAGCATAAAAGAGGGGGATCATGTTCATTTGTTTGCAGTTGTCAGGGGGGGATACAATGTTCACCAAGGGACGGGAATTGGGAGCGATTGTAACTTCAGGTGGGGGGGAGGGGTTGTTGTTCTTGTGGTACATGATGTTTGCTATGCCCTTAGGCGGGAAGGTTAGATTTGCGGGGGGGTGGGGGGGGGAGTGGGGGATCGAATGAACAACATAGGCCGTCAGAGGAAGAAGCTGCAGCGTTAGGTGGGCAGGTGGTAGGGGGGGAGGGGGGCTCTAGATGTGCCGGGTGTCATGGAAGGGCCTCGAACACGAGGTCGGGGGGTAGGAGCTGCAGGAGGAGAGGGAAGATCATTACAGGGATGGGGTAGGGGAGTTCGGGGGGATGGAGGGGGGGGGACTGGCCACAGGACTGGGTTGTAGAACACAGGGAGAAGCTTGGAATGATCACTTGGCCCGAGTGGCCTGGTATTGTCTGCTGGTGCAAATGTGAACTCGTGAGAAGGATGTGCATGGTGGAGGGGGGGCCCCTAGGCTGGGGGGGGTTCTACCTCAGTACAGATATGGAGCAAAATAAAAAGGCACCATGGATTGGGGGGTGTAATGGGTAGTGGTACTAAAATAGTCTCCTGGAATGTTTGTGGGCTGGGGTCCCCGATAAAACGATACAAGGTGCTGCAACAACTTAAGCGCAAGCAGATTGGTGCTATCATGTTACAAGAAACCCATCAAACAGAGCTTGAACATGGGAAATTAGGCAAAGGACAAATTGCTAAGGTTTATGGAGCCCAGGCAGTGGGGAAAAAACGGGGAGTGGTTATACTGATTACTAAACATGTGGGGTGGGTGGAGGAAAGAGTGGAAACTGATTTGGAGGGTAGGTATGTTATGTTATGGGGCACGCTGGAAGGTATTAAAGTAGCTTTATGCTCAGTGTATGCGCCTAATGTTTACGAGGCCCGGTTTTATCAACAGATTACACAATTGTTGGCAAAGACTGCGGGCTATCAAGTTATCATAGGGGGAAACTTCAATGTGGTCTTAGATGAAAGTATGGATAGATCTGGGCAGTCCGGGAATAGGGACATGCGGAGTGCACGGAGAATTTGGGGGCTGTGTGATGCGAATGGCCTGATGGATGTATGGAGGGTGGTACATCCGGGAGACCAGGAGTATACTCATATGTCTAGGGTTCATGGAACCTGGTCACGTATAGATTATTTTTTGATCTCCGAATCCTTGTTTAGTCGGGTCTCCAAAGTGGAGGTGGGCCCTTCAGTTATCTCAGACCATGCAATGGTAATTCTGGAACTCAGAAAGCGGGCTCCAAATCGCAATGGGCTATGGCGGTATCCGCTGGAGCTCCATGGCGATGCTCAATTTGAGGGTTATCTGCGAGACAAATGGGAGGTTTATAAAAGCATCAATGAGGGGCCTGAGATTAATCCAATCCTCTTTTGGGAGGCAGGGAAGGCGGTGCTCCGGGGAGAGATTATCAGTTATCTTAGCTCAAAGCGTAAACGGATGAATCATAGAATTATCGCGCTGGAGCAAGAACTGGGGAAGGCGCACAGGAGGCTGGCACTGGCTGGGAGCGCGGTGAATAGGATTCGTATGCAGGAGGTGCAAACGGAGTTGGAAATGTTGCTACACCAGCGAGCTAAATAGTCGCTGATGTATTATCAGTATCAACTTTACCAACATGGGAATCGGGCGGGAAGATTGCTATCATCTTTGATTCGGCCTGAGGGGGGCCCCAGACATATAGGGGTCATCCGGCATTCAGATGGGACTTTGAGAAGAGGTGAGGGGGAAATTGCAGAGATCTTTACTGATTATTTTCAACGACTATACAGTGGGGAAGGAGAAAGAGAGGAGGAGGGTCGGGCGTTTCTGGAGGGATGTCCGCTGCCCACCCTAACAGCGGAGAACTTACAGGTTTTAAATCAGCCTGTCTCTCCACGTGAAGTTCAGTTGGGAAAGCCCTGAAGCAGGGGCAGGCCCCGGGAATGGATGGCTTACGGAGTGAGTTTTACAAAATTTTAGGGGATAAGGTAGTGGTTCCATTGGCAGAGTACTTCAGAGACCTTGTACAGAGAGGCTGTTTTCCTTATGAGCCGAATAAGACCCTGGTCACCATACTGCCAAAGCCGGGGAGGGATCCGCTTCTACCCGGTTCTTATAGGCCCATTTCTCTTCTTAATGTAGATATTAAAATTTTGGCCAAGATTATGGCAGACAGATTAGCAGAGTTCTTACCAGCCATAGTTCACAAGGGTCAGGTGGGCTTTGTGCGGGGGCGGCATGCAGCCTACAGTTTGCAAAGAATTATGATTTCTATGTGTGCGGGGCAGGTTGATCGCAGGGGCTCTATGTTAATTAGCTTCGACGCGGAAAAAGCGTTTGATAGGGTCAACTGGGGGTTTATGTATCAGGTTTTGCCCCCCAATGGGTTTCACAGGTTTCTTTGTGGACGTGGTGCGGCTCTTATATGCTGACCCTCGAGGAGCTGTTATGGTGAATGGTAATATGTCGTACGAGTTCCAAATTGGAAAAGGGACCCGGCAGGGCTGCCCATTGTCCCCGTTGCTGTTTGTCTTGACCTTAGAACCTCTATTGATTCAAATTCGGTCAAGTGTACAGTTTTGTGGAATAGTAGTGGGGAAGACAGAATTCCGGGTGGTGGCATTCGCTGATGATTTGCTTCTGCATATAGCGGACCCTCAGGAGGGATTGCCTCGGTTGCTGGATCTTCTTAAAGATTATGGGGTACCCTCAGGATTCCGATTAAACTTGGATAAATCCGAGGCTCTGCTGGTAGGGGAGGCGTTGCATAGTGGGTGGTCGGGAGATTTCCCTCTGAAATGGGCAGAGGGGAAGTTTAAATATCTGGGAATTTATCTGCCCGCAAAGTTGGTAGATTCATATCAGTTAAATGTTAAGAAGATACTGACGGAGCTGGCCACTAGTGTCGATAAATGGAGGGATCTGCCGCTGTCGCTGGGTGGTCGTATCGCTTTATACAAGATGGCTTTGTTTCCAAAATTGCTGTACGTGCTTCAGATGCTCCCACTGCTGTTAAAGCGCTCTGATATCCGGAAGATGGATAGAGTGATCAATCAGCTGCTTTGGAAGGGCAGGAAGCCCAGGGTGTGTTTGGATGTGTTGCGCCAACCTTGGGACAGAGGGGGAATGGGACTCCCTGATCTTCGGAAGTACAATTTAGCCTGTTAAATGCGCCATGTCCGGGATTGGATATGGGAGTTGGGGGTATATACCCCGTTTGATATGCTTCGAGAGCTGGTGCGGCCCTGGCATTTACGGTATATTCTGCATGCGAGGTCGGTTAAAGGGCTTGGGTCGGGCACCCAACGTACGCTTTTGGATCCCATTCGTAAAGCATGGAGGCATTTTTGTAGAGGCAAAGGGCTCCTAGCTAATTATTCTCCCTATCTCCCGCTTCAAGGGAACGGGGACTTTCTTCCTGGGACTTCTGGGGGGGAGTTTTGTTAGATGGAATCAGCTTGGTATAGTGAATTTGGAGCATCTGATCAATGACGAAGGCAAACTGGAGTCTTTCGCTTTATTAAGTCGGCGGTACTCTCTGGGTGGCCGGGATGTTTTTCCTTATGCCCAGGTCCGAAGTTACGTTCGTAGTATACCTCTGGGGGCACTGCGGGGAGCAGTCAGCTCCAGTATCGAAGAAGGATTGATGGGGGAGGACTTTGGGACAGGGGTGGCCTGGTTACACAAAATGTTGTGGGAGTTGGAGTCTCCGTCCACGTTGGAGGAGCTTGCCTCGGCCTGGACTCAGGATTTGGGGGAAGTGATAGAAGGGGAGGGGAGCAGAGCCTGGCTAATATCCCGAAGCTGAGTGTGCTGGTACGGCACAGAGATATGCAATATAAATTGGTAAGGCGCTTATACTATGCCCCCCTGAGGGCTTGGAGGGCAGGTATTAGTGAATCCCATTGTTGCCCATGGTGTGGGGAGAATAGAGCTACGTTAGGACACATGTTCTGGCTTTGTCCACGGGTTTGGGCCTTCTGGGGGAAGGTTCGAACTTATTTGGTTGGGTGTGTGCAATCGCGCTTAAATTTCACGGTGAAGAATATGGTATTGGATATTTGGGAGGATTCTGGGGGAGAGAATGTGGGGCAGGTGGTACTGCAATGGATACGATTGGTGTTGGTGATTGCTCGTGTCTATACTGCAGAGATGGATGGATGCCAGGGGTCCAACGTATGGGCTTTGGAGGGGGAGTCTGCATGCTGTGTTGCTGATGGAAAAGCGTTGAGCGAGTGGCCATCAGAGGCATTGGCAGCGTTTTTTGGAAGGGTGGGGGCCTCACTTACACTCACTACCCAGTGGAACTCGCACTGGGATATTGAGCGAGGGTTAGGTGTTCCCCAGTGGACAGTACTTACATACTTATTTACTGTGATTCGGATTCCAGGGTAAGCTGGCCAGTTCGGGTGGGTGGGTGGGTGGGAGGGGGTGGGAGGGATGGGTTGGGAAGGGAACGGGGGGGAAGGGGAGGAAGGTCAGATTAAACCACTAAAATCTCCTTTCTTTACTTATGATGGCGGGGCATTGTATGAGGTTGCTGGCTGGGAGATGAAGGCATGTGAGTTTTTCTCTGCTTTCGAAGTTCTTAGGTTAATGGTGTAGATTGTGTTCATGATGGTTGGTGTTTTGTTGATCTTGTGTTGATAACTCTGTATGCCTCTTTTGTCCTGTTGATAACTTGAAGTGACAATAAACATATTTAAACATAAAATAGTATATTGTATAGACATATGCAGAGGTAGGGGCAATTGTCTTTCACTGGATGAAAACTTATTGCAGGTGGTCTATGAATAAATCTTTCTCCGCCTTCATGCCAGATGGCAGGGAAAGCTCCTATGATTCATTCTAATTTAGAGTAAGTGATTCTTGATTATCCACTTTCAAGCTCTAAGAAATCCACTGCATAGAGGGAGGTTTACAGCATAGTGAGTGCTGGACTGAATCCATGAAGCCTCAGGAACAAACACATGAGCTCATAAATGTCTTGCACTGTGTCTTGGGAAATTAGGGATGAAGATAATTAGCTTAAGCCCCAATGTGTAGTAAACATCTTGCCACTTAATATTAAAGTAAGGATAGAATCCAAAAAATCTTTAGATTTAATCACCTTGTTGAAATATCCCTTGAGAACAAATATCGATACAGACTACATAATGGACAGCACAAAGCTAAGCATGCTATAGTTAAAAACTATAATTAGGAAGAGCAACAGCCTGGGAACACAAAGACCAGGGTTTGAATCCCACTGACACTCCTTGTGGCCTTAGCTAGTCACTTAACCCTCCATTGTCTCAGGTAGAAACTGATATTGTAAGCCCTCTGGGACAGAGAAATACTGACTGTACCCGAGTGCAACTCACATGCAGGGCTGGATTTAAAATTTCTATGCCCATAGGCAGAATTTGAGGGTGAGGGCAGGAATCCACCCTCTGAGCCTTGACAGTGACGGTGTCAGCCTAGAGATGGGAAAGCAGGGGTGGGAGTATTGGGTCAGAGTGCCACGGTGCTGCATCATCGAAATGGCCCCAGTGGGCAACTCTAAAGCAAGAAGGAAAAGGCTCTTTTTTGACCTTGGAATTCGGCACTTTCAGCATTTGGTGCCCTAAGCAGCTGCTTGTATTGTTGCCTGAATCCAGGCCTGAAAAGGTGTGTTCTAAATATAAATAAACTATTTTAGCCCTGCAAGTTACTCAGAATGCAGCAGCATGACTATTGACAGGGATATGAAAATTTGAGCATGATTTGCATTGCATTAGTTACCCACAGTTTGAAGAGTCAAGTTTAAAGTGCTGTCACTCAGACAGAGGACTCTTAGTGGAGATGTGTCTTAATATTTAAGCATGGTTCTGAAATTATACAGACTCCTCATGCTTTGAGATATAATGGAACCCAATTGCGATCAATCCTCTAGATCAGACAGATTATTTTGCTAATACTTGCAGATGATTAATTCCTATTGTGGGTCCCATTAAATAGAACAAACTACAGGTCCAAGGTGCTCAGATTGGTAATGTTCAGATATCTAACCACGCAATGGTTTGGGTCAATGTTCAAATGACCCCCCCTCCCCCGCAGAGGGGAAGCTGATGTTGGCGATTTCCATTTCGTCTTAAAGGAGATATAGACTTCCATTGCTTCTTATGGGAACAATGAGGTGTCTTTGAGGATACCAATGGGAGGCATAAAGACAATCCCTCCCTCTTTTGGGAAATTGCTAAAGCTTATTTGCAGAGAGTGATCATTGGCTATCTAAGTTGTCAAAGAAAGGAAGCCAACCGTAAACTTGTAGAGTGGGGTAAACAGCTTCAGGTTCTAAGGAGGCATATAGCGCAACATGATACTGAGGAAAATCAGGAAGCCTATCTGTCTGTGCAAAGTCAGTTGAATACCCTCATTCATGCATGAGCAAAGTGATCCATGTTACATTATCATTATGCATTGTACCATTTTGGGAATCATTCCGGGCACCTTCTATCATCCTCTATTAAAAATGGGGGACCTCTAGACCGGCAGTGGCGTGAATAGCAGATAGGGGAGTTAGTACTTCCCAATGGGAGGTAGAGACAGCCTTTCTGGCCTATTATCGTAGGTGATATGCAGAGGAAGACTGTGATGAATTCAGCGCTTGGGCATATCTTCAGTTGTTCGAATTACCACAGTTGGAACAGGCCCATAGGGATTTGCGGAACACTCCCATTGCCCCACGGGAGGTGCAGCGAATAATTAAGACTTTACACATGCTCTGCGCACCAGGCCCAGATAGGTTCAGTGAAGAGTTTTACCAAATACTGAGTGATAAAGTGTGCGTGCCCTTAATGGAAATATATCAGCAACTGGTAACACTGGATACTGTCCCTTATCATAACAATGAGGCCCTAATTACGCTTCTTAAATAGGGGAAGAATC
Source organism: Ichthyophis bannanicus (assembly GCA_033557465.1). Taxonomy (NCBI): domain Eukaryota; kingdom Metazoa; phylum Chordata; class Amphibia; order Gymnophiona; family Ichthyophiidae; genus Ichthyophis; species Ichthyophis bannanicus. Next base: position 215,842,395 of record CM066032.1, on the reverse strand, counting down.
CACTCCTACCAGAATCATATTGCCCAATTTCTTTGCTCAATGTAGTTCTTAAGATTATGACCAAGGTATTGTTAGAGTGCCTCTCTCCACTGTTGCCCTGACTAATTCACCATTCCTAGGTGGGATTTGTCAAGGGCAGACAAGGGGTGGGGAACTCACATCAGATCTTGGCTTATCAGCATCATTGCATAGCTACAGGGACTCCACTGCTGATCAGCTTTGATGCTGAGAAAGCATTTGATAGAGTGGGGCAGCAATACATGTTTTTAGCACTGGAGAGATTTGACTTTTATGGTTTCTTTATACAGGTGCTATGGTCGCTATATGTCGACCCCAGGGAGCAGATTCTTGTTAATGAGTTCGGCATGGAACAGTTTCCCCTGAGGAGGGGAACATGACAGGGTTGTCCCCTGTCTCCCCTATTGTTCCTCCTTACGTTAGAACCGCTGCGATGCCGCATTTGGGCAAACCTGATAATGCATGGGGTCTTACGAATTCAAGATCTCTGCTTACGCCGATGAACTCCTGGTCCATCTCACAGAGTTGAAGCGAGCCCTAACGGCCCTGATGGCAGAATTCCGGGAATACAGGGACCTGTCGGGGTATAGACTTAATCTAGAGAAATCAGAGGCCTTGCCTACGCAAGTCTCGCTCTGTGATTTCTGGGGTGATGGTTTTCCACTCTGCTGGGCTGACCATTCTTTCCGCTATCTGGGGGTAATATTGCTGGCATCTCCCCAAAGATCTCTATAAATGTAACATGTCCCACCCATTGGCTTTCACTACGCGGACCCTGGAGAAGTGGAGAGATTTACTGCTTTCTTTGGGGGGGGGGCACATAATCCTGTTTAAAATGGTTCTATTCCCCTGCTGGCTGTACGTGTTACAAATACTGCCATTATAGCTTTTGAAGAGAGATTTAGTTTGATTGGATGTTTTTTTGTCTCATTTTTTCTGGCAAGGATGGCGGACATGAATAGCCCTGCAAACACTTAGAGGGTCTTGGCACTGAGGGGGCATGGGGGTGCCCGACCCCCAGACCTACAATTTGGCCTGCTTGCTTCAATACCTCAAGGATTGGCTTTTTGATACAGAAGAATAGACCAGCTTGGAGTGTGAATGGGCAATGGTGGTACCTCTGGTGTTGAAGTATGTTTTACATGCCCATTTGAATAAGTTGCATACTTATTCTGTCCCCTCAGCAGATTTGGAGGTGGATATGTGGTAGGCTAGGACACTTGCCCTTTCAGTTGGTTTACTTGCCGATACACGGCAATGCTGATTTTGTTCCTGGTGTGTCAATATCTCATTTCTGGTACTGGCGGCGCTTGGGGCTACACCAGGTCGATCAATTGTTGACAGAGGATGGAGGACTGTTATGTTTTTCCGAGTTGTGTGCCCTTTATGGCTTAGAGGCCACTGACATATTTCCCTTTTATCAAATTTGGAGCTATGTTCAGGGAATGGGGAAGGAGAACCTTTCTAATGACTTTTGCTCAGACTTGGAAGATGTCTTCCTTACTGCAGAATCTGGATGGCTCATGGTGTCTTGGGTGCAAAATTCTTTTGCATCAGTCACCTCTAGGACCACATGCCATCATTTAGTGTAGATGTGGAATGCAGACTTGGGTACAACACTAACTTTGGAAGTTGATAGGTAAGATACTTCATTTTACAGCTATGGGCTCTCTCAGGGATCACCAATATTGGGTGGTCTGGCGGGCCTATCTCTCGCAAGCTAGACTGAGGCAGACGGAATATGAGAGGTGGCCCACTTGCCCTAAGTGTGGTGAGGAGGGAGCCCCATTAATCCACTTACTGTGGTTTTGACCCTGGGTACAAGAATATTGGAAGGCGATACATCTGTTACTGAACAGATTCTTCACTAGCGGTGGAGGCTAACCCTGCAATCTGCTCTACTTCATGTGATAGAGGGAGTAGAGGTCACGGGACAAGGATGAAGACGATGGTTGAAATTGTCTTGGGTACTGGCAACGCGCACTATCTTGCAGAAGTGAAAAAGTGTAGAGCTCCCTTAATTATTAACAATGGAGGAGCTTCTAATTTCAGCCTCATAGCCATATTTTCTTTAACCAAGGACCCAGAGAGGTCAGAAACTTGCAACAGTTTCTGGTCCATAGTAGAAACTTGCGCTTTAATTTCGACCACCTCCGATTGGAGTTTAGTAGAGGAATCTTCCAAACAGGTAATCCTGGAAACCGCTAACGCCAATTGTTGAGTCACGACCACCGATAGTTGCAGAAGTGAAAAAGTGTAGAGCTCCCTTAATTATTAACAATGGAGGAGTGCGCTGCAGCAGCATATGCAGATCAATAAACTTTGGGCCAAGGCTTCCTGGCAATGGTTACCTAGTTTTCACGCGGTGTGGGATGATTATATTTAGCACCTGCCACAGCGGGGGTCACAATTTTGTTTTAAATGACTTATAATGATAGTTGGGGGATCGTAGCCACTTCAGTATTGGTGATAAGGGGGTTGGAGCTCTATAGGAGGGTGAAGGAGGAGTTGAGTAGCCGAAGTGTGCAAATGATAATGTGTTTGATGGTTGGGAGGTAGTTGGGTGGGGGGGATAAGGGTAGGCAGTTGGAGGACAGGAAGAGATATCTAGCAAAGGGGATTGGATGGCCTAATTTCCCTGGGGAGTGTGTAAGAGTACCCCCACCCCGGGGATCTGAATTCTTTATTTGCTTCCCGATATGGGCCATGTCAGTTGGGTGGGGAAAGTGGGAGGGTGGGCAGGTCTTAGGGCAGGGAAGAAGGGAAAAAATGTGAAATGTAATATCATCATTATCTCTGCTGTGACAGTGATGTAACATTGATTGCCTTTGTTGGGACAGAATGTTTGGCGGCTTATTTCATTGTTTTATTTATTTATTTAAGTGATTTTTTTTTATACCGCCATTTCAGGTAATCATAGCTGTTTACATTCATAACAACTGAGATACATTGAACGTTTATTTCAAGTCATTTTTATTAATTTTGATAGTAATAGGTCAACATCAAGCAAGTAAACATAGAATAACAACACGACCACGACTTTCAAAGCAGCTACATGGTGGTCAGTGCTAATCGACAATAATACAGTAAGAAAAGCACTATAATAGGTCAATACATGCAGTAAATACAGTATACCAAAAGCATTAAAACAACGAGTGCCCCCCCGCTAACGGAAAACCATAGCGAATCAGTTTACATAGTTAATACTGCCGACAATAAACAGAGTGTATTCCTCTACACGAAGTATAATTTATACACATATCAGGAGAGAACAACGGGACACTGCATTGAGTCGCGCAAAAATAGACGCCAGAACTGCGTTTCCCGTGGTCTGTCCACAGGATGACATCCCCCTCGTTGATCCTCCCCCCTTCCTTTTCTTCCCACCCCCCTCCCAACAGCCCTCCCCCCCAAGCACTAGCAATACATGCAGAGCCCCACCATTTATCAGGTGCACTGAGTCATTCATCATCTGCCAGCAGTGTGTAACCTCGAGTGTCTCTAATGTGGCAATCTCCAAGGATCACACAACCCACTTCCCACGAAGCATTCAACTGCATAGTCACCCCCACTTAAACATTCAAAACCAGTGCCCGCTCCCTAGGTGACAGGTGGGAGATCATGGGTGACCACAATGTCATAAAGGCCTCCCAACTCTTGCCCCCCCTTTGCTTCGCCGACATTTTTTCCATACATAGCAACTCAAACATAGAATGGTCCCAGAACAAGATACCAGGTGGAGAGGCCTCGATCCAGCGATGTAGCAATGACTTCTTTACCACCAGGAAGCCGCGCTCTAGTAGCGCTCTTTGCCCAGTAGTAAGCCGGTCAGATCGCAGCTCCCAACTGTGGAATAGACAGATCTCTCTATGAGCAAGAAAGTCTACGCCCAACCACCTCGCAAGCTTCCGAGAGACTTGTTCCCAGAGAACCCGAACTAAATGGCAATCCCAAAATTTATGTAAGAGGGTGCCGGGCTCGTAACCACACCATCCGCAGAGGTCAGAGTTCCTAAGCCCTATCTTACAAGCCCACTTGTCACTAGTGTAAGCGCGCCACAAAAATTTATATTGAAGCTCCTGCAAGTATACCCATTCCGCCCCTCTCACAATGTTCAGAAAAGCCGCCTGCAACAATTCCGTGGTCAGGGTGTCCACGCCGTCTCTACCCCACCGCATGGTCAACTCCAAGAGAAACGTATCCCCCCTACTTGGCCGAATCAACGTCCGACAGGCCTCTACCCCCCATTGGTTTTCAACTAAGCTCTCCAGAGTCAAACGAGGGGTGCTGTTCTCTACCCGGGCTCGCTGTGTCAGATTCAGTTTCCGCACATAGTGGCGCACTTGCAGGTATCCATAAAAATCATGTTTAGGGATAGAGTACCGCCGCTGCAGATTCTGAAAGCTATCCATAGTCTTACCATCGGCCATTAAGAGATCTCCTAAACAGACCACCTCCTTCGCTACCCAGCCATGAAAAATATTTGCTCTGGAGAAGCCAGGGACAAAATCAGGGTTCCCCACCAAGGGAAGCAATGCAGAACCTCTCCAATTCCAACCAAAGCGCAGGCAGAGCACGCGCCATGCAGATCACAGGGCCTCCATATATCTCCCCCCCCCCACCCCCTCCCTAATGGTCAATGGCAGTTTGCCCATCTGTAAGACGTAAAGTTGGTGGTAAGGTTCTAACACTTCCTCGAGTTGTTGCACTAGAGCATAACCCCCAGTCCCCCCCAAAAGAGCGCCAATATGCTTAGTTAAATAGCGAAGATTATAATTGCGCAACGAGGGCATCTCCAATCCTCCTTCATCCCTCCGACTCATAAGGGCCTGCAATGGGATTCTAGCGCGCTTACCCCTCCACAAATACCCCCGCAAACCTGTTTCAAAGCGCTTCCAGTCCCCATTCGAAATCCATATCGGTAACATACGTAATACATACAGCTATCTCGGGAATTCAACCATAACATAAAGAGCAATCCGTCCCCGGAGAGATAGAGGTAAATCCCGCCAGCCCTGGAATGTTTGCAAACTTCTGGCTAGAAGACCCGGGATATTCGCTTGATAAATATACTCAGGCCGATCAGGTAACTGTATCCCCAGATATTTAATGACCCCGTTTGCCCAGACCAAAGGAAATTCTCCCTCCCATGTTGGCTTCACCTTGCCGCCAACATCCAAGACCACTGACTTCAGGGTATTAATTTTCAGGCCGGAAAAGCTACCGTATTCTGATATCAACTGAAGAAGATGTTGTAGTGAAGTGGGCGGGTTCGTTAAGCAAACTAACATATCGTCAGCAAATGCACTAATTTTCAGGTCCTCTCCTCCCATCTGTATTCCCGCAATCCCCCCATGTTGCTGAATAGCTTGGAGTAGCGGCTCCAGCGCAAGGACAAACAGCAGAGGGGACATTGGGCAGCCCTGGCGGGTGCCCCTCTCCAGTGCAAACGGCTCAGAGAAGATCCCATTGACCCCCACTCTGGCCGCAGGCTGCGCGTAAAGCGCTCTTATCCATTGTACAAAGTTCCCATGCAAACCAAAACCAGACAACACATCCCATATATATTTCCAGGCCACCCTGTCAAATGCTTTTTCCGCATCCAGGCTCACCAGTAAGAGTGCTTCATCCTTCCTTAAGCAGTACTCCATACCCAACAGCAGTTTAGTAATGTTTCGAGACGCCTCTCTGCCCTGCACAAATCCCACTTGCCGCGCGTCAATAAGCCACGGTAAAAGCGGATTAAGCCTTGCCGCCAGGATTGATGCCAAGATTTTCATATCACAGTTAATAAGGGAGATGGGCCTATAAGAGGCCGGATCCAGCGTGTCTTTTCCCGGTTTTGGAATTACTGTGATATCCGCACAACGCATGTCCCTAGGGAAAAGGCCTGCTATACGTGCATCATCATACATCACCACCATTGATGGGGCCAATCGGGTTGCCAGCATCTTATAGTATTCAATGCTAAATCCATCAGGGCCTGGAGCCCTATGAGACTTGCCTTTCTTAATACCCTGAAGAACCTCCTTTACCGTTAACGGCGCGTTCAAAATTCGCAAGTCATCCTCAGTCACTTTGGGCAAGGATAGCGTATTCAAAAAATCAACTCCCTTTGCATAGTCCCGCTCCTCCTCACCTGAGCGTAAAATGTTCGAAAGATCTCTGCTATTTGGGCCGGCTGATGATGCATGTTACCAGATTCCCCTCGGAGCACCGGAATAAAGCGGGCTCCTCGGGGATCCCGGACAAGCTTCGCTAGTAGCGTACCCGAGCGATTTCCATAGCGATAAAGGCGATGTTTATAATACTGCATCGACAAACTGGCTTGACTCCTGATCACCTCATTCAATGCCGCCTGCGATCGGGTATATTCCCGCTGCAGAGTCTTATCTCGTCCTTTACCCAGCTTACATTGGAGGTCGCGCAGATTGCGTTCCAAGACAAGCAAGCTACGATCAAGATGCCGGTGCCACGCAGTGACATATGAAATAATAGCACCTCGTAGCACCGCTTTACTGGCCTCCCAGAAGAGAAGCGGAGAGCATTGTGGAATGTCATTAAATCGGGCATACTCATCCCATTGTTTTTCAAGAAAAGTCCGAAAGGCGTCGTCTGCCCAGAGATAGGCAGGGAACCTCCACCCCACCCTCGAGGGCCCCTGGGACTCCCAGATGATCCAAGTCGGCTCATGGTCTGAGACAACTATGGGGTCTATTCCCGCCTATAATACCTTAGGTAGCCCCCTTTCGCTGACCAATATGTAATCTATACGGGACCATGTGTGATGCGCGCGTGATTGGTGTGTGTATTCACGCACCCCCGGGTGTAAGACCCTCCAAACGTCAATAAGTGCTCCCATTCTACACAAGTATCCTACCCCTTTTCGCATCCAGGAGCCCGACCCACCCAGTTGGGACTTATCCAAGCAGGGGTTGTGCGGACAATTAAAGTCTCCAGCTACAATTAAGGTATTCTTGCCAGGGTTAGCTACCAGCCTCAATATGCTTTTAAAAAATTCATGGTCATAGAAATTCGGGGCATACACATTCACCAACCACATTGGCTCATTATATAACTTAGCATGTAATGAAATATACCGGCCATGAGGGTCAGCCTGTATCTGGCTCACTTCAAGAGGCACGCCCTTCTTTACTAAGATCACTACTCCCGCCTTTTTGGTGCCCGAGGCCGCCCCATGAGCAGCCACCACCCAATCTCTGGCTAATTTACGATGTTCCAAGGCACTCAAATGAGTCTCCTGAAGCATGGCTATGTGTACGCCTTTTTCTCTTCAACATCTGTAAAATTTTTGTGCGTTTAATCGGAGATCCTATCCCTCCCACATTCCACGATACTATCTTAACCCTGGGCATACCTCCAATGCAGAGGGGAATAGAGCAGTTTAATCATCTTTATAAGCTCCCAAGGGCGCCCAGCCTCGCCCCCGGAATCAACATTCAGCGCCATTCCCTGATTATATAACCTAAAAGTCCAGATCGTACTCGGTGCCACCCTGCTGAAGCTCCAAAAAATTGTGCTATCCCTCCTATAAATTTCCCCCCTACCCCCCTCCCCCTCCCCCACAACTGCTCTCCCCCCACCCCACCCTCCCGCCCTATCTTCATCACCCTCTTCCCCCAACCCCCATCCCCCTTATACAGCACTCCCCCCATAAGTACATGTTCCCCAGACAAAAGAAGCCACGCACCCCACAACACACAAAACATGCATTCCCCCTAAGTCACGCACTCCACTCCCCCACCGACAGACCTCATGCATCCCCCCACTCACACTCACACTAATATATATACCAATATACAAAAGAACAATAGTAGCAAAAGAATCAAAAATTCCTCCCCCTCCCCTCACCCCCCCAGAACGCAACATGCCCTAGGTCAGTGATGGCTAACCTTTTTGAGCCCGAGTGCCCAAACTGCCGCACAAAACCAAAGAATTTCCTCAAAGTGCCAGCACGTCAATTTGCATAAATATTTGCATAATGCTAACATACACTAACTTTTAGTAAACATGTCTCTTAATGAGTGTATGGATCAAGACAGACTAAAAGATTTCTACATTACTATAATCCAGTGCCAACCGCCAGGCACATTAGGAACTACTACAAACACTGCCCATTTAGAACCAATAGCAAACCCGCCGTATCCTAACAGCACTACCAGGACTCACAAAGCACCACACCATACCTATCAAAAGGCAACACTGCAAATATTAAACCAATACATTTCAGACAATAACAATACATGACCTACTGGGGAAAGAGAACAAGTGGCAATGTCAAAAAGGAATTACATAAACAGAATACCTCAGCTCAGTTACACAGTTGCAATTGCTCCAGCCACTTTCTTCTGGTTTCTTCATGTCTTCTGCTAACTCTCCATCATCTGCTGTCCATTTGTCCTTTCTTCTCTCTTCTAGTTTTTTTTTTCCATTCTCTCTCTCTACATCCGCTTTAACATACTAATCTTTCTCCTTTTGCTCTTTCCTCATTCCTATTTCATCCACTCAAATTTTACCCCTCCATCCTCAATCCCCACTTACTCTCCCAATACCCGGCCAATTGTAGATTTTTTATCGCTCCCACACAAAATATTTTTCCCCTCTCCATTTTACTCTCCCAGCCCCATCCCATTCTAATCCTCCCCCAACATCAGCTCCCTTCTAGTTCCAGCCTCACCCAGCATCCATTCCCTTCTAGTCCCTGCATCAGCCCATTTCCAGTCCTAGTCCCCCATCAGCCCATTTCCAGTCCTAGCAACCCCCCAACCCAATACCAGTCCTAGCCCCCCCCCCCATCAACCCACTTCCAGTCCTAAACCCCCATCACCCATTTTTAGTTTAAGCCCCCCCTATAACCCATTACCAGTCCTAACCCCATCACCCCATTTCCAGACAGCCCCCATCAGCCCACAGCCCATTAGCAGTCCTACCCCCCCAGCCCATTAGCAGTCCTACCCCCCCCGCCCGCCCGCCCGCCCATTAGCAGTCCTAACCCCCCAGCCCATTAGCCGTCCTACCCCCCCCCGCCCGCCCGCCGCCCGCCCCCCCCCTGCCCATTAGCAGTCCTAACCCCCCCCTCCCTCCCTGCCCATTAGCAGTCCTAACCCCCCTCCCTCCCTCCCTCCTGCCCATTAGCAGTCCTAACCCCCCCTCCCTCCCTCCCTCCCTGCCCATTAGCAGTCCTAACCCCCCCTCCCTCCCTCCCTCCCTCCCTCCCTGCCCATTAGCAGTCCTAACCCCCCCTCCCTCCCTCCCTCCCTCCCTCCCTGCCTGCCCATTAGCAGTCCTAACCCCCCCCCCCTCCCTCCCTCCCTCCCTGCCCATTAGCAGTCCTAACCCCCACCTCCCTCCCTCCCTCCCTGCCCATTAGCAGTCCTAACCCCCCCCCCTCCCTCCCTCCCTGCCCATTAGCAGTCCTAACCCCCCCTCCCGCGCTCCCTTCATGCCCATTATCTGTCCTAACCCCCCCCTCCCTCCCTCCCTCCCTGCCTGCCCATTAGCAGTCCTAACCCCCCCTCCCTCCCTCCCTGCCTGCCCATTAGCAGTCCTAACCCCCCCTCCCTCCCTCCCTGCCCATTAGCAGTCCTAACCCCCCCCTCCCTCCCTCCCTGCCCATTAGCAGTCCTAACCCCCCTCCCTCCCTCCCTGCCCATTAGCAGTCCTAACCCCCCTCTCCCTCCCTCCCTGCCCAATATCAGTCCTAACCCCCCCCTCCCTGCCCATTAGCAGTCCTAACCCCCCCTCCCTCCCTGACCATTAGCAGTCCTAACCCCCCCTCCCTGCCCATTAGCAGTCCTAACCCCCCCTCCCTCCCTCCCTCCCTCCCCATTAGCAGTCCTAACCCCCCCTCCCTCCCTCCCTCCCTGCCCATTAGCAGTCCTAACACCCCCCCCTCCCTGCCCATTAGCAGTCCTAACCCCCCCTCCCTCCCTTCCTGCCCATTAGCAGTCCTAACCCCCCCCTCCCTCCCTCCCTGCCCATTAGCAGTCCTAACCCCCCCCTCCCTGCCCATTAGCAGTCCTAACCCCCCTCCCTCCCTGCCCATTAGCAGTCCTAACCCCCCCTCCCTCCCTCCCTCCCTGCCCATTAGCAGTCCTAACCCCCCCCTCCCTCCCTCCCTGCCCATTAGCAGTCCTAACTCCCCCTCCCTCCCTCCCTGCCCTGCCCTGCCCATTAGCAGTCCTAACCCCCCCTCCCTCCCCATTAGCAGTCCTAACCCCCACCCTCCTCCTCCCTGCCCATTAGCAGTCCTAACCCCCCCCCTCCCTGCCCATTAGCAGTCCTAACCCCCTCCTCCTCCCTGCCCATTAGCAGTCCTAACCCCCCCCCCCTGCCCATTAGCAGTCCTAACCCCCCCGGCAAATTTAAAAAAAAAAAAAAAGCAGGCGCTGGCTGCTGCCGCGGCAGATTGCAATGTCCCGCGGGGCCCCCTCCACCCGCTAAGCCCCTCTGCAAGGGCTTTCAGATTCGCGAGGGAGAGCATCTCCCTCGCGTCTCTCTTAAGCCCGCAGGGGCTAATGGGAAATTTCCCATCAGTCCCTCGCGTCTAAAGGGGCTGATGGGAAATTTCCCATTAGCCCCTGCGGACTTAACAGAGACGCGAGGGAGACGCTCTCCCTCGCGAATCTGAAAGCCCTTGCAGAGGGGCTTAGCGGGCGGAGGGGGCCCCGCGGGACGCTGCATTCTGCCCTTGCCGCGTCCGCGGCAGCAGTCAGAGCCAGCTTTTTCTTTTTTTGCGGACCTTCACGCGTGCCAGCTGCAAGGCCTTCGCGTGCCACAGCTGGCACGCGTGCCATAGGTTCGCCATCGCTGCCCTAGGTCTTACAAAGCAAGACCCTCCCAAACGGGAGTCAGATCACTGTCCAACGCACCTCCGGGCCACCTTCATACAAGGGAACCCATTAAAGGCTAAGTGTATTGTCTTAGAATGGGACACACAGAGCCCAGTGTCTGAGCATGTCCACAAGCCCACGATCAAACTCCGCCGATGTCAGGTCACAGCTATGCGGTTACCACTCTCCACTCCTGAACATTACCGCTGTTGAGTCCCCTGGCCATTCCTGCCTGTATGTTCTCCTCACTTGTCCATATCTACTGGCAGAGATGGCGTCATCTTGGCCATGAATTTGCGGGCATCCTCTGGCTTCTCAAAGGTGTGAGCAGCGCCCTTGTGGAAAATTTTTAATATCGCTGGGTAGAGTAGGGCAAACCGAATGCCCTTTTGCACCAGCGTGTTACAGACAGGAGAGAAGTCCTTGCTTTTGGCAGCAAGTGATGCAGAATAATCCTGGAACAGGAGTACAGCTACATTGTCTAGCTTCAGATCTCGGCGCTTACGATATGCTTGTAGCAGAGCAACTTTATGTTGGAAGTTCAGTAAGCGCGCCAACACTGGCCGGGGTCTGTCTCGGTTTTCGATCCGCTGCCCGAGTCGGTGGGCCCTCTCCACCTTTATCTGGCCCACCAAATCCACAAGCCCGAGCTCCTTGGGCAGCCATTCCTCAAAGAGTTGAACAAGTTGGTGATCTGTCCACACTTCAGGCACTCCCACCATTCTTAAGTTGTTTCTTCGGGAGCGGTTTTCGAGGTCGTCCACTTTTTGGAGCAGAGACTCGATCTGTTGTTGCTGCTTATTGCTGCTTCTCTCTAAGGCCAGTTCACCCTCCTCCAACACATTCACACGCTGTTCCACTTCTTCTACTCTCCGTGTGAGATCTGCAAAGGTTTCTCCCATCTCTTCAACCTTTTTAAGAACATTGTCGAATTTAGGCTCAAGCAGCTTCACCACTTCGTGTGCTACCTCCTCCGGGCTAGATTCTCCACCGTCAGTACTTGGGGATCCCGGCATACTCCCAGAGCGGGCCGCAGCCGCCATCTTAGTTTCCCTCGTGTTCGGGGGTTTCTCTTTCTTTGACGCCGCTCTCATAGCTTTCCCTGGACGTTTCAATCTGCCGGAATAGTGCAGCACCAGGGAATGGCAACTAGTGCACTAGGTCCAGTGGGCTACACCCCTCGCTTATCGGTATATGCCGATTTAATAGCAGGTTTCGTTAGGCGGCCCGGGAGCGCGACGAGGACTGTTCCTCACCCGCTCATGTGCTCACGTGATCTACATTGAACGTTTTAACAATATACAGATGGGTAGAGAGGTTTCGGTATTGCCTTCAGAGAGGTTCCTAGGTGGTTTAGCAGGAAAAGAAGCTTCTAAAGAATGTGAGGTGGGTGTTTAGTAATGATAGGCTAGTATAATTGAGGGTGAGAAGGCTACAGGTAAGGTATAATGCATGTTATGTTGGGTCAAAGTTTAGTGTTGGCTCTTTTTCTCCAAAATGTTCAATGAATAGGAAAGTTTTAAGTTGAGTTTGGAATGTAGATAGGTCTGTAATGTTTCTAAGTCTCTCTGGAAGAGCATTCCAGAGTATTGGGTATAAGTATTCAAATGCTTTGTTGCTAGTGTGTTGTTTTGCTTTTCGGTAATCGGAAAGGACTGATAGTGTATTATTCATTTGGTTCAATAAACAGTTTGAATATAAATAGAGCAAACTACCATTGATATTAAGAGTGATGGATGATGTAGTCTCATTTAGGAAACAGTTTAGAGCCTTGATTTCAGATTAACTATGTTGAGGCTGCAATTTGCGGAACTACGGAGGATGAAATATAGGGGCCCTTTTACTAATGTGCGCAAAGCAGTTAATGCGGGTTACAGCATGCTCTAACCCCACATTGTGACCCATGGTAACAATTAGCATGGGCCAGGACAGTTAGCTCAGCCTGCTTTCCACGGTAACTGAGCTGCACACATTAGGGTGGTAAGTGGGTGAACTAGAGGTGGAGAGTGGGATGGATGAGCACCTTGCAGTCAGCACACCCTGTGCAAACTGTAAGGCCTGCCATTAGCATGGGTGCACTTACTGCCACCTCCATAGGTGACAATAAGGGTACACGCACTATTTTTAGACCAGGGTACACCACATTAAATGCAGGGAACATGTTCTCTACAGCCCGACAGTTAACACAGTGGTGTTGCCTCTAATGTACTATGGTTTTCAGTGTTATGGGTGCGCTAAGTGCAACACCATAGTGCCCTTTAGTAAAAGGACCCCATAGAGTCCTTGTTAAATTGATACTGTTGGTCTGGAAGGTTAGCAGTGTTTTACTGAATATTGTTTTCTATATATATTTTATTATTAGGCATGTTAACTATTAGATGCCTACAACTTGAGATAAGTGAATTACAAATGTTTTCAAATAAATAAATAAAAATACAGAGGGCAATATTTAAACACTGCAGTTGGTAGTTTTTTTTTAAATACTGGCCGCATCACTTAAATATGTAACATATTTACACATCTATGCCATGCACTGGTTATCACGACTGCTGATAGCGTGGCTGCTCTTAATGCCACCTTAAGAAGTGGCATTAAGTGCAGACATGGTACTGGCAGTCCAGTAGTGTGGCCATTACTCCATGAGAGAAAAAGAAATTGAACCATGACAGCGCCTCACTTTGCCTCCAGCACACACCTACCCCTCACTTCAATCCCTGACAGTCACAAAAGAGTTCCCCCATCATAACCCTCTCCCTTGAGTATCCTTCCAACACAGTCCCCCCCATATGTAACTCCTCCTTCAGCACCCTCCCCTAATAGGCAGCAAAGTCAATAGGCAAGTTAAGCCTCTCTGGATGCCCAGGGCTTAATCTGTAGAAAAAAAAAAAAGAAGTGGAACTGTGGTCGGCACCAGAAGTGACCTGTGGGGGCAGGGCCAGGACCAGGACCAGACGTTTTTGCATACTTTTGTTTACAGCATTGGTGAACAAATTATCTGCTTAGGTTAGGCTTGCTATTTTGCAGGCCTAAACTAAATGTGTAACTTAACTGAATAGTGGCTGAATATTGCCACTATTTGGATAATTTTCTGGCCTGCCCTTGCCCTCCCCTAAAATGGCCCACAAATATATGGATAACATCTAGCCATTTAGCAATTTGAATAGCTCAATATTATCTGTATATTTTTTAAAGTACACACCTATCCTAATTATGTGCTTGTCAGCAAATGCATAATTAATTTCCTGTTGAATGGGCATTATTCATTCATAGGGAGCACTCCGAGATTCACCAATAAAACTCTCCCAACAGATGCAGAGCAGAAGTAGGGTTTTTCACTTCACAGCTCAACATACACAAAAGATTCCATTCAGATTCTGGTCTAATATCAGTAACAGCATCATCAAAACTGCCTGTTCCTGGCCCTGCCCCCACCTCCACAAGTCACTTTTGGCCCCACCCACAGTTTCACATCTTTTTTTCTACAAATTAAGCCCTGTGTAGAACTAACTAAGCAGTCCTAAATTAAATAACATCCATTTAGTTAACACAGCTATTTATATTGTATAGTTCTATCTAAATGGATAAACTTAGCAAGATTGAGGCTCAATATCACTATTATCCAGTTAAAATTAAGCCATGCAACTAGGATGCCTCTGTTGCCGCCTCCTTTTATGCAGATAACTTTCGGCCAGTCATCAAGATGTCCTGCCAACAGTTAGATGTTCTCCAGTCCAGCAGCAGGAGCAAGAACATCCCCCTCCACAGTGACAGGTAGCGGCAGCTGAGAAAGTCCCCCTAGCCAAAACAGGCAGAGAAGAAGGAACATTCCCACTACTATTACCACCCTCTAAAAGGAAGAGCCCCAGAAAAGAGAAGCACTGGTACGAGTCCAGCAGGCAGTTCTTTCTGGTGCCTTCTTTAGTTCCTGATGTGGTATTTGTAAGTCCCAGTGGGGAGGAGGAAGTGAATACCTGGCTCTGAGCATGCTAGACAGAATAGCTAGAGGCATAGCCCTTCTTTCTCCACACACCTGCTGAAGGCTGCTATAATGAACTATTCCAGCTTTTGATATATGGAAGTCTCTAGAGTGCCTTCTTTCTAGTAGAGTGGTAGAGCATTTCGTGTCATAGAGAGGGGTAGAGCACCTGTCCACCTTTTTTTTTAGTGGAAAATGAAAGAGGTTCCCCAAGAAGTGTATGAAAATCCCAGTCCCTTGAGTTACTTGTTTCTTACAGTAAAAACATTGTATGGACTGAATGAAAGCAAGGTTGATTTTTATTTTCATTGGAGGCTGTACTGCAATAATTCACTCCTCTGTATTGCTCCATGTAGTGAACATAAGAAATGCCATACTGGGTCAGACCAAGGTCCATCAAGCCCAGTATCCTGTTTCCAACAGTGGCCAATCTGGGTCATACGTACCTAGCAGTTTCCCCAAAAGACACAGGTTCCGCAATGCTTGTACTGGGTCAAGCATTGATATCCTGGGTCCCTTCGTAATAATGGTTTATGGACCTTTCCTCCAGGAACTTGTCCAAATCTTTTTTAAACCCAGCTACACTAACAGCCTTTACTACATCCTCCGGTAACAAATTCCAGAGTTTGGCTACACGTTGAGTGAAAAAATATTTTCTTTTATTAGTCTTAAATAGTTTACCCTGTAGCTTCATTGCATGTCCCCTAGTCTTTCTATATTCTGATAACGTAAACAATCGATCTACGTTTACCCGTTCCACTCCGTTCATTAATTTATAGACTTCTATCATATCTCCCCTCAGCCGTCTCTTTTCCAGGTTAAAGAGCCCTAACCTCTTTAGCCTTTCTTCATAGGAGTATCCTTCCATCCCCTTTACCATTTTGGTGGCTCTTCTCTGAACCTTTTCTAATAACGCTATATCCTTTTTAAGATATGGCAACCAGAATTGCACACAATATTCAAGGTGCGGTCTCACCATGGAACGGTATAGAGCAGCGATGGCGAACCTATGGCACGCGTGCCAGCTGTGGCACGCGAAAGCCTTGCAGCTGGCACGCGGGAAGGTCCGCAAAAAAGAAAAAGCTGGCTCTGACTGCTGCCGCGGACGCGGCAAGGGCAGAATGCAATGTCCCGCGGGGCCCCCTCCGCTCGCTAAGCCCCTCTGCAAGGGCTTTCAGATTCGCGAGGGAGAGCGTCTCCCTCGCGTCTCTGTTAAGCCCGCAGGGGCTAATGGGAAATTTCCCATCAGCCCCTTCGAGGGACTGATGGGAAATTTCCCATTAGCCCCTGCGGGCTTAACAGAGACGCGAGGGAGACGCTCTCCCTCGCGAATCTGAAAGCCCTTGCAGAGGGGGCCCCACGGGACATTGCATTCTGCCGCGGCAGCGGCAGCAGCCAGAACCAGCTTTTTTTTTTTTTTAAATTTGCCAGGGGGGGGGTTAGGACTTCTAATGGGCTGGGGGGGGGGTTGGGCGTGATATTGGGGGAGGGGGGGGGGTTGGGACTGCTAATGGGCTGGCGGGGGGTAGGACTGCTAATGGGCTGTGGGCTGATGGGGGCTGTCTGGAAATGGGGTGATGGGGGTTAGGACTGGTAATGGGCTATGGGGGGGTTAGGACTGCTAATGGGCGGGCGGTCGGGCGGGCGGTAGGACTGCTAATGGGCTGGGGGGGTTAGGACTGCTAATGGGCGGGGGGGGGTAGGACTGCTAATGGGCTGTGGGCTGATGGGGGGTGTCGGGAAATGGGGTGATGGGGGGTTAGGACTGGTAATGGGCTATGGGGGGGGTTAGGACTGCAAAAGGGCGGGCGGGCGGTAGGACTGCAAATGGGCTGGGGGTGTTAGGACTACAAATGGGCGGGCGGCCGGTAAGCACAGATAAGCGGCTGGGGGGGTAGGACTGCTAATGGGCTGTGGGCTGATGGGGGCTGTCTGGAAATGGGGTGATGGGGGGTTAGGACTGGTAATGGGCTATGGGGGGGGGTTAGGACTGCTAATGGGCTATGGGGTGTTAGGACTGCTAATGGGCTAGGGGGGGGTTAGGACTGGTAATGGGCTGTGGGCTGATGGGGGCTGTCTGGAAATGGGGTGATGAGGGGTTAGGACTGGTAATGGGCTATGGGGGGGTTAGGACTGGTAATGGGCTTTGGGCTGATGGGGGCTGTCTGGAAATGGGGTGATGGGGGGTTAGAAATGGTAATGGGTTATAGGGGGGGCTTAAACTGAAAATGGGGTGATGGGGGTTTAGGACTGGAAGTGGGTTGATGGGGGGGCTAGGACTGGTTTTGGGTTGGGGGTTGCTAGGACTGGAAATGGGCTGATGGGGGGCTAGGACTGGAAATGGGCTGATGCAGGGACTAGAAGGGAATGGATGCTGGGTGAGGCTGGAACTAGAAGGGAGCTGATGTTGGGGGAGGATTAGAATGGGATGGGGCTGGGAGAGTAAAATGGAGAGGGGAAAAATATTTTGTGTGGGAGGGATAAAAAATCTACAATTGGCCGGGTATTGGGAGAGTAAGTGGGGATTGAGGATGGAGGGGTAAAATTTGAGTGGATGAAATAGGAATGAGGAAAGAGCAAAAGGAGAAAGATTAGTATGTTAAAGCGGATGTAGAGAGAGAGAATGGAAAAAAAAAACTAGAAGAGAGAAGAAAGGACAAATGGACAGCAGATGATGGAGAGTTAGCAGAAAACATGAAGAAACCAGAAGAAAGTGGCTGGAGCAATTGCAACTGTGTAACTGAGCTGAGGTATTCTGTTTATGTAATTCCTTTTTGACATTGCCACTTGTTCTCTTTCCCCAGTAGGTCATGTATTGTTATTCTCTGAAATGTATTGGTTTAATATTTGCAGTGTTGCCTTTTAATAGGTATGGTATGGTGCTTTGTGAGTCCTGGTAGTGCTGTTAGGATACGGCGGGTTTGCTATTGGTTCTAAATGGGCAGTGTTTGTAGTAGTTCCTAATGTGCCTGGCGGTTGGCACTGGATTATAGTAATGTAGAAATCTTTTAGTCTGTCTTTATCCATACACTCATTAAGAGACATGTTTACTAAAAGTTAGTGTATGTTAGCATTATGCAAATATTTATGCAAATTGACGTGCTGGCACTTTGAGGAAATTCTTTGGTTTTGTGCGGCAGTTTGGGCACTCGGGCTCAAAAAGGTTAGCCATCACTGGTATAGAGGCATTATAATATCTTTTGTTTTATTTTCCATTCCTTTCCTTATGATACCTAGCATTCTATTTGCTCTCTTGGCTGCCGCTGCACACTGGGCCGAGGGTTTTAACATGTTATCCACAATGACGCCTAAATCTTTTTCCTGGGTGGTGGTTCCTAATGTGGAACCTTGCATTGTGTAACCATAGTTTGGGTTGTTCTTCCCTAGGTGCATAACTTTGCCCTTGTCCACATTAAATTTCATCTGCCATTTTGATGCCCAGTCTTCCAATTTATCAAGATCCTCTTGCAATTTTCCACAATCCTCTTGGGTTTTAACAACTTTAGTGACCACACCTTATCACGACATCTCAAAAAAGGTAAAGCAAAATTAGAAAAGGTACAGAGGATGACCAAATTGATGAAGGGAATGGAAGAACTCTCATATGAGGAAAGGTTAAAGGGCTCATCACAGTGGCAAAAGTTCTAGTGGGGGGCTACCAAGCAAACTTTTGCTGAGGGCTCCCCTATTTTGGTCCCCCGCCCCCGCAGCCATGGTGCAACACCTGCCTTGTGACAGTGGTGAAGCTCTGAATCCCCCATCAACTTCAGCTGCGGTAAGCTTAATCTGTTTGCTGCGCTATCTTTGTTCCAGGTCTAAAAGTGTACCTTCGGTCCAGCAAGGAAGGCAGCGTGGCAAACAGATAAAGGTAACTTTGCTGCGCTGCTGTATGGGGCCTCTTCCTGCCTGGGCTCCCCTGCATTACAGGGGCTGCTTGGGCAGAATTTATGTTGCTGGCTCTTCAGTTTGGAGAAGAGACAGCTGAGGGGAGATATGATAAAGGTCTATAAAATTCTGAACGGAGTGGAACAAGTTAAATATGAATTGATTGTTTACTGTTTCATAAAGTACAAAGACATGGCATGAAGTTACTAAGCAGTACATTTAAAACAAATTAGAGAAAACATTTTTTTTCACTCAACACATAGTTAAGCTCTGGAACTTAGTGCCTGAAGATGTGGTAAAAAGATTTTGCGAAGCTAGGTTTAAAAAAGGTTTAGACAAATTGCTGGAGTAGACCTGGTGAAAGCCACTGGAATCTAGCAGCTACTTTTTGAGATTCTGCCAGGAGCTTGTGACTTGGCCACTGCTGGAAATAGCATACTAGGCTGGATGAACCTTTGGTCTGACCCAGAATGGCAATTCTTATGTTTTTATAGTCACTCAATAAGAGAGATTCAGTACCAATGCAATGTGTGCTTTTGAGTCAGTCCTGACTCCTGGTGACCCAGGAGCTCCTGGGTTTTCTTTGCAGTGTCACTGGAAGTAGATTGCCAGGCCTTTCTTCTGAGGCAATGGAGGGTTAAGTGACTTGCCCAAGGCCACAAGGAATGCTAGTGGGAATTGAACCCTGGTTGCTTGGTTACCAAGCCAGTGTTCTAGCCACTAGGCTACTCCTCCACTCTCAATAACAGGTTGCTGGAAGTCATTTTTGAGAAGTTGGTGCCTATGGGATGAGAAAAGGAGTTCAGAGGAGATCTGCTGTCCTTGTGCTGAGTGAAGTGGAATGAGGGGTAGAAAACAAGCACTTCATCCGGCACTAACGTGTCCCTAGGGATGTGCACCAGCCCAAAAGTTGTGGCCATTTGCTCTTTTGATTTTTTCCCTTAATTTCGGGGTGACTTTTAGTTCAATTTTACATGGTCTAAATTTTTTTTAAGTGCATTAATGAACTGAATTTATGCTAACAAATGCACATCAATAAAGGAACCCCAAACTCCAGCCTTAATTCCATTTCCAGGAGGGTAGTGTACAAAGAAGGATGGCTATCATGATAGATGTGCATTATGGATGCCATGACATCAAACCAATGAAACTGTGAAAAACTAGTTTTTTAGTAAAGAAATCTATTTTAGAAGGCTACAACTGCTTGAGGGCTCTTGTTGTTGAGTGCCGTGGAGTCATGGCGACCCTGTGGCTAGCTACTCTAAACTGTAATTTGTTTCGTTGTGACACACCCCGAGCCTTCAAGCAGAAGCGTTCACCGAATGGTCAGAAGTGAGCCTTGTGGAACCTCGAACACACTAGAAGGGCGCCAAGGCGGGCACCCGGGAAGTGCCTTATTCAGAGAGAGAACCGCATAATAACAGCGATTCTCTACTTCTCCATCTGTAATCTATCCTCTCATAATTCCGTAAACGCAGAACTAAGTTAGCGCTGTTTAAAACTGCGCCCACAGCCCCCTGCTTTGGCGGCTTTTGCTCGCCCTCCCCTAGGCAGCGCATCTCGTGCTGTCACTGGCTCGCGCTCCTTTCCTCGTTACTTTTTAAATTTAAAGCGGAGAATAAATAGGAAAGGCCCCTAAATAGCCCCCGGCTCGGGTTGCGCTGTATTTCTGGAAGGAGGCGGGTTGGGTGGCTGCTGCCTGGTGTATGGCGAGCGGGCGGCAGCTGCGGCGGCGGGGGAGGGGCAGAGGGAGGCCCGCGCGAGCTTCTGGTGAGCCGAGCGGCTCGGTGCAGCAGCGGCAGTCGGGTGAGTGACTTGACCTTTGCCTTTTTTGTTCTTTTTAATGTATGATATTTAGGCGAAGGGGTTTACAGCTGACTGAGTGGAGGGCGAATTCTTCCATGTGAAGAAAACTGGGGTAGCACGTCCCGGGGGGCGAGCCTTGCCGCTAGCGGATTCTCGTGGCCGGCAGCAGTCGGAGCGGTAGGTTGTAAGAGTGAACTTTGTTTGACTACCTAGGGACGACGAGCTGGTGTCATTGCAGACCAGTCTGATGCTGCAGAGCAGCAGGGAACACAACTCCTGAGAAGGTTTGAAGTGAGACTCTGAGTCACCGATTTAATTCATTGTGTACATGAATTTGGAATCTGTGGCTGCTTCTTAACTGGAGGCTTGGGCATGATGCACAGCATTTGGTAGAGCAAACATAACGGCCTGAGACATCTGACAGATATTATCAGGGACTGCAGCTCATCACAGTGGCGAAAATTCTAGTGGGGGCCTCCAGGCAACATTTTGCGTTTGTGCTGTAGAATCGCAGATCAAAACCTTATTTTTCCAGTGGACAATCCAGAAGATCGCTCTTTTATTCCAGTGCCTGACATATAGGAGATGATTCTATAATGAGCTGCATACATTTGTGTGCCATCAACACGAGTTATCTGTTTCCAATAATGGGCATTTGTGCATGGAGTTTAGGTGGTCTGTATTCTGTAAGTACACATGTCAGGATGATGGGGTGTAGTTTTGGACTGGGGGAGCACAGGGCAGGAAGGTAAATTTACTAGTAAAAATACTGTAACATGATATTTCATACAAATTAGTTGCTGGCATTTACACCATGTCTAGGGTTGGTAAATGTGGTGGTGCCTAATTTAACACTAGTATGTCACCACTTACACCCTATTCTATAAAATAAAATATGCACATACTTTATAGAATAGATGCCAAACACACACGTGACAATGTGCATTGAACTAGGCAGCTCTTATAGAATTACCTTGTCTTGTCTAGAATGAATTAGTATTGTAATGGTGCAGTGCACTGTCAGCTGGTCTTGTCACTGCTTTCTCTATCCTGTGCCCTCTTGCAAATTTGGCTCTATACCAATGGTGAGGAAGAGTGAAAGGCAAGGTAGGTATTTGCGTTATTCTGAGAAGCACGGACATTGGATTTTTTTTATAGAATTGAATGTAGTAGCCTTAGAACTATCTAAACACTTAAATTCTCCCTTTATTTAGTGGTAGATGCATGGGTTAAATTGTCTGAAAATGACTCCTCTCTCTAGCTGAAAACCTGAGTGTTTCATAGTATGCATATTTCTAGTTAAAGGGAGGGGACGTATGCTTTGACTGAGTTTGGAAAATGATGCTTATAGATAGCATTTTCAAATCTGTGGGATTATTTCCCTCAGAAAGTTTGCCCTGTGGGTACTTTGTATCCAGGACAATTTTCAAAGGGAAAGTGAGTGCATATTTTCCCTAGGAAAAGTAGGTACAACATCCAGGGGTACAAAGTGCCTGCAGAGTTTACACCTAGGCAGACCCTTTGAAAATTGCCTTTTTATTTCCGTGGGAAAATGCATGGTACATCTGTCTCTTAAAAGGCAAAGAGAACTATATTAAAAGCAGAGTCCAAAAATAATTCACATCATCAGTCATGAAAAACCTTATTCAGCTGCAGTTTTCTTATTTGTTCTGCAAGATATATTTTTATAATCTTATTATTCTTTGAACTCTTTTTAAAAATTATGATTTGTAGCTATTGGTAATGTGCAATAGGACTCTAAACAGCCTGAATTTACTTTGTGCCTTAAGCATGAGTTATAAATTGGTAGTAAAATATATGGTTGGAGAGTGTATCAAAGTGTTTATTTTGCTATTTCAGTTTTCATACTGAATGAGACTTCCTTGCTTACCACCTTCTCTCCCCTGCCTGGTTTCAGCAGTGTGAGCAATGCCTGGTTCATTCATGTCTGTACATCCCTTTAGCTGACATGCTTGCAGTCAGGATAGTAGGAATGCTTAGACAGGTGGAGATTGCAAAACATTCCAGTTGTCCTAAGAAATGATGGTTGGCGTGAAAGAATGATCTGTTATCTATTCAGATCAGTTCTAAATATGACTTTGTGTAATGTCATGAAAGGCAAATGAAGTATTCCTTAGTTTTTCCAAAAGACTTAACCCCAAAGTCCTCTGGGTTCCACTTTATTGCTATTTTGGTGACACGGAATGCTCTTTTTGGCACCCTTTTACTAAAGTGTCATACGTTTTTGGATTTGCCACACATTAGGAGCAGAAACTAATGTGTGGTGCATGCAGAGGCCATGAGCTGTTGGGGGGGGGGGGGGGTTGCCAGCATGTCCCCTACAGTCACCACACAGCAGTGGTGTAGTCAGATCTGAGTTTTGAGGGGGCCCAGAGGTAACATGAGTGGGCACCAGACATACACAGGTCTAAGCCATGCTAGTTATATTCTAAGGGAAGGATTTTCAGTGGTGGCGGCGGCAGCACACTTAAAGCAGCTAGCTGTCACCACTTTAACTTTGCTCCGGATATTCAATGCCAGGGGCATATCTGGGCCCCAGCATTGAATATCCGGAGTGCTCGGATTGCAATTTTGTGATATTCAGCTGCTGTCTTGAACCGGTAATGTTATAACGGCCATTCAGTTGCTGCTTGGCTAACCTGTGATGCCGCCCCGCTTTGCCCCTGGAGTGCCCTGATGCTAAGGGTATTGTCCCAGTATCACTGAAAACAGCCACAATTAAACCTCTCCTAAAAAAATCCCAAGCTAGATCCACAGGACCCAAACTCCTACCGTCCCATATCTAGTCTTCCTTTCTTATCCAAAATAATGGAGAAGATAGTCCAGCAACAAATACAAGACCATATTGACTGCCACACACCACTTGATTCGCAACGGCATGGTTTTAGACAACATCATGGTATCGAGACTTTGCTCACTTCTCTATTTGATAACTTGATTTTGGGCTTAAATAATGCAAAACAAGGCTTTATCTTGATTTTCATGGATATTGCTTCTGCCTTTGATACAGTCTGTCACAGCCAATTGATCAATCTACTCAAGCTTAAGGGCATTCAGAGCACAGCTCTAAATTGGTGTAGCTCATATTTATCAGATCGGCAACAAGTATGGGCAATCAAACTTCTGAAATTATCAACAAACTCAAGGTGTTCCGCAAGGCTCTTCCCTATCCGCCCTGTTATTTAACATATATTTACAACCAATATGTACAATCATTCAGTCCTTCGGCATTCTTTATCACATCTATGCAGATGATGTGCTCTTCTACACGCCTTTTGCAACAGAGAACCCAAACATCTCTAGAATAATCGACTGTTTCAATGCTGTCTCCGACTGGCTAGCTGTGCATAATCTCAAAGTAAACTACAAAAAGACAGAAGTCCTTTGTCACAAAAATCCCAACATTCATACCCCCAACATCCCTTTAGGTTAAAAATGCTGATCTAAAGACTAATCGGGAGGTTAGATATCTGGGCGTCACTCTGGACCATTCCCTAAACTTGGAGCCCCACATAAACAACATCACAAAGGCTTTCTATCATAAAATACATTCCCCCTGGCACCTCCGTCCCCTACTTGAACCTTCTGACTTCCGCAATGTTTTCCAAGCCATTATCACTCCACTCTTTGACTACGCAAACATCATCCTGCATGGGCTGGTTAGTGCCGCTGAATATCCCGATGAGTGGCATTTATGCAGTTTGCAGGTCTGCAAACTGCATAAATGCCTTTGAATATGGTCCCTTAATAAGGGGCGTCCCGAGGACAACCAATGGGACACTGTAATACCTGGGTACAAACTATATCGCAATGATAAGAGTAGATCAAATTTGTGGAGGGTTTGCACTCTGTGTTAGAGAGGGCAATGAGTTACATAGGATTAAAGTTTTGCAGGGAACAAAATACATTATAGAATCTCTATGGATAGAAATGCCATGTAAAAATGGGAAGGCGAAGGCAGTGGAGGTGTACTACTGACTGCCTGGCCAGAATGAGCAGATGGATGATGAAATGCTAAAATAAATCGGGGAAGCTAGCAAAAGTTACAGCACAGTAATAATGGGTGATTTCATTCACCCCAGTATTGACTGGGTCAGTGTCACAGCAGGACAGCTAGGGAGATAAAGTTTCTAGATGAAATAAATGACTGCTTGTTGGAGCAGCTGGTTCATGAACTGACAAGAGGGGAAGCTATTTTGGACCTAGTGGAACACAGGATCTGGTGCAAGAGATAAGGTTGTTGGGGCCACTTGGCAATAGTGATCATAGCATGATTGCATTTGATTTAATAAATGGAAGAAGGATGGCAAGGAAATCCATAGTACTACCTTTTAACTTTCAAAAGGGAGACTGTGATAAAATCAGGAAAATAGTTAAGAAAAAACTAGAAGGAGCAGCTGCAAAGGTTAATGATTTACATAAAGCATGGGCATTGTTTAAAAAAAACTATTTTGGAAGCCCAGACCAGATGTATTCCATGCTTTAAAAGAAGTGGAAAGAAGGCCAAAAAACTGCCAGCATTGTTTAAAGGTGAGGTCAGAGAGGTTGTTGTAGCCAAAAGAGCATCTTCAGGAAATGGAAAAAGGAGCCAAATGACAAAAACTGGAAACATAAGCATTGGCAAGTTAGATGCAAAGCACTGATAAGGCAGGCAAAGAAAAAATTTGAAAAACAGCTTGCTGTGGAAGCAAAAATACATAATAAAACCTTTTTCAAGTACATTCATGGCAAAAAACCTGTGAGAGAGTCAGTTGGACCATTGGATTATAGAGGGGTAAAAGGGGCGCTAAGGGAGGACAAGGCGATAGCGGAGAGACTGAATGAATTCTTTGCTTCACACTTTACTGAGGAAGATGTAGGGAAATGGTATTTAAAGGTAATGTATCGGAAGAATTGAAAGAAATATCAATAAACTGGGAAGATGTATTACAACAATTTGATAAACTGAAGAGTAGTAAATCACTTGGACCGAAAGGTATGCATCTGAGGATGTTGAAAAAACTGAAATATGAGATTGCAGACCTACTATTAGTAAGCTGTGAACTATCATTAAAATCATCAGTAGTGGGGGCGCGGAGCCTGATGTCCAGCGGGTTAGACGCTTCGCGTTGAAGCTCCCGAGGGGCCTACTCAGAATCCTGACTTAATATCTGCATAAACTTAATATTTTGCTCTGAACTTACCGGGGTGCCTTGGGGGGAATGGCGGCCCACAAACCAGTGCGCTTGGACTTCGGGTCTCCCTCTTCTTCACATGGAAAACGCTCCAAAACTGAGTTGTCTTCCCCACCAAAGATGGTTCCACTTCGGGCAGGCCCCGAAATGCATCATGAGATCTTGGAGGACATACGTGGTGTGAAGGAACTGGTACAGTCCAACGGAGAAGCGCTCCGAGCCATGCGAGAAGATTTCGGTATGCTTCAGGACCGGCTTGAAGGTCTTTCACTACGGCTGGACAACATGGCGGGGGTCCTCGATTCGCACGCGGTGCGCTTGGTGAACCTGGACAAGGCTGAGCGTCAGATACAGAATCTTCAAAAAGAGTTAGAGGATTGCAATAATCGAGCCCGTCGCAACAATGTAAGGCTCATAGGAGTACCAGAGGGGGCGGAAGCAGGAGATATCAGAGAATTTCTGGTCAAAACTCTCCCCTCCTTGCTGAAGATTACCTTTAGCAGAGATCTGGAAATTGACCGAGCCTATCGTGCTCCTACCAACATAGCACTCAATCGGACGACCCCCCGGCCCATTATCTTTCGTTTACTGCGGTATCAGCAAGTTGAGCAAATTTTCAAAGCTGCACGGGTGATTCCACATCTGCAGTTTGAAGATCATAAAGTCTCTTTCTTCCCCGACTTGGCAAAGCCCACAGTTGATCGGCGGAAGGGACTCCTTGCTTTTCGACCTAGACTTCAACAGTTACAGGCTCGCTTTGGCCTCTTATATCCAGCGAAGCTCAGAGTGACTCTCCATAACCAAACTAGAACCTTCGAAGATCCTGCTCTGCTAGCAATATTTTTAGACTCCAAAGAGGCAGACCAGATGCGCTAAGTCAACAACTCGGATGGACTCCGCTGGAACTGCCCGCCATTTTGAATGGCCCGATGCGGTGATCATTGCCTGGAATAGAGACTGCCTGGACCTTCCTTTCTTTTATATCTACCTCTCTTGGTCTCCTTTCCTCCGTGTTGTGCACCTCGGTTGGATTCGGAGCATGCACAGCTATACCGGTTATATGTTTCAATTTAGGCCTTCTCTGGGGCTTCACCCCGCAGGCATCAGGTCGCCAGTAATTTCTGGGGTTTTGCTTCTTCTCTAAGGCACTTCGGTGCTTCTACTGTTATATAGGGCGCTTCATGATTTTCATTGGCTTCTTTTCTATCATATCGTGTGTACAGTCATTTATAGTTGATATGAGGGACATTGCGCCATTCGGTGCGCCATCATGTTTCTTTCTCAGAATGTTTGACTTTGTTGTATGGCCTTCTGTAATGCTCTTGTCACTGAACGTAAGAGGCATCAATAGTCCAATCACAAGAATGACCATCCTTAGATATTTTAATCATGACCATACTGATTTGGTGTTTCTTCGGGAAGCCCACTTCACCTCCGTTGAACCACTGAAATTTACTGCTAAACCTAATGTGGTGACTGCCTATTCTCCCGCCGTTTCCAAGCGGTGCGGGGTAGCCATATTGGTTTAGAACTCTTTGCCAACCATTGTAATGATACTAGCTCTGATGGGGAGGGTAGCTGGGCCTGTGTATAATTTACGGTTGGGGATAGTGAATTTACGTGTATTTGTATTTATGCTCCGAATGTGGATTTCCCTGTTACTGTTACTTGGCGGTGACTTCCACTAAGTATTTGATCCTTTGATAGATAGATTGCCGCCTAGAACGAGTGGTCCGCCCAAGAGTTTCTACACCCTGCCAGTTCTGATGAAGGATTTTGTGTGTGTAGATATATGGCAGCTGCTTCACCCCTCCGACTTCGAGCTCACCTTTTCCCAGCCCCTCCATCACTCACAATCTAGATCAGATTTGTTCTTATCTCCTCAGTACTGCTATCCCTAGTGGACATATACTCCTGATAGGTTAGCCAATTGGAATGCCATCCAGAATATTTGATGCTGGACACGCCATGTGGCTTGTGGTTTACTAAACTCCTGTTAATTATGATTGTCCCGCATTACAGTATTACTGGAGTCGGGTCTGGGGTCGTCTTCATTCTATTTTATATTTTCCGGAACCCCTCTCTTGGAAGATTGTGGGGCTCCGCTGAGCTGCGGGGATCCCCTCTCTTCCTAAATTGGCTTACTTCCTTTCAGCCTATATGCTGGACATTGCTATTCTTTATTTCCTTAATATGAAATATTGGGGAAATCGCTCTTCTTTTTGAGCTCTAATGAATGGTGAATCATATCTGTCTTCATTGTAAATAGGCGCAAATACCTTGTATGTCAGCCTCTTCCGTTCAAACCATTCACTATTGGTCTTGATAGAAGACGCTCAACGATTATGTTCAACCTATTCAATGCTCTGAGGTGACTGTTTAATTCTGTATTAATCTCTGTCACATGCTCATCCGGTATCATAGATTCTACTTCAGTTTGTTGGGTGTACAATAATTGTTGTATGTAAGCGCTTATATGATGATTCTTATCAGCTTAGAGAAGAAGCATTGGGGTGGGGGGTAATTGGGATTGCTTTCTATATTATATGTGTGTATTTGTTTCTTTTGGTGTGTTGTTACTTTTGTTTGTGTAAAACGAAAATAAAAGTTTAAAAAAAAAAAATCATCAGTAGTACTGGAAGATTGGAGAACTGCCAATGTAATGCCAATTTTTAAAAAGGGTTCCAGGTGTGATCTGGGAAACCACAGACTGGTGAGCGTGATGTCAGTACCGGGTAAAATGGTTGAAACCATTATAAAGAATAAAATTACTGAACATGTAGATAGTCATGATTTAGTGGGAGAAAGCCAACATGGATTTAGCCAAGGACAGTCGGTATGAATAAACAGACCAAGGCGAGCCGGTTGATATAGTATATCTGGATTTTTAGAAAGACTTTGACAAGGACCCTCTTGAGAGACTCTTGGTGAAATCAAAAAGCCATGAGATTGGAAGCAGTGTACTACTGTGGATCAGGAACTGGTTAAAAGATAGAAAGCAGAGAGTAGAGCTAAATGGCCAATTTTCTTAATGGAAAAAGGTGAATAGTGGCGTACCCCATGGATCTGTGTTGGGCCCGCTGCTTTTTAACATATTCGTAAAAGACCTGGAAAAAGGAATAACGAGTGAGGTGATCAAATTTGCACATGACACACAATTATTCAGTTGTTAATACACAAGAGGATTGTGAAAAATTGCAACAGGACCTTGGTAAATTGGACATCCAAATGGCAGATGAAATTTAATCTGGACAAGTGCAAAGTTATGCACCTAGAAAAGAACAACCCAAACTACGGTTTCACGATGCAAGGTTCCACAATAGGAACCACCACTCAGGAAAAAGATTTAGGCATCATCGTGGATAATATGTTGAAGCTCTCCCAGTATGCAGTGGTGGCCAAAAAAGCAAATAGAATGCTAAAAATCATAAGGAAGGGAATGGAGAATAAAACCAAGATATTATAATATATCTGTATTATTCCATAGTGTGACCGCACCTTGAATATTATGTGCAGTTCTGGTCGCAGTATCTTAAAAAGGATATAGCAGAATTAGAAAAGGTGCAGAAAAGAGCCACCAAAATGGTAAAGGGGATGGGAGGATGCCCTATGAGGAAAGGCTTAAAAGGTTAGGGATCTTCAACTTGAAAAAGAGATGGCTGAGTGGAAATATGATAGAGGTCTATAAATTGATGAATGGAGTAGAACGAGTAAACGTAGATTGGTTTTTCAAACCATAAGAAAGACAAGGGGAGATGCAATGAAGCTACAATGTAACCCATTTAAGACTAATAACTTTTCACTTAACGTGTTATCAAATTCTGGATTTTGTTACTGGAGGATGTAGTCAAAACTGTTGGTGTAGCTGGGTTTAAGAAAGGTTTGGACAAGCTCCTGGAGGAAAGGTTCATAAACCATTATTAAAGAGGATCTGGGAAATCCACTACTTACCCCAGGACAAGCATTGTGGAACCTGTGTGCCTCTTGGGAACCTGCTAGGTACTTGTGACCTGGATTGGCCATCTTTGAAAACAGGATATCGGACTTGATAGACCTCGGTCTGACCCAGTATGGCATTTCTTTTGTTGTTATGAGGGTGATGTGGGGCCATGCGAGGAGACTCATTGTGGGGCTTCATTTGCATAAATATTTACATAACTATTGGACCTTATTTGCATAAATTGAATTAATTTTAAAATGTATATACTGTCCATGTAACGTCCTAGGTAGTTTCTTTTTTTAAAATTTTGTATTTATCAATTATTAATGAATAATACATCCAAAAGTTACATAGAATGAAAAAGAAAATGGGCATTACAAAGGAAAAATTAGAAATATACAACCTAAAGATACTAATCTCCCATTTACAATATTAGACCCCAAGTGAAGAAATATTGAGGAAGTACTAGGAACAAAATTAGACAAAGTAAAGCATCCCAAAGGGTCCTAAACTGCCTGGCTACTAAACATAATACGGACAGGTGGAGGCTTAAACGTCAGCCGAATGGGAAGGCCCAGCAACTTCAACCAACACAACTTCCCTAGCTTCCAAGAACTCCTGAAGTTGCCTAGGATTAAAAAACATATATACTTTCTGTTTAAATAACACACATCACTTAGCAGGGAATTTAAGCTGAAAAGTTGCCCCAAGAGCTAAAACCTGGGGCGAAGGGCCAAAATGTCCTTCCTTCTCAGCTGTGACACACGAGATACATCAGGAAATATTCATCCTACTGTAGGTAGTTTCTAAACATGCATATATAATTTATTAAAACAGATGCTACAATAAAATAAACATAATCATGAAAACAAGATTAACTTAAAAGAACTTTCACACAGTCACAAAAAACAAACAATCATAAATATCTGTGTACTGGATTAATTTGTCAGTGCTATGACCAGCTTATTGATGAGGAGGAGGGGAAATCTAAAACAAAAAAGCTAATCTTGATAGCTGTGAACTCAATATCATAGTGCCCAGGCTCTATTAGACTATGCTAGAGCTGGAAAAGCCCAGAAATCAGCATCAGTGAAGGTATCGGGCTACTAAACAAAACTAAATTGAGATGCTCTCTGAAAAATTAAGATTTCTCTGAATTTGAAATTACCAAAATATTTTAAAATTTAAAGCTGGCAGGATCAAGAACAATCTTGAAAACAATCCATATTCCACTACCCTCCATCCAACACCTTACAGTCAATGTTCCCTCTAATTTTCTGTAGGCTGTGTGCGCATAAAATATCAGCTGTGTGCAGCTTTTGAAGGAAGGTTAAATTTTTGTGCGCCACATAACAACACTCGGAGTTATATACTTTAAAATTTGACTACACGTCAGAATACACTATGTACACTACATTGATTTTAATCAAATTAAATGAAAATGATTACTAAATGAAGCGGGAAATTTCTAGTAATTACAATCATAACTTTTACATTTTAAGACGTTTGTGTTTTCTATCAGAATCAGAGCCATAATTTTTGTGCGCTCTGTTGTAAAGTATGTGCGCTCGCTCGGCGAGGTGTGTGCGCGCGCACACGCGCACAGCTTAGAGGAAACAGTGCTTACAGTTGATGCCACCCCAAGAACCATAGTACAGGACCTATAGAACAAATCTACCATTCCATAAGAGCATTCTGCTAATGCAATGAAGAGCGGTATATCAAATTTTAATAAACCATAACTTCCAAAATTCACATAACAAGGAGCGTACCCAGAAAAGAGCAGCACCATAGATATTGCAGTATAGTCTAGAACATCAAAATACCTACTGGGAAAACTGAACAAGTCAGATTCTTACATAGAAACCTCATGCTGACAGAATGCCTGCCTCAGTCACACACTTTGAACATAAATGGACTCTCATCAAGTACAGAATAAGTTACTATAAACTAAAAATAGAAATATGTTAACAAAAATTAAGCTTAAGACCCCAAGAAGCCACACCAGATAAGTAGAAAGATGCATGTAAAGAAAGAACATGTAAATTACAAAAACTGGCATATTCTAATCAGTAAATAAAAATACATTTTTATCTATGTTGTCTGGCCATTATATTTTTCTAATCATGTTGGTTCCAGTCTCTGGTTTCTGCTTTTATACATCTTCTCTTAACTCCACTGTCTCAAGTCATAAGAACATAAGATATGCCATACTATCCTTTTTCAAACAGTGACCAATCCAGGTCACAAGTACCTAGCAGGTTCCCAAAAAGACACACAGGTTCCACAATGCTTGTATTGGGCAAGCAATGGATTTCCATCTGCTAATTCTGAGCTCAACATCCATCTCTGTCATTGATCTTTTTCTTTTCAGCTTTCTTCTATATATTTTTTCATCTCACCTTTTTTCTTACCATCTTGTCATCAATTTACTACTTTTCAGCGTCAACCCCAACCGCCTATTCCCCATCTTTCTTTCTGCAGCCTCTTATTCCCCCGTCTCTCTTCCCTGTTTTGCCTACATCTCTCCCCTCCCTCTATGCCCACTGTCCAACACATCTTCCCTTTCTCTGTCCTCACAATCCATATTCCCATTGAATATCTGCCACCCCCAGCTTCCACACCTCTTTCATTTCATATTCCCCCATCTGTATGGAGTATCTTTCTTCTATCCCTATCCCCCTTTGTCCAGCATTCCCTCCCCCAACTTTCTCCCTATTTCCTCTCATGTCTAGCATCTCAACTCCATCTCCCTGTTTCCTGTCCAGTTGCTCTCCTTTGTAGCTCTATGACATTCCCCTGTGTCCAGCATCTCTCCTCCATCTTTTTACACTCCCTATGCCTAGCTCTCCTCATGTCCAGCATTTTCCCTCCACCTCCCTATTCCTACCTCTACCATGTTCAGCAACTTCTCTCTCTCTATGACCCCTCCCCATATCTAGCATTCATCTACACCTTCCAATTCCAACCTCCATCGTATCCAGCATTTCTTCTCAATCTCCCTATGACCTCCCTCCCTGTGCAGTATCGCCCTTCCTTCTTTATATTTCCTTCTCCCCTTTGTTCAGTAGCTTTCTCTTCCCTTCTGCTGCCAATAGGTCCTGGCCTCCATGCTTCCTCTAACCCATCCTCCCTCCCATGCCCTTCCTTTTGAATATTTCCCATCCTCAACCAGCAGTAAACACTACTGCCACATTTCCTTGGCAGGGCCAGCCCTAGGCATGTTTGGGCATGTTGCCCACACATGCCACTCCATTAGAGGCCCCACACCATGCCTGCATACTGAAAGTATCTGCCACTGCTGCATCTGTTCAGCCACAGTAGCGGCGGCAGTACTGTTATTAGCACGGTGCAGGGCTTCTTGAGATATATGTGCATGCCTCCAAGGCCCTGCTGGTCAAGCCTGTTCCTGTGCACACATCAGGCCCTGTCATCATGGCTCCTCTGATGTGAAAAACATGCATCAGAGGGGTCATGACCAGCAGGGCCTTGGAGCTGCGCGCATGTGTGTATGCATCTCAAAGAGGCCCCAGACCCTAATACTACTACTGATCATTTGTATAGCACTACAAGGCGCACACAGCGCTATACAGAGACATGTAAGAGACGGTACCTGTTCATCAGTGCTTCCTATCTACAGTAGTTAAGACAGACAACGCAACAAGCTGGGGACAAGGATATGTCTTGGGAATGATAAGGAAATTCAGAGCCATCCTAACCTCCCTTCACCTCCACAGGGAGGCTTTCCAAGAACTATTTTCTAAAATTACTCCAGAGCATATCCCCCTTTTTACAGAATTCAAACTATACTTGACAAGGAAATAATCAACTTCATCAAGCATTAAAACCATAAGGAACAGCAGCTTACTAGATTATAGATACAGCTCTGCTTTTTGGTGGTTGGGGGGGGGGAAGAATGGGGAAGTGTTTTCTTATTAACTTTGATTCTTGCCTTATCTCTCATTAACTGGGCTAGGGCTGACCAAAAAACACATGAGTAAACTGCTTAAAAAAAACAGTTATTAGTCCTTTACCAGTGGGGGTAGAAAAAGCCAGGACAGTTATCTAAGTACTGCACCCCGAAAATCTCTGCAGAACCCTGCTCCTAGCCTCTGGCATCTGCTGCAGTGAAAGGAGGAACATGCAAGTGGCAAACGTAACACGACCTAGGGTGAGGAAGTTGAATAGGTGAAGCTTAACACGGAAACACTGAATACAGAGACTCTACAAAGCTAAGCTTTTTAAATTTACTATTTGGATTTTTATATAAATTTTCCTTGCCTATTAGTTGTTTCATTCTCTTATAATACTACTTAGGCACTGTGGTGTGTTAGTGTAACTGCACCAAGGGAAGAGGACAAACAGAAGAGAAAAAACAAACAAACAAACCTTGCTCTTCCTTTCTTTCTGTCTCTACCACATTTCTATCTGTTCACAGCCATCTTGATCTATAGCCTAGTGGCAAAGAAATCAAGGAAGCTAACAAAAGTCACAACAGAGTAGTAATAATGGGTGATTTCAATTACCCCGGTATCGACTGGGTCAGTGTCACAGCAGGACAAGCTAAAGAGATAAAGTTTCTAGATGGAATAAATGACTGCTTCTTGGAGCAGCTGGTTCATGAACCGACCAGAGGGGAAGCCATACTGGACCTAGTCCTTAGTGGAACACCAGATCTGGTGCAAGAAATAAGGGTGTTGGGACCACTTGGCAATAGTGATCATAGTATGATCATGTTTGATTTAATTAGTGGAGGACAGATAGTAAAGGCATCCACAGTACTACCTTTTAACTTTCAAAAGGGAGACTATGATAGAATGAGGAATATAGTTAGGAAAAAACTAAAAGGAGCGGTTCCAAAGGTTAAAGACTTACAGTAAGCTTGGGTGTTATTTAAAAATACTATCCTCGAAGCCCAGACCAGCTGTATTCCACGCATTAAGAAAAGTGGAAGAAAGTCCAAAAAACTGTCAGCATGGTTTAAAGGTGAGGTCAGAGAGGCTGTTGCTGCCAAAAAAGCAACCTTCAGGAAATGGAAAAAAGAGCCAAATGATGAAAACTGGAAACAGCACAAGCACTGGCAAGTTAAATGCAAAGCATTGATAAGGCAGGCAAAGCGGGAATTTGAGAAGAAACTTGCTACGGAAGCAAAAACACGAAATAAAGACTTTTTCAAGTACATTCGTAGCAAAAGGCCTGTGAGAGAGTCAATTGGACCATTAGATGATAGAGGGGTAAAAGGGGCAGTAAGAGGAAACAAGGCTATAGCAGAGAGACTGAATGAATTCTTTGCTTCGGTCTTTACTGAGGAAGATGTAGGGATGTTACCCAAGACTGAAGTGGTATTTAAAGGTGATACTGCAGAGGAATTGAGAGAAATATCGCTACACCGGGAAGATATATTACAACTATTTGATAAACTGAATAGTAGCAAATCACCTGGACCGGATGGTATACATCCCAGAGTGTTGAAAGAACTGAAATATGAGATTGCAGACCTGCTATTGATAATCTGTGAACTTTCATTAAAATCATCTGTAATACCTGAAGATTGGAGGGTCGCCAACGTAACACCAATTTTTAAAAAGGGTTCCAGGGGTGACCCAGGAAATTACAGACCGGTGAGCCTGACGTCAGTACCAGGGAAAATGGTAGAAACCATCATAAAGAACAAAATTACACAGCATGTAGATAGTCATGGCCTAATGGGAGACAGCCAACAGGGCTTTAGACAAGGAAGATCTTGTCTTACTAATCTGATATGTTTTTTTGAAGGTGTGCATAAACAGGTAGACAAAGGTGAGTCGGTTGATATAGTGTATCTGGACTTTCAGAAAGCTTTTGACAAAGTCCCCCCATCAGAGACTTTTGGCGAAGCTAAAAAGTCATGGGATAGGAGGCAGTGTACTATTGTGGATCGGGAACTGGTTAAAAGATAGAAAGCAGAGGGTAGGGCCAAATGGCCAATATTCCCAATGGAAAAAGGTGAATAGTGGAGTACCCCAGGGATCTGTACTGGGTCCGCTGCTTTTTGACATATTCATAAATGACCTGGAAAAGGGAATAACTAGTGAGATTATCAAATTTGCAGATGACACAAAACTGTTTAAAGTTGTTAAAACCCAAGAGGATTGTGGAAAACTGCAGGAGGATCTGGATAAATTGGAAGACTGGGCATCCAAATGGCAGATGAAATTTAATGTGGACAAGTGCAAAGTTATGCACCTAGGAAAGAACAACCCACACTATAGTTACACGATGCAAGGCTCCACATTAGAAACCACCACCCAGGAAAAAGATTTAGGAGTCATTGTGGATAACATGTTAAAACCCTCCGCCCAGTGTGCAGCGGCAGCCAAGAAAGCAAATAGAATGCTAGGTATCATAAGGAAAGGGATGGAGAACAAAACAAAGGATATTATAATGCCTCTGTATCGCTCCATGGTACGACCGCACCTTGAATATTGTGTGCAATTCTGGTCACCGTATCTTAAAAAGGACATAGCGTTATTAGAAAAAGTACAGAGAAGAGCCACCAAATTGGTGAAGGGGATGGAAGGCTACTCCTATGAAGAGAGGCTAAGAAGGTTAGGGCTCTTTAGCCTGGAGAAGAGACGGCTGAGGGGAGATATGATAGAGGTCTATAAATTAATGAATGGAGTGGAACGGATAAACGTGGATCAATTGTTTACGCTATCAGAGTATAGAAAGACTAGGGGACATGTAATGAAGCTACAGGGTAAACTATTTAAGACAAATAAGATAAAATATTTTTTCACTCAACGTGTAATCAAACTCTGGAATCTGTTACCGGAGGATGTAGTAAGGGCTGTTAGTATAGCTGGGTTTAAAAAAGGTTTGGACAAGTTCCTGGAGGAAAGGTCCATAAACCACTATTAAAAAGGGACCCAGAATATCAATGCTTGACCCAGTACAAGCATTGTGGAACCTGTGTCTTTTGGGGATATTGCTAGGTACGTATAACCTAGATTGGCCACTGTTGGAAACAGGATACTGGGCTTGATGGACCTCGGTCTGACCCAGTATGGCATGTCTTATGTTCTTATGTTCTTAACCTAAATTTTGGTTTTAAGTTTAGGAATATTTAGCTTGCCTACATTTTTGAATAGCCTTTTTAAATCAGAAATCTGAGTGTGCCCCCAGTTTATTGTGGAGGCCAATTCACTGATGTGCATCCCACCCGATTCTGCTCCCACTGCGACTAGACGGGCCAGGACGTGCCCCGATTCAGGTACCCTGAACATCCTGACACCTGGCTAACCCAGCCAGGCTCCTGCATGGGAGCCATGGCCTCATGGAGCCATGGCACCGTGGCTCCATGCAGGAGTTGCGATCCCTGGCAGACCCCGACATTCTTCATTCCCCACTGCTCGACCCCCCAATCAGGCCTACCGTGGCCAGTATCGGACTGCGGGCAATCCTCTGCACCCCCTTAACCCACTTACCGGATGGCTGCTGTATGTCCCGCCTTCCAGTGGGACTTATTCCACCTCCGAGGTGGATTAATTCCCCCATGCAAATAGCTGACCCTGGACTTACAGGGTTGACCTTGGAATTGGTCAAGTATGTCTGGGATTAGGCTCCCATCCACTGCCCACCCTCACTCCACCTCTGGCCTGCCCCTCCCACCTATGAACAGAGCTCCCCGCATATCTTGCCTGTATGTACGGGGAGCTCTATCGGCTGCAGCGGCAAATGCAAACCAAAATTTACCCCATAAGTTCTACTGGCCAAGGACACTAAATTCTTGATATTTATCTACTTGGAACTGAAGTAAACATTTGCTTTTAGATTTGCAGAGACCTGGTTTTGTATTTAATTTTGCAGCAAAGGTATACATTTTAAAGTTCCAGGGTCCTTTGCATAGTAGGCTGATTTCAATTTGAACTTTTAAAGTTTCCATTGTTATGTTACAAGCCTGCTTCATAGAGTGTGGTTAATTCAATCAGCCTCTGCTGCCTGAGCAAGCGATCTGATCTAGTAATTACCGTCACAACTTCAAGAGACTCTACAAAGCTAAACTTTCTAACTTTACTGTTTGGCTGATTTTTGATATACATTTTCCTTGTCTGTTTATTACCTGTTTATTCTGAGTGTGCCCCTCAGTTCATATAAGGTCTACTGACCAGGGGCACTTAAGTTCACACCCACCCTAACCCTCACCCCACCCATCCCGGGATTGCATTGCTTATATAGTCATCATATTGATTTGACATCTGCCCTCCAATAAGATGTAACACCCGCCTTTTCTCCTTGTCCTAGAACTGCTTTATAACTGTTTTAATCAGCATGTCATCTATCCAATGCAATAGATGTGGTGCCTTCATTCTAAGAAGAATTGTTTGGAGCCTAAGAGCTTGCCTTATATGTCTCAAGTTATCTGCATAAAGAATTGATTCTATTAAGGGAAGAATTAGCTGCAATTAAACACACCTCCTCTAAGGTACAAATTGAAAAAACGAATTCAACAGCCCAGGAACAAATGGATCACAGTGTGCTCTGGAAGGTTGCGACCTGTAACACAGAGACACCCTCTCCATCAAGAGATATCCCAGCATAATGCCTTCTCTGCCTTGGAAAATGAGAGTGCCCAATTAGTGGAAACTGAAGTGCGCTTAAATGAGAAGGTTAATGTCCAGTCTCCTTTCATACTCCATACCGCCAATTACGTTCCCTCCATGCAAATCACCTCTCTTCCATCCCCTTCTCAAGCACATCTGGAACAGACTCGACATGCTGCATTCTTCTTTCTTAGCCCATCACTCTGGAATTCCCTACCACCTTCACTTCGTTTAGAATCTGTCTATGAAAACTTTTAAGGAAATCTTAAAAACTCACTTATTTCAACAAGCTTTTGATATTAAAGAATGACCCCTTAGTTTGTCTGTGTTCTGCAGTTCTCTCTTCTGTCCTGTCTCAATATGGCGTTCCTTTCTTTTTCTTTTTCTGCAGCACTGTTTGAATATTTTATTGTGAACCACCCTGATGCCCTGGCGTGGGCGGTATATCAAATGTAAATAAAGATAAAGAAAGATAAAGATAATGCATCAAATATGAAGAAAGAATCACAAAACAGGATACTACTACTACTGTACTTGGAGATTCCATCATCAGAGGCATCAACTTGGGAACACAGTTCAAAGGAGAGAAGATGGTCAAATGTCTCCCAGGCTCTTCAGCCAGCAGGGATATGGACCAAATTGTTGGCATAGTTAGTGCAGAAAGTGAGCACTCCAAAACTGATGTTATCATCCACTTGGGTACAAATAACCTGGCTAGAAACAGTGCCTCTACAGTTCAAAGGGACTTCCAGAATCTGGGAGAGAAACTCAAACCCATTGTTTACTCTATAGCATTCTCAGAAGTTCTACCTGTTCTTGGTATAGCGGCAGAAAGGCTGCATTGCATAATCAACTTTAATACATGGCTCCAATCCTGGTGCAAACAAGAAGGATTTAGATATTTAGGCAACTGGGGAAATAAATGGAACAAGAAGAGGCTATACTGTGTTGATGGACTGCATTTCTCTGTCGCAGGGAAAAGGATCCTAAGTGAAAAATTCAGGCATTATGTGGACAGGTATTTAAACTAGGACGTCGCTCCCAGAAAAAACATAATAACATTGTAAACGGCCACACTATTAACCCACACATCAATGGCAAACTTTGTGGGAAGAGGTGTTTAGAACAAAATCCATGCAAAATACAGGCAAGCCAGTCAACAAATGCTGGAAAACAATGAGCACAAATGCTTGAAGCCTAGCCAACAAAGTTCCTGAGCTGGAAGTCCTAATGGTGGAAATGGACTTGGACATTGTGGCCATTACAGGAACATGATTTAACAAATTACATGTATGGGATATAGCCATAGCTGGCTATAATTTATTTAGAAGAGAGAGATAAGGCAGAAAAGGAGGAGATGTAGCCCTATATGTCAAAAACAATATTAAAGCTGCTGAAATGCAGGGGAGGTGGGGAAAAGAAGAAGCGCTGTGGACTGTGTTGTAAAGAGGAGATGGCACTATCATCCATACTGGTGTAGTCTACAGACCTCCAACTCAAACCGAAGAAATGGACAGAGACTTGCTTATTGATATTGCAAAGGTAGCCATGAAGGTGGAAATGATCATATTGGGCGACTTTAATCTACCTGATGTGGATTGGAGTATTCCTTCTGTAAATCTAGAAAGAAGTAAACAAATTATGGATGCCTTCCAAGATGCATTGCTAAGATAAATGGTGATGGAACCAACCAGGAAAAGTTCGATGCTGGATTTAGTACTCACCAGTGGAGATAGCGTGTCGAATGTCCGGGTGGCTGCCCATGTGAGCAGATGGCTAAAGATCTAAAGTGTGATGACAAAACCTTTTTCAGGTATATTCGGGAAAAGAGGAAGATCAGAGGTGGAACTGCAAGACTCAAGTGCTGAGAACGGATTCGTGGAAAGTGACATTGAAAACGCAAAAATGCTAAACAAATATTTCTGTTCTGTTTGTACTAAAGGAAATCCT
Source organism: Ichthyophis bannanicus (assembly GCA_033557465.1). Taxonomy (NCBI): domain Eukaryota; kingdom Metazoa; phylum Chordata; class Amphibia; order Gymnophiona; family Ichthyophiidae; genus Ichthyophis; species Ichthyophis bannanicus. Next base: position 215,802,190 of record CM066032.1, on the reverse strand, counting down.
GGAGAAGGACCACCTATGATTAGCAAGTATACAAATGTGAATGAAGTAGATACCACACCATTCACAGAAGAGGATGTGTTAGAACAACTTGCAAAACTGAAAGTAGACAAGACCATGGGCCCGGATGGGATACTTCCCAGGATACTGAAAGAGCTCAAAGATGTTCTTGCAGGGCTTTTAAAGGATGTTTGTAATAGATACTTGGGGATAGGCCTGGAGAAGGGCTGATGTGGTACCTCTTTACAAAAGTGGTAATAGGGAAGAAGTGACAAACTACAGGCCAGTAAGCCTTATCTCAGTGGCAGGAAAAGTAATGGAGGTGCTCTTGAAAGAGAGAATAGTGGACTTTCTCGAAACCAATAGGTTGCATGATCCAAGGCAACATGGTTTTATCAAATGAGAATCATGCCAAACAAATCTGATTGAATTCTTTGACTGGATGACCAGAGAGCTAGATCAAGAGCATGCGATGGATGTGATCTACCTAAATTTCAGCAAAGCCTTTGATACTATTCCTCATAGGAGGCTTATTAATAAACTGAACAACCTAGGGCTGGGTCCCAGGGTGGTGAACTGGATCAGAAATTGGTTGACTGAAAGACGACGGAAGGCGATGGTAAACGGAATTCACTCGGATAAAAGGAAGGTGATTAGTGGCATGCCCCAGGTATCGGTCCTGGGACCGGTACTGTTTAATGTATTTGTGAGTGATATTGCTGAAGGACTGAATGGAAAAGTCTGTCTTTTTGCAGATGACATGAAAATTTGCAACAGAGTGGACTCCCCTGAGGGAGTGGATAACATGAGGAAAGATCTACAAGAGCTGGAAGAATGGTCTAACCTTGGCAGTTAAGATATAATATGAAGAAGTGCAGTGTCATGCACTTGGGAAGCAGAAATCCAAGAAATTGTATACGATAGGTGGCGAAGGGTTGATGTGCACGGACCAGGAGAAGGACCTCAGAGTGATTGTTTCTGAGGATCTCAAAGATGCGAAACAGTGTGACAAGGCAGTGGCCAAACCAGAAGGATGCTGGATTGCATACAGAGAGGGATTACCAGCAGAAAGGAGGAGGTACTAATGCCATTGTACAAGTCTCTGGTGAGGCCTCATTTGGAGTATTGTGTTCAGTTTTGGATGCCATATCTCACAAAGGATATAAAAAGACTGGAAACGATTCAGAGGAAGGCGACCAAAATGATTTGGAGCCTGCACCAGAAGATGTATGAGAAGAGATTTGAAAACCTAAATATGTATGCACAAGAGGAGAGGAGGGACAGGGGAGATATGATACAGACCTTTAAATACTTAGAGTATTAATGAACAAACAAACAAACCTTTTTCAAAAATGGGGAAGCTGTAAAACTAGAAGACATACCATGAAGCTGCAAGGGGTTAACTGAAAGACAATGTCAGGAAATACTTTTTCAGTGAAAGGGTGGTGGATGCTTGGAATTCCCTCCCGACTGGAAGTGATGAGGGCAAATACAGTGATAGAATTCAAAATGGCATGGGACAGACACAGTGGATCCCTTTTATATCAACAGGATAAAATCAAAATAAACTTGACTATCTCTTATATCTCAACAAATAGGGGTGACCTGCACAGAGCGGTGGGTACTCCTCTAAAAGAGCATGGGGAGGGGTGACCTGCCTGCAGCGGCAGGTGTACCTACTCTTGCCACCTTGCTGGGCAGACTAGATGGACCATGCTGGTATTTATCTGCCATCATATACTATCGGGGTCATTCCGAACCGCTATTTGGCCCCTCTGCCAACCCCGACTAACTTCCCTGTACAACGTGCGGCAAGGTTAGATGGGTGCAGGAAAGGGGTGGTGCAGGGGCGGAGTTAGGGCAGGGAGTGGGCAGTCTGTGGCCGTGGATGTACAGGGCCGATTCCAATATCGACCCTGTAGGTCCGGGGCCAACATCCTAAACGGGGAACCTTTTCCACCTCTGAGGTGAAATAAAAGAGGGGATAGCAGGTTTGGGTAGAGGAGGAGGTAGTAGGGGGTGGAGGAGATTCCCTGCAGCCCGACCCTGGCCTTGGGAGGCCAGATCGGGGGTCGGACTGCGGGGAATGAAAAATCTGGTCGGTGGTCGGGAATCGTGGCTCCTGAATGAAGCTGCGGTGCCATGGCAACCAGACGCCATGGCACCGCGGCTCCATTCAGGTGCCTTGACTGAGTTAGCCGGGCTAGGCCTGTATGTGCAGGCTGACCAGGATTGGGATCCCGGCCTGCACGTACAGGCCTGGACGTGATTCTGATCCTGCGGGGCTAGATGTGCCCTGTGGGATCAGAATCCCGTCTAATTCTGTGCATTCGGTTCCGACTGGGCGCTCAGAGGGCTGGGTCATCCAGGATGGAATCGGGCCCTATGTTACTATGTATTTCATTCTTCCAATGCTGGTTATTACCAAAACCTTAAGAACTACATGAAGTGCCATAATATTACTGTTTAAATCACCGGGATAAAAGACCCAGACATTGGCTGGATCAGACTAGGGAGTTTCTTTTCTACCTCTGGGCTTAGGTGTGGGGGTGATCCCATCCTCTGCAGTACAGCTGGTTCTGGACCTCACACTATGGAAGCTCATGAAAATGCCAAGGGACAGGTGACAGACTTCTGCTGACCCCTAGTGCAGCAGCAGCCCACCGAAAGTCTGGGTCCTGGTACTGTGGGGTTGAAGGGGGGGGGGGCGATACCAGGTCCAGTACAGTCTCACACTCTAAAAGCCCTGGGTCTGACCTAATTTGGAACCATCTTTTTAGCACTGGGACACCGTGAATTGGTTTGCTTCCAGAGTAACAGCCATGCTCGAACTGATCTTTAAAGGGCAGGGCCTCCACCAGGCACAAGGTGACGGTGCTGGTGAGCGGTTCCTTGAGGCTGTGCATCAAGCAGTTGTCGGTCAGCTTGATCTTGAAGTCCTCCACCCTCCCCATGATCTGACTGGCGGTGAGGAGGAAATGACAGAAACAAAAACTAGCAGCAATGCCCACACCTTCTGCCGCCATGTACCGTGCTAATAACAGTATTGCTGCTGCTAGGGCTGATCAGATACAGTGGCGGCAGGGTTTTTTAAAATCTGCAGGCACGACACAGGGCCTCTAATGGAGCGAGGTTATTTGCGGATAATGTGTCCAAACATGTCTATGGCCAGCCCTGCCCCTAATGCTTTAGAGAGTGCCTGCTGACAGATTTTCAACTTAAATCTGTTACATTAATGAATTGCCGAACATATAAATATATGTAGTGCTGCTTGCTGTCTACCACCGTGCCATAGAATAACATGGGTGCCGCAACACATAGCGCATGCTAATGCTTAGGAAAAATCTCCCACAATATATACATTATAATTTACAAAATAAAATAAAAAAACAAACTGAAAAATGTCAAGTTTTATAACGACCAATTTGTCTTGGCTGGTCTTGATAGACTTTTGATCTGACCCAGCATAGCACATTTTGTTTTCATATCATCTTGTGCTGCTAGGATGCTTCCACTTATTACCAATGTTGCAAAAAACTTATTCAGATTTTGATGTCATCTCAGTTCAGTGCCAAACTCCTCACCCTGAAGTAACACTCAATTATGAAAAGCACTCACGCCTGTGAGGTGATCCTGCCATTCCAAAACAATACAAATTCCCAGGACTCTCATAGCAAGAACTCTACCTAGGAAGAGGTAGGAGTACAAATATTGCACCAAGCTCTTAAACGCTAATATACTTTCTACTGAGAAAACATAAGTTAAAATGCAGCAGACCCCCCCTCCTCCCAACTATAAACTAGCAGACAACCATACCTCAGTCACACATATTCACCAAATACAGAATAAGAGAACACAAATTACAATTAGAAATATGTAGACAAACACTAAACTGGAAATCCCAAGGAATCAGACAAGCATCCCAAAGAAAGAGGAAGTAGAAATGCACTTCCTTCTGTACTGTACAAAATCCAAAAGATATCAGAGATGCACATTTCCAAAAACTGAGACAGAAAAAACAAAGACCTTCCACAAAAGAATGAGAAGAAAAGCAAATAGGGGGATGAGGGCAGCAGTGAGAACCCACACGAGTTGCTGGAGGCAGACTGAGTACAGGGCTGAAGATTCCCCAATCCTACTCTTGCAGAATACCTCACTTCAGTTACACACAGAACAAAGGCAGACCTTCACCAAAATAGATTAACAAAGTTAATCACATTGTAGATGTGCAGACAGAACTAGAAATTCATCCTCAAGAAACCACTCTGTATGCAGTGCAGAACCTGAGAACTTGAAACGGAAATGTATTTCCTTCTATGTTAAGCCAAGCTCCAGTTATTGTTTTTGTGGAGAAGTGGGGCTGTTATGTTATGTAGCAGACCCTAACAAGAATAATGTATAGAGCTCTGAAGCCTCAACATGTCCCCACAGAAATGATGGAAGCTCAGCTATTTCACCCAGAACTGCATAAATTACTGTGTTTCAAGAGGGAAACTTTGTCCAGTCCTTATTTTCAACTTACATCCCAAAGCAGTGTGGATTTGTAGTCCCAAATTCTGCCCACTGAAATCAGTGCTTTGTGTCCCTTAATGCATCAGGATAAGGTTACTAGAAATCTAGGACTGGCCTTAAATCTCCCTCCTGAAACTGAGTAATATGACAGTTCTGTCCACTTAACCTGTGTGCTCTCCACCAGCTCCCAGGCAAATCACAAACTGCAAAGACTTAGCTCATAATGTGCGACCCCCCCCTCCCGCACAAAAAAAGATGTATCACAGTTCCTTTTTTTTAGGGTCTGATTTACTGTTTTCTCATTTTCTATGGGAAAGAAAGCTTAATAAAATCAGACCCTTAACACGCCAGTGGCCCTTTCCCTCTTCCCACTCCCAACACCCCCAGTGATCCTAAATAGCTGCACTTGCGGCAATTTCCATTTTGCTTCCTATATCACCTTGGCCTGGTGATATGGGAATAAAAAAAAAAAAGTGTGTGTGTGTGTGTCTCTCTCTCATCATAATGACCCCTTCTGTTCCCTCCAATCTCTCATCTGATCTACCCCTAATCCCCCCAATCTCTTCTCAAACATTATAATGACCCCCCTTTCAATCTCTCTCTCTCTCACACATCATAATGACCCCCCTTCTCCCAACCTCTCTCACACATCATAATGACCCTCCTGCTTCCCCCAATCTCTGTTTCATCAGGTCTACCCCTGCTTGCCCTAGTCTCTGTCTCTTTCTCTCACATCACTATGACCCCACTGCTACCCCCAATCTATCTCTCTCTCTCTCTTGGTCTACCCCTGCTTGCCCCAGTCTCTCTCTTGCACACATCATAATAACCCCTCTGCTTACCCCAATCTCTCTCTCTCTTACCCCTTGTTCCCTTTCTGCCCAAACCCTGGCTGACTATTTCCATGAAAAAATCCACAAGATCACACTCCAATTCCCCACGAGGTCAGCTACTTCCCCTCCTCCCCTTCTTCACTCCCAACTCCCCCCCTCCCCCCCTCCCCACCTCTGCTACCCTTTCTTCCTTTTCTTTGATCTCTGAGGAGGAAACCACACATCTTCTTTCCTCCTTCAAACTCAATACTTGCTTCTCTGATCCTATTCCCACCCATCTCCTAAGCCCCATTTCCTCCACTGTTGTTGCTTCCATCTCTCATATTCTCAACCTGTTGCTCTCCACTGCAACTGTCCCTGCAGCCTTCAAGCATGCTGTGGTTATACCTCTCCTCAAGAAACCCTTACTAGATCCTACCTGTCCTTCTAATTATCAACACATCTCCCTACTCCCCTTCGTTTCTAAATTATTTGAACGTGCAGTTCACCGCCGTTGTTTCGACTTTCTCTCCTCTCAAGCCCTCCTGGATCCTTTACAATCTGGCTTTCGTCCTTTACATTCTGATGAAACGGCTCTTGCCAAAGTCTCCAGTGACTTGTTTCCGGCAAATTCCAAGGACCTTTACTCAATCCTCATCCTTCTTGATCTTTCTGCTGCTTTTGACACTGTTGACCACAGCCTTCTCCTTGATACCTTGTCTTTGCTTGGTTTTAAGGACTTTGTGCTATCCTGGTTCTCTTCTTATGTCTCCCATTGCTCCTTTAGTGTTTGTTCTGGTGGATCCTCCTATACTGCTATCCCACTCTCAGTTGGTTTACCCCTAGGATCTGTCTTGGATCCACTTTTTTCTCTCTCTGTACCCAGTCCCTTGGTGCAGTCATCTCTTCCCATGGCTTTCAGTACCATCTTTACGCTGATGACTCCCAGATCTACCTCTCTGCACCTGAAATCTCTCTGGCAATTCAGGCCAGGATCTCTGCCTGCCGTTCTGACATTGCTATGTGGATGTCTCACCACCACTTGAAATAGAACATGGCCAAAACTGAGCTTCTTATTTTTCCCCCTAAAACGTCCTCTCCTCTTCCTCCTTTCTCAGTCTTTGTGGATAACTCTCTACTCCTCCCTGTTTCCTCAGCTCGCAACCTTGGGGTCATCTTTGACTCCTCTCTCTCCTTCTCCACACACATCCAACTAATAGCTAAAACCTGTTGCTCTGTTTATAAGATCAAGGTGTGTCTCACAGAACATAAATCCCATCTTACCAATAAGGTTACAACAGCACCCATCGTGCAACAATGTTTTTAGATTTTCACCATCAATGGCAACATTTACAGCGGCTAGTGATAGACGACATACAGAATCCAATGTATGGTCAGACAGAACAGCGTCTAGCCAGGCTCGAGCAGAAATGGATTTTCACTTTGAGCACCATCCAGCCAAGGGGATTAAATGAGTCTTTGGATTGGTTCACAGCTCTGTAAGGACATTGGTGATTGGCTGTTGGTTTGCTTGCGTGCTTGCTACCCCGCTTCCTTGTAAACAGCTTTGATGTTGAGCTGTATGTTTCCCTGAAGGCTTTGACACCACCACCGTTTGACATGTCTTGATGCAGCCTGTCTAAAAGTGGGTGAAACTCGAGTCGACTGTGTCTCATGGTTCAGTTGGAGTCTTTGGAGCTCGGAGAGTGTTTGTCAGCTAACTGCTAGTGGAGTGTTTTTCAGTTGTTTTAAATGCATTTAAAAATTGTAAAAACATATACGACACTATTGAAGCTTATGAATGACATTCTGGGGCCAGTTAATGAGCTGTTTTGAGCAGTTGCAAGCTGCAGTTATAGAGCCGTTAGCCCTTTTCTGAGGCTTCTTGTCTCACCCTCTCCTATAGGGTTTATTTCCTTCTTTTACATTCCAATTAAGTGGATTAATTATCTATACTTAGTTAAGTCTGGTAGGGGTTTATTTTGGTACATGACTGCCTCCTTTGGTGTTCTTGGATGTTTCTTTATAACATCAACATCTGCCCATTCCTTTCTGAACACACTACTAAGACACTTATACACTATTTAGTCACCTTCTGTCTAGGCTATTGTAACCTCCTCCTTACTGGTCTCCCTCTGAATCATCTCTCTTCTCTTCAACCTGTTCAGCACTCTGTTGCATGGCTAATCTTCCGCCAGCCTCGTCATGCTCATATTACCCCTCTTCTTAAGTCACTTCATTGGCTTCCTATCCATTTCAGCATCCAGTTTAAACTTCTGTTACTGACTTAGAAGTGCATTCACTCTGCAGCTCCTCACTACCTTTCCTCTCTTATCTCTCCCTACACCATTCCTCGGGAACTCCACTGTTCTGGCATATCCCTTCTATCTGTGCCCTTCTCTTCTATTGCTAACTCCAGACTTCGCTCCTTTTACCTTGCTGCTCATTATGCCTGGAACAAATTACCTGAGTCTGTACATCAGGCGCCTTTTTTGCTCTTTCAGATCCAGACTAAAGATTCACCTCTTCACTGCCGCTTTTGGATCTTGACCCACCTGGTCTCCTTTGTGTTTCCTTACCATGTCCCCTAGATGTATCCTGTGTCTACAGCTACTGTGTAGTCTGTCTTGACTAGATTGTAAACTCTGATGAACAGGGACCATCTTTTACTTGTATCTGTGTAACGCTACGTACACCTTGTAGCACCATACAAATGCTCAGTTAGTAGTACTTATCAGGTCTACCCCTGCTTCCTCAATCAATCTCTCTCACTCACACACACACCATAATGACCTCCCTGCTTTCCCAGAAAATTGGAAGGATGGAAGAATTCAGCAGCCTCACACAACCTCAGTGCCCCTTCCTCCTCCTCTGTCCCCTGCTCTCTTCCGAAGATTGCAGAAGGATCTCAGAGGAATCTGCCTGCCAGCCACCTTAAATGCAGTGCTGCCAAGCCAAAGAAACAGTTTCAGGGGAGTAGAGCTGAGCATGAAATGGATCCTTTGCCTGGGGCTCTCAGGGGGTGAGTCCAAGGCTTGACCTCATCATTGTCCTTGTTGGGGGCTCCTGGTTCCATCTTTGTGGGACGCAATTTGGGGTGGACTGCTGGTGACAAGTTGGCGCCTGTGTAGGGGTTTTCCACTGTGTTCTGCATGTGCTAGTAGTGTTTTTAATATTGTGTGCTTGGCAATCGTAGTGTCCTTGCATACATTCCGCCCAAGTGGCTCCAATGCCAGTTCCTACCCTAGCGCCTGTAACGTACGTTGCAATAAAAGCACAGTTAATGCACACCTTTCAGTCCGCTGTGGACTTAGTGCCTGCTGTTGTGGTACTTGCCTTTAACATTTCCTGGAAGAAGACATGAAGAGTTATTAGAACTGTGGCAAGCGAGGCGCCTCATCTCCGGCTTCTGGACTCTGCCCTACTTGCATGGCTGCTTCAGAGTCGTCCCTGGAGGGCCTGCTCCCTCTCTTTCAGCCGGGGAATGCTTATCAAGGGGGATGGGCACCACTGCCTTCAGGTGCAACAGACTATCCATGGTGGTCCGCACAGCAGTACTTTGATCTCAGACTCACAAGGGGAGCTGACAAATGCATCCAGAATAGGTTCTTTGCATTCCTGGATATAGCTAAATTAAAGTGTCCAGCACCCAGCAATCCTTGGTAACTTGGACCCATTCCTGAAAGAAAAGGCAAGGCCTGCCTCCAACCAGAGGAACCAGGGAATGGGCCCCAAACCTTCATTGCACAGCAAGGGAGGGGCCTCCTCTGGAGGGGGCCAAGTCCCTGGGTTCACGCGCTCCACAAAAGGAATGAGAACGAGCCCAAAGTCCATAAGAGGAAGAAGGGCTCTTCAGGCCAGTAGTGATGGAATTCCTGAAACCCCCGGAAGCCTGACCAGTGCTCCAATGAGGAGCGGGCAGAGGCTGATGGAAAAGGAGCTTCTGCTCACTACACAGGCCCCTTGGCTCCGTCCTCCAGAAGATGGAAGATTTTGTTTCACCCAGCTCTTTTACCTGTTTCTCCCAGTCAGACCCAACAGAAGTGCCCCTCTAAGACCAGATGGGCAACCGGATTTTGGAAGGGGAGTCTGCTGCCCCATGTCAAAGCATGCCAAACCATGTCACTATCAACAGGGCAAAATCCCTGGCAGCTATACGTACCAGATTGTACATGGCATCAGAAAGGAAGTCTATAGCTGACTCCAAAAGAGTGGAAGAATCATCTGGCAGAAGAGACTGAATCCACTGGGGCACGGCCTGAAACATTACGTCTGCACATACCACCAACTGAAGAATAACAGCCACTGAAGTAAACTGATTCTACAATACAAATCCACCTTTCAGTCCAATCTGCCTTCCACAGGAATGGTGGTCTGTCTGCTAACCACTGTGATCTCGCATCCACCTTGGGAATATCAAATCACACAACACACTCTTTCTCCGGAAGAGCGTGCACCTTCTTATACACCCTCACCCCTTTAGGCAGGAAGTTGGGGGAATCCCACTTTGACTGGAACAGGCCCTTGAGCACCTTCGAGAAGGGGAGATAGTAGAGGATTTCTGCACCCCTTGCAAGAGTGGATGCCTATTCGGTTCCGGATAAGACCCTGGGATCAACACTTCCAGTTCCTACTCCTGCAGCAGATGGATAACATTGGCTTCCTCACAAGTCTCTGAAGGTGAAAGTACTCCTTTATCCACATCAAACATCTCAATCCAAGTCACAGTCCAAATCTCAGACAGATCCCAGTTGATCTCCCTCTTCTTGGTTGCAATTTGTTCCGCGAGGTCAGTTTCTGAGCTATAGGTTCTGTCTTGCCGAGATCCTTATCTATCCTTTCAAAGGAGGCTATTTCCATTTGACCTGTGCCTTCCTTCTTGTCTAAGGTGCTTTTTCTCTTTCGCTTGAACCAGGTGTCCTCTTTCTCTAAGCAGTGTTGGGGGAAGGATAAGGATCTTTGCCTTTGTGGATGTCCGGAAGGGGGTGCTTCTCCAGTACTTGGAGGTTACAAATTCCTTTCTTGACTATCTTTTGTGCTGTTTGCTGACCTGCGCAAGGGTGATGCGGCGGCTAAGTCGACTTTGGGGCACTGGATTAAGGAGGCCTTTGCCTCTGCGAATCTGTTACGGAACCGGTCAGTTCTGGAGTGTGTGCGCGCACCCATTCTACCTGATCATAGGCATTCTCGTGGGCGAAGCAGAGCTCAGTAGCCCCTGCAGACATTGTCGGGCAGCAATGTGGGCATCACTTTCCACTTTAGTCAAGCATTACTGCTTGGATGTCCACACTAGGGCCGACGCAGCCTTTGGCTCAAGAGTTTTGCGAGCTGCTGTGACTTCTTCCTACCCATTGGCGTTGTGGCTTTGGCACATCCCACTTGTCTGGACTGGTCTAGCAAGGCAATATGCAAAGTGACATTTTACTCACCAGTTATTGTCCTTTCCTTGAGCCTGCTAGACCATCCAGGTAATGAGTAAATAAATCTTTTTCCAAAGTTTGGAAGCTATAGAACTAGAGGACATGAAATGAAGCTGTAGGGAGTTAAACGTAAAAGCAATATCAGGAAATATTTTTTCACAGAAAGGGCAGTGGATGCCTTAAATGCCCTTCCAAAGGAGGTGATAAGGACAAAAACAGTGATGATGGGAGAGACACAGAGTTTCCCTACAAAGCAGGATGATGGAATCAAAGGACAGAGCATTTCCACTAAAAGCAAAACTTATGACTTTCATACTTCAAAAAAGGTATTGAGGGGGTAACCTGCAAGGAGTGGCAGGTACAGCCCTAAACAAAAGGCATGGGGGGAAGGTGGTAACCTGCATGGAGCAGCAGTTACAACCCTAAATACCAAAGGGAGGCAGGTACAACCCTAAATGGCTGGGGAGTGGGAGGGGTTATCTGCATGGAGAGGCGGATATAACCTTTCTGTTGTCATTAACTGTTACTATAAAATATCAAACAATAAAATACCAAACATATAACATATATGTTTCAAAATAGAAATGCATCAAACAACATTCAACAAGTTAATTAGGAAGAAAAATCATCTCTCTTCCCATGCCCAGCAGCATCCATCCCCATTCCAGTAAAAACCTGCAGCATCCTCCTTCTCCTTTCTCCCTCCCACCCAGGTGGCCATCATCCTTCTCTTTCTCCTGTCCTCTATCCAGCATCATCCATATTCCTCTTTTTCCACCTTCCTCCTCCCATCCTCAGGAGAATTCCTCCATCCCCCTGTGTTTATCTCTATTCCCAACCCCAGAAGCATTCCCTTCTCAGATTCTCCCTCTTCTCATCCCCCATCTCTCTCTTCCTTCCCACTTTCCCACAGACCATAGGAGCATTCCCTCTCTCTCCCCTCAAATCCCAGGAATATTGCTCTTTCTCTCCTCACTTCGGATAAAGAAGTGTGAAAGTTGTGTTAGTTCACTATGCTGGTAGATAAATAAAAAGAGAAACCAAAAAAAGAAAATAAGGTAATATCTTTTTTTTATTGGATTAACTTAATACATTTGTAGACTAGCTTTCAAAAGTAAAACTTTCTTCCTCAGGTTAGGACAGTATATCACAATTCAATTCCACACCCTAGGAACATTCCCTTCTCTATCGCCTCCTGTGCAGGACAAGCCCTAGAGCAGTGATGGCTAACCTTTTTGAGCCCGAGTGCCCAAACTGCCGCACAAAACCAAAGAATTTCCTCAAAGTGCCAGCACGTCAATTAAACCTTAACAACAAGATTTTAGTATCTAAAAACTCTTTATAAAGTTGCCTGAACTATGTAACATCATTTGTAAAGGTTGGAATCTTTGTATTGTCAGAGAATCAATTTGATTCACAATCCTTTGGTTTTCATTTCAATTTATTGGCAATTTATAATGTTTTAATGATTTCATTCAATTTAATGAATTTAGGAAGAATTTGATTCAGTTACACAATATATTTTAAATGTATTATTCACATAACATGTCAAATGTATCCTGAGTAAAAAAAAGATAAACTTCTTAAAACTGTTAACTGTGTCAGGACTCGGTGTGTATTCCCAAAGAATCTATACATGTGATGTTTGTTGTTGCATGCATGCTGATAACTTGTCAAAGAGATATCTTTCTACCTTTTGTGCATTTTTTTTCAGTTGCAATTGCTCCAGCCACTTTCTTCTGGTTTCTTCATGTTTTCTGCTAACTCTCCATCATCTGCTGTCCATTTGTCCTTTCTTCTCTCTTCTAGTTTTTTTTTCCATTCTCTCTCTCTACATCAGCTTTAACATACTAATCTTTCTCCTTTTGCTCTTTCCTCATTCCTATTTCATCCACTCAAATTTTACCCCTCCATCCTCAATCCCCACTTACTCTCCCAATACCCGGCCAATTGTAGATTTTTTATCCTTCCCACACAAAATATTTTTCCCCTCGCCATTTTACTCTCCCAGCCCCATCCCATTCTAATCCTCCCCCAACATCAGCTCCCTTCTAGTTCCAGCCTCACCCAGCATCCATTCCCTTCTAGTCCCTGCATCAGCCCATTTCCAGTCCTAGCCCCCCATCAGCCCATTTCCAGTCCTAGCAACCCCCCAACCCAATACCAGTCCTAGCCCCCCCCCATCAACCCACTTCCAGTCCTAACCCCATCAACCCATTTCCAGTCAGCCCCCCATAGCCCATTGCCAGTCCTAACCCCCCCCATCAGCCCACAGCCCATTACCAGTCCTAACCCCATCAGCCCACCTCGTCCTAACCCCTCCCTATCAGCCCATTTCCTGTCCTAGCCCCCCCATAGCCCATTATCAGTCCTAAACCCCCCATAGCCCATTACCAGACAGCCCCCATCAGCCAACAGCCCATTACCAGTCTTAACCCCCCCATAGCCCATTACCAGTTCTAACCCCCCCAACCCACCTCAAGTCCTAACCCCCCCCCCTCAGCCCATTCCCTGTCCTAGCCCCCCCATAGCCCATCAGCACTCCTAACCCCCCCCGCCCCCCCATAGCCCATCAGCACTCCTAACCCCCCCCATAGCCCATCAGCACTCCTAACCCCCCCCAGCCCCCCATAGCCCATCAGCACTCCTAACCCCCCCATCCCCCCCACCCCATCCCCCCCCGCCCATCAGCAATCCTAACCCCCCCCCCCCCAGCCCAGCCCAGCCCAGACCAGCCCAGGGAATTTTTTTTTTTTAAAGCTGTCTTCTCCCGCTGCCGGGGCCGCCGCGGCAGAATCGAGTGTGCCGCGGGGCCCCCCTGCCCAGCACAGCCTGCCCTCCCCCACTCCCCGCTCCCCCGTCGCAGCTCACCGTGCCACGCACCGGCTTTCCGCGCGCGCAGGGATTAGTTTCCCTTTCGCGGCTCTGTTAAGCCCGCGGGGGCTGATGGGAACTTCCCATCAGCCCCCGCGGGCTTAACAGAGCAGCGAGGGAGAAACTCTTCCCTCGCTCTCTGAAAGCCGGCGCGTGTCACTGTGAGCTGCGACGAGAGAGCGGATAGAGGGTGAGGGCAGGCTGTGCTGGGCAGGGGGGGCCCCGCGGCACACTCGATTCTGCCGCGGCGGCCCCGGCAGCGGGAGAAGACGGCTTTTTTTTTTTTTTTTTAAATTTTACTTGCGGACCTTCCCGCGTGCCAGGTGCAAGGCCTTCGCGTGCCACAGCTGGCACGCATGCCATAGGTTCGCCATCGCTGCCCTAGAGGCACTTTCTTCCTTCTTGGCCTTCCTCTCACGTCAGTCAGGCCAGGTCAGTTTGTTAATTAAAGAAGGAGGCTGAGCAATAGGAGTCTTGAAAGCTCTTGCTTTATCTTTATCTTTATTAAAATGTTTGATTTACCGCCCTTTCAAAGCCATCAGGGTAGTATACAATAATGCAAAATAACAGAGGCTGAAGCCAGAGACGGAAAGGAACTACATCTTTAGATAGGAAAACACACAAGGAGAAGAGAGGAAGTAGTTTAGACAGAGAGAGAGGGAGATCAAGAGGAGTCAGGAGAGGGGAGGTCATAGGCAACACAGAAGAGATGGGTCTTGAGGAGGGAGGGACTTGAACCTGGGGAATGATTGTTCTTGATGGAGTGAAATAGGAAAGAAGTTCCAGAGGGATGGTGCTAGGAAGAAAAATGCTGAGTGATGGGTCTGTTCTAGATGGACACAGGCTGGGAAGGGAAGGTCAAGGTGGTTAACATATATGGATCGGAGACTGCAAGGTGCCGGGTGGAACCTTATGGAGTCTGCCAGGTACTGAGGAGTGTGTGTGTAAAGGGCCTTATGAGTCAGTCAGGAGTTTAAAGGTAATGCGACGAGAGACTGGGAGCCAATGTAACTGAATAAGAGAGGGTGTAATATGACTATAATGGGTGGTGTGGGAAAGGATCCGGGCAGCGGTATTTTGAATCATCTGTAGTCGGTGAAGTTGATATTGGGGGATGCCAGCAGAAGTTTTATTGCAATAGTCGATGCGTGAGATTACTAGGGAGAAAAGGAGAGTTGTGAGAGAGGAAGGGGACAGGATGGGGCTTTCGGCTCAGCTGCTTCACTGCACTGCCGCCAGACAGGTCATGGGGCCACATGATGCCAGTAGCATCATAAAAATGTGATTTCCGGAGATCACGTGAGCACATGAGCGAGTGAGGACGTGTCCTCAGTGCGCTCCTGGACCGTCGCCTTTAATCGGCAAGAAAACTGCTGTAGTTGGGAGCGGGTGTGGGAAAAAACGTAGGCTAAATGTTCCGGCGATCCTACGTGTTCGGCGAACCCTGGATCTGCCAGAGAGGTGTCGAATATCCATGCGGGCTGCGGCGAAAAAGGAGAAGGACAAGGCACATGGGCCCCGTGAGTCTAAGATGGCGCCCGCCGGGCGGCCTGGAGCGAGTGTGGACTCCCCGGGCTCCTCTCCGGGTTCTGGCAACGGCGAATCGGGGGCGGAAGAACTGGCGCATGAGGTGGCTAAGCTGCTGGCACCCCAATTGACTCCGTCTTACAAAAATTGGACTCAATGGCGGAGACTTATGGAGAACTCACCCGGAGAGTGGAGGAAACAGAGCACCGCATCACAGTGCTGGAAGAAGGTGAAGTGAAACGGGACACTATTATTACCCGCCACCAGAAGGAGATTACAGCGCTACTTGATAAAATGGACGACCTAGAAAACCGATCGCGCCGAAACAACCTGCGGCTGGTAGGTGTACCTGAGTCTTGGTCCGATCAACAACTTGCTGGCCTCTTTCAATCTTGGCTGCCGAAAGAACTGGGCCTGGAGGAACTGCAAGGACATATTATCGTGGAGAGAGCACACCGCCTGGGCCCGAAACGGGGCCCTGATGAGAGACCGAGGCCGGTGTTGGCCAGATTATTAAATTTTCAGCACAAAATGGCCTTACTACAGGCATATCGCAAGAGGCGTTCTTTGAGGCTGGATAACAACTCTTTTCTAATGTTCCAGGACTATTCTGCCGCTTTAGCGACCAAACGCAAGGAGTTCACCCCTCTCTGTGGTCAGCTGGCGGGAGCAGGAATTCGCTTCGCACTTGGGTATCCTGCTGTGCTTCGAGTCTACCATGAGGGGAAGACCCACACATTCGATCGGGCCCTGGCGGCTAGGACATTCGTGACCACAGTAGTGGGAGACAAGACAGAGCCTAGAGTGGTATCGGACTCCTGATATGGCACTGTTGAACTGGTCTGATGTGTCCTGGATGAGCAGACCTCGGGTCGCCTAGACTGGTTATGAATGTCTGGTGTGACGGAGGCGACATTGCTCCCTGTGTAAGAGATTGTATTACACTGAATATCATTGTGAGGTTTATTGTTCAAGGGGATATCCCCCCATGTATTCCTGAAGTGTTAACTTGCATGTGTTAAGAACGCTGGCTCATACTTCGAGGGTTGCCATACCTGTTTGCTCCCCACCCGCACCCTCCCTGGGGGGGTGGCGTTGAGGGGGGACGGTCCAGAAGTGTGGACAGTGATCCTCTCATTGGGGTGCATGTTAGAGGTATTTAAAGTAGAGGGGGGGAGGGGTAGGATCGAGGGACTTTTGTTGGGGGGAAAGGGTGGGAAGTATCGCAGGGAACTGGAGAGGCGGGAGGAGTGGAGTGGTGATGGGATGGGAGGGGAGAAGATGGGAGGGTAGGGTACGGAGGGGGGTGGGGGAGGGATTGGGGGGGATTACGGGTTGGGGACGGCAAAGGCTTGGGAAATGTTTATGCAGCATAGCAGTTTTGAAACATTGGGCGACCTGGGATATGCTCCTGGAGATGAGGCTGGGCATCTCTGGGTGGTTATACGGATGTCTTATTTGCTGGTTTTCTTGGGACTGGAGATATGCCTGAGATCAAGATAATTTCTTGGAATGTCGGAGGCATAGGCTCTCCGATAAAACGCACTAAGATTTTACAGGGGTTGAAGCGAAAGGGAGCGCATATTGCCCTGCTACAAGAGACTCATTTGAGCGCCATAGAGCATCAGAAGCTGAGGCGGGATTGGGTGGAGGTCTCATATGGGGCTGCCTCAGGTACGAAAAAGGCGGGGGTGGCGGTGTTAGTGCGCCGGGGGGTGCCCTTTGAAGTGCATACTGTGCAGGCAGACCCTAATGGCAGATATCTCTTGTTGCAGGGCAAATTATATGCTGAACCAATCTGGATATTGAATGTTTATGCCCCAAATGTTTATGAGCATGTCTTTTTTACTAAACTGCTAGGGCTGCTGGAATGTGCTGGACAGGCTAAAATCGTTGTGGCAGGGGACTTTAACTGTCCGCATGACCCAAGCTTTGATAAATCCCATCATAGGGGGGACGGCGCCTGGACGCGTAGGGGAATTAGTTATCTGTGTAGGCAGGGGGACTTAGTAGATGTATGGCGCATGCTGCACCCTGGGGTGCGGGAATATACGCACCAGTCGAGAGCGCACCTTACTTGGTCCCGCATTGACTCTATTCTGGTCAGTGAGGGGGGAGTCACGCGAGTCCTACAGGCTGGGATAGAACCGATACTGATCTCGGACCATGGGATGGTTTGGATCACTTGGGAATGCTCGGGACCGGCCAGAGTTGGATGGAGATTCCCCGTATATCTCTGGGACGATGAGGATTTTCGGGGCTTTCTTGCAAAACAGTGGGAAGAATATGTTTCTTTCAATGATACTCCGCAATGCCCCCCGCTGCTGTTTTGGGAGGCTGGTAAGGCCGTGATGCGGGGAGCGATCATTTCCTATACCGCTCGTCGGCGTAAGCATTTAGACCGAAGTGTCCTGATGTTAGAGCGGGACCTCCGGGTGTTGCAGCACAAGTTGGGTAGGCACAGAGATAGCGCCACCCAGAGGGAATATACCCGCGCGCAGACCGTATTGAATGAATTACTCCAGAAAAGAGCGGCGCTGTCGATGCAACATTATAAGCATCGCCTTCATCTATTTGGTAATAGGTCTGGGAGATTATTAGCGAAACTTATCCGAGACTCGGGGGGGACTCGCTTTATTCCTATGCTCCGGGATGAGGCTGGTAACCTTCAACACCGGCCTGAGGCGATTGCCCGAATTTTCCGAACCTTTTACATGCATCTGTACAGCGAGGAGGAGAGGGACTATGCCCAGGGGGTGGCTTTTCTGCAGAAACTAGCCTTGCCGAAACTCTCGGCGGAAACTCTAGAACAAATTAATGCACCGTTGTCGGTGGCGGAGCTTATGGCTGGTATTAAGAGGGGAAAGTCTCATAAGGCTCCTGGTCCGGATGGTTTTAGCATGGAATATTACAAAATTCTGGCTTCAAGTTTGGCCCCTTCTATGGTGGTGATGTTTGAAGCGGCACGAGATGCCGGTATTTTTCCGCGTGATATGCGCTGTGCGGACATTACCGTGATCCCCAAGCCTGGGAAGGACTCGGTGGATCCCGCCTCTTACCGTCCGATCTCTCTTATTAATTGTGACTTAAAGCTGTTGGCTTCTGTGTTAGCGAATAGGCTTGCTCCTATATTGCCGTCTCTTATTAATGAGAGGCAAGTGGGTTTTGTACAGGGCCGAGAGGCGTCCTGGAATATTGCTAAAATACTTTTGGGCATGGACCAGTGTGTGCAGAGCGCTGAGGAGCTGCTACTTGTCAGTCTGGACGCTGAGAAGGCGTTTGATCGGGTGGCATGGCCGTATCTGTGGGATGCTTTGGCGGCCTTTGGATTCCACGGTGACTTCGTGCGCTGGCTCCGAGCGTTGTATGCACATCCCATGGCTCGAGTAGGTTCCAATGGTGTCTTCTCAGATCCTTTTGAGTTGGCGCGGGGAACTAGACAGGGATGCCCTCTTTCCCCACTGTTATTTGTACTAGCCTTAGAGCCGCTGTTACGGGCTCTGCAGGCCGACCCTGCGATTGTAGGGATTCAAATGGGAGGGGAGGATTTGAAAGTTTGCGCCTTTGCTGATGATATGTTGCTCTGCCTCACGAACCTACCTTTATCATTGAATAACGCGCTAAGCTTGATACAGGAGTATGGGAGATTCTCTGGCCTAAAAGTCAACTCCACGAAATCGGTTGTCCTGGATGTTGGGGATAGGGTGCGACCTCGCTGGCCAGGGGAGTTTCCGTTGGTGTGGGCGACTGGGAAAATCACGTATCTGGGCATACAGTTGCCTGCTCGACCTGCCGACTTGTACCGCGCTAACGTGCCCGGTTTGCTTTCCAGGAGTAGTCAGACTCTGTCGAGCTGGCGTGGCCTTCCACTGTCTTTGAGAGGGCGGATTGCGTTGTTTACAATGGTAGAGTTTCCTAGGTGGATATATGTTCTTCGTATGCTCCCGCTATGGATCCTAGATAAGGATTGGAAGCGTTTGGAGCAATGTCTCCGAACATTTTTGTGGGGCGGACGTCGAGTGCGTATACCCTTGCGGGCGTTACATAGTCGACGGGAGGAGGGCGGATTGGAGATGCCCTCGTTGCGCAACTACAATTTACGGTATTTAGCTCGCCACATCCGGGCGCTGCTAGAGTGCTCGGAGGGGGGGGCCCTGGTCCGGCAACTGACGGTAGCGTTAGCTCCATATCATGCTTTATACCTTTTACATGCTGAACAGCTGCCCACGGTGATCAGGAATGGTGTAGGGAGGGGATATCTGGGGGCCCTGCGCTCCGCATGGAAGGCACTATGCCAGAGGTTTGGTTGGGACAGACGGCTGACCCCGCTGCTACCTTTGGTAGGTAACCCAGACTTTGGGCCTGGATTTCTACAACGGAGTATTTTCTGTGACTGGGCTGAGAGGGGGCTGGTGTGTCTCGGAGATCTCTATTCGCAGGCAGACGGTGTTTTGGATAGTTTCCTGCAGGTGCAGCGACGGTATAATATCCGATCCCAGGACTTTTATGGCTACCTGCAGGTGAGGCATTATTTAGCCTCGGTAGGCACGTGTGTGAGAGATTGGACCGCCTCCGGCTCTCCTCGCTCAACCCTGGAGAAGTTAGCGGACAGTCTACCGAGGGAGGAGATATGTCGGCAAGTACTTCGGCCATCAGGAGGTGATGTGCTACTTGTTGAACTTGCGTATAGATGGCAGGGAGATGGAGTGGAAGAGATGACAACGGACATGTTGCGGGTGGCTTTTGAAGGGATCTCGAAAGGCCCGAGGTGGATCTATCTCCAGGAAATGCAGTATAAATTCCTGTGGCGGGCCTATACTAGTGATAAATGGGCCTCGCAGGTCGGATTGCGGCCCTAATGCTGTGTGCACATGGTGTGATCGGGCAGTTGGGACCTTGACCCATAAATTTTGGGGCTGCCCGAGGGTGCGCGACCTATGGGTGCGAGTCTGTGCTAAATTGCGGAGGTGGACTGGGTCAGAATGCGCCATACAGAGAGAGGTCTGCCTTTTCCATAACTGGGCACTAGGTTTTGCTCAGTTCCCGTATTGGCATAGAGCGCTTTTCGAGCGTGGCTTTTTGCTGGTCAAGCGGGTGCTGTTGAGTCGATGGATTTCTCCCTCGCCCCCCTTCTTGGGGATGTGGGAACAATCTCTGTTCGACTTGATGATTATGGAAAAGATGACCGCACAACAACGAGGAGGTAAGAGTTGGGAAGAGTTTTTGGAGTTGTGGTCCCCTGTGCTATCCCACTTGTCCCCAAAGGGGCGGAGCGCGGTGATCAATGTCTAATGGTTGGGGTCTCATACTAGAGGGGGGCCCTTTACTGTTTGGGGAGCTCCTTGCCACGACGATACGGCCTTCTCCCCAGTGCTGTTCTGACGTAGTCTGATCTCTGTAGTGTGTTTGCTGGAGGGGCTCTTGTCTTTCTTTCTTTGGATGGGAGCTCTGCGTCTTGACTAGGGTGGTAACTCAGTGGAGACAGTTCGTCTACTGCTATGCGATATGTTTCTTGCTGGATATGTGAATTGGGGGGGGGGGGGGTTAGCCAGGCCGTGGGGGGGGGAGGGGGTGGGAGGGGTGTGTGTGTGGATGTTTGTGGGTTTGTTTGTTCTAGAATTGGTTTATGAACTTATATGTGTGGTTATCATGACAATCATCCCCAGAAGAGGGTGTGGTTAGCTGCGGACTGTGACCGCATGGGGTTGTTTTTTGTATTGGGATTGTTGTTGTTGTGCAGTGATGTATTGTTTGTTTATGAAAATTTTTTCAATAAAAATGATATGACAAAAAAAAAATGTGATTTCCCTTGTCCTTTCCTTTTTGGCAAGGTCACAGCATGACATGGTAAGAAGTGGGGCTCCACTCTATTCCTGCCTCCTTCACTGTTTGGGCTGGGACAGGACAGCTTGAATTGTCAATTTTTAAATTGTTTGGAGTGATGGGCTGCATGTGAAGGGTAACTGAGGCAGGACCTCTGGAAGCAGTTTGTTGCACCTGAAGGCAGTTTGTTGCACCTGGAAGCAGTTGTTGCACCTGAAGGCAGTGATTATGCCTCTGGTGCCCCCAAAATTGTAGTACTGTAGGTGGCTGCCTAGTTTGTCTAATGCGTCCTCCAGCCCTGTTTTATTGTTTTTCTAAATTATAATCACCTTGGATTTTGAGGAAGAAAGGCGACAGAAATGTGAGTAAACCTGAAGACTCTTCCTGGGCGGTGACTTCTAAAATGGAACCCAGCATTATGTGCATACAGTACAATTACATTTCCTCTGTTTATCGCTTTACAGTTGTTCATATTAAATTTTATCAGCCATCTAGATGTTAAGTCCCAGGATATATATATCAAGGAACTGAACTCCTTACATGCTGGGCCCTCCTGTGTTTCTGAAAACTATTGTACCCTGATCCTCTTTTGTAGACGTTTTCAGATGCTGTTCCTGTTGGAGTCTCTGAGCCTTGCTCAAGACCTCTTCCCCCCTCACTCACAAAGTCGTAGTTGCACTGGGACCTGATCTTTGATCTTGTGACTTGACATTTTTTCCATTCCTGAGTTGCAAATTCCAGTAGCATTGTACACCAAGCCCACTAGTTTTCCGAGGTGCACTGCCCTTCAGGCACATGTGATCCTTAGCAACCCACACCTGGACACTGCAGCAACTCTAGATCCCCCTCACTCCTGTGCTCTCACGTCAGTATGCTGCTTCTCCCCATATAGTGCCCGTTATATTTTTGTAGGTATGTGTATCCTTCCATGAGGTGGGGGTCAGCCAAAAAAACTCCATCCTGGCATTCACAGGGGAAAAATTGTGATTTCCACTGGATTCACGTCAGTACATTCCAATGAACCATCATGTTCTCAACTATGCGGCAGAGTTTCCAGTTAAGATTTATCATTATGTTAAATTTGATCTTTCAGCTGTATTGGAATAAATATATTTGGGTGAGGTGGGGAAAGGTTACTACTTTAAAGCAGCAGTGTTCCCTCTGTTTTTTTAAAAATATCTTCCTGCTGTTTTCTAGACTCCTTTATTGCTTTGCTGTTTTTATATTTTCAGGTTCTTGTGGAAATAGAAATTAGACCTCTTTAATGATAGTCACATCATCTGTTATACGTTTCTTCAACTGAGGTGCTGCATCAGCTATTTATTAGATCTAGTAAAGGATCAAGATGGAAAGATGCTTTCAGGATTACAGATGGGACCTATGTAGTCTGAAAAGCTCATATGTTACCGCAGCTTTTTTTATAATGCGCCTTTGAAAAGTATCACAGCCTGCAAAGATTTTAGTTTTTTTCTTGTGCCAACACAGCTGCTAGAAATCTCCCTTTTAGATATATTTAAGCAATGCTAGGACAGATATTATTCAAAGTGTAATTTTTTTTTACCCAGCAGTTTCGTCTGCTGTATTTTTCCATTGCTTTCCTTATTTTTGTTTTTACTTAACTACATTAAAGTGGACTAACATGGCAGTCATACTGATTTATCTCTGCTCCCTTGTACTTCCTTCTTATTTGGAACTGGGGTTTAGTCAGGCTTCATCTCTCCCTCTTTTCAAGTCCATGTTAAAGGTTCACCTCTTGAGGCTGCTTTTGGATCCTGATCTCTTGTCTTCCTTGTGTCTCCTTACCCCTTCCCTCTTTTGCCCTTTTCTTATCTTTTGTCTGGTCTGTCTTAATTAGATTGTAAGCTCTAACAAGCAGGGACTGTCTTTATATATGTCTTACAGTGCTGCGTATGTCTTGTAGTGCTATATAAATTATTAATAATATAATAATAATAACAATAGTAGTAGTAGTAGGATCTGGCATCTCAAACCTTTGAAGGATTTTTTTCCCCTTTTAATATCCTCTCTACCGGCATACTTAGTCTGGTCATTGCACTGAATCCTTGGCTAGGAGCCATGCACCAGAGCATCTTCCAGAACCTTGCAATCCTGAGCCTTGAATCCGGCTACTAGGTGTCATCTTTAGCAATAACTATCACTCCCCTCTTGTTGCCTCTTTCCACTAGGGCTGTGAGTATCCCCACCCTCAGCTGACATGGAGAGAAAGTCTGAATGGGATTTAAACCAGGGACCTTCTGTATGGCAGCGCACTACACTTATCACCATAAAGACTGGGTCACCCTTTAGGCTATGGGCTGATTTCTCAAAGCGGCTAGCCTCTATCACTGAACTTTAGACCCGGATATTCAGTTGTGGAGCCATATCCGGGCCGTGGCATTGAATATTTGATGAAGCTAATTGGGCAGCAGCGATATTCAGCTGCTTCCCATTTATCTTATGTGATGTAAGTTAGATGAGTCCTCTGCATCAGTGGTTCTCAACCCAGGCCTTGGAGCACCCCTAGCTAATTAGGTTGTCAGGATCAGGGCTGGCCCGTCCATTGAGCAAGAATGTTGTTTGCACAGGGCCCTGCGTTTCAGGGGGCCCCGCGCAAACAACATTCTGCATTAAAAGACCGCCGCCAAGGCAGCGGCAGAATCACGTGTCCTGGGCCCCCCCCCCCCCCCGCCTGCCCGGCAGAGCCCTCCCTGAATCAGCTCCCTCAGCGGGGGCTTTTTCAGAGCCGCGAAGGGAGAGTTTCTCTTTCTTGTGGCTCTGTTAAGCCCGTCAGCACTGATGGGGAAACAGGCATTTCCTGTTTCCTATCAGCCCCAGCGGGCTTAACAGAGCCGCACACCGAGTCTCCGCACATGGCTCCACACCCCCCTTGGGCCGCCCTGGTCAGGATATCCACAATGAATATGTAAAAGAGAGATTTGCATGCACGGCCTCAATGGTATGCAAATCTCTCATGCATATTTATTATGGATATCCTGAAAACCTGATTGATTGGGTGTATCCCTCTACATCCAGGATATGAATATTTATCAGATATGCAGTATCTGTGTACAGTTTGAACTAATAATCCTATTTGCTTATTTTTGGTTATCTTGAATACTATATCTCTTTGTAGACTACTACTACTACTATTTCTACATTTCCATATCGTCCTGCTAGATTAGTCCAGAAAAATGGGTTGTGTTCCCCTACCAGCCAGGGCTGGCTCATCCACTGGGCAAACTCAATGCTGGATTTAGTGCTCACTAACGGTGATAGCGTGTTAAATGTCCGGGTGGGTGCCCCTATGAGCAGCAGCGATCATCACACGGTGTGGTTTGAGATACAAGCCAAGGTGCAGTCCAATCATAGCAAGCTCAAAGTCCTAAACTTCAAAACCACTGACTTCAGTAAAATGGCCAAGTACCTGAAGGAGGAGTTGGCAGGGTGGGAGGGGATAAGGGAAGTGGAATTGCAATGGGCTAAACTAAAGGTGGCAATAAAAGGGGCAACAGATAAATATGTAAGGAAAGTAAATAAAAACAAGAGGAGAAGGAAACCTATTTGGTTCTTCAAAGAAGTGACTGCTCAATAAAAGGCAAAAAACACAGCTTTCACAAAATTCAAAAGCTTGCAAACAGAGGAACCCAGAAAGGACTACAGGATCAAACTAAAAGAGACAAAAAGAGAAATAAGGAAAGCAAAATCAAAGGCAGAGGAGAAGATTGACTAAAGATGTGAAATGTGGCGACAAAACTTTCTTCACGTATATTCGGGAGCGGAGGAAAATCAGAGGTGGAATTGCAGGACTCAGAAGTGCTGGGAACAGACTCGCGGAAAGTGACATTGAAAAAGCGAAATTGCTAAACAAATACTTCTCTGTTTTTACTAAAGAAAATCCTGTTTTTACTAAAGAAAATCCTGTGACTCCCAAATATAAAAATGGGAATGAAGAGGATGTGTTAGAACAACTTGCAAAACTGAAAGTGGACAAGGCCATGGGATTGGATGGGATACATCCCAGGATACTGAAAGAGCTCAGAGAGGTTCTTGCAGGGCCGTTAAAGGATGTTTTCAACAGATCCTTGGAAACAGGAGAAGTTCCTCAGGACTGGAGAAGGGCCAATGTAGTATCTCTTCACAAAAGTAGTGACAGGGAAGAAGTGGCAAGCTACAGGCCCTTGAGCCTTACTGCGGTGGCGTGAAAAGTAATGGAGTCACTCCTGAAAGAGCGTATAGTGGACTTTCTCAAAACCAACATATTGCATGATCTGAAGCAACATGGTTTTACCAAAGGACGATCTTGCCAAACAAATCTGATTGAGTTCTGTGACTGGGTGGTTTTCAGCAAAGTCTTTCATACTGTTCCTCATTAGGAGGCTTATCAATAAACTCAGCAGTTTGGAGATGGGTCCCAAGGTGGTGAACTGGATTAGAAATTGGTTGATTGACAGATGACAGAAGGTGATGGTAAATGGAGCTCACTCGGATGAAAGGAGGGTGATTAGCGGGGTGCCCCAAGGTTCGGTCCTGGGCCCGGCACTGTTCAATGTATTTGTGAGTGATATTGCTGAAGGACTGAATGGAAAAGTCTGTCTGTCTGCAGATGACACGAAAATTTGCAACAGAGTGGACTCCCCTGAGGGAGTGGATAACATGAGAAAAGATCTACAAAAGCTGGAAGAATGGTCTAATGCTTGGCAGTTAAGATTTAATTTTAAGAAGTGCAGTGTCATGCACTTGGGAAGCAGAAATCCAGGTGAAATGTACGCGATGGGGGAGAGAGATTGGTGTGCACAGACCAGGAGAAGGACCTTGATGTGATTATTTCTGAGGATCTCAATGTGGCAAAACAGTGTGACAAGGCGGTGGTAAAAGCCAGGAGGATGTTGGGTTGCATACAAAGAGGAATTACCAGCAGAAAGGAAGAGGTACTAATGCCACTGTATAAGTCACTGGTGAGGCCTCACTTGGAATACTGTGTTCAGTTTTGGAGACCATATCTTGCAAAGGATGTAAAAAGACTGGAAACTGTTCAGAGGAAGGCGACCAAAATGATTTGGAGCCTGCATCAGAAGCCTTATGAAGAGACTTGAAGACCTAAATATGTACACTTTGGAGGAGAGGAGGGACAGGGGAGATATGATTCAGACCTTTAAATACTTAGAGAAATAATGAACAAACAAACCTCTTCCAAAGATGGGGAAGCTGTAAAACTAGAGGGCTTAACATGAAACTGCAAGGGGGTAAATTGAAAGGCAATGTCAGGAAATACTTTTTCACAGAAAGGGTGGTGGATGCTTGGAATGCCCTCCGATGGAAGTGGCGGGGCAAATACAGTGACGGAATTCAAAATGGCATGGGACAGACAGAGTGCATCCCTTTTACAGCAGCAGGATAAAATCAAAATAAACGTAACTATCTAATTTCTCAACAAAGAGGGGTGTCCTACACAGAGAAGTGGGTTCACCCCTAAACAAAGACATGGGGAGGGGTGGCCTGCATGGAGCGGCAGGTGCACCTACTCTTGCCATCTTTCTGAGCAGACTAGATGGACCATACTGGTCTTTATCTGCTGTCATTTACTATGTTATAATGCTACTAGGCAGTCACCTAGGGTGGCAGACCTTGGTGGGTGGCATTGTTAACCCAACTCTCAGGGAAGTGGCAGCTGAACTACTGCTTCAGCACTGTGGTGGGCTTTAAAATGCCCATGCATGTGCACTAAGTTCTGGCTTTCCGCTCCTGTCCTGCCTCCAAGAAAGTTGCTTAGGAGGGGGGACAAGAGGAGCAGGCCATGAGCACGCATGCGTGTGGGCACTCGAAAGCCCGATGCAGCATTGAAGTGGCAGTTCAGCCACTGCCGTTTCAGCACAAGGTGGGGACGGCATGGTGGGCTGGACAGAGGTGCAGTTGTTTGGGCGGCACAGAGGATCTACCTAGGGTGGCAGAAACCCTCATACTGCCACTGCTACTAGCAGATTGTTGGAGACAAAGAACCATTGAAAAGCCCAGGTTTTAAAGACATTATCCCCATGCTTCTATGTGCCTCAGCCATCAGAGTTCTCTTCAGTATTTCTTTCTTTCCAGCAGATGGTGGATGTTTTTGTCCTATCTGAAGAAAATTCTAAAGATTTGAGAGGAAAAGATTGATTACATGCTCGCGAACGACCACCTTGGGATGACTCTGTCACATGAGCACATCGTGGGAGGCTCCACTAGACTGTGGTCTTTTCGGTAGCCATAGGAGGAGGGAAAATTGGTTCAGTTCCACGCGCTTATCATGATAAGAGCCTGTTGAGCAACCAGAAATTGGAAGGATTTGGAAGGATCAGGAAGAGTTCAGCAGCCTCACACAACTTCAGTGCCCCCTCCCTCCTTCTCTATTCCCCCCTGCTCTCTCCCGAAGTTTACAGAAGACTATCGGAGGGATCTGCCTGCCAGCCATCTTAAATGCAGTGCTGCAAACGCCAGTGAAATAGTATCAGGGGAGTAGAGCTGAGCCTTCTGCCAGGGGCTCTTAGGGGGTGAGTACCAAGCCTTGACCTTGTCATTGTTTTTGTTGAGGGCTCTCAATTCTGTCTGTATGGTACGCAATTCAGGCTGATGACCAATGATGTAGTGTGGGGGTTTCTTGCCATTCTCTGCATGCATTAGTAGCGTTTTCTCCTATTGTGCTCCTGGTGATCGCACGGTCTGTATGCATGTTCCGCCCAAGTGGCTCCAATGTACATTCCTGTCCTAGCACTTGTAATGTGCATTGCAGTAAATGTTCACCTTCAGGCTGATGCAGCCTTAGCGTGCGCTGTTGTGAAACTTGCCTTAATTCTCTGTCTTCTTCCAGGAATCGTTTGACCCGTGGCGAGCAAGGTGCCTCATCTCCAGCTTCTGGACTCTGCTCTTCTAACATAACAGCTCCTGAGTTGTCACTGGAAGGATTGCTCCCTCTCTCTACGCTGGGGGATGCCGTTAGTCTGGCCTTGCCTGCTTAAGGGCAGGAGGTGGCAGATGGCACGGTGGGTAAGGATAACCAGCTGGCTAGAGGTTCTGGCAACTGTGCTATTTGCTGCTCGCCATCTTTTAGGGGATTGATGGCGACTGGGTCCCTGGTGTAGGGGGGTCATTACCATGAGGAGAGCTTCCGGAGTCCGGATTTCCCTCCCCAGAATTCTTTTCCTTTTTTTACAACAGGCCTGATTCTTCTATCATGGAAATTCAAACCCTGCGGCCTCTGGGTACCCTCGAGCGCAGCCTCATGAGGGGCAGCTTGAGAGTGGAAGCCCTGTTCGATTGCCTATAGCTAAGTGTCCTCAGCAAAGGGCGTCCCCTGGAGATGGGGATCAGCCGGGCTCTGTCTGAGATCTGTACTGTCGCTTGGATTCAGATGTCTGATGAGGATGAAGAAGTACTCTTGCCTTCAGAGTATTGTGAGGTGGCCGATGTTATCCACTGTTCCGGAAGGAGGAAATGGAGGCTTTGATTCCCAAGGATGTGGTTGAAAACTACAGGCCGGTTAGTTTAACTTCGGTGGTGAGTAAATTAATGGAAACGCTGTTGAAAGAGAAAATAGTGAGGTTTCTGGAGTCCAGCGGATTACAGGATCCGAGGCAGCATGGATTCACCAGAGGCAGGTCTTGTCAGACAAATCTGATTGATTTCTTTGACTGGGTGACCAGGGAGTTGGACCGAGGGAGAGCTCTAGATGTGGTGTATTTAGATTTCAGTAAAGCCTTTGACACTGTTCCTCACAGGCGACTTATAAACAAACTGAGCACCCTAGGGATGGACCCTAAAGTTACTGCTTGGGTTAGAAATTGGTTGGGTGGGAGGCGACAAAGAGTACAAGTAAATGGAGCTCACTCTGAGGAGAAGGATGTTACCAGTGGTGTGCCCCAGGGATCTGTCCTTGGTCCGATTCTTTTTAACATCTTTGTTAGTGATATAGCGGAAGGGCTGTCTGGTAAGGTTTGCCTCTTTGCAGATGATACCAAAATCTGCAATAAAGTAGACACCCAGGAAGGTGTAGATAACATGAGGAGGGATCTAGCTAAGCTTGAAGAATGGTCTAGAATTTGGCAGCTGGGATTTAATGTTAAAAAATGTAAGGTCATGCATTTGGGCTGCAGCAATCCAAGGGAGCAATACAGCATAGGAGGTGAAGTACTTTTGTCCACTAAAGAAGAGCGGGACCTAGGCGTAGTTGTGTCCGATGATCTTAAAGTAGCTAAACAGGTAGAAAAGGCGACAGCAAAAGCTAGAAGGATGCTTGGGTGCATACGGAGAGGAATGGCTAGCAGAAAAAAGGAGGTGATAATGCCTCTGTATAAGTCTTTGGTGCGACCTCATTTGGAGTATGGTGTGCAATTCTGGAGACCGCACCTTCAAAAGGATGTGAACAGGATGGAGTCGGTGCAGAGGGTTGCTACTAAGATGATTAGTAGTCTTCATTATAAAGCATATGAGGACAGACTTAAGGATCTTAATATGTACACCTTAGAGGAAAGGCGGGATAGAGGTGATATGATTGAGATGTTTAAATACCTCCGTGGCATAAATGTTCAGGGAGAGAGCCTCTTTCAATTGAAAGCAAGTTCTGCGACGAGGGGACATGGGATGAGGGTGAAGGGAGATAGATTCAGGAGTGATATGCGGAAATATTTCTTTACGGAAAGAGTAGTGGATCCGTGGAATAGTCTCCCAGTGGAGGTGGTAGAGATGAGGACAGTAACTGAATTCAAAAAAGCATGGGACCAACACAGAGGATCTCTAAAGGTAAAAAGTGGACTGTTGTAGTTGTTGTTATGGAAGGACAGACTAGATGGGCCTTGTGGTCTTTTTCTGTCATCATGTTTCTATGTTTCTAAGTTCTCATCCACCTTGAGCTTGGCGGTTGCTCCAGGCACGGAGCAGGAGCCGAGGATGCATTCATTCCTGCAAGATGTTCGTAAATTCACTACTGTCTTCCCATTCCCAGAGGTGCTGAAAGGCCTGTTCTGCTCAGAGTGGGATTCTCTCAACTCCCTGCTTTAGGGGTTAAGAGTGTATAAGAGGATTCATGCTGTCCTAGAGAAGGAGTGCGTTGTGTGGTTTGATGTTTCCAAAGTAGATACACAGTTCACAGCAGTTACCAGACGAACCACCATTCCTGTGGAAGGTGGCTCGGCTTTAAAGGATACTCGAGACTGGATCTTTAGCACGAATCCACCTTTCAGTTTGCTGCGGTGGCTACTGTTCTTCATTTGGCGGCATGTGCAGGTCTGACGTCTTGAGCCGTGCTCCAATGGATTCAGTCTGATCCGTCTAATGATTTTATCCCTCTTTTGGAGTCAGCTACAGCCTTCCTTTGTGATATGTGATGCCATATACAGCCTGGTACATCTAATGGCCAGGGATTGTGCCCTGTTGATGCTTACACAGCATTGGCTTGGCTCAGACACATGGCAGCGGACTCATCTTCCAAAACCCAGTTGCCCATCTGGCCTTAGAGGAACACTTCTGTGGGATCTGATTTGGAGAAGCTGGTGAAGTACCTGGGAGAGATGATATCTTACCACCTTCCAGAGGACAGGTCCAAGGTGCCTGTGAAGTGGGCAGGAACCCCTTTTCCATCAGCCTCCAACTGCTCCTTGCTATTGGCCTGGAAAGACTTTCTTGCCCTCTGCTTATGGACTTCGGGCTCATTCTCAGTACTTTCATGGAGTGCTTGGGCCCAGGGATCTGGACCCATTGAGAGAAGGACTCTCCCGGGCTGTGCAATGAAGGTTTGGGGGTCATTCCCTGGTTCCTCTAGTTGGGGGCTGGCTTTGCCTCTTCTTCACAAATGGGCCTGGGTCATCAAGGATTGCTGGGTGCTAGTCCCCATTCAGTATGGCTATGGCCTGGAATGCTAAGAACCGAGTCCGGCAGCTTGCGTCTTCTCCCCTTGTGGGTCTGTGAACAACAGGACCACTGTGTGGATCACCTTGGACAAGTTACCTCTCCTGAAGGCAGTGGTGCCCGTTCCCCTGAATGATCGGGGCAGGAGCAGGTATTCCATCTGTTTTGTGATGACCGATACAGTAGGAACATTTTGGCCCATTCTGGACCTCAAGTGTGTCAATGAGCGCTTGCGCGTCATGCGTTTCTGGATGGAAACTTGGTGATCCAGGATTCAAGCGGTGTGCAGAGGGGGTTCCCTGCATCTCTGGTTTGACCCATGGTGTATTTTTATATTCCATCTGGGGGATTTTATTTATTTATTTATTAACAATTCTTATATACCGCACTATTAGACATCAGCGCGGTTTACATTGAACAGAAAACATCCGACAAGTATGTGTCAAGTATGTGTCTTGCCTTGCTTGGCTTTCACCTTGAGTTTGCCACCCTTCCATTCTGACTCTCCACTGCTCGAAGGAGTTTTCCAAGGTCATGGTGGCGTTGTCTGCTGTGCTGCGGTGTCAAGGAATTTGTGTGCACCAGTATCTGGACTACTGGCTCATCTGAGCCCATTCTCCTTCAGATGCATCTTGGGTAACTCCCCGAGTGGTTCCCTTTCTGAAGAGCCTCTACTGGGTGATCATTTGGGGAAAAGCTAGTTGTTGCATTCCCAGACCTTGGAGTTCCTGGGAGCATGTTTTCGATACTCAAGTGGGCGGAAAGTCCACTTGAGAAAGTCAGGACTGTTGGATTGCCTAGCGCTGTTCTGTTCACAGCAGCTCCTAGAGTCCAGCCTCGTCTTCTGAGAAAGGGTATGCCACTGGAAGATTGCTCATGGATCCTTCTGGCGATGAATGCCAGTCTCTCAGGCTGGGGAGCCCGTTACTAAGGCCAAATGGCCCTGGATTGTTTTATTTATTTATTTTATTTATTTAACAATTCTTATATACCGCACTATTTGCAATCAGCGCGGTTTACATGTAACAAAAAACATCCGACAAAATGCATATGTCTGGTCATTACATTGAACAGGGAGTGGGATTTGGAGAACAAGTATCAACTATAAACAAAGGTGAACTATTTACATAAGAAGTTCAATGGAAAAAGGCTCCTGTTTGGTGTTTTACATTTTTAGGGACGAACTATATGAGAGTGGCTGGGGTTCAGGGCTGTAAGTGAGGTGTTTGATAAAGAGGAAATGTTTCAGGGCCTTCCTGAACTGGCTCAAGTTGGGGATTGCTCTGATGTGTGGTGGTAGGGTGTTCCATAGACTTGGGGCGCAAATACTGAAGGCTCGGTTGGATGTTGTTTTGGTGCAGTTTGTTGTTTCCTTAGGTATAGATAACATATTGGTCTCTGCAGTTCTTCTTAGTCTGCAGGGGGCGGGGGATTGTATGACGTCAGAGAGAGAGGGGATGATAGCCCCTTGATAGCTTTGAACGTCATCAGCAAGGTCTTGAAACTGATCCTGGCTTGAATGGGAAGCCAATGCAGCTGTTTCAGGAGCGGTGTGGTGTTCTCTCCTTGAGGCTCCGAATAGTATCCGTGCTGCACTGTTCATGGCCATTTGCAGGGGGTTCAAGGTTGCTCGAGGAAGTCCTTGAAGGATGGCATTTGCAAAATCGAAATGAGGAATGATGAGGGCTTGGTAAATGGTGCGGAAATCATCTGGTTCGAGTAATGGGCGTAAGTGTCTGAGGGATCGAATTTTAAAGTATACCGCTCTGACAGTGTTAGCTATGTGTTGCTTCATGTCAAGATGTTGGTCCAACGTTACCCCAAGGTAACGAATAGTTGATTTCACTTGTAGCTCGGCATTGTGTACTTTCAAACAACTGGGTGGAGTGAAGTTAGGGTTTCTCGAGATGAAAAGCACCTCAGTTTTCTTGTGTTGAATTCTTAAATTTTGTGATAGCAGCCAATCGGATATGGTGTTAAAGCATGTAATCAGAGGGGTAAGGTTTGGGCAGTCAAGTGAAATCGGCATGTACAACAGTACGTCGTCGGCGTATAGCATACAGCTCACGTTGAACGATCTGATGATGTTGCAGATGGGTTGAATGTATATGTTGAACATTAAGGATGTATATGTTGAACATTGTTGGAATTATGTATATGTTGAACATTGTTGGAATTATAGGGAGGCAGTGAGGTCCATCAGTTGACTTGAAACGAGGGCCATCAGGTTGGCTCTTATGCATCTCTGGCCCGTGTTTGAGGGCTGGGCGGTTCACGTGTTTTTGTACGCCACGGTGGTGGCTTATGTTAATCAGCAAGGCAGCACGAGAAGTGCCAGGGTAGCCCTGGAGATGGCTCTCCTATTTGCCTGGGTAGCGAAGAGTCTCCTAGTTTGTCGGCTCTGCACATTGCTAGGGTGGATACTGTGGAGTTGGATTTTCTGAGCCGGCACTCTCTGGTTCCAGAAGAGTGGGAGTTGAGTCAGGAGGTGTTTTCAGTTGTTTCTGTTACACTGGAGTCACCCTGAGAGGGATCTGATGGCGACCTGCTCTGATGCCAAAGTATGCCGCTTCTTCATTCAACGCACAGTAGCAGGGTCTGAAGGCCTTGGCATCCTGGCTGAACCTTAACCAGGTAAGCATCTGCTGTAGGTGTTTCCTTCATGGCCCTTGGTGGGGCGTGTTATTCAGGGTATGGAGCACAATCCGAGAAGAATTATTCTGGCAGTGCCAGCTTGGCCGAGGTGAGCATGATGCACAGATCTGCTGCATCTCCTGCAAGTACCACCTCTTTGCTTGCCTCCATCTCAGGGCTTAGTGTGTGAGGGACCACTTGTTCTGGAGGGCCCAGCTACTTTCTTGCTTATGGCTTGGCTCCTGTAAGGAGACAGTTAGCATGTATGGGCTACTCTCCGGCAGTGGTGTTCCACTCTGCTCAGAGTCCAGAGGAGGTCTACCAACCTGGCATAATTGTGAGTCTGTGCCTTGAATGCTAGTGCAGCTCACAGCAACTGGCTCCTGAGGTGGCTAGGATGCCGTCTATATGGCCTTTTCTGCAGGACGGTCTGGAGAAGGGCCTTTTTTTCTCTTAGTTCCCTGAAAAATCAGGTGGCAGCTTTGGCTTATTTCAGAGGGTCTTTGGCTGGTAAGTCTCTAGCCGTACACCCAGATGTTTTGCACCTTCTTCAGGGGGGTTCGGCGTCTGCGTCCTCCTGTATGGTCTGTGGTCCCTTCTTGGGATCTGGGTCTGGCGCTCAGGGCCCTGATGTTGGAGCCCTTTGAGCCATGGAAGCGCACTACTATGCAGGATTTGATGCTCAAGACAGTCTTCCTGGTTGCGATTGTTCCGCAAGGTGGTTTTCTGAGCTTCAGGCTCTGTCTTGCCAAGATCCTTACTTATCTTTTTCTGAGGAGGCCGTTTCCATTCTGCCTGTGCCTGTCTTCTTCCCTGAAGTGGTTTTTCCCTTCATGTGAACCAGGCAGTTTGCTTGCCCTCCTTCTCTTAAGGAGCAGTATTGGAGGAATGGTAGGATCTTCGCCTTCTGGATGTTTGGAGGGTGCTTCTCTGGTTCTTGGAGGTTATGAATTCTTTTCGTAAGTCAGACCATCTTTTTGTGCTGTTTGCTGGCCCACAGAAGGTGATGCTGTGGCTCAGTCTGCATTGGGGTGCTGTGTTAAGGAGACCATTGCCTTGGCGGATCTGTCCGGTTCGCGAACCCATTCTACCTAAGCGCAAATGTTGTGGGCAGAGAGGAGCTTGGTAGCCCCTGCAGACATTTGTCAGGCAGCAACATTGGGTATCGCCTCCAATTTTTTCAGGCATTCCGTTTGGATGTCAACATTCAGGAGGACATGGCCTTTGGCTCTAAGGTTTTGCGAGCTGCTGTGACTTCTTCCCGCTCAGTGGAGGTGTAGTTTTAGTATAGTACATCCCACTTGTCTGGACTGCTATAGCAGTACAATATGGATTGTGACATTTTACTTATTTATCAGGTTTTTCATACCACTTTATCATTTCAGTCAAAGTAGTTTTCATTGTAACTTAAACTTGGTAATGTACATTAAACAGGAACAATGATAACTTGGATTTTTCTGAGGCAATAGAGGGTTAAATAACTTGCCCAAGGCCACAAGGCGTTCTAGTGGGAATCAAATGATGGTCTCTTGGTTCCCAAGCCATAGCTTTAACCATTAGGCTATTCCACTTTACCCCACTCCACTCCACTACTTACCAGATAATGTCCTTTCCTTGAGCCCTGCTAGACCACTCTAGAGCTCGCTCCCTGAAACTGTTTGCTCTTTTTTTCTGAGGCGGTACCCTTTGTTTCGCTATGATTCGTATATTTGGCTCTGCAGGTTAGAAACATAGAAACATGACGACAGAAAAAGAAAACATGGCCTGTCTAGTCTGTCCTTCCATATCAACAACTACAACTGTCCCCTTTTTTCCTTTAGAGATCCTCTGTGTGTGTCCCATGCTTTTTTGAATTCAGATACTGTCCTCATCTCTACCACCTCCACTGGGAGATTATTTCACGGATCCATCACTCTTTCCGTAAAGAAATCTTTACGCAAATCACTCCTGAATCTATCCCCCTTCACCCTCATCCCATGTCCCCTCGTAGCAGAACTTGCCTTCAATTGAAAGAGGCTCTCCCCCTGAACATTTATGCCACGGAGGTATTTAAACATCTCGATCATATCACCTCTATCCCGCCTTTCCTCTAAGGTGTACATATTAAGATCCTTAAGTCTGTCCTCATATGCTTTATAATGAAGACCACTAATCATTTTAGTAGCCACCCTCTGCACCGACTCCATCCTGTTCACATCCTTTTGAAGGTGCGGTCTCCAGAATTGCACACTATACTCAAAATGAGGTCGCACCAAAGACTTCTACAGAGGCACTATCACCTCCTTTTTTCTGCTAGCCATTCCTCTCCGTATGCACCCAAGCATCCTTCTAGCTTTTGCTGTCGTCTTTTCTACCTGTTTAGCTACTTTAAGATCATCGGACACAACCACGCCTAGGTCCCGCTCTTCTTTAGTGGACAAAAGTACTTTACCCCCTGCACTATATTGCTCCCTTGGATTGCTGCAGCCCAAATGCATGACCTTACATTTTTTAACATTAAATCTCAGCTGCCAGATTCTAGAGCATTCTTCAAGCTTAGCTAGATCCCTCCTCGTGTTTTCTACACCTTCCTGGGTGTCTACTCTATTGCAGATTTTGGTATCGTCCGCAAAAAGGCAAACCTTACCCGACAACCCTTCCGCTATATCACTAACAAAGATGTTAAAAAGAATCGGACCAAGGACAGATCCCTGGGGCACACCACTGGTAACATCCTTCTCCTCAGAGTGAGCCCCATTTACCTGTACTCTTTGTCGCCTCCCACCCAACCAATTTCTAACCCAAGCAGTAACTTTAGGGTCCATCCCTAGGGTGCTCAGTTTGTTTATATGTCACCTGTGAGGAACAGTGTCAAAGACTTTACTGAAATCTAAATACAGCACATCTAGGACTCTTCCTCGGTCCAACTCCCTGGTCACTCAGTCAAAGAAATCAACCAGATTTATCTGATAAGACCTGCCTCTGGTGAATCCATGCTGCCTCGGATCCTGTAATCCGCTGGACTCCAGAAACCTCACTATTTTCTCTTTCAGCAGCGTTTCCAATAATTTACTCTTAAATTTCCCCTTTCAGTTTTGCCCACTGTTTTTCTACATCCCCCAGCTGTTACCATTCATCTGCTATGAACGGCCTTCTGTTTGTTTTCCTGTACATAGTTCTCTACTGTTTGATTGCTCATTGTTGCCTGCATTGAGGTTGTGTGAGGCCTGCCATGTTCTCCCATATGTTTTGGGACGGATACTGGTGGTTGAGGCATATAGTGGCATGGGAGAGATGTCATTGAAACCTGGGCTTTTCATTGGTTCTTTGTCTCCACTGGTCTGCTGGTAGGCAAATACAACCCACTTGTCTGGACTGGTCTAGCAGGACTCAAGGAAAGGACATTTATCTGGTAAGTAAAATGTCACCTTTTGTGAGCCCTGGGCTTTCAGAGCTACCAATCATCTCTATTTCTTATGAGAGACTTTGACCGTTTCTGTGTTTGTAACCACTGCAAGTACCAAAGTGGACTGGTTTTAAAATTTCCTTCCAGAAACTGGGTCATTTGTCCACATGGAATTTCTGAATTGAAGTCTCAGAGTGGGTCCCTTTAGAGATCTTTCTATTTCTTGTCTGATCTAAAGTGCAGACTTATTAGTTCTGGAGAAAACTGGATTCTTTCTGAGTTGATACCTTTTTGACAGATGCTGCTGTATAGCCATGAATACCGGTGTTCTTCCTCCTAGGCTTTACACATATAAAGAAGATACCTGCACAGCCTACTACAAGTAAGACTCTCATATGTTAGCCTTCAGACCTCATAAGTCTTTTCAGTATCTTATTGGTCCATTAATAGGTGGTATAGTCCACTAAGTTTACAGTTGTACATTCCAAACACATTTCACGGCTTCTCCTCATTTTCCTGTTCAAACAGTGCTCCTCTGTTTAGATCTGTTTGTATGTCTTTGGGGCAGAAGCTTAGTGGGCAATGGGCTGAGAACCAGGGAAGCCGGGGTTCAAATTCTTCTTTTCCCATTCATGCTTCTTGTGTTTTTCTTTAAGCAATGAGTGAGCTGTTGCCATGCAAAAAATTGAGGGCAGAAGACTGAATGTGAGGCACACCTTTTCAAAACGTAACAGCTGGCCTTCCTCAAGCAAATCTTTCACTTTCTAAATTCCACACTCCTGCCAAACCTTCTAATTAATCACTTTGTTACTTATTTGTAAGGCAGGATTACACCATAGCATACCTTTTTGGAAGGCCTTCCAGGATATAGGCAGTTGAGAATCCAATTCTTTAAAAGCATTGTGAGTAACCTTTATGCAAAGGTGGTCCCTCATGAATTTCAGAAGTACAACTCATTTAAAAAGGGATATGGTTCAATAGTCAGCAACCTAGGTTCCATATGTGTCCCATCTGGGTCCATCCATTGACAACCCTGCCACAGTAAAACAACAAAAAAAAGCCTGATAATAGGTGGTGCAGTTTCCTGATTTTTGTCTTCCTCCTTTGAGGATTTAAGATTAGTCAAACTAATCCAGGGGGGTTTAGTGCACCACAAAACCTTTGCGAGAAAACTGTCTAGCTGAGCAAAAAAAGAAATTGGAATTGACCATTTGGCCACTGGTTCCTTCACATTCCATAGTGCCGTGTCTAGATTAAGTTGTAAGGTAGACTTCAAATCCAATCCAAACAGAATCCCCGAGTATTTCAGAGAATTAGAAACCCATTTAAATACATGAGACTCAGTGGATGCTCTCGTAAAATATACATTAAAAAGAAGCACTTCAGATTTATCACAATTATTTTATAACGAGACAGAACTGAAAAGTTATTGATTACTCAGAGGAGGACTGGCAGAGAAAACTCAGGTCAAGTAGGATACAATATCAAATCATCTGCCTAGGCAGATATGTTTACTTCTACGTCAGCAATAAAAATACTATGAATATCACTTTTTTGTCTGATGGAAATAGCAGTGGTTCAAGGGCCAAATTAAACAAATAAGGATTGAGTGGACATCCCTGGCTAATGTCGCTTCCAAGAAAATGTGAGGACAACTTTCTATTTACACTAATATGTACTTTGGGGTTATACAAAACCTGGCTATGTCGAATAAACTGTGAGAGGAATCCAAACTTTCCTCATGCATAAAATAAATACCGCCACTTTATCCTGTCAAATGTTTTCTTAGCATCCAAAGATAAAGCCATGGAGGGAGAAGCAGCACCCATTGAAAAGCATGGCAAATTAATTGCAAATTATTGAGCCCAAATGCTCGGCCTAGAGCAAAAGAGGCCTATTTCAATCAGGCCGTCCATCCCCTGTACGTCTGGGTAGACTCAGGCCGTGCAAAGTTAGACCCGATTCTGATCCCGCGGCCCCAAAGAAACACTGCATCCAGGGTGACTTATTCCACCTCTGAGGTGGAATAAGTCTCCCCATCTAGTTCTGAGACCCTGGACATACAGGGCCGACCTCTGAATCGGCCCTGTATGTCTGGGGTTGCGGCCCGCCCATTCCTTGCCCTCGCTCTACTTCCGGAACGCTCCCTCCCGCCTCCATTTAAGCTTCCCCGTGCTGGCAGGGGGCAAATAGCGTCCCAACGGGATGTCCATCCCCGCTATCCACGGGACAGAATGGCCTCCAAAGTGGATAGTAAAAGCTGAATCTTGGACACTGACTATGAGGCGTATTCCCTGATGTAGAAAGCTGATTTTGTGGGTCTTTCAAAACATGGATTCATATCGGGAGACTTGCTAGATACAATATATAAAGATAAGTTAAAATGAACTGACTTTTAGTGACTTTGAGCAATATAAAATTATGAAAAAATTGGACCAATGAGGAATCATGGTGAGATGTGTTGAGTTCTACTGAGAAACTGCTCTAAAGAGCTCCCGTCCTGATGGTCCTAAAAAATGTTCTAATTGATATACCAGTTTCTATGCAATTTATCCATACAGTATAAATAAATTTATTATGAAAAAGAAGCCTTCATATTAATAGTCAAATTTAATTCTATCAGCATTCAAAATTAGAAGAAAAAGCATCAACCAACATTTAAACTGGGCTTATAATTTTCATAAAAATTTTAGAAAGGGCTCAAGTCCAGATATTCAAGCTTTTACCGGCTCATTGCTCCATATACGACTTCCAACAAATAATATACATTTTTTACTTCAAATATTTTGCACTGATCATCCAAGATGATATCTGAGACACTGCTCTCAATTCATTTATCATTCACCCCCACAACAATCTTAATCAAAACAGCCTGGCCACTCTTTTCACCCCACACTGGGGCTTTTTCAGGGGATAACAAATCACATACTTAATCTCACATTACAGCATATTGGGGCTTGTTCCTGGTTTAGCCACCATCTTTAAGAATAAAAGACAAGAAAATAGGGGACACAGATTTTCACACTTCTACTCGCTCTGTCCATTCTACCACTCCTTTCGCCCTACAATAAAGTAAACAAGAAAACACAACCGTCTCCAAACACTGGAGCAACCATCAGCAAAAAAAAAGGTCCTCATGTTTCATGGGCATACAGGATGAGTCATCCTATAGGCCAAGGATCTCACGTCACACAATGTCGCTAAGAGGTCCAGCAAACAATATCACAAACATCCACTTACGTATAGATCAGTCTCATTATTGTATCTTCTAGAATGATAGGGAGAATACAGTCCATCAGTTGTCAGAATCTCTCATAAATCTCAACTTGCCTTGCACTCAGAGTCAGGTTGTGCTGTATTCAGCACCCACTCCCTTCAAGAATCAAATAAGATCAGCCGGCTGGTTAGAGTTCTTGGTTAGGTTATTTAGGATAATCCTCATTCTTGCAGGGTAAGAGCAGGCCATAAGTTGCACCTAAAGCTTTCAAGTGAAGTTGCGTGTCTTAAAATTGCTTTTGCTTTTGTGCTATGGTTTTGGCTAAATAGGTACTATGAGAACCTTGTGGCCTGCAATCATCAATGCTGAAGTCCTACAGAATTTGCAGTATTTGGGGCTAGCATAGCAGTTTGGCTGCTACTGGTTGTGGATATACTCTGATCGGTAGCAAATGGGATGGGATCTAGTGTGCTTGCTCTAGCTCAAATGGCTTTTCAAATTCAGTGCCCAATCATTGAGAGAGATTCAGTTCTAAATAATGTAGTATATCAGGTCCTTTCAGGTCTTCTCCAAGACCTAGGATTCTAATATTCCACCAGTTGTAGTTGGCAAGGTTCTCCAAGTCTTGTTGAGTCAAACTGACCTTTTAGAGACATTTTTTCAGATCATTCACCAGTTTCTGCAGCTCCCATCTGCGTCTCAGCAGTGACCGATCACTCCTGAAATGTGGCTAGTAGTTGCACTACATTTGCCAATTCAGCACGAATTTCTGTGGTGCTTTCCATATTGGTCTTTAACATTTTGCAAAGACTTTTAAGCTCTGCTAAAATTGCAGAGTCTGCCTCATTCATGGTTAGTGTGGGCACAATCTTTTCCAGAGAAGGGGGACTGGTCTTCACTTGTTTAATGGCCATTGGTTAAGTAAAAGTTGTGTCTGACTTACTGGTTGCCATCTGAAGGTTTCAGAAAGGGATAGGAGAGCTCAAATTTCACAATTACTCTATTTGATAAATAGTCTATTTGATAAATTTGATAAATAGTCAAAGCACTGTTGCTCATACACAATAGACCTGTGAGAAACAAATGATTGAAGCAACCATTTCTCATGAACTCATGAGCACTCCTACCCTTCCCCCCCCAGTCATGCTTCTTGTGACCTTGGGGAAGTCATTTCACCCTCCATTGCCTCAGTTATAACTTAGAGTGCAAGACCCCTAGCACAGGTAAATAACTTGTGTACCTGCTAGTAATGTGTCTTGAGCTCAGATTTGGAACAGGCAAGTAATTAAATTTCAAATCTTTATCTTTATTTGAAGCTTAATATACCACTCATACAAAAGCACCAGAGCGGTTTACAATTGTTAAAATAAGGTGATACTGCTATGAAAGGGAAACAGAATGCCAGTAATTCAGACAGGAAAGAGAGGGCAAGTTAAAGGAAAGAGCAGATGAAGAATGCACTACACCGGGGGGGGGGGAGTGGGGGGTGGGGTAAGGACGGGGGCCTGACATTAACAGGGGGGCTGGGAACAAAGGGGAGGGGGGAGGTCGAAGGCGGAACAGTAGAGGTGAGTTTTTTAAATCTGGCCTTAAAGGTATTAAAGGAAGGTTCCAGGCGAAGAGCTGATGGGAGCGAGTTCCAGAGCCATGGACCGAGGAAAAAGAAAGCTGAGGAGCGAGTGGATTCCAAATGGGCCTGGGATGGGGAAGGAAGAGACATGCAATTAGAATGGATGGACCTAAGGAGCCAATGGGGTGTGTGGAGATGGATCAAATCAGAGAGGTAGAGGAGGGGTACCAGTATGGATTGATTTATGAACGAAGATGAGGAATTTT
The DNA here is from genome assembly GCA_033557465.1 of Ichthyophis bannanicus. NCBI lineage: Eukaryota > Metazoa > Chordata > Amphibia > Gymnophiona > Ichthyophiidae > Ichthyophis > Ichthyophis bannanicus. Next base: position 215,760,280 of record CM066032.1, on the reverse strand, counting down.
ATAATGAATTCTATAGGGAATGAGGAGCCAGTGCAGGTGTATAAGAAGGGGGGTGAAGTGATCTGAAGGGGAGGCATGGGTCAGGATACGGACAGCTGTATTTTGAACAAGCTGGAGTAATAAATCCCAACTAAATACTAGTTCCTCATCGTCCTTCCAGTCTAGTCCCGGAAACTCTTATCTCTAGGGTTGTGTTCCTCTTCCAGCAGCCTGGAGACTGAGAAACGTCATTCTTTTGATGACACTGGTATAAGGAAATCCTCACTCCAGTTATCTCAGTCTCCAAGCAGCTGGAGGATGTGAGCCTGGAGGTTCCGGCTCACTAGAGGAACAATTAAGGACAGTTTGGAGTTAGAGGAGTTTCATTTAATTTAATTTTATTTAATTTGGTTTTCAACAGAGATTGTAATTTTAACTGGTAGTACAGCTCTTTGACTGTACCTTTTAAAGTCTGTGTCTGCTAGAGAGCTCTCCCCTCCCCCCCCCTTCTCCGTCTTAGTGTTGTAAATGCGAGGGGAACAAGCGCTGGTTGCAGTCTCAAAAAAGATTTAAAGACAAGCAACTGGGAGCAGAGGCATCCCGAGCGCATTGCAGAAGTTTTGCCTGTTAGCGCTCGGGTGCCGACTCAGGGGGAAGTTGCGGCCGCATCGCAGCAGTGTGCTTCAATACCAGTTAAATCTGATCAGGGAGGAGTAGGCCCTGGGGGTGCAGGCAGTCATTCTCGGTGGGTCATCGGAGAGACACAGCCATGGCTTTGTTCTGGGCAGTAAGGTAAGGTACCTGGCTGCGGCGGCGTTTAGGTGATTGATTGGCGGTTCACTGCCAGAGTTGAGCAGCAGGCCTGTGCCGCCTGCGCTTTGCATGGGAAGAGCTGGTAGCTTCTCCGGGGATACTAAGCTGCTTATTTCAGCAGCAAAGCTTCATTTTGGTTTGATTTTGGCGCAGTTCACCATCGGGGACGCCTGCACGTATTCACGGTAGTTTAAAAAAAAAAAAAAAAAGTGCCTCAGTGTTCTCGGGGCTTTTCAGTTGGTGGTTACTATTACCTCTTTAGAAGGGCCCTAAGTTGGGCTAAGGTGCTTCAAGGGCTCTTGGGCAGATAGCCACGTGGGCAGTATGCCTTCAAAGACTTTGGGGCTTGTTTACAAAGCCGCGGTAGCGGTTCGCGATCGTTATCGGAGCCGCGGCCCCATTGATTTCAATGGGGCCGTGGCTCCGATAACGATCGCGAATCGCTACCGCAGCTTTGTAAACAAGCCCCTTTGTGTTTACTCTGTGGAGTAAAGAAGTCTTCAGTCTCGGACACAGGGGTTTGTAAGTCCTGTAGTCAAGTGGCTACGGCGGAGCAGCAGCAGTTGGATGCGGAAAAGGAGGATCAGGAGGTAGGGATGCAGGGGCCGTCCTCCTCCGAAGTGGATCCTAAGGAGCCCATTGCGGGGCCTTCTACTGCTCCAGATATACCGCTTGCTCAGGCCTCCTTATCTGGTAGTTTGTCTTCCAATTTTTCCACGGACTTTATGGCGCTTATTCAAAAGGCGTTCGAGAGCACTCACAGAGAGGCTTCCCTACTTCCCTGGGCCTGGATCTGGGGCAGAAAAGATCAGGGACTCCCCTTTCGGTGGGGCCTTCAGGGGTATTGCCCAAAAAGTCTAGACAGGAAAGAGAGAAGCAGGAGCAGTCAGTAGCGTCGGAAGATCTGCACACTGAAGATGGTGAGCAAGATCTGGAAATGGATGAGGAATTGGAAGAAGGAGAAATCACGGAGCAGGAGGACCTGGCCAGGGTAGTGAGGATATTTCGGAGAGAGGAATTGCCTGCCCTTATTTCAGAGACACTTAAAGCACTTAATGTTCCGGTGTCAGGACCGGAGGAGGAAGCTACATTGGAAGATCCATTGTTACAAGCATTTAGGAAGACTCAGAGAGCATTTCCCATGCACAGGGTGATAAAGGAAATGATTCAAGGTGAGTGGGACATGCCGGAGGCCACCCTCAAAGGGTCTAGAGTTATTTCTCATCTTTATCCGCTGGTGGACCAGGATAAGGAACTCTTTAAATCACCGAGAGTGGATGCAGCGGTATCGGCGGTGACCAAGAAGACAACCATTCCTGTTGAAGGGAGTGCGGCTCTCAAGGATACCCAGGACATGAAGCTAGATGCCTTGTTAAAGCAGGTGTTTGAGGTGAATGCTCTGTCCATTCAAGCGTCCATTTGTGGGGCGTGGGTAGCACGCGCCTGTCTCCGCTGGTCGCAGCGAGTCCAGGGAGAGCAGGTTGAAGAGTCCACAGGTGAGGCGGCTCGACTGGAGTCAGGAACAGCTTATCTTGCTGATATTCATTATGACCTCATTCAGGGGGCTTTCGAACAGTATTGCTTCGGTGATAGCAGCGCGGAGATACCTTTGACTGCGTAATTGGACAGCGGATGCGTCTTCTAAAGCCAGGTTGAGTAAGCTACTTTTTGGAGAAGATTTGGACAAAATAGTGAAGGATTTAGGAGACTCCCAGGGCGGAAGACTGCCGGAGGACAAGCAGAAGCAGGCCAGATTTCCGCCGATGATTAGAATGCCTCAGAAGGATTTTCGTCATTTTCGTTCCTCAAGATTCATTCAGAGTCAGAGGGGACATTTTCCCTATAGAAACCAGGGCTTTCGAGGGTTTTGAGGAGCGAGCAGAGGTTTTACTGCCTCCTTGTCGAATCTCAGAAAGCCGCAATGAAGTCAGGGGGACCCAGGTGGAGTTACCGGTGGGAGGTCATTTGCAGGACTTTTACGCTGCCTGGGTCCAAATCACATCAGATCAGTGGGTGTTGGATGTGATTCGGGAAGGATATGCTTTGGAGTTTCAACGGCCGGTGACCGATTCATTCGTGCAGTTGCCTTGCAAGGCGCTTCGCAAACGGGGGGCGATCCAGCAGAAGTTGGACAGGCTGCTGGCTCTCAAGGCGGTAGTGCCAGTTCCTTCAGACCAATGTGGTTTAGATCGATACTGCATTTATTTTGTAGTTCCAAAGAAGGTAGGGACTTATCGGCCGATTCTGGATTTAAAAAGAGTGAATCGGTACCTCCGGGTGTCTCATTTTCATATGAAAACACTCAGGTTGGTCATTGTAGCAGTCAGAGAAGGCAAGTTTCTTACATCCCTAGATTTGTCAGAAGCGTACCTTTATTTTATTTATTTTTTATTTAGCAAGCATTTGTATACCGCTCCTTCCAGCGATCAGAAGCGGGGAAGATTACATGGATAAAGCTGTCGGATCATGACAGAATAATTTTGATTTGTACATAAAGATTTGAAAGGTTAGCACGTCACGCAGAAAATTATCTACTTCTAAGCTAAGGGGATGATAATTTACATATGTACATTTATACATTACAGGTTTCTGGGGAGCTGTGGGGGAGTTGCCCCTCATGCAAATTTAGTACAGGTTGAAATGACTTTGAAATAGGTGGGTTTTTAGTTTCTTTCTAAAGTCGGCTAGATCAATGCTGGCTCGTAGGTCGGGTGGGAGTTGGTTCCATAGTGTCGGTGCTGTGTATGAGAAAGCCCTGTTACTAGTGATTTTTTTGACTGATCTGATATCTGTTGGAGTGTGGAGGGTGTTGGAATTGATGGTTCTCCTGTTTCTGTTGGATGGTTGCAATCTGATTAGGGTGTTGAGGAAGGATGGTGCTATGCTGTGGATGAGTTTGAAGGTGGTCGTCAGTATTTTGTATTTTGTGCGGGCTGCTATGGGGAGCCAGTGTAGCTCAATTAGTACTGGTGTAATGTGTTCAGTAAGACTTTTCTTCATGATGATCCTGGCAGCTACATTTTGTGCCATTTGAAGGATGTTCAGGGTTTTCTTAGGAAGTCCTTGAAGAATGGCGTTGCAATAGTCGAAATGTGGCATGATGAGTGCTTGAGCAACGGATCTGAAGTCGTGGGGATCAATAATATTCCGTATGGGTTGTAGAGCTCTCAGTTTGTAGAAGACTGCCCTGTTGGTTTTGCGCAGGTGAGTTTCCATTTTTAGGTCGCAGTCAAATGTAACTCCTAGATATTTTATTTATTTCTTTGTTTGATAAGTGTTGTTGCACAGGGTTATTGATGTAGGTGGGTCAAAATTTGCTTTCCTTGAGATATACATCACCTCAGTTTTCTTGTGGTTGATTGTCATGCTGCTTTGTTGTAACCAGTTTTGCATCTCGCCAGACATGTTTCGAGTGAGCTGTAGTCCGGGTTGTCAATGTCAAGTTGTGTGTACAGCATAATATCATCGGCATAAATGTGGTAGTTGATTTTATGCTGTGTAAATATTTTGCATAGTGGTTGCATATATATGTTGAAAAGGAGTGCTGAGAGTGCAGAGCCTTGTGGTATACCTTGTGTTTGAGAGAATGCTTCTGCTTTTTCGCCGTTGAATTGTACCTGTTGCATTCGGTTTGAGATGTATGATGTGAACCACTTTAGTGGGGTTCCTGATATTCCTATTGACTTGATTCTGTTTAAGAGGGTTCGATGGTTAACTGTATCAAAGGCAGCTGAGATGTCGATGAATAGGAGTATATACATTTTCTTTTTGTTTTCCAGGCCCTTGAGTAGGTTGTTAAGTAGAACTAGTAATAGGGTTTCGACCCCATGATGTTGTCTAAAGCCGTATTGCTGGTCATCTAGAGGAGCATTGTCGTTCAGGTGGTCTTGGAGTTGTAATAGGACCGCCTTTTCAATGATCTTTGCTAGGAATGGTATGCTCGATATTGGGCGGTAGGATGCTGGGTCATCTCTGCTGAGTGTACTGTTTTTTAGAATAGGTCTTATGACGGATTTCTTTAGCTCAGTGGGCATGAATCCTTGTTGTAGTGATAGGTGTACTATGTGTGAGATGTACGGTGCTATGTCCTGTTTCACTGCCTTGATCCAGGTTGCTGGGCAGGGGTCGAGTGGGGATGTGGTGCTGTTTATGCTTGTGAGTATGGTTGCAATTTGCTGGTCTCCGATTTTGTGGAAATGTTTCCATAACTGGTCTTGATTTGTGTTGGTCTCAAGGTTGTTTAGTGGTAGCAAGTAGTGCGGGTTTAGGTTAAGTCTGTGAGGGGAAGCCAGAATACACATGCACAGTAAAAGGAAGGTGTAGAGGAGCTCCATTTCCTAACTGCTTGGGGGCTTGAATTTCTTACTTAGTGTGGTACAGAGATATAATATTCAGTGGAACAAAGTGGATTGTGATACAAGAATACAGTGTAACAACTTGGTCAGTATAGTATAGAGAGAGAATTTTTTTTTTGAATATTTCTGTTTATTAAACATTTTCCACATGTATACAAATACAACGGGCACACCTTAACCAACTAAGTTCGATACATGAGAAAAATGTGGTTTTCAATTTTATATTTACAACAACACAATTACACTCTATGAACAATGGGGTCAACGAACCCAAAAAGCTCCCCCACCTTTTATCCCCATATTCCCCCCCCCCTGCCCTGCCAAATCTCCCCCCCAATTACCCCCCCTATTAAATACCCCCCCCGCACCTCCCCCCTACAAAGCACTCTTTCACCGTCCTTTCCACCTCCCCTACTCCCCCCCACCCACCCCCTTCCCCCACCCTTTACTACGCGTCGAGGGACTCAGAGTGGGCCTCCCCCTCCCCTTTCAAATATGTTAGCAGCAAGCACCAATGGTCCTGAAAGTTCTCTCTCTGTTGACGCCGAATTGCCGTCAACTGCTCCATCAATACAATCCTTCGGAGCCTCTGTTGCCAGGGAGCTAAACCCGGCAAGTGGGGTTGCTTCCAAGCCCGAGCAATCTCACTTCGAGCGGCCTGGATACAAGCCCGTATAGGATAAGCAAACCCCCGGGGCCACACCACTCCCCGCATCCCCAACAGGCCCAACCCCATATCCACTTCCACCCTCTGCCCTAGGATAATCTCCAACTGGCCCTCTACCAAAGCCCAGTAGTCACGCACCTTGGGACAGGACCACCATATATGCGCTAAGGTTCCCCGCTCCCCGCACCCCCTCCAGCATTGAGCAGAAAACCCGGGGTACATCCTACTCAACCGCTCCGGGGTATAATACCATCGAAACAAAATCTTATAAGACGTCTCCCTGATAGCGACCGAAATCGCTTGGCGTCCAATGTCTACATGTACCTTACACCACTCCTGCGCCTCCAACTCCCTGCCCAAATCTACCTCCCACTGCTCCTGGTGGGGGAACTTCCCCAGCTGCTCCGCCCCCAAATCCTGGTACAAGCGGGAAATCAACCCACGTGAGCCCTCCCAGGCCTGCCACAGTGTCTCCCCGGGGCCCTGAGCATCCTCCCAGCTCGATCGAATCCGGGCCTGGAGCAAGAAGTGTCGCACCTGAAAGTAGGGGAAGAAATCACTCCCCCGCAATTGATACCGCACCCGGAGATCCGAGAAGGGAATCAGCAATCCCTCCTTAATAAACTTCCCAAATGTATCTAACCCCTTCCGCTCCCACCTATGAAACACCCCTTCCCTACCGGGGCCAAACTCACTCGTCCCCCGCACTGGGGACAGCAAAGAAAACTCCCCTCCAGGGGCCGCCCATCGGCGGCGTGCCTTCCGCCATTGCATAGTAAGATGCCACATAAAGGGATTAGCTTTCCATCTACCCGAGGGCAACTTACCAAAGATCCAAGGTAAATGCCGTAACTGAATCTCCTCGGCCCAATACTGCTCAATTTCACGAAACTGCTTCTCTACGCCCCCCCCCATCGCGCCACTCAAAAACCTGCCTCAATTGGGCTGCCCAATAGTACCTAGCCAAGTCAGGGACCCCCAAACCCCCGGCCTCCCGTGATGCATACAATACGCGTCTACTCACCCGCGGCCGGGATCCCCCCCATACGAATGCAAAAGTCTGATTTTGCAAAATCCGGAGGGTCCCCGCCGGGATCCCTACCGGAAGCGACTGGAAAAGGTACAGCAATCGCGGTAAGAGGTTCATCTTCAGAACCGCCACCCTGCCCAACCAAGAAAGTTCTACCGTCCGCCACCGGGCCATGTCCTTCCGCAGCTCCTGGAATAAGCCCGGGTAATTGGCCTTATATAATCGCAGGGGGTGGGCCGTGATCTGCACGCCCAGATACCGTATGGACCCCTTTGCCCACCTAAAGGGGAAGGAGCTTTGTAAACTGGCCACCACTGTCGGGTCCAAGGAAAGAGACAGAGCCTCCGTTTTCTCCCAATTTACCTTAAACCCGGAGAGGCTCCCGTATTTCTGAAGTTCGCCCATTAATATTGGAAGCGACACAATGGGACGGGTCAGTGCAAATAAGACGTCGTCTGCAAAAAGTGCCATTTTGTGTTGTTCTGGTCCGACCTCTAGTCCCGATACGTCCCCATTAGAGCGAATGTGCGCTGCCAAAGGCTCCATGACCAGAGCGAACAGCAACGGGGAGAGCGGACATCCCTGGCGGGTACCCCTCCCCAGGGGAAAAAACTCAGAGAATCCACCATTAACATTCACTGCAGCCACCGGAGCTGCGTAGAGTGCTCGTATCCAGGCCCGAAACCTGGGTCCCAGACCCACGTGCTTCAACACCTCCTGTAGAAAGGTGAAGCTGACACGATCGAACGCCTTTTCGGCGTCGATGGAGAGAAACATAGCTGGTTGCTGGGCCTGCCGCGCCAGCCACCCAAGCTGAATCACCCGCCGAATTCCATCAGCTGGTTGCCTCCCCATGATAAAACCAGACTGATCTGGGTGAACCAGGTCCGGCATATACGGTGTTAATCTCAAAGCAAGCACTTTGGACAAGATCTTAACATCAATGTTCAAGAGTGAGATAGGGCGATAGGACCCACACACCGCCGGGTCACGCCCAAGCTTAGGTATCACCACAATTGCAGCTTGTGCCATGGAGGGTGGTAAAGCCTCCCCATGTAAAACAGCATTAAACACGCGTGCCAACAAGGGGGCCACCGTCGCTCCCATTACTTTATAGAAGGAGCCTGTAAACCCGTCTAGGCCCGGAGCCTTCCCGGGGACCAGGGCCCTAATGGCCCCCTGCACCTCCTCCAGAGTGATATCTGCCTCCAGCGAGTCACCCTCACCCTCACCCAGCCGAGCGCTACCTTTCCCCTCATTGTCCAAGTAGCTCACAACGTCCTCCCCCCCCCCCCCTACCGGGAGGTCCGCTGCATAAAGCTTCTGGTAATAAGTTTTAAAACACTCGCAGATCTCCTCCGTCCTATAGAGCAGTTTATCGCGGGGTCCCTTGATTTTGGCAACTGTTCGTTTCTGCCGCTGGGCCCTACGTTTATTAGCCAAGAGCCTCCCTGATTTATTATCAAATTCATAGTATCGTTGCCCAACCCTATCCATCTGACCAGATATCTTTTCCAGCTGGAGGGCATTCAATTGTTTACGAGCTTCCTCCATCTGGCGTTGTAGGGTCCTCCCCCCTTTCCTTTTATGTTCCCGTTCTAAATCCATCAAACGCCCCTGAAGTAACCTTTCGGCCTCCTCCCTCCGCCTTTTCCGCCTAGCCCCTAGCTGAACCAGATGGCCCCGCACCACCGCCTTAAGCCCATCCCAAAGAATACCAGTCGTAACGTCAGTGGTGTCATTGAGGGCCATATAATCCGAAATCACCTCCCGAAGCTTCGGTTCCACTCCCCCTTCCCGCAGCAAGTAATCGTTCAACCGCCAAAACGTCTGCTTCCCGCTGTCCCCAGGCCCCCCCAACACAATCTGCACCGGGGCATGGTCTGACCAGGTCACTGGCCCAATACTAGCACCTTCCAGCCGGTCACCCCAATAACTGTCGCCCAACACATAGTCAATGCGGCTGTAAGAGCCATGCACAGGTGAAAAAAAGGTGTAGTCCCTAACCGATGGGTTCGCCATCTTCCAGAGGTCAGCCACTCCCATTTCCTTCATCCACTGTTTTAACGCCCTTCCCCCTCCCTCCCCTCCCCCAGGGCTCCCCCTCAGATCGTCCAACGCCACATTGCAGTCACCTCCCACCAACACCCTCCCCTGGACCCGCCCACCCAGCCAGGCGCCAAGTTCCCTCCAGAAGGCCCCCTTCCCAGAGTTGGGGCCATATACTGAGACCAAGGACACCTTTTCCCCCCCCCAGGTCGCCCACCACTACCACCGCTCTCCCATCCTTTTTCGGATAAACTTGTTCCACTGTAAGGGGAACTCCCTGCCCCACCAGAATGGCAACCCCCCCTTTCTTCCGCCCCCCCTCCTCAGCAGCAAAGTAGCCCTGGTAGGTCCCCGAGCGCATCAGCCGCTCATCAGCTTTACGCAAATGCGTTTCTTGGAGGAAGGCTACCTCCCACTTCCGTGACCTGAGCTCCTTCCACAGCAATTTACGCTTATGGGGAGAATTCAGGCCCCGTACGTTAAGGCTCCCAATAATCATTCCCCCCCCCCCATAGTGCTTGCTCACCCCTCCCGCCATGCCCACAACAGCCCCTCCAAGCTCGCTGATCCCCCCTCCCCTCCCCACCCCTTCCCTCCCCCCCAATCCCCCCCTTGAATACAGACCTCGCGTCTGACCACCATCGAGGAAGTGGCTCTCCCCAAGACGCTGCCCCACCTTCCCCCCTAGCCAGCCCTTCCCCCCTCTCAGACAGAACCCCTCCTACCCCCCCCAAACCAAAACCATACACATGTATCCCCCCACCTCCAATAAAGAACAATAACAGTTCTTCGAGGTACTTAAATCACTACCCCAACATTTCCCAAATCAAAAAACCCCCTTCCACCTCCCCCCGCCCCCAGCCCGCCATTGCCCAAAGAGCATCGCAACCCCTACACAAATCCGGGCCCACATAGCCCATAGCACAAGTCCTAGGCATGTGGAGTCTTTCACCCAGTTCCATTAGAGGTTCCCCCCGGTTGACCAACGGGGGGTTCCTCCAACTCCGCTTCTCCAGATTTCCGCCGCAGGCGTTGGCCCCGCACTGGCACCCTTTCCCACACCGATCTCCTCTCCTTGCTGGCGCCCACGTCCGAGGCCACACTCAACTCCGGGAGCCTAGGAGCCCCTTCTCTGCGCAGTATGGACCAGGCTTCCTCCACTGTCCGGGCCCGGAAACTACGGCCATTAACATCCAACATGAGCGCAAATGGGAATAGCCACCGGTAGCGCTTCTTTTCAGCTTGCAGGTAGGAAGTCACTGGTTTCATCTCGCGCCGCCTTTGTAATGTGGCAGCCGAGAGATCGTGAAACACCTCCACTTTCTGTCCTTCCCATTGAAAGGTTCTCCGGGCCGCAGCAACTCGCATCACCTGCTCCTTCACCGCAAACGATCCCAGGCAAGCCACGATATCCCGGGGCTGGCCCCGGCATGCAGGACCCAAGGCCCGATGTGCCCTCTCGACTGCCACCTCGTTGGCCTCCGCAGCGTCTCCTCGCTGCAACAGAAAATGGCAAATTCTCTTAACCACCGCCGTGGCGTCGCCGAAGACCTCCGTCTCAGGCAGGCCCCGCACTCTCAAATTGTTCCGCCTGGAGCGGTTCTCCAAGTCCTCAATTTTATCACGCAGCAGCCCTTGTTCCAAAAGGCACTGCTGCATGCAGGCCTCCATCTCCGTGTCTTTTTCGTCCCGGCGTTCCGTCTGTTCCTCGAGGGCCTCGACCCGATTGCCGAGGTCTCTTAGATCTTCCTTAAGGGTTCCGAGGGTTTCCGTTAGCTCACTCCGCATTGCACCAATGTCTCTTTTGAGCGAGCGCATCCAACCCCAAATGTCACCCCGGGTACAGGCGTCCCCTGCTCGCTCTGGCTCTTCCTCCATTTCCTCGGCAGACTCCACGTGGTCCACTGCTTCACGGGCCATTTTCTCATTTTTGGCGGCATAGGAGGATTGAAAACGGGCCAGTTTTTTGGTAACCGACATCCTGCCACCTCCGCACCTCCATGCACCCAAATAGCCGTTTGGGGGGAAAGGCTGACCGCTAAATTTCACCGCTAATGCTGCGTCCCAGCGGGAGCTCCAAAGTCAGGCAGCCATCTCCAAGATGACGTCACTTCCTCTCGTATAGTGAGATAATTTACAGTGTAACAACTTGCTGGTAGGGTACAATGCTTGTGACACAGAGTTTCATTATTGTGATACAAGAGTACCTTCACATTCAGATTTGTGGGGAACATCAAAGCTTTCTCAGGTTTGCAGTGCCAATGGGGCATTTTCAATTTAGAGCGTTACCGTTCAGGCTGGCTACAGCTCCGCGGATGTTTACCAAGGTTATGGTGGTAGTAGCAGCGGTGCTGAGAAAAGAGGGGATTCTAGTTCATCCATATTTGGACGACTGGTTAATTCGAGCGAAGTCAAGAGCAGAGAGCGAGGTGGCCACGTCCAAAGTTGTCAAGCGCCTGCAGAGTTTAGGTTGGGTGGCCAATATGGCCAAGAGCAGTTTGGTTCCTTCTCAGAATCTAGAATACCTTGGGGTGCGTTTCGATACGGCAGCGGGCAGGGTCTTCCTTCTCTCGCTTCGAGCAATAAGGTTAAGGATGTTGATCCGGCAATTTCTCAGCAGGCTGCGGCCGACGCCGTGGCATCATCTGCAGCTCCTTGGTACAGTGGCGGCAACGATCGAGTTGGTGCCCTGGGCAAGGGTCTATATGAGGCCGTTGCAGAGGGTGTTACTCAGAAGATGGTCTCACCAGAATGAGCCGTTGTCTCGGAGGATACTCTGTCCAGAGGCGGTGCGGACAGCGTTGCAGTGGTGGTTGATTCCGGAGTCCCTGGAAAAGGGCATGCCCTTGGAAACGCCAAGCTGACTGCCTCTAACTACAGATGCAAGTCTGGTAGGCTGGGGGGCTCACTTTCAGGGAAGGTTCGCACAAGGACAGTGGACCGAACAGGAGAAAGCGTGGTCGATCAACAGGTTGGAACTGCGAGCGGTAGCACTGGCATTGCTGAAGTTTCAGCCATATCTACACGGAAGAGCGATCAGAGTGTTTTCCGACAACACAACAGCAGTGGCCTACATCAACAACAGGGAGGAACCAACAGTGCGCCCTTGGAGGCTGAAGCGGAACAGTTGTTTGAATGGGTAGAACAAAACCTTCCGGCTCTGTTGGCAGCACATGTGGCAGGGGTGGACAATGTGGAAGCTGATTATTTGAGTCGTGTAAGGGTAGATCCAGGAGAGTGGACGCTTCATCCGGAAGTTTACCAGATGGTGGTGAGGCACTGGGGGTCGTCGATAATGGATCTCATGGCGACTTTCAATTTGGCAAAGGCCAGTCTATTTTTCAGCAGAAGGAGAGAGAGAATGTCGGAGGGTCTAGATGCTCTCATACAGGAATGGCCAGTAGAGAGTCTCTTGTATGCCTTCCCTCCGTGGGTGTTAATAGGCTGAGTAGTGCAACGCATCGAGAGTCACAGATTAGTGATACTGATCGCTCCGGATTGGCCAAGAAGGCCTTGGTATGCGGATCTCAGAAGGCTGGTGGTGGAAAAGCCTTGGCATCTACCAGTCAGGAAGGATCTCTTGTCGCAGGGTCCGTTGTTCATGCCTCAGGTGGATCAATTCTCGCTTACGGCATGGCTCTTGAAAGGGCACGGTTGAGAGCTAGAGGATACTCAGAAGCAGTTATTTCTACCTTATTAGGGGCTCATAGGAGATCTACTTCTTTAGCATATATTCACATGTGGCGTATCTTTGAAGCTTGGTGTGTAGAAAAGAATTGGGAGGCCTTACGGGCGTCAGTGCCACAGGTTTTGGCTTTCATGCAGGATGGTTTTCAGAAGGGGTTAGCAGCCTCTTCCTTAAGGGTATGGTTAGCGGCGCTTTCCTGTTATAGAGGAAAGATCAAGGGGCAAGCGCTGGGTGCTCATCCAGATATTTATTAAGAGATTTTTAAGAGTGGTGCTGCTTCTGAGACCACCGTGCAGACAAGTAGTGCCTCAATGGGATCTGCATTTGGTTTTGGGAGCGTTAGGAGGTTGGCCATTTGAGCCTTTGGTTATGGTGTCATTTATTTATTTATTTATTTATTTATTTATTTCAATTTTTTATATACCGCGCTATTTACAATCAGCGCGGTTTACAGAGAACCAAAGACCAGAACAACAGGCTGCTCGGTATTACATAAAACAGGAAAATAAACTTGGATAAGATAAACATGGATAATATGGGGGTAAAACTATATACATTGAGCTATATACATAGGATATTGATCTGCTAATTCGATCACATGAGAGAAGTATTTATGTAATATTATCAATAATGTTTGGAAAAGGAGGGAATTCTGTTAAGTTTGTGGTAAATATTATGCACTTTATGTGGGGTAGTATTTGATGAATAGGTTATGTTTGAGGGCCTTTCTGAATTGGACTATGCCGGTTATGGCACGAATTTCGGGTGGTAGGGAGTTCCAATGTTTTGGGGCGCAAAACATGAAGGCTCTGTTCGCTGTTGCTTGGCTACAGGTTGTTATGGCCTTCGGCATTATTAGGGTGTTTGTCGCTATTTTTCTTCTGGCTCTAGTTGGAGGTAAAACTTGTGTGAGATCAGTTAGAGAGTTTGCAGACAAACCATGTATGGCCTTGTATGTGAGAATTAGGGTTTTGAATATGATCCTGCCTTGTATCGGGAGCCAGTGAAGATGTTTGAGAATTGGTGTCACGTGATCACACCTGGATGCTCCTTGTATCCTTGTAAAGGATCTTACCTTGAAGGCCGTTTTCCTAGTGGCAATTGCGTTGGCAAGAAGAATTTCAGAATTAGAGGCTTTGTCTTGTAAGGAGCCCTTCCTGTCCTTTTATGATTCAAAGGTAGTATTGAGGCTGGTACCGTCTTTTTTGCCAAAGGTAGTCTCTCCTTTTCACGTAAATCAATTAGTTTCTTTAACGGTGTTCTGTAGGGTCTCAGAGAATTCTTCTGCCGAACAGCTGCAGCTGCATTGGATGTTCATAGAGCCTTGAAAAGGTATATCTGGAGGACTGCAGAGTTCCGGAAATTGGATAGATTATTTGTTTTATTTGGGGGTCCTCGAAAAGGAGAAGCAGCGTCAAAGGCATCTATTGCCAGATGGATTAAGGGGGCAATAGCATCTGCATACATGTTGAAAGGTAAGCTGGTTCTGGAAGGCTTGAGAGCGCATTCGACGAGAGCACAAGCGGCGTCTTGGGCTGAATGCAAATTTGTACCTGCAGTAGAGATTTGTAGAGCAGCGACCTAGTTGTCTTTGAATTCCTTTTGTCAAGCATTACTGCCTGAATATACAGGCGAGTAGGGATACCTGTTTTGGCACAGCGGTGCTTGAGGCTGGTCTAGCAGGTCCCGCCCGTTGAATTCTTTTACTGCTCTGTTACATCCCTAGAGTTTCTGGGACTAGACTGGAGGGACGATGAGGAAGATTAAATTAGACTTACCTGCTAATTGTAGTTCCTAGAGGAACTCCAGTTTAGTCCCGGATCCCGTCCTCATGTTGTAGGATTGGAACCTGAAGCAATCAATATCACAGGTAAGAGAAAAACTAAGTTGTAGGGCTTCTGATCTACGCGGGGAGAGTAAGAAGAGAATTTTATGTAGGTCGAGTCTCTTCGTGAGGGAGGAATGAGGATCTCCTGCAGTTCTACTACGACCTCATAGGGAGGTTTACAGTTACAGTTTATAGTGTTAGGCAAGTTTATCGTTGGTTACTAAGTGTTTTTAATACTTAATTGTTGCTTCAGTGAGTCTACTTTGTCAATAGGTTACTGGAGTGAGGAGGCGGTGCCTATGTCCTTATACCAGTGTCATCAAAAGAATGACATTTCTCAGTCTCCAGGCTGCTGGAAGAGGAACACAACCCTAGAGATAACTAGAGTTTCCGGGACTAGACTGGAGAATTCTCTGCTGGCTCAAATTAGCCCAAAGCTTGTTATAACTCTGTGGCGAGCTTTTCTTAGCTAGCAGGAGTGTCCCAAAGCTTCTCAGTATCTTCTGTCTTTCCAAGAGCTAACATCTCTCTTATTGCTTATGTTCAGGACTGTACCAAGCTTGAAATGCACCCTGCATGACTATCGGATCTAGCACCCCACCTCCAGCCACGTGGTTCAGTAACTCAGTCTTCGTAAGCTTTCTAAAAGCCTAGTGATGATATCAGTGCCACCCTTCTGTGCTTGTGCCATGTGCAGCCACACTGCTCACACTGCCCTTGGTACGACCCTGCTTATGTGACACAATAATTGGGCTAGCCCAACCTTAAAACTTATAGCCCTTTCAACTACTATTCCAATGTAAAGATTGGTCATAATGTGCTAAGTTGGAAATCTCTTAAATCTGTGCTACCGTAAGGTTTAGTCTTGTCTTTGATGCTTTTTAACATTTATCTGCAGCCCATTGGTAAGTTTTGGAGAGTTATGGAGTTAATTCGTGATTGTATGTCAATGATAGTCAGTTTTCTTACCTATTTAGTCAGGTTCTATGGCAGCAGATTGCGTATAGCCAATTACTTGGAGGCCCTTCAGTAAACTCGCCCTAAACGTGAATAAGACTGAGGTTCTTTTCATTCATTATACTGATACTTCTGAAACTCCTTTGGCTTTGCAAATAGAAGATTATGCATTTTGAAGCATGAAATCCTGCTATCATTTTAACTATGAGATCTCATATTAAATGAGTCACCAAGAATGTGTTTTATAAGTTATGGTTGCTGTATAGGTTAGCACTCTTGCTGTGTCCTGATCAGTGGTAATTTTCTCCTCCTCCCCAATAAAAGGCACTAGGGAAAAAGAAGCAAGTTTAAAATTGGCAGTAGACCTTGTTGTTCCTGGCGTGATGCAACAGTCTTCTATTGCTCAGCTCGATGTGGTTTCATTGGACGCCAGCTTCAGTGGGGCATCGTTGAGCCCCAAGCAACAAGCAGCCCTGACACTGCCATGACCAGAGCTGGCTGAGAAGAGGCAGAGGGCAGTCGGAGGAGTACTGCCGAGTGTGTTCCCGCTAGCGGAGCTTCCTTCAGAAATTGATGTTTCTCTGGAGGCGTCAGTGGAGTCACCGGTTTGGGGTTTCGACTGGCAGTGGCTGATAGACCGGCTGTTGCAATGCTAGGAGCATTGTGGGATGCCATCAAGGCTGTGGATACCTCCTTGACTGACTATGCAGGCAAGTTCCAAGTTCAAATGGACCAGGTGCTGGCTAAGACTGCATGCTGTGAGACTGCTGTGGCAGACCATGCTGCTAGGTTGGGAGCTCTGGAAGCAGCCCTGGAAGATCTCCGCTCTGAGTAATGTCAGCTGAAGAACAAGGAAGTCCTGAACAGGAATGTCCTGTTTGAAAAACCGAATCCGGAGGAACAATTTAAGATTCTTGAACTTTCCTAAATGTCTGGTTATACCACCTATAGACATGGTTAGGAAGTATTTGGGGGAAGTGTTGAAGATTACTGGAGATGCTGTATCACCAATTCTATGGGCCTAGTATTTGTCTCTGAGACCTCTGGTTCAGGGGTCTGAGGGTGGATCTGGTTTGGCTCACCTCTCTGATGCGGGGAGTTTAACTGCCGTTTTGGAGTCATCATTAGAGGTAGTTGCAGAGAGAACAATGCTGGTGGTATTCTTTGCCTTCGAGTTGGACAGAAATGCTACTTTACATTTGTTCTTTCGCAGTATGTCTGCTGAATTCTTTGGTTCAAAGATATGTTTTTCCTGATGTGTCTGGAGATACGCAGAAGAAGCGCAGGGAGTTCTTGGTCCTAAGGTCTAGGGCGGTAACAACTGGTGCATCAGTGAAAGTTTTATTTCCTTGTAAATGTTTGATTTCTTATCAGTCTAAGCAGTTGTGTGTTCTTTGAGCTGCAAATCAGATGGATTGTCCTGAGAATTTAGCTAGTTAAAAGGAGGCTGATCTCTGATGTATTTAGGCTGTTGCTGCCGCTAGTTCTGTATTATTTCCTAGGTTAATCCTTGGTATTGTCTATTACCTGTTCGTGCCCATTTGGGGGGGATTTAGTGGTCTATGATATATGTTAATTTTCAATTATGATCAATTGCCTTTGTTTTGTTTTCTCTTTTCCTTGATCATTGATATGTAGGATGTATAATTGAAATTGCATAAATAAAAAATAAAAAGACGCCTTGTTTGCAATATTTTAAGAATTGTTGGATGTGAAAACGTGAAATACAGGCATATCTGCTGTACTACAATTAAGTTCTCATATGAAAAGTAATTTTAAAAATAGGATAATGTGTCTTTGTCATATTATTTTGCCAGATGCTTGTTATCTAGTTGCCATTTGCTCTTTGCCCTGCATATTTTGTTGCCCTAGGCCCCATGTTTGCTCCTTATATATCCCTGACATTTTAATTCATATGTTACTGTGATTGATATTAATAGCTTAAAATGTATCCAAGATATATTTAAAATCCTCAACAGAGGATGCCTCAGTTAGATCTAAAAGTGACTGTTTAAGGACTGCAAAAAGTCTTTTGCTTACATTTACTTTAAAAATATGTTAATCAATTTTAGGAACATATTTACTAAAACGTAGTGCACACTAACATATTAGTGTGTACTAAGTGCTGAACTGCCTATAGGAATACTAAGCTTTAGTAAACGGTGCTCTGTGCTCTCTAGTGTATGGCTTTCTTACATAGGTAAGATTCAGGACAGAGCCCTTGAAATGCCATTGCAGACATCATTTTGGAGCATTCCTTGAATCACTTAGCAGAAATGTTGGGGGGGGGGGGGGTTTGAGAGAAAAAAAATAACATATTTTACATTCAAATAAGTAACAAAGCATTTGCAGGGATAATGCAAGCGGAAGGTTGCTCCCACAAAATTCTCTCTCGTCTCATAGCCAAAAATAATTGTCTCCTTCTGAGTAGGTCAACTGACATCTGGATAGATCCTAGTAGTTTGACCCAGAAATGGTATATCCATCTTCTTAAAATACAGAGATAGAATACTGGATAAATCTGACTCAAAAACCAAAACTTTAACTGACCAGTGATGTTTCTAAAATCTTGCTCAAATCTTGCAAATCAACAGATTCTGTAGATGATTGTTGTAGAGGCTGAGATGGTAACTTTCCCTTTAGCAGGAAATACATTTTGTTTACAGGAAGAAGCACACTTTCCGGGACCTGTAGCACTTCCTGCAGGTATTTTTTAAAAATCTACTGGCAACATATTTGCATCTTTGGGGAAATTTAGGAACCACAAATTCAAGCAACACATTTTGTTCTCAAATTGCTCCAACTTTATCTTTCACCAACTAGTCAATCACTGCTTAGATACTTTAACTTCTGTTCCCATTAAAGATCATTTTCCTTGAGTCTCCTTAGCCAGAAGTTCATGTTGAGAAGAGATCTGCCCAACTGTTTGAACTAAGGCAAAAATCTCCAGAAAACATATAGCAACAGTCTCATCATGTTTGACTAACATAGCCCTGATAGAGTGTAAAGTTACCTCCACTTGGATATCCTTTGTTGCTAAATCAGGGAGGGCTCCCAATTTGCTTTTCCTCTCCAATGTTGGGGCAGAACTTGAAAGCCACGCAGCCATAGCCCCCATCTCCGCAGAGACAATGCCGACTCCTGCAGTTCCCTTGGGGGCTGAGATCAGTGGCATAGAACAACAGGTGGGGTTCCCAACGCTCCCGGCTGTTACATCCTCAATGGATTTGGCCATCAAATTGCTGGAAACACAACTTTGATCGGTCTGATCCAAGTTCAGAAGGGATCCCTCTAGATGTGGCCATGGCAATAAAGATGACATTTGCCCAAGCAAGGCCATTTGAGCTCTCCTTTGTGGCGGTAGTGGTAGCAGCCTTAGCTGATTTGGCCTGGCCTTTCCCTCGAGGTTTGGGAGCCATAGGTAAAGATTAAAGGTAAAAAGACATGAACCAACAACCTCCTGAGGTGCTGCCATCTTGACTCTGCCCCGACCTCCTCTGTACCCAAATCTGTTTGCTATTTTGGCGTCACCCTAGACTCGGCCTTATCCTTCCACGACCACCTGTCCTCCATAATTCGTTGTTCCTTCTGTTCTTTATGGCAGATCCACGCTGTCTGCCCCTTCTTTGCCTCCTCCTCCCTGACCATTCTTCTTCTTTCCCTAGTAATGAATAGGATTGATTATTGCAATATTGTCCTTGCTGGTCTCCCACAATAAGAACTACGTAGACTCCAACTTTTACAGAATACAGCAACATGCATTGTCACACGCCTCCCGCACAGATCACATCACACCTTTGCTCATTCACGTCCATTGGCTTCCCGTTGTCTACAGGATACAGTTTAGGGTCTTTATTTATAACGAGGCAGATATTAATACAACAGACATTCTCCAATTGATGGCACCTCTTGAGGAGCCTTGGGTGGGTAATCAACCTGTCCAAGAGCAGATTGGTTCCCTCCCAGGAGATCGAGTATCTCGGGGCAAGGTTCGACACCCGCTTAGGCAAGGTGTTCTTGCCGGTTCAGAGGGCAAGGGAGCTTCAGTGTCTGTTGCGCCAGCTTCTAGCCATGAGAGCGCCCTCCGCTTGGCATTATCTCCAAGTATTGGGGACCATGGTGGTGATGATCGAGCTCGTACTCTGGGCGAGGGCCCACATGAGACCACTCCAGCGATCCCTTCTCCATCACTGGTCTCATCAGCATCAGCCTTTGTCCACGGTGCTGCCATGTCCTCTGGTGACCAGGAGAGCCCTGGAGTGGTGGCTCCCGCCGGGGAAGCTGGAGCAGGGCATGCCCCACTAGTCCCCGAGGTGGATTCAGTTGACGACGGATGCCAGTCTGGTCGATTGGAGGGCTCACAGCAAGGGGCACTTTGCCCAGGGGTGTTGGAGTGCCCTGGAGGCTTGGTGGTCAATAAACAGGTTAGAAATGCGAGCGGTGGCACTGGCGCTCAGAGCTTTTGAGCGCTGGGTCCGACAGAAGGCAGTCCGGGTGTTCTCGGATAATGTCACCACAGTGGCCTATATCAACCATCAGGGCGGCACGAGCAGTCCTCCCTTAGAGCAGAAGGCAGAGTGGCTTTGTCGGCACTGTGGACTACCTGAGCTGGGTCAAGGTGGATCATGGAGAATGGGAGCTCTGTCAGAAAGTGTTCGACCAGGTGGTGCACCGGTGAGGTCCACCCATCATTGCCCTCATAGCAAGATGGGAGTCTGCCAAAGCAAGCCGCCGCTTCAGCAGAAGAAAGGAAAGGATGTCAGAGGGCCTAGATACTCTAGTTCAGAGGTGGCCCTCGGAGGGGCTTCTTTATGTGTTTCCTCCGTGGGCTCTCATAGGCAGGGTCCTCCAGCACGTAGAAGCCCATCTGGGGCTGGTAGTTCTGATAGCCCCGGACTGTCCACAGTGGCCGTGGTATGCCGACCTTGTGAGGCTGCTGGCCGATTGCCCCTGGCAACGTCTGGTGACAGACGACCACCTAACTCAGCGCGGGTACTCTGGGGCGGTGATCGCGACTTTACTAAAGGCACAGAAGCATTCGATTTGTCTCTCCTGTGTGAGAATCTGGCACATCTATGAAGGCTGGTGTGCGGTCCGGGAAAAGAGGCCTATGGGGTCTCCGTGCCGGAGGTCCTGGACTTCTTAAAGGCAGAGTTTGAGAAAGGCCTGGCTGCCAGTTCCTTAAGGGTGCAGTTAGCAGCAATTGCCTGTTACCGGGTTAAGGTTCAAGGTAAGTCACTAGGGGAACATCCAGATGTCGGGCAGTTCCTGAGGGCAGTGAGGCGCCTGCGGCCTCAGCAAAGGTCCTCAATTCCTCCCTGGGACCTCCAATCTCATGCTCATTGCATTAGCTGGGGATCCCTTTGAGCTGATAGCGCTAGCCTCTTTGAAGGACTTGACCCTCAAAACAGTGTTTTTGGTTGCTATCTGTTCAGCTAGATGTATTTCGGAGCTCCAGGCTCTTTCATGTCAGCCTCCATTTCTGAGCTGCTTCAAGGAAAAGGTGGTCTTTCGGACGATGCCTTCCTTTTTGCCCAAAGTGGTCTCCCTCTTTCAT
This sequence comes from Ichthyophis bannanicus, assembly GCA_033557465.1. Classification (NCBI taxonomy): domain Eukaryota; kingdom Metazoa; phylum Chordata; class Amphibia; order Gymnophiona; family Ichthyophiidae; genus Ichthyophis; species Ichthyophis bannanicus. The sequence continues at coordinate 215,739,357 of CM066032.1, read as the reverse complement.
GTGAATCAGCCGGTGTCTCTTCCTGCCTTCTCAAAGGCGGAGCGAAGGAACATGGATGCTTGGTTGTGCCGGCTGGATGTGTGCAGGGTCCTGAAGCACTACATTGATAGGACGGCGGCGTTTCATAGATTGGATCGTTTGTCTTGTTTTGGGGGACCATGGAAAGGGGAGGCAGTGGCCAAGGCTTCAAGGATTAAGGAGGCCATCGCTTCGGCATACATTCTGAAAAGAAGACCCGTTCCGGGGGTTTTCAGGGCACACTCTACGCGGGCCCAGGTGGCCTCGTGGACGGAATTCAATCTGGTTCTGCCACTGGACATCTGTAGGGCGGCCACATGGGCCTCCCTGCATACTTTCACCAAGCACTATCGCGTGGATGTTCAGGTAGCCGGAGATGCCAAGTTTGGGGGGAGCAGTTCTTCGGTCCGGTATTGTGGGTCCCTCCCATTCTTGAACTGCTCTGTTACATCCCAGAGGAAAGGGACTGGACTGGAGGGACGCTTAGGAAGGAGTAATTAGACCTTACCTGCTGATTAGCGTTCCTGAAGGAACTCCAGTCCAGTCCCTGATCCCGCCCAGGTTTCTGAAGAGGTATCACCGGCCCGAAGAGGTTATATGCGACAGTGGAATAGTTGTGAAGAGGTATCACCGGCCCGAAGAGGTTATATGCGACAGTGGAATACCGTTTCAGAAGGCTCATTGCTGAGAGGGTGGATGCAGAGTGGCGGAATGGACCAACAAGTTGCCCCTGACCGTAGTGTTTTGGGGGCAAGTTATGGTTCAGGTAAGGCTCCTCCTCTTCTTCAGGGGTTACAGGGGAGGCTCCTCCTCCTGGGGTTACGGGGGAGGTAGTATGAATAGTAATATGAATAATAATAAGAATAGTAGTAATAGTTTACAATTTTCCCAGTTAACTGTAGTTAGTTGGGTTGTTAGTTGTTACTCTGTTTCATTGTCTCTCCGTTAAGTCTGCTTTGTCAATAGGATACTGGAGCTGGTAGGAGGTGACAGTGGTATTTTATACTCCAGTGTCATCAAAAGGATGATGTACTTAGTCTCCAAGCTGTTGGAAGGGGAGCACAACCCAGAGGAAAGGGACTGGACTGGAGTTCCTTCAGGAACGCTAATTAGCAGATAAGGTCTAATTACTCCTTAGGAGCCATAGGTAAAGATTAAAGGTAAAAAGACACGGACCAGCCCAACCAACAACCTAAGGTGCCACCATCTTGACTCCTCCCTGACCTCCTCTGTACCCAAATTTGTTTAGTTCTGTGTTTGTATGCACCATGGAAAAAAGCCTGCATGGTCAGTGCTGGCACAGAATTTCACAAAATGTTATTGAAAGCCAAACCATAATGCCATATCTTTCAACCTTTGTGGTTGCCAAGCATACTGCTCTACTGTGATAATAACCGCATAGTATTCAAGTTTTGTGACTCTTTAGGATGGAGGAGAACCCTAAGAGTTATTGCATATAATTATAAATAGAGAGTGTGGCTATGAGATGGATGTGCACTTAAACTTATGAATTTGCAGCTTACCCAGTGGCCCTCACCATCCAAGCTGGGTCCTCTCTTTCCTAACTTCCCTGATTTTATTTATGTAAGAACATTTATGTACCACCTATATGAGAACATTCTAAGCGGTTAACAAAATATGATAATGAAAACAACTAAAAACATTTAAAAAAATTCTTAAAATAATAAAATAAAATAAAGTGAAACCATGATTAAAAAATAGGAACAACTGTGCCGTCACCCACTAATTCAACCAACATCCCTACCTGACCTCCTAATCACTTTTCACTGGAAAAACTGCCATATTAAACTGGAAACAGAAATGTTTTCAGCCCTCTCTGGAATACCCCAATCTGACTCCTGTCTTAAGGTACTAGGAAGCTTATTCCACCAAATTGGCACTACAGTCACAAATGCTGTATTTCTCCACATTTTCTGTCTCACTGAATTACTAAAAAATAACCCAGGCTAGATCTCAATTTTGACATGGTTGATATCAGTGTAACAATCCCTGCAAATAACTCTACTCCCCTTCCACAAAACTCTGAAAGATAAAGGTAGCATCTTAAATAAACACCATTCCCGGATAGGCAACCAGTGAAGCTGACAAAACATGACAGAGCCAGAATCCCTCTTGCTCTGGCCAGATAACACCTGTGCAGTTGCATTTTGGACTAGCAACCTCTGAACCAAATAGTCCGGTAATCCCACATACAACAGTTTATAGTAGACCAACATGGCAATTACCAATGCATGTACTACAACCTACATTTTTTTTTAAAGTGCCATCAAGTCAGTGCTGATTCCTGGCAACCGAGCTGCCTTTGGGTTTTCTTAGCAATATATCACTGGAAATAGATTGCCAAGCCTTTTCTTCCAAGGCAGTGGTGGGTTAAGTGACTTGCCAAAGGTCACAAGGAGTGCCAGTGGGAATCAAATCCTTGCTCTTCTGGATTCTAGGCAGTTGCCCTAACCACTAGGCTACTCCTGCACTCCACATAGCCCCTTCTTAAAATGGTTGCAACTGTCTGACTTGGTGCTTGACAAATCCCAGGTGCCAGGTTGCCATGGCAGCTAGAAACTTGTACCTGTTGTTTTGTTTTTTTTCTCCCTGGCTCACCCTTTTTTTGGGGGGCACAATTGTGGTAAAGACCCTGCCTATCCATGGGGCTTCAGTCTCCTGTGGGCAGAACGAAAGGGGAAGTCGGGGCTCTGATTGCAGCTGACCTAAAAGGAAAGGTTTTCGGGTGTAGGGTAGGGAAATGAGGCATCAAAAATTTAAAGAGGCAGTGTATTTTTAAACAAGAAAAAGGATGGAGGGGAAAGAAGAGCAGGGGATTGGGATGGGAGTGTTAAGGGAGAGGTATAAGGGAAGAGAATCTGGAAGGAGAACAGAGAGGGAAGCAGCAGGAGAGAGTTTATGAGGTGGGGGGGGGGAGAATGCAAGGTATTAAATATTGAAAGTAGGCATGCACGAGGACAAAAGAGCCCAATGTGCATTCCTCCCCCCCACAGAACACACACAAATCACCCACCTCCACACCTCCCAACTCTGTGCTATTTATTTATTTATTTAACAGGTTTTATATTCTGCTTTATTTCAATCAAAGTGGTTTACATTTAAACTTAAACTTGGTAATGTACATTAAAGAGGGATATTGATAACTTGGATTTTTCTGAGGTAATGGAGGGTTAAGTGACATGCCCAAGGCCACATGGAGTGCTGATGGGAAACGAACGCTGGTCTCTGGGTTCCCAAGCCAGTGTTCTTAACCATTGGGCTACTCCTCCACTCCTCATATAGACACACACTCATATTCACACACATTCATAAATGACCTGGAAAGTGGAATAACGAGTGAGGTTATCAAATTTGCAGATGACACAAAACTATTTAAAGTTGTTAAAACCCAAGAGGATTGTGGAAAATTGCAAGAGGATCTTGATAAATTAGAAGACTAGGCATCAAAATGGCAGATGAAATTTAATGTGGACAAGTGCAGAGTTATGCATCTAGGGAAGAACAACCCAAACTATTGTTACACAATGCAAGGTTTGACATTAGGAACCACCACCCAGGAAAAAGATTTAGGCGTCATTGTGGATAACATGTCAAAACCCTCGGCCCAGTGTGCAGCAGCAGCCAAGAGAGCAAATAGAATGCTAGGTATCATAAGGAAAGGAATGGAAAATAAAACAAAAGATATTATAATGCCTCTATATCGTTCCATGGTGAGACCGCACCTTGAATATTGTGTGCAATTCTGGTCGCCGTATCTTAAAAAGGATATAGAGTTCTCCAGGACCAAGCAGGAAGTCAGTCCTCACTTATGGGTGACGTCGGCGCCGACGGAGCCCTCGCGGAGCAATTTTCCCCAGCTTTCAAAGAAAGCCTTTGGGAATTGCAGCGCGCATGCGCGGTCCTCTTCCCGCCCAAGGGTGCCATCTTAGCCAGTCTTCTTTTTTCCGCGGAGCCCTACAGACGTCCCCGTCTTGTCCCCGCGAAAAAGTCGATATTTCTTCATTATTTTATTCTTTTTCCTTCGGTTCGACGCCGGTCTTTTTCCCGCCGGACTCGCGACGCCGGTCACGAGTCCTCTTCCTTTTTTTCGGTTTTTCTGACTTAGTCAGCTTTCATTTTCGATTTTTCCCTGGCAGCCCGGTCCTTTGACCTCGCAGGGGCCCTTTTTCCCCCGATGGCTGCCAGCGGGTTTAAGCGGTGTAGTCAGTGTGACCGAAATATGTCACTAACTGACACACACGACTTTTGCCTCCGCTGCCTGGGCCCGGATCATGAGGAACTGATCTGTGGGCCCTGCGGCAAAATGTCCTCAAAGGCGTTGAGGAGTCGGCGGCATCAGCGTGATAGAATCTTCGCTGACCCCAGCCGTACCCGGACCTCGTCGGAGGCCTCCGCGTCCAAAGGCTCCAGCTCGGACCGTCGCCGGAGTTCCTCCGACCGGGGTTCTCCCTCCGGGGACCATCGTCGGAAGGTGAAACCCGCGAGGGCGGCGTCGGTGGACGCTCCTGGTTCCGTGAGGGCCAGGTCGCATAGCCCCGACAGCCGCCCCGGGTCCTTGGAGAAGGAACACCTCACGAAGCGACCTCGCCTGGAGTCGGAGATGCCTGCTCGGGTAAGTCCTGTGGTCCTTCTGGACTCGCCTCCGCGACAGCCGACGTCGGGCCCGACGCCGTCGGGGCCCGAGTCGGGGGCTGCTGGGTCACCTGAGCTCGGACTCAGGTTGACGGCCTTGGAGAGCAGACTGTCTGCCTTCATGGACCAGCAGCGGGCACTGCTCGCTGGCCACGCTGGCGCCGCTGCCCCGACCGCCGGGACGTCGACTTCCAAGTCGACCCCGGAGACCGAGCCGATCCTCGAGTCCATGCGAACTCGAGTCGATCCTCGGTCGAGGTCACCCTCGGCCTCCCGTTCGGGACCGAGGTCGCCGACGCCGACTCCCTCGGCGTCGGGGCGGCAGGCGCCGCGCCCTGCCCGAGCCGACCCCACGGAGTCTGAAGAGGAAGAGTCGCCTGATTCTTTCCGGACTCGGTGTGTCCCCTCGGACTCACCGGAGTCCGAGCCTCGGAAGCAGTCCCCCCCGGAGGATGCCCGGTTCTCGGACTTCGTTAGGGATATGGCCACGGCTTTGGCCTTCCCTGCGGACCCCGAGGAGGAGCCTCGAGCCGAAGAGCTCGACGCCCTCCAGTATGACTCTCCCGCGAGGGAACACTTTACTGTACCGGTTCCTCCTATGCTGGAACGACTACTCTTCCGCATGTGGGAGAGTCCGGCCTCCTCGCCGGTCCTGAGCAAGCGGGTCGATTCTATCTATCGAGTCCGCAAGAGCCCTGGCTTTCAAAAGGCACAGCTACCACACCATTCCATGGTAGTGGAATCGGCCATGCATCGTCTTAAGAGCCAGAAGATGCACTCCTCGGTGCCTCCTGGCAGGGAGGCCCGTAACCTGGATGGCCTTGGTAAGAAGTGTTTCCAGGGCTCTATGCTCGCATGTCGTGTCCAGACTTACCAGCTATACATGGGCATGTATCTCCGAGATCTGGCTAGGGAGCTAGCCGGATTCTCCGCTGGTTTGTCCGAGGAACCCTTGCGGAGGTTCCTGGCCTTGTCCACTGGCATTCGGGAATGCTCCAAGTTCATGTCCCGAGCAGCCTATGATGGCTTTGAAGCATTGGCTCGAGTGGCCGCAGCCGGCATCGGTGCCCGCCGACAGGCTTGGCTTCAGTCGTCAGACCTTGAGCCCTGGGTGCAGGACAAGTTGGTCGATGTCCCCTGCCGAGGCGAAAACCTCTTTGGCAAGCCCATGGCGGAAAAGGCTGCACAAATTGAGACTGAGACTCTCACCAGGACCAGGCTTTCTAGGAAGACCTCCGCCCCTTCCCAGAAAAAGAAGGGCTCGGGGAAAAAGTCCTTTTACCCGAGGAAGGCGGCTGCCTACAAACAATACCCCCATTATCAGGCCCCTGCAGCTCCCCAACAGGGCCAGCAGGCCAAGGGACGGGGTAACGGGTCCCGTAGGCAGCAAGCCCCCAAGCCTGCACCACCAGCCCCTGCTCCGCAGGGTGGTGGCTTTTGACTCACTAAGCATAGCCTCTCCCCCTCCACTGGTTCCTCCCAGCACCGGAGGCCGGCTGGTTCACTTCGCCCACAGGTGGTCCAGCATCACCGCAGATGCCTGGGTGCTTCAAGTCGTGCGAGAAGGCTATCTTCTCCACTTCCACCAGGTCCCTCCCTCCTATTTTCCGGGAGAACCTCCACGACCCCCTCTGCACAGGGAATTACTCCTTCAGGAGTTGGCAGGTCTTCTGCAGGAACAGGCGGTGGAACCGGTGCCACACCACCTGAGAGGTCAAGGCTTTTATTCCAGGTATTTTCTAATACCAAAGAGAACAGGGGGCCTCCGACCCATCCTGGACTTGCGCAACCTCAACAAGTTCCTTGTGCGGGAGAAGTTCAAAATGCTTACCCTTGGAATCCTTCTGCCCTACCTCCAGCAGGGAGATTGGCTATGCTCCTTGGATCTAAAGGATGCCTACACGCACATCCTCATCCACCCCAGCCACCGCCGATACCTAAGGTTTGTGGTGGCAGGAAATCATTACCAGTACAGAGTACTGCCCTTTGGCCTGTCCTCCGCACCGCGAGTCTTCACAAAATGTCTCGCGGTGGTGGCGGCCCACCTCCGGCTTCACGGCCTCTATGTCTTTCCGTACCTCGACGACTGGCTCGTCAGAGCAGCGTCCGCTCGGGAGGTCACCATCGCCACGCGCCGCACGGTGACTCTTCTGCAGCACTTGGGCTTTGTTATAAACTTCGCAAAGTCAACTTTGCTCCCCTCACAGGATCTCGAGTTCATCGGCGCAAGGCTGCACACTCCTCAGGCGCGAGCATACCTACCGCTCGACAGGGCTCAACGGCTCATGGACCTAGCCGACCGCTTTCGCAGCCAGCCCCTGGTCTCCGCCAGGCGCTTCCTGAGACTACTCGGCCATATGGCTTCCACCGTCCATGTGACCCCCAATGCCCGCCTGAATATGCGGCCTGCTCAGTGGTGTCTCCGCCAGCAGTGGCGACAAGCCACAGGCGGCCTATCAGACCTAGTGCGCGTCTCCGAGCCGCTGATCTCGTCTCTCCGGTGGTGGCTTCGGCAGCCAAACCTGATATTCGGCATGCCTTTCCAGTCACCTCAGCCGACCCGGGTGCTGACCACCGATGCATCCCTCCTGGGCTGGGGAGCACATTGCCAAGGGGCACGTACTCAGGGCCTCTGGACCACGTGGGAGTCTGCTCAGCAGATCAACTTCCTGGAGCTCAGGGCGATCCGCCTAGCTCTCAAGGCTTTCTCCCACCTGACCTCCCACCAGTCCGTCCTTGTCCAGACGGACAATCAAGTTGCCATGTTCTACGTGAACAAGCAGGGGGGCACGGGCTCCTTCCTCCTCTGCCGGGAGGCACAGAAGCTCTGCTCTTGGGCCGTCAGTCACGGCATTCTCCTCAAGGCAGTTTATCTCCCGGGCCAAGAAAATGGCCTGGCGGACAAACTCAGCAGGGTCCTCCAGCCGCACGAGTGGCGTCTGGATCCCTTGGTAGTTCAGAAGCTCTTCCTAAAGTGGGGCCTCCCCACGGTGGATCTCTTTGCCAGTCCTCACAACCGGCAGCTTCCTCGCTTCTGCTCTCGTCAGCCACACCCCCTTCGGGTTGCGGCGGACGCTTTTCTAATCTCATGGTCGGGGAGCCTTCTGTACGCTTTCCCTCCCATCCCGCTAGTCTCTCGGACTCTTTTCAAGGTTCTCCGAGACAAAGCCTTCATGATCCTGGTGGCCCCTCGCTGGCCCAGACAGCCGTGGTTTCCGCTCCTCCTGCAATTAGCGGTGGAGGATCCATTCCCTCTGGGGTACAACCGGATCTCCTCACTCAGGATCAGGGGTCTCTACTACACCCCAACCTCAGGTCTCTCAACCTCATGGCCTGGCTGCTGAGAGGGTAGTCCTTGCTCCCCTTCTCCTGCCGGCGGAGGTGGAGGAGGTCGTCTTGGCTTCGCGACGGCCTTCTACCCGCAAATGCTACGCCCTTAAATGGCGTCGCTTTGCAGTCTGGTGTGCCCAACAGTCTCAGGATCCCTTCTCCTGCCCGGTGTCGGTGATCTTGCAGTACTTGCTACACCTCTCTAATCTGGGACTTAAGTCCAACTCCGTCAAAGTTCACCTCAGTGCTCTTTCGGCACATCATGTGCCGGTGGACGGTAGACCTCTCTCCAGCGACCCTCTCGTAGCGAGGTTTCTCCGAGGTCTCCTTCTACTTAAACCACCTCTGCGCCCGCCAGCGCCTGACTGGGACCTGAATGTGGTGTTGCAGCGGATCACCTGTCCGCCCTTTGAACCTATGGCTACCTGTTCTCTCCGTTTTCTGTCTTGGAAAACACTGTTCTTGATAGCCCTCACTTCCGCTAGACGCGTAAGTGAATTGCAGGCCCTCGTGTCTGATCCCCCTTACTCTCGGTTCTACAAAAATAGGGTAGTCCTACGGACTCACCGAAAATTTCTTCCGAAAGTGGTCTCCCCTTTTCACATCAATCAGGAGGTGGTACTTCCAACCTTCTTTCCCAGACCACACTCCAGCCGAGCTGAAACGGTCCTCCATACCCTGGACTGTAGAAGGGCTTTGAACTTCTACCTTGACCGTACGCGGGAGCACCGTAAAGCTGCTCAGCTTTTTGTGTCTTTTGACCCCAATAAATTGGGGCTCCCGGTCTCCAAGCGTACTCTGTCCATCTGGGTTGCGGACTGTATCTCTTGGGCTTATGGGGCAGCCGGACTCTCCTTAGAAAGTCGAGTCACGGCTCATTGCGTTCGGGCACAGGCTACGTCAGTGGCTTACCTCCGCTCTGTTCCGCTGGCAGACATCTGCCGGGCCGCTACTTGGTCTTCGAGCCAGACTTTTGCGGTCCATTACTGTCTCGAGAGGGAGTCCCGCAGGGACAGTGCTTTCGGACAGGCAGTCCTCCGTAATCTCTTTGAGGTCTGAGCAACTCCTACCCTCCATCCCGGATGTGGGCTACCGGTGGGTGATAATTCAGCGAAGATTCTTTCCTTCTGTGCTGCTGAGCTAGAGGGAGCTCATTTTTGTGCTTAGGGTCTCCGGTAGCCTTGAGCTTGGGAGTCCCATAAGTGAGGACTGACTTCCTGCTTGGTCCTGGAGAAAGCGTAGTTACTCACCTGTAACAGGTGTTCTCCAGGAGCAGCAGGAATCAGTTCTCACTACCCTCCCTCCTCCCCTTGGAGTTGCAATCGTCTGCTTTAGTTTTTTTTTGCAAATTTTTATGCTGTCTTTTTTAGCTATGTCATCTGACTGGCTAAGATGGCACCCTTGGGCGGGAAGAGGACCGCGCATGCGCGCTGCAATTCCCAAAGGCTTTCTTTGAAAGCTGGGCGAAATTGCTCCGCGAGGGCTCCGTCGGCGCCGACGTCACCCATAAGTGAGGACTGATTCCTGCTGCTCCTGGAGAACACCTGTTACAGGTGAGTAACTACGCTTTATTAGAAAAGGTTCAGAGAAGAGCCACCAAAATGGTAAAGGGGATGGAAGGATACTCCTATGAAGAAAGGCTAAAAAGGTTAGGGCTCTTTAACCTGGAAAAGAGACGGCTGAGGGGAGATATGATAGAAGCCTATAAATTAATGAACGGAGTGGAACGGGTAAACATAAATCGATTGTTTACGTTATCAGAATATAGAAAGACTAGGGGACATGCAATGAAGCTACAGGGTAAACTATTTAAGACTAATAAAAGAAAATATTTTTTCACTCAATGTGTAATCAAACTCTGGAATTTGTTACCGGAGGATGTAGTAAAGGCTGTTAGTGTAGCTGGGTTTAAAAAAGGTTTGGACAAATATCTGGAGGAAAGGTCCATAAACCATTATTAAGAAGGGACCCAGGATATCAATGCTTGACTCAGTACAAGCATTGCGGAACCTGTGTCTTTTGGGGAAACTGCTAGGTACGTATGACCTAGATTGGCCACTGTTGGAAACAGGATACTGGGCTTGATGGACCTTGGTCTGACCCAGTATGGCTTGTCTTATGTTCTTACACACTGACATAGGCTCCCTAGCTCTGCAGCGCACACACAAATGTGCCACAGACCTGCACCCCACTGCCACATCCCACTTACAGACAGGCAAACCAATGCACCACATACACACACTTACTATCGGAAGCTATAACTATTGTTATCTATATTTTTCTGTCTTAAGATGCGTCATAACAGCATAAGAACATAAGATATGCCATACTGGGTCAGACCAAGGTCCATCAAGCCCAGTATTCTGTTTCCAACAGTGGCCAATCTAGGTCATATGTACCTAGCAGTTTCCCCAAGAGACACAAGTTCCACAATGCTTGTACTGGATCAAGCATTGATATCTTCGGTCACTTCTTAATAATGGTATATGGACCTTTCCTCCAGGAACTTGTCCAAACCTTTTTTAAACCCAGCTACACTAACAGCCTTTACTAATCCTCCGGTAACAAATTCCAGAGTTTGATTACACGTTGAGTGAAAAAATATTTTCTTTTATTAGTCTTAAATAGTTTACCCTGTAGCTTCATTGCATGTCCCCTAGTCTTTCTATATTCTGATAAGGTAAACAATCGATCTACGTTTACCCGTTCCACTCCGTTCATTAATTTATAGACTTCTATCATATCTCCCCTCAGCCGTCTCTTTTCCAGGTTAAAGAGCCCTAACCTTTTTAGCCTCTCTTCATAGGAGTATCCTTCCATCCCCTTTACCATTTTGGTGGCTCTTCTCTGATCCTTTTCTAAAATCGCTATATCCTTTTTAAGATACGGCGACCAGAATTGCACACAATATTCAAGGTGCGATCTCACCATGGAACGATATAGAGGCATTATAATATCTTTTGTTTTATTTTCCATTCCTTTCCTTATCATACCTAGCATTCTATTTGCTCTCTTGGCCGCCGCTGCACACTGGGCCGAGGGTTTTAACATGGTATCCACAATGACGCCTAAATCTTTTTCCTGGGTGGTGGTTCCTAATGTGGAACCTTGCATCGTGTAACCATAGTTTGGGTTGTTCTTCCCTAGGTGCATAACCTTGCACTTGTCCACATTAAATTTCATCTGCCATTTTGATGCCCAGTCTTCCAATTTATCGAGATCCTCTTGCAATTTTTCACAATCCTCTTGGGTTTTAACAACTTTAAATAGTTTTGTGTCATCTGCCAATTTGATTACCTCACTCGTTATTCCACTTTCCAGGTCATTTATGAATATGTCAAAAAGCAGCGGACCCAGCACAGATCCCTGGGGTACACCACTATTCACCTTTCTCCATTGGGAAAATTGGCCATTTAGCCCTACACTCTGCTCTCTATCTTTTAACCAGTTCCTGATCCACAATAGTACGTACACTGCCTCCTATCCCATGACTCTTTAGTTTTGCCAAAAGTCTCTGATGAGGGACCTTGTCAAAGGCTTTCTGAAAGTCCAGATACACAATATCAACCGACTCACCTTTGTCCACCTGTTTATTCACTCCTTCAAAAAAACATAACAGATTAGTAAGACAAGATCTTCCTTGTCTAAAGCCATGTTGGCTGTCTCCCATTAGGTTGTGACTATCTACATGCTGAGTAATTTTATTCTTTATGATGGTTTCTACCATTTTTCCCGGTACTGACGTCAGGCTCACCGGTCTGTAGTTTCCCGGATCACCCCTGGAACCCTTTTTAAAAATTGGTGTTACATTGGCGATCCTCCAATCTTCAGGTATTAGAGATGATTTTAATGATAGTTCACAGATTACTGATAGCAGGTCTGCAATCTCATATTTCAGTTCTTTCAACACCCTTGGATGTATACCATCCGGCCCAGGTGATTTGCTACTCTTCAGTTTATCTAATAGCTGTAAGACATCTTCCCGATGTATCGATATTTTCTTAAATTCTTCCGCACCTTTAAATACCACTTCAGTCATGGGTAACATCCCTACATCTTCCTCAGTAAAGACCGAAGCAAAGAATTCATTCAGTCTCTCCGCTGTCGCCTCTTAGTGCTCCTTTAACCCCTTTATCATCTAATGGACCAACTGACTCTCTCACAGGTTTTTTGCTACGAATGTACTTGAAAAGGTCTTTATTTCGCGTTTTTGCTTCCGCTGCAAGCTTCTTCTCAAATTCTCTCTTTGCCTGCCTTATCAATGCCTTGCATTTGACTTGCCAGTGCTTGTGCTGTTTCCAGGTTTCATCGTTTGGCTCTTTTTTCCATTTCCTGAAAGATGCTTTTTTGGCAACAGCCTCTCTGACCTCACCTTTAAACCATGCTGGCAGTTTTTTGGACTTCCGTCCACTTTTCTTAAAGCATGGAATACAGCTGGTCTGGGCTTTCAAGATAGTATTTTTCAGCAACACCCAAGCTTGATGTACGTCTTTAACCTTCACAACTGCTCCTTTTAGTTTTTTCTTAACTGTTTTCCTCATTTTATCATAGTCTCCCTTTCGAAAGTTAAAAGGTAGTACTGTGGATTTCCTTACTATCCCTCCTCCACTAATTAAATCAAAGGCGATCATGCTATGATCACTATTGCCAAGTGGCCCCAACACCCTTATCTCTTGCACTAGATCTGGTGTTCCACTAAGGACTAGGTCTAATATGGCTTCTCCTCTGGTCGGTTCATGAACCAACTGCTCCAAGAAGCAATCATTTATTTCATCTAGGAACTTTATCTCCCTAGCATATCCTGACGTGACACTGACCCAGTTGATACCGGGGTAATTGAAATCACCCATTATTATTACTGTGCTGTAACTTTTGTTAGCTTCCTTGATTTCTTGGAGCATTTCATCATCCATTTGGTCATTCTGGCTAGGTGCTCGATAGTACACCCCCACTGCCACCGCCTTCCCCCTTTTATATGGAATTTCAATCCATATAGATTCTACAGCAGATTTTGTTTCCTGCAAATCTTTAATCCTTTCTGAGTCAATACTCTCTCTAACATAGAGCGCAACCCCTCCACCAATTTGATCAGCTCTGTCATTACGATATAGTTTGTACCCAGGTATCACAGTGTCCCACTGGTTGTCCTCCTTCCACCATGTCTCTGATATTCCAATCATATCTAACCTTTCATTTAGTGCTATATATTTTAACTCTCCCATCTTATTCTTTAGACTTCTAGCATTTGCATACAAGCATTTTAGAGAATGTATTTTATTCATGTTAATTTGGCTATTGTTAGACATGGGTAAATTGGGATCTTTAAGCTCTGTCTGCTCCATACTTGAGGGCATTTGGGCTACTTTACTCTTGTGGAACCTCTCTGCTTTTGGTAGTATCCTTCAAGGATACATTCTTCCGAACCATCCGCTCTTGGGCGACTGTCGGCTTTCCCCTATCTCCTTTTTAAAGGTTAATGCCAGCAGCCTGGTTCCATCCCGGTTAAGGTGAAGCCCATCCCTTTGGAAGAGCCCCTCATTTCCCCAGAATGTTCCCCAGTTCCTAACAAATCCAAAACCCTCATCTCTGCACCATTGTCTCATCCACGCATTGAGACTCCGGAGCTCTGCCTGCCTTTTGGGTCCTGCGCGTGGAACAGGAAGCATTTCGGAGAATGCTACCCTGGAAGTTCTGGATTTCAACTTCCTACCTAAAAGCCTAAATTTAGCCTCCAGAACCTCCCTACCACATTTTCCTATGTCATTGGTACCGACATGTACCAAGACAGCAGACTCCTCCCCAGCACTATCTAAGACCTTATCTAGGTGGTGCGTGAGGTCCGCTAGCTTCGCACCAGGCAGGCATGTTACCAGGCGATCCTCACGTCCACCAGCCACCCAGCTATCTACATGCCTAATGATCGAATCACCAACTATAACGGCTGTCCTAACCCTTCCCTCATGGGCACCTGGCCCTGGAGAAACTTCCTCGGTGCGAGAGGGTTTTACATCACCTGGAGAACATGTCCTAGTTACAGGATCACTTCCTGCCACACCAGGGTGATGCTCTCCTGTCACGTGACCTCTCTCCTCCATGGCAACAGGGGTGCTGCCAGACTGGAGGTGGGACTTCAGGACTATATCCCTGTAGGTCTCGTCTATGTACCTCTCTGTCTGTCTTATGTTTTCCAAGTCTGCTACTTTAGCTTCTAGAGAACGGACTTGTTCCCTGAGAGAAAAGAGCTCCTTGCACCTAGTGCACACGTAAGACCTCTCACCAACTGGGAGAAAATCATACATGTGACACTCAATGCAAAAGACTGGAAAGCCCCCATTCTGCTGCTGGACTGCTGTCTGCATCTTAGTTTTAAGTTTTAAGTTTGTGTCTAGATCTTTAAGTTCTTACTTACTAGGGGTTGCTGTGGGTATTTATACCAATAAAACTGTACCTAATGCGTTTAATATACCTTGTTCACCTGAAGCTTAATTAATCTCAGGTCCTTAGTGTATGACTGATTTGGGTAATAAGCTTCACCTGAAAGCACCTCCTGTCTTTTAAGATGTGTAAGTACCTATAAAGCTATGATTATCCCAGGGGAGGGAGGGAGGGAAATAACACTTGTTAAAAGAGGGCTGCTACACAGTACCCTGTCTTGTGCTGCTGAGGTAAGCTAAATTCTGATTTGATTTAAATTATAGCTCTTAGCTGCTGCTAGGCTCTAACTTCTTATGAAATTTAAACTACAAGCTCTCTGCTGGGTACTAAATTTAACCAGAAAGCTCTCTTCTGTGTGTTAAATTTAAACTAAAAGTACTTTGCTGTTACTTGGCCCTGAGTGACTATTAAATTTAAACTACAAGCTCTCTGCTGGGTACGTCATACAGCTCCTGCTACCATAACTAGAACACTGGGGGAAGGCTTGGAGGACAGACTGGTTTGCAGGGGTAGAGCTAGGGATAGACTGGGGCAGTGGCATTCCCAGCCTCCTCTGCACCCAGGGCAGGCACCCCTACTGCCCATGTCCTCCCTCTCCCACCCACTCTTCGAGGCACAAGACTAGGTGACAAAAGGATGAGAAGGGAGAGAGATTGTGAGACTGGTTGACAGCAGGGCAGCAGGGTGGGTTAAGGGGGCTGCCAGCTATGTATTCCACCAGTGGCTTGTAGGAATGCAGTAAGGACCTGATTTACTAAGCTTTTTTTATCCCAGATACATAAAATGGAAAAACAGCCTTAGCAAATCTTAAAGCGTGGCTGTATTCCACGCTTTAAGAAAAGTGGAAGGAAGTAAAAAAAACTGCCAGCATAGTTTAAAGGGGCGATCAGAGAGGCTGCTGTTGCCAAAAAAGCATCTTTCAGGAAATGGAAAATGGAGTCAAATGACAAACTGGAAACAACACAAGCACTGGCAAGTTAGATGCAAAGCATTGATAAGGCAGGCAAAGAGAGAATTTCAGAAGAAGCTTGCTGTGGAAGCAAAAACGCATAATAAAAACATTTTCAAGTACATTCATAGCAAAAGACTTGTGAGAGTCAATTTGATCATTAGATGATGGAGGGGTAATAGGGGCACTAAGAGGGGACAAGGCCATAGCGGAGAGACTGAATGAATTCTTTGCTTCGATCTTTACTGAGGAAGATGTAGGGATGTTACTTGTGAATGAAATGGTATTTAAAGGTGATGCTGCGGAAGAATTGAAAGAAATATTGATACACCGGGAAGATGTATTACAGCTATTTGATAAACTGAAGTGTAGCAAATCACCTGGACCGTATGGTATACATCCAAGGGTGTTGAAAGAACTGAAATATGAGATTGTAGACCTACTATTAGTAATCTGTGAACTATCATTAAAATCATCTGTAATACCCGAAGATTGGAGGATGGCCAATGTAATGTCAATTTTTAAAAAAGGGTTCCAGGGGTGATCCGGGAAACTAGAGACCGGTGAGCCTGACGTCACTACTGGGAAAAATGGTAGAAACCACCATAAAGAACAAAATTACTTAACATGTAGATAGTCATGGCTTAATGGGAGACAGCCAACATAGCTTTAGCCAAGCAGGGCTGGCCCGTCTATTGAGCAAGAATGTTTTTTGCACAGGTCCCCACGTTTCAGGGGGCCCTGCGCAAAAAACATCTTGTATCAGCGATCAGCCCAGCTAGATTAAAAAAAAGCCCCCACAAACCGTCTGCCACTGCCACTGTGGCAGCGGCAGAATCGAGGACCCCGCGGGGCCCCCCCTGCCCTGCAGATTTCTCGTTTCAGCATCAACTCCCTCAGCGTCAGCTGTCGGAGCCACGAAGGAAGAGCTTCTCCTCTCGCGGCTCTGTTAATCCCGCCGCAAGGCTAACAGGGATAATCCTGTGGTGGGATTAACAGAGCCGCGAGAGGAGAAGCTCTCCCTTCGCGGCTCTGAAAAGCCCGCACTTTGGGAGCTGATGCTGAAACGAGGATTCTGCAGGGCAGGGGGGGCCCCACGAAGTGCTCGATTCTGCCGCTGCCATGGCGGCAGCGGCAGCAGCAGCCAGTTTGTGTTTTTTTTTTAATCTAGCTGGGCTGATGGGGGGGGGGAGGGGGGTTAGGACTGGTAATGGGCTATGGGGGGGCTAAGATTAAGTGGGCTGATGGGGGGGTTAGGACTGGTAATAGGCTATGGGGGTTAGGACAGGTAATGGGCTATGGGGGGGCTAAGACTGGAAGTGGGCTGATGGGGGATTTGGACTGGTAATGGGCTATGGGGGGCTAGGACTGGAAATGGGCTGATGGGGTGGTTAGGACTGGTAATGGGCTATGTGGGGGCTAGGACTGGAAATGGGCTGATAGGGGGGTTAGGACTGGTAATGGGTTATGGGGGGGCTAAGACTGGAAATGGGCTGATGGGGGGGTTAGGACTGGAAGTGGCTGATGGGGGTAGGACTGGTAATGGGCTGTGTGTGGGGGGGGGTAAGACAGAAAATGGGGTGATGGGGGTTCGGACTGGAAGTGGCTGATGGGGGTAGGACTGGTAATGGGCTGTGTGGGGGGGGGGGTAAGACTGAAAATGGGGTGATGGAGGTTCGGACTGGAAGTGGCTGATGGGGGTAGGACTGGTAATGGGCTGTGTGTGGGGGGGGTAAGACTGAAAATGGGGTGATGGGGGTTCGGACTGGAAGTGGGCTGATGGGGGGCTTAAGACTGGTGGGGGGGCTTAGGACTGGTAATGGGCTATGGGGGGGCTAGGACTGGTAATGGGCTGTGGGGGTTGCTAGGACTGGAAATGGGCTAAGTGGAAGGGGGGCTTGAACTGCAAATAGCTGATGGGACGGGGGCTTGGAATGGAAATGGGCTGTGAGGGGAGGGAGCTAGGACTGGAAATGGGCTGAGTGGGGGGGCTAGGACAGGAAATGGGCTGATGGAGGGGCTAGGATAGATTTGGAAATGGGCTGTTGGGGGTGCTAAGATTGGAAATGGGCTGTAGTGGGGGCTTGAATTGAAATGGACTCATGGAGGGGCTAGAACTGGAAGTAGGCTCATGGGGGGCTTGGATTGGAAATGGGCTGAGTGGAGGGGAGCTAGGATTTGACATGGGCTGATGGTGGGGCTAGGAAAGGACTAGAAATGGGCGGATGGAGTCTGGGATTGGAAATGAGGTGATGGAGGGACTCGGATAGGACTGGAAATGGATGGGGGAGCTAGGGTTGGAAATGGGCTGATGGTGGGGCTAGGATAGGATTGGAAATGGGCTGATGGGGGGGCTAGAAGGGAGCGGATGTTGGGTGAGGCTGGAACTAGAAGGGAGCTGATGTTGGGGGAGGATTAGAATGGGATGGAGCTGGGAGAGTGAAATGGAGAGGAAAAAATATTTTGTGTGGGAGGGAAGACAAATCTACAATTGGCCGGATATTGGGAGAGTAAGTGGGGATTGAGGATGGAGGGGTAAAATTTGAGTGGATGAAATAGGAATGAGGAAAGAGCAAAAGGAGAAAGATTAGTATGTTAAAGCAGATGTAGAGAGAGGATGGAAAAAAAACTAGAAGCGAGAAGAAAGGACAAATGGACAGCAGACGATGGAGAGTTAGCAGAAGACACGAAGAAACCAGAAGACAGTAGCTGGAGCAATTGCAACTGAAAAAAAAATGCACAAAAGGTAGAAAAATATTTCTTTATTTTGAATTTATTAACTGGAATATGTCAGCTCTAGGAGCTGTGCATCATTAACGTCTGCACTTTGTTTAGTACAAGAGGAAATTAATGTATAGTTTTATTTCTACAGTGTTGTACATTCCAAGTTTGGCTTTTGGGGTTCCCAGTTTAATTATTGTCTTCCTGTTTCTAAATTGTGATTCCTTGTTTGGTGATGTTCTGCATGTGTAACTGAGCTGAGGTATTCTGTTTATGTAATTCCTATTTGACATTGCCACTTGTTCTCTTTCCCCAGTAGGTCATGTATTGTTATTCTCTGAAATGTAGTGGTTTAATATTTGCATTGTTGCCTTTTGATAGGTAGGGTCTGGTGCTTTGAGTCCTGGTAGTGCTGTTAGGATACGGCGGGTTTGCTATGGGTTCTAAATGGGCAGTGTTTGTAGTAGTTCCTAATGTGCCTGGCGTTTGGCACTGGATTATAGTAATGTAGAAATCTTTTAGTCTTTCTTTATCTATATGCTCATTAAGAGGCATGTTTACTAAAAGTTAGTGTATGGTAACATTATGCAAATATTTATGCAAATGAGGCCCCGCACTGAGTCTCCGCACATGGCCCTGCACCCCCATTGGGCCTCCCCTGTAGCCAAGGAAGGTCTTGTCTTATTAATCTGTTATGTTTTTTTGAAGGTGTGAATAAACAGATAGACAAAGGTGAGTCAGTTGATATAGTGTATCTGGACTTTCAGAAAGTCTTTGACAAGGTCCTTCATGAGAGACTCTTGGCAAGATTAAAAAGTCATGGGATAGGAGGCAGTGTACTATAGTGGATCAGGAACTGGTTAAAAGATAGAATGCAGAGGGTAGGGCTGAATGGCCAATTTTCCGAATGGAAGAAAGGTGAATAGTGGAGTACCGCAGGGATCTGTGCTGGGTCTGCTGCTTTTTAACATATTCATAAATGCCCTGGAAATGGGAATAACAAGTGAGGTTATTAAATTTGCAGATGATACACAACTATTCGAAGTTGTTAAAACCCATGAGGATTGTGGAAAATTGTAAGAGGGTCTTGATAAATTGGAAGACTGGGCATCGAAATTGCAGATGAAATTTAATGTGTACAAGTGCAAAGTTATGCACCTAGGAAAGAAAAACCCAAACTATGGTTACATGATGCAAGGTTCCACATTAGGGAGCACCACCCAGGAAAAAGATTTAGGCGTCATCGTGGATAACATGTTGAAACCCTCCACCCAGTGTGCAGCGGCTGCCAAGAGAGCAAATAGAATGCTAGGTATCATAAGGAAAGGAATGGACAATAAAACAAAGGATATTATAATGCCTCTGTATTGTTCCATGGTGTGACCACACCTTGAATATTTTGTGCAATTCTGGTCGCCGTATCTTAAAAAGTATATAGCGTTATTAGAAAAGGTTCAGAGAAGAGCCACCAAAATGGTAAAGGGGATGGAAGGATACCCCTATGAAGAGAGGCTGAAAAGGTTAGGGCTCTTCAACTTGGAAAAGAGATGGCTGAGGGGAGATATGATAGAAGTCTATAAATTAATGAATGGAGTGGAATGGGTAAACGTAGATCAATTGTTTATGCCTTCAAAATATAGAAAGGCTAGGGGGCATGCAATGAAGCTACAGGGTAACCTTTTTAAGACTAATACTAAGACTCAAAGTGTAATCAAACTCTGGAATTTGCTACTGGAGGATGTAGTAAAAGCTGTTAATATAGCTAGGTTTAAAAAAGGTTTGGACAAGTTCCTGGAGGAAAGGTCCATAAATCATTATTAAAGGGGACCCAGAATATCCACTGCTTGACCCAATACAAGCGTTGTGGAACCTGTGTCTTTTGGGGAAACTGCTAGGTACTTGTGACCTATATTGGCCACTGTTGGAAACAGGATATTGGGCTTGATGGACCTATGTCTGACCCAGTATGGCATATCTTATGTTCTTAAGCCCTAAAGGAAATATGGTAGACCTTTCGATAGGAAATTCCCTCCCTCTCCCCCCATGACTCTTGAACGTCAATGGAGAATGGAGACACGGGGAGGGGGGGGCACGAGGAGGTCACAGCCACTGGCTTCTAAGATTTTAGCATGGCTACTAAATCCAAACAAAATTTGTCAAGGCCTGGTACAGCCAATTACAATTGCCCATAAGCTGAGCTGATCATGGGAATGGTGAGAGATGGTCATACCCAGATTAACATTTTATAATGCAAAACATATCTTCTTTCCCTGTCATCCATCAATTTTATTTTTCTCCTCTCTCCCCAGTCATCCAAAAGTAACTCCTCCCTCTCACCCCATCTGGCCAGTTCTAGGCCAGGCAAACATGTGTGGAACAATGGATGGTGGCATCAGATATAGCATAAACACATGACCTGTGAGCTAATGCATGGTCATAGAACCTGCAGGAGCCCTGCACCCATTTCTCATATTGATTTCCTGTTAGAAAGAAGTCTTTATGTGTGTATTTGTGTGTTAGGGGTGGGCACCACAGGGGTTGGGTTGGGGCACAACTTAACTTGGATTGGACCTTCTTGGGTCACTTTGTTACAGTCTGCCTTTTGTGCCTCTGAACACTGGTAAACAAATCCCTACAAAAGTCATATTACTGAAATAAAAATAGTCAGTTCTTATCAATTTTTATATGCTGAACACGAATATGACAGTGAAATTGCAAAGTTGGCTCTAGTTTTTCTGTAATCTACAAGAATTAATGTTTACATCACGAAATGCATGTCACTAGTAAATATAATAGGCCTTCGGTTAATACCTGTAAAAAACCAAGTCATAGACTACTTCGATTTTTTCGCCTGTCTCTTGTACAGCTGTTCGGGAGCTTCTCTGGGGAGTGTCCAGCAGTAGTCAGCCAGCATTGTAGTGGACCATTTTCCCTGGTATCTTTGCTCCATTGTTGCGATATCCTGGTGAAAACATTCACCCTGTTCATCACTAACCATACCACAGTTGTCAGGAAAGAAATCGAGATGGGAATTGAGGAAATGGATCTTTAGAGACATATTGCAGCCAAGTTTCTGATACTGCTCCAGCATGGCTTCTACTAGTTCCTTGTAGTTTTCTGCCCTAACATTCCCGAGAAAGTTTGTTGATACTAGGCAAAAAGCATTCCATGCTTGTTTCGCATCACCCTGTAGCAAGTTGTTGAACCGGTCATCTTTGAAGAGCTCTTGAATCTGAGGACCACTGTTCCCTCTAAGCTGTGCGCGTGTGCGCGCGCACACACCTCGCCGAGCGAGCGCACATACTTTACAACAGAGCGCACAAAAATTACGGTTTTGATTCTGATAGAAGACACTCTGCTGAAGCAAGCCTTCGATATTAGTGCCATGGCCCTTCAGGCTTCGGTTTGCGGGGCCTGGGTGGCCAGGGCTTGCTTGCGGTGGTCCCAGCAGTTGCAAGGGGCTGGGGAGTCGCAGGTTGGGCCGCAGGGGGAGGTGGCGCGCATAGAGTCCGGGGCTGCGTATCTAGCGGATAGCCAATACGATCTCATTAGAAGTTTATCTAAAAATATGGCTTCTGTGGTGGCGGCTCGTAGGTCCCTTTTGCTCCACAATTGGTCTGCTGATGCTTCTTCTAAGGCTCGCCTTAGCAGGCTTCCATTCAAGGGGAAGCTGCTTTTTGGGGAGGACTTGGACAAGTTGGTAAAGGACCTGGGGGAGTCTAAAGGGGGTAGGCTTCCAGAGGATAAGCCAAGACAGGGTCGTTTTGCGTCTTCGGGGCGTCCCCAACAGAGGGACGTCCGGAGGACTAGACTGACTCGTCAGAACCCCTTTCAGAGAGGCCAGTTCACTTCCAGAGATCAGGGTTTCCAGGGGTTTCGGGGAGCGGGAAGGGGTTTTGGGGCCTCTTCCGCTTCCTATGGCCAGAGGAAACCACAATGAGACAACGGGGCTTGGGTGGGGGTGCTGCTGGTAGGAGGGCATCTGAGGCAGTTCCTTTCTGCCTGGGCCCGGGTCACGTCAGACAGGTGGGTTCTGGAGGTCATCCAGTTCGGTTATGCCCTGGAGTTTGCAAGACCGGTTCTCCCCTCGTTCGTTCAGTCTCCGTGTAGGACTATAGCAAAACGGGCTGCGGTAGAAGAAACGCTTGCAAGACTGGTAGCGTTGGGGGCCGTAGTCCCGGTGCCAAAAGATCAGTGCGACTGCGATCGGTACTCAATTTATTTTGTGGTTCCGAAGAAGGAAGATTCCTGGCGTCCAATTTTGGACCTCAAGCATGTCAATCGGTGTCTTCAGATACCGCACTTTCATATGGAGACTTCAAGGTCGGTGGTAGTAGCGGTGAGGCAAGGAGAATTTCTGACCTCTCTCGAACTCACCGAGGCATACTTACATATCCCCATCAGAGCCGCTCATCAGCAGTTCCTGCATTTCGCAGTGCCATAAGGCCACTTTCAGTTTCAGGCGTTGCCTTTCGGCCTGGCGACGGCCCCTCGTACGTTCACCAAAGTGATGGTAGTAGTTGCAGCGGCACTGCGCAAAGAAGGCATTCTGGTCCATCCTTATCTGGACGATTGGTTGATCAGAGCCAAGTCCGAGGAGGAAAGTTAGAGGGCAACGGCCAGAGTGGTGGTGTTTCTTCAAAGCTTGGGGTGGGTGATCAACGAGGCAAAGAGCAAGTTGGCACCCTCTCAGGAGCTGGAGTATTTAGGGGCAAAGTTCAACACAGTCGCGGGCGAGGTGTTTCTGCCAGTTCAGAGGGCGGAGAACCTTCGTCGGCTGGTGTGAGAATTTGTAGCGTGCAGGGCGCCCTCAGCGTGGCATTATGTGTAGGTTCTGGGAACCATGGCGGCGATGCTAGACCTGGTTCCTTTAGCCAGGGCTCATATGAGGCCTCTTCAACGGGCCTGCTGTGGCGCTGGTCCCATCAGACGTAGTCTTTGGCGTCGGTTTTTCCTTGTACAGTGGCGTCTTAAAATTTAAAAGTTGTGATTGTAATTACTAGAAATTTTCCGCTTCATTTAGTAATTGTCTATTTTCATTTAATTTGATTAAAATCAATGTGGTGTGCATACTGTATTCTGACGTGCAGTCAAATTTTAAAGTATATAACTCCAAGTGTCATCATGTGGCGCACAAAAATTTAACTCTCCTTCAAAAGCTGCACAGCTGATATTTTATGCGCACACAGCCTACAGAAAATTAGAGGGAACATTGCTGAGGACCCACAAAACCCCTCTTTAATCTTTGCTTCGCTGAGTCGAGGGAACCTTTCATGCAGGTATCGGAAAGCTGGCGAAGTGTGGTCCATGGCCTTCACAAAGTTTTTCATCAAACCTAGTTTGATGTAAAGGGGTGGTAGCAGGATTTTGTGAGCCTCAACCAGAGCTGGGTGCTGGATGTTCTTCTCTCCAACTGTTACGTTTTGTCTGCGATTCCATTCCTTCTGCAAGTAGTGCCAATCCCTTGCTCAGCTATCCCACTCACCTATGAAACACATGTATTTTATATATCCCTGCTGCAGTCCCATTAAAAGGGCAACAACCTTCAAGTCACCATAGAGGTACCAGCTGTACTTGTTATAGTTAATGGAAATCAGTAGATGCTTTAAGTTATCGTATGTCTCTTTCATGTGGACGTCATGTGCTACTGGAATAGATGGAAGACGGTTTCCATTGTTGAAAAGCACAGCCTTCAGACTCAGTTTCGAAGAATCTATAAATAGTCTCCAGTCTTGTGGGTCATGAGTGACCTTTAAGGCATTCATGAGGCTTTCATTATCGGAACAGAATACCAGATTACTTTCCTTTCCGACTGTGTATAGTACACTGCTGACGTCAGATGGCTTCAGCAGCCGTCTGGCAGTAGTATTGCATTGCATCAGAAAATGATGCAATCAACTCTGGATGATGTGTGCATGCTGGTATTATGCAATGTGATGCAATATTACATCATTCATGGCATATTTGGGATGTTGTTGATGCTCTACTGGATAAATTTACACGGTGAAATGTCAAAAATGAACTACATGCAATATCTTCAGAACGAGAGCCAATACAATTCTTTTAATGTTATATTTGTGTTCAGCTCACCAAGATACTACAGATTAGGGGCTTTTAAAGTCAGTAACGATTTCAGTGTTGACCAGTGTTATGTGGTCTATTTTATTAAGTGCCCGTATTCAATACTGTTTATGGGGCATACAAATCATCCCTTAAAATCCAACTATTGGAACATTGGAGTCTGTTATGTACATGAGTTTTGATAGCTCTCTTGGTGGACCAGTGTGTTAAGACGTCTCATTCATTTCAAAATCTTACTTGGTGTGCTCTGGAAAGAGTATTGCTTCATTGGCAGGGCAGTGATAGAGACACCAGATTAAATTACAGAGAACAATTTTTTACATTTCCGAAATGAATACAAAAAGAAACATGCAGGAAAAACAATCCACAGTCGCAATATTTATAAATAAAGTTGAGGAAACAAAACAATGAAAAGTTGTACAAGTCCACATTCAAGGGAGGATAGACTTTGGATCGCCCACCTGAAAAAATTACATATCAAAATCCCAATTTACACATACAGCCAGAAACATCTTTCAAACACTTTAAGTTTTATCAAGCAAGAACTGTTCCAACTGCAATGCATAAAAAAAAAATTATCACCCTTATACGAGACTAAGCACTTACAAGGATATTTCAGATAGAAAGTAGCACCGATAGCCAGAACCATAGGTTTTATTTGAACAAAAGCCTTACAGCATAATTGGGTAGCTTTGGTCACGTCAGGAAAAACAAATAAAGATTGACCACAAAATAAAGTGTCTGTCTTAGAAAAATAAAAATGCAAAATTGCCCTCTTAACTACCTCTGAAGAAAAAAACACCAACAAAGTCGCTCTCTGAGAAACCTTATCCGAGGAGGTTTCCAGAAAAGTTGTAAGGTCTAATTTATCCAAGACAATTAATTGGTCTATTTCACCTTCAGGAGCCCATTCCAAAACACTCTGAGGTAAATAATAGAGGAAATGAAAGATTCATCAAAGGAAGTATACTGCAAAATTTCTTTAACATATTTTTTTAAATAGCTGCAGAGGGGAAATAAGACAGACTTTTGGGAAATTTTAAAAACCTAAGATTCCAGGCATGGTCTAAATTCTCCAAGTACTCTAACTTAGAATGAAGAAACAAACTGTCCTTAACAAAAGCATTACTCGCAGATTGAATCCTGGATACCGTAGCCTCCATCTTATAGAACCTCTCACAAGCAGAAGACAAAACCTCTCCATGATTCCAGAGGGTAAAAGAAGTACCTTCAGTAAAAGCACACAACTGAGTGAGGATCCAGAAAGAACTCTTTTCACATGACGGACCGCTAACAGAACATCGCTTAAAGTAACATCGGTCGAGGAGGGGCCTGCACTATCCAGAGCCAGTCCTGCTAAAGATAGCAAGACCGGATCTGAATATGTCTGAACTACACAAGGCAGGTCAGAGGTAGGACTCCCAATCCCCGATTGAGGAGTAGAGGCGAACGGCACGAGTGAACCACTCTTAGCCTGCAAGGTCCCCTGAAAGGAGACAGTATTATCCAAACCTGGCTGAGGGGGAGGGATAGGAGCCCCCATGGAGGAAGCACCGTCCATACCCGAAGGACCAGTAGGCTCAAGTAAGGCCAAATTAACAACATGATGATTCATCGGGCCCACTACCTCCTTCGAGGCGACTGGACCCTAAGCTTTCGCCTTACGCTTACCCATGACCTACATAGAACAAGGCACCCCCACGGAGCTCACAAGTGCTCCCAAGGGGCTCCTAAGGGACAAGATGTGCCCCCAGCGCCTGCAGAAAGCCCTTTAAACCCCACCGGGAAGGGAAGCTGTAGTTCGCTCTGCAACAGGTGGGAGATATTCAGCAACAGTGTAATACACAGTCCCAATCCAACAGACGCTTCCCCAGGGAACAAGTTTGGATTTTTAAGTTAAACACTGTTCAACCTATGGGACTCAATAGTGAGGTTGAACGGATGACATTTATTATATTTATTTATTTAACCGTACTTATATACCACTGATTTGCAAGTCTAAGCGGTTTACATATAACTTGGCTGACAGAGCTTACAAGTAACAAATGTAACTTGGCGAATAGAGCTATTAACAATGAACATTAAACAGTGAACTAGATAGCATATAGGTGAGGTATCAGTCATTTGAGCATGTTGTGGTGCATGTTGTGTTATTGATGGTAGGTGGGGGGAGGAACTGTGGTGGTGGATGGTGCATTGATGGAAAGTTGGTTATGTTTCAATGGGGAAGTGTTAAAGGAACAAGTATGGTTTTAGGCTTTTCCTGAAGTTGGTGTGGTCATTTATGGTGTGGAGGTGGTCTGGTGTTCAGTTCCATAATGCTGTTGCGAAGAGTGAGAATGTTTGTTTTTTTTAGAAGTGGTGGCGTTTTTTCTGTTTGAAGAAGTATATGGAGCATGTTGAGGAAGCTGGTTCTTCTATTTCTGTTGCTAGGAGGTTTCTCTATTAGATCTTGCAGGTAGTTAGAAGATAACCCGTGAAATAGTTTGAAGATTGTGTGGATGGCCTTGTGTTTAATGCATTGAGTGATGGACAACCAGTGCAGATGTTTGAGTATTGGGGATATGTGTTCTGTTTTAGGAATACCACAAAGGATGCATGATGCTGCGTTCATGGCCAGCTGGAGTGGGTGTATTGTGGATTTGGGTAGACCTTGTAGGATTTGATTACAATAATCGATATGCCAGAAGATAAGCGCCTGAAGGACTGTGCGGAAGTCATTTGAGTCCAGGAGTGTTCTAAGATGTTGGACTGTCTTGAGTTTGTAATAGGTCTTTATTTATTTTTATTTATTTTACATTCTCTTATATACCGTGCTATTCTGCATCAGTGCGGTTTACATTGAACAAACTGAAATTACATTGAACAGGGCATTATAACTTGGAGATAACTATTTTACAGGGAACATGGGCTTTGGAGGGTTAAGTGGCTTGCCCAAGACCACAAGGAGCACCTTTGGGACTAGAAACCCCAGTCCTTCCGGCCCAAGGTTGCTGTCCTCTAGTGGGATTTGAACCCCTGACCTTCCGGCCTGAAGTACCTTGCCCCAACCACTAGGCCATCTCCTCCACTCCACTCTTATTTATTTTATTTATTTTTATTTAACAGTATTTCTATACCGCCTTATCCTACAATCAAGGCGGTATCACAGCAAACAATCACAAACGTTGTATGTGTATTTCATGCAGTGAAAGCTATAACATGGTGTGTGTGCTTTTGATTAGTTGAACTATATACATTGTGCGCTATAATACAGTGTGTCCTATAATACATTTAAGATACTTCGTGTGTCGTTATATATTTTTGTCAGGGTGTGGGAGGGGTGTCGTGAGAAGTCCCTTGTGGCTAGGTCATGTTACGTGTCCATAGTGTTCTATGAACAGTGTTGTCTTCAGCTGTTTGCGGAAGTCTTTTAGGTCCGTCGTCGATCTCAGTTCATCTGGGAGTGAGTTCCAGATTGATGGGGCAGCCAAGGAGAGTGCTCTTTCTGTGGTGTCTTTGCGAGCTTTTCTGGCGTCTCTGGGTGTGTTGACTCGGTGGGAGGTTCCTTTTCTTCTTGGTCGTGTGCTGGTGTCTGGCTGTATGAGGGTGTGAAGGCTGTTGGCTGAGGTGTGTTGTTTGATCTTAAATATGTTTATGATTGTTTTGTATTTGATGCGTGACTTAATTGGGAGCCAGTGGAGGTTTATATTATTGTTTATTTGGGGAGATAGTGTGAGGTGCTAGTCAAGGATAATTCCCAGATAGCGGACATAGGGTTTGAGTTGTAGTTGAGTGCCAGCAGTGGTAATGTGGGTGGGTGGCGTGAAGTTGGAGTCCATGGAAATGTATAGGACTTCAGTTTTTCTGTGGTTTTAAGTTCATGTTGTGTTTAGTGAGCCAAGCTGTTATGGAGGTGAAGCATTTTTTTACATGGGTAAGGGTTAGTTGGTGGTGTCAATTTTGGGCGTAGACCATAATACATCTGCATATAGGTGGTAAAGTACGTTGTGCGCTTGTATAATGGAGTAAATTGGTTGAAGGAAGAGGTTCAATAAGAGTGATAGGGCAGAGCCTTGGGGGACTCCTTGGTGTTGTGAGTATGGCTCAGATGTTTTGTCGCCTATTTTGATGCGGAGTTGACGGTCTCACAGGTAGGATGTGAACCATTGTGGTGTGGAGTCTTTTAGTCTGATTGCTTGTAAACGATGAATGATCAGATTGTGTGGCATGGAGTCAAAGGCTGCCTTGATGTTCAGGAATATAAGTATATATCCTTTATTTTGTTTATCAATTCCTTTGAGGTTGTCAATTAGCACGGTTAGGAGGGTTTCTGCTCCACGTTGAGGCCTGAAACCATATTGTAGGTCAAGAGGGTAGTGAATGTCTGTGTGTTCTAGGAGTTGTAGTAGCACTGCTTTTTCTATTATTTTTGTAAGAAATGGGAGGCTGGCTATTGGTCGAGAAGAGGTGGGCAGTTCTGGGTCAGATGAGGACTTTAATGTTGGGCGAATGGAGGCTAGTTTTAGTTGAGCAGGCATGTATCCATGTTGCAGGGAAAGTTGCGTGATTCTGAGGATTATGGGTAATAGCTCAGTTCGTGCAGCCTTAATCCAGCTGACCGGGCATGAGTCAAGCAGGGATGTAGTGGTGGTAATGGTAGTGATGATTTTGTCCAAGTGTTCAGAGGAAATGGTTGAAAAGGAGCCCCAGGTGATATTGGGGTTTATGTGGTGATGAAGTGGTTGGACTGCCGCTGTGTGCACCTGGATTTGTTTGGGTTGCATCAGTGCCTGGAAGTGGTCTGCCATGGCTTGTGGGGTGAGAGCAGTGAGCTGTTGCTTTTGTGCAGGATCCTTTACAAGGCTTTTAACTAAATCAGAGAGTTCCCTAAGATGGTTTAGGAACCTTTGAATCATGTTGGTATGGTGCTCTTCCCTTGCTTTGTTGCAGCATTGTATTCAGAGCTTGGATAGGTAGGGATTATGGTTGTGTGGTTGACTTGTGTTGTCTCCATTTCTGTTTCAAGGCTCTTAGATTGCGTTTCATGTTCTTGAGTTGGGTGAAGTACCATGTGGCTGTGTTGTTTGTGTTGTCTGGCTTTTGTTGGTGTTGGAGGTGGTTTTATTTATTTATTTAGACAGTTTTGTATACCGCCTTATCCTTCAATCAAAGCGGTCACAACACAATTGGGGGATACATTTAACATGCGGGGATATGAGACACATACACTAATACTTACAGAGAACATGGGCAATGGAGGGTTAAGTGGCTTTCCCAAGACCACAAGGATCATCTGTGGGACTAGAAACCCCAGTCCTTCCGGCCCAAGGTTGCTGTCCTCTAGTGGGATTTGAACCTCCGACCTTCTGGCCTGAAGTACCTTGCCCCAACCACTAGGCTGCTATAGTGCTTATGGTGGTGTTCCAGTTGTGAACAAGCAAGCGTAGATTTTCAGTGGTGATCTGAACATGTGGGAGAATCTTTTTTAGGAAATCTTGGGTTTCCAGGTGTTGGAATCTGCGAGTAGTGACTTGAGAGGATGTTTTGTCTTGAGTGGGGGGGGGGGGGGTGGGGTGGTGGTTGTGCGGTAATTGGAAGATTATTGTCTTGTGATCAGACCATGGGACTGAGGTTAGGGTGGGCGATTGTAGACTCTGGTCTCTGAGTATGAGTTGAGGAAAGAATACCATGTCTAGGGTATTTTCCTTGTGTGTGGGTTGATTAATGATTTGGGTATGTCCAAGAGCATCCATTGTGTCCAGGAAAGCTTCTGAGGTCTTAGGTGTGGCAGATGTGAAGTTGAAGTCGCCCAATAATAGTAGATGGCTGGAATTAGAACTGTGTTTACAGGCTGTTTTCAATATGATATCCATGTCAGCTGGGTTGGTGTTGGGGGATCTGTATATCAGGAGGGGGGCTATTGCACCATTGTTAATGGTTAGAGTATCCAGGCCCCTGGTTATGGTATTGCTTAGGGGTTGGAATTTAAGGTGTTTTTTGGTCATAATGATGACCCCGCCACCTCTCCGTTCGGTTCTCATGCAGGTGAAGAGGTTGTAGTGAGGTGACATGAACTGGTTCATGAGGAAGTTGTAGGAGTCTGTAAACCATGATTCAGTAATGCATAGAATGTCCAAATGGTTGTCCGTGAGTTAGTCGGAGATTAGTTGTATTTTGTTGCATACCGAGCTGGCATTAATGAGCATTTGAGGTGTAGGGTGGAAGCTGGGGGTTGTTATAGGTGTGTTGTTGCTGCATGTGGATGAGGTCTGATGTGCATCAGGCATTGGTATGTGTTAATTCTGGGTCTGTTTGAGTAGTAGTGCGAAGTGGTGAGTGGGTATGAGTATGATGGAGATATGAGAATGTGTTGGTTAGTAAAGAGCTAATCGTGAGGTGGTAGGCCAGGCAGAGAAGGGTGCAGAGAAGGGTGCAGAGGAAGGCTGTGGTGGTCATGATATATATTATTGAGGGCTTGTTAAGGGACGGTGGAGGTGGAGGAGTTTGCTGTGGAGTGTCCGAGGGTGTGTAAGCTGGGTGTATCTAGTGTTTGATTGTGTGTAGAGGCTGGTGTAGTTGGTTTTGGATTGCTTTGTCAGCCTTGACCGGTGTTGAGGTAATTTGGGGTAGTTGTGTGATTTGCTGCTGGGGCAGGGTTAGTGATGGTGACTTCTCTGAAGACTGGCTTGCTGGTGTCAGTAGTGCCTGCTGCAGGTTGGAGGTTCACACTCCTCTTTGCTATGACCTTAATAGCATTACTGGGGTGCGTTGCTCGCTGTGGTGGTTTCAGCGATGCATGATCTTCCTGCTTGCGTTGTCTTGTGCTGGTTCCTGTCTGGTCTGCGTCAAAGGGTCACGCCAAAGGGCTCACCAGGCGCGGACGCACCCTGGGACGCTGGAATTTAAATCTTGGCTGCTGCCATGCTGATTGGGCCTGCTGCCATGCTGATTGGGCTTGCTTACCTTCCTGCTCCCTTCAGGGATGTCTGATCGGTGCGGCAGTGGACATTGATTTACATTTCTGGAAGAGGATTCTTATTGGTTGAAACTGACCAGCTTTTCACTTGCATCATAAAGATGGTGGTACACCATTGATAAAGTTTATAAAGGATCTGCTGAAATCTGTGTGTTGGGAAATCACATTCATTCAAGCAGAATGTGGGACTTTTGAGATTGTTTTTTTTCCCCTGTTGCAGTATGTATACAGCGAGACATAGTGCTATGTTGGACAATGGATGGACTTAGAATTGATAGTGAATTTTGTTCAAGTAAATGTGGACTGTGGATTTTGTTTAGGTAATTGTTGGTTTTATCTGAAAGACAGCACAATTGACTGTTATTTTAAGTATAAAATTAAAGTTGGACCTTTTAGAGTCCCTTTCCTTTCTACAATGTTTTGTGTGTAAATTGTCCCACAATTATTTATATTAAAAAATGTTGTGTTTTTAGTTCGATTTATTGTGATTCAGTGTTCGACCCAGTTTAAGATCTGTTTTGATTTGAAAGAAAATCAAGCACTAAGTCATTTTAAACAGTTCCTCAAATCAGCCATCCTCTCTTGCAAGAAGACTTTGTATATTAAAACAAAAACCTCATGGATTGAGGTCCCCTTCCCTCTTGGGGTTTTCTGCTCTGGCGCACTGATCCTGCTAAAAAATACTTTTTCCACTAAGTTCCTAATGGGGACTGACTGCGTCACTGAGAGTGCCGTGAATAAATGAATACGAAGTTTAGTACTAGCTTAAGCTTAACTTTGCCTCCAAGTTCCAGCCCCCCCACGTTCCATGTAATAGTTTGAAGTTTGCTTAATTGTAAACTGTTTTGACTCTGAGATAAAGCGGTATATAAAAAAATAACTATAGTAAATAAAGAAAGAAAGAAAGAAAAGAAAAGAAGTGACGGTAGCTGTGAACTTTACTGGCACTCAGATTTCAGCTGAGCTGGGAAGAGTGTAAGATCCTGTTTTCCTGCTTAGCTTGGGACAGTCTTTAGGGAGTTCTGGGTAGGTGGTGACAGTCGGATTGGACAGGATGGGAAATTTGGGCCTCTTAGGCTTTTAGGGGCAATCAGTGTACTACTGTGGGACATTCTTTTAAAAACAAGAGCAGAAAGGGGGTGGCGGCGTAAGATTGGGTACTCCTGGGGCAGTTCTTTTTTGTGTATTTAACAATATTTTAGCAAATTCGTTTTAGCACAAACAAAACTCAAAAGAAAACATAAGAGAAAACAAAGAGAAGACCCACCAACCTTTCCTATCTGCAGACATGTAAGATCAAGTTCTCAATACCTTCTCCCTCCCTCCCTCCCCCATTCCACGTGTTTTACAATATTCCTCAGTGGGGCTCCAGATTTGAACAAAATGCCTCACCTATTACTCCGCTCTGCCAGTGAAGCTTCATACTTGTAGTACATTAGCATTAAATTCCATCAAAAATGGGCTTTTAATATTGAGTTGTTTTATCACTTGGACAGTATTTCTTGGAAGGCCACTATAACAAGGAAATCAAATAGTTTACTCTGATCTTCTGTTAAGTGGTCTTGCATTAAAGCAGATCAGAACATAATACACTCATAGGAAACCTCTCCAGATAATGACAAATGTCCTTAATATAATACCAAACATTTCCCCTGAAAACATGTATTTCTGCACACACATAAAACATGCACAAAAATTTCCAGTCTGAAAGTTACAGCACATCTTGAAAACTTGAGGCCATCCCCAAGAGAGCTTAAAAAGAGGTCCAGTGGGTTTATTGTTTATTGAGAACTTAATATACCGCCCATCACAAAAGCGTCTGAGCGGTTTACAAACATATCAAATGCTGCTGGAAAGAGAAAAGAACACCAATTCAAATGGACAGGAAAGGAAAGAATAGAGGTAAAGAATAGAGTGGGGGATAAAGGGTGAGAGAACAAGTGAAAGGAGTAGGCTGGTAAGTACGCTTCAGCGGAGGGGTGGGGAAAGAGGGGCGGTAGGAGGGGGAAGGTCAAAGGCAGAGCAGAAAAGGTAGGTTTTTAGTTTGGCCTTGAAGGTTTTGAGGAGATAGTTCCAGGCGGAGGGCTGTGGGGAGCGAGTTCCAGAGACGAGGGCTGAGGAAATAGAAGGCAGAGGAATGGGTAGATTCCAGATGGGCCTGGGATGGGGAAGGGAGAGACATGCGATTTACGTGAAAGGAGCGGAGAGGATGGTGAGAGGAGTGAAGATGGACCAGATCAGTAAGGTAAAGGGGGATTCCAGTGTGGATCGACCTATGAACAAAAATGAGAAACTTGAATTGATGAGCAGTGAAGTATAGTGCCTACACAAGACTGGCAGTCGTCATACCATGTAAAGTTTTGGCCCAGAATCACCTCCAGTCTGTCTGAGCTGTCACACACTCCATTTCCCTTTTGGGACAGTTATTTAAAAAAATAAAAAAATGGAAGGGGAACGGGGAACGGGGGTGGAAGAGGGATTGGGCGTCATTGTAGGGCAGTAGCTTAAAAAATGAAAATAGGAGCAAGAGGTGAAATTAGGGCACGGTTCACTGTTTCTTACTTTTAGGAATGGAAGTTGATGTGGGGAGAGAGAGCTTGGCCAGCCAAATTTAGGCTTGCCACTTCAGCACATAAATTTGACAGTCAAGTTGGGTGGTTGGCGCTAAATATTAGTTATAGCCTTTTAATTTTCTACCCTCTGCTGTAATATATATGGGAAGCAAGTCTCTTTAAACGGAAAGGAAGCTCTGGAAAGAGGGTCATAGGATGAGGGTGAAAGGGGGCATACTCCGGAGTAATCTAAGGAACGGCTAGTGGATATATGGAGTGGCTTTGTACTGGAGGAGCTGGAGTTAAAACAGTATCAGAAGGAGGGGACTGAGTTGGTTTTTTTTCTGGTGGTACCTGCTGTTCTGAAGCTTTGGCGTCTGGGGAGCAACATCGGTGGGGGTTGGCCTGTGCAGGCGGTGGAGTAGGCAGCCTCCAGTCTTCCTGTGACGTCTGCGTTAAGAGATCCTCTGGAGGTATATCAGCTGGCCCAGCGGTGATCACGGTGAGGGGACTGAGTTGTTTTCTCTGGCGGTACCTGCTGTTCTGAAGCCTCGGCATCTGGGGAGCAATATCGGCAGGGGTTGGCCTTTGAAGGCGGTGGAGTAGGAAGCCTCCAGTCTTCTTCCTGTGACGTCTGCGTTTGAAGCCCTCTGGAGGTATATCAGCAGGTTACACCCTTGGGTGCCCCTTGGTGACCCGACGGTGATCCAACAGAAGAGTGACAAAGAACTAGACTGAGAGCAGCTTCAGGTACTTCTGTTAAAGTAGATGTAGTATTGTTTTGTTACCCTTGTTTTAGATAGGTAAACAAAAAAATTAAATCTGTTCCTAAAGTGCTACCTTCTGCCGTGTCTGCAGTTAAGATGGTTGGCCCATTGGATAAACATTTTACTCTGCTCACGGACCAACCTATCTCGCCTGACGGGGCTTTTTTGGGTTCAGCAGAGCGGACCCCCCCCCCAATCCCTCATCCTCAGTTATTGTCCACTGGTTTGTCTGAGGGCTCATTGGAACAGACTGTGCCTTCCTTTATGCCGGGCCCTTTGCCTAAAGCAGTAATCTCCAGGAACAAGCAGGAATGAGTCTTCACATATGGGTACGTCGGTACCGACGGAGTCTGCGCGGGAACGCTTCCCAGCGTCCAATCAAAGAGCTTTTGGAAGCATCCCACCACGCCTGCGTGCTGCCTTCCCGCCTTTCCCAACTGCCTCTCCTCAGTTTTCGTTTTTCCGTGGAGCCGGCAGGGCGTCCTCCTGTCACCGCAGAAAATTCTTCTTTTATTCTTTAGTTTTCTTGTGGTCGCGGCTGTCTTCCCGACGCCACAAGTACCGCCGGTGTTTTCTTTTCTTTTCTTGTAAAATCTTCCTTTTTCAGGGAATATTTTTTCTTCATAGTGTCTCACGGTATCTTAGGCCTTTTAGGCCTCTTCTTTTTCCTTCATGGAACCGCCAGCCACTTTCTCCAAGAAATGTTCAAACTGTGGCGGTACACCTTTATTTTTAGACCCTCGACGTCGGTGTCTAACCTGCTTGGGTTCTGACAACAGTTTGGTGAGAAGAAGTCTTCAATATCGAGGTTCCCTCGATACACGGTTTCCCTCCAGCTTCGGGGCACCCTCCCCTTCTTCTTCTACACAGGATCAGGTAACCCACAAACAGTCTGTTAAGACTAGCCAGCCCTCGAGTGGTAGGTCTCATGCACAGCATGTAGACGGCTCCGGCCTTGCCCTCGAGGGCCCACTGGCTTCAAAACCCTGGCGGGAGTCTTCGGTCTCCAAAGCGTATAAGGGGTTTCAGGTTGTTCCTGGGGTTCACCCCTCACAGAACATACCTCAGCCGTGTCCGGTGGTGGCATCCGCTTCGAGCGGTACCGATACCCCGACATCGGCACTGGTGTTGGATGAAATACTCCTCACCAGGGATGGTCATCTGGCGTCCTCGGTGCCTTCGGGACCAGTGGATACACTCCAGACTGACCTTCCATTATCGGTACCAGCACCGATACTACCACCGACGTCGGTACCCTCCAGACGTGCATCGATAGCCTCGCTTCCTTCGATGCCGAGTCTGGAATCGATCTCCAGTCTGGAGGACTGGGTACCGACTCGCCTTGGTACCGGCTCTGGGCGGTACCGAAGGCTCGGTTCCGATGATTGGGATCCGCAACTCTCGGTTCCCTCGAGGCCGATTGAGTTGTCACTAGTGGACCTTCACTCACCGGTATCAGACACGGTACCGAAGTCGGTACCGATGTCCTCTTTACCCTTACAGTTGGTGCCTTCCATGCTTCGCTTTTCGATGCCGAGTTTAGAATCGCTCTCTAGTCTGGAAGACTCGGTACCAGTACACTTTGGTATCGACACCGATCGATACCGGTGGCTCGGTACCGAGGATAGCACCCGGAGGTTTTCGGTTACCTCGGTACCGATTGAACGGTCACCGATGACTGCTCCGATGTCTTTGTCGAGCTCGACTCCGACATCGGTACCGGTATCCACAGTACCATCGTGGCCAACTCCT